>CM032772.1:10892111-12092111 GCA_019155195.1 Avicennia marina | reverse complement strand
GAGATATTCAAGAAATTTCTGATTGAGGGGGAGCAAATGGAAAAAACTTACATTTGAGCGTGGGGGGGGGGGTTAGAGTTGGGAAAAAAGCCAAAGCCAATTATCCGACATTGATAAAAGAAACGAAAAATGACTTATATATAAGTAGATACTTAACCCATAACTCATAACTTTAAGGTTTTTAGTTAATACATGGTGTCAAGTCCACTTATCTATATATGAGCACATACAGGTATATGAACGGTTTTCTTCGATTTTGTTAGGGTCCGCTTCAGGCCAAATAGATATTGTTCATAAATAATACTCCCGATTTGATTTGACTTCTCCTCTTGACTCAACACAATTCAATCAGAGTTTTTAATTAAGTTTGGCACACACTAAACATTGTTGACCTCAAGTAGCAATTCAAGTTTGACTCAGTAACACTTTTAATTTTTTCAACAATTCATCTAAACTCATTTAGTTTTTTCAACAATTCATCTAAACTCATACTCATGAAGAAGTCCTAGATACATGAGAATTCAAGAGTCCCACGAGATGAGGAAATCACAATATAAACATTATCTTCTTTTAACTTCGTGCCATAATAAACCTAACAGATCTTATGCCAAACTTGACAGCCTAAGCAATATGAAATGTTAATACTTCTTATAAACAGTGTGTTTAGTGTTGAAATTAAAGAAGCGCTATATCCTGATAAGTGATGAGAGATTTCTCAACAAATGCTTAAACTAAATATTAGAAAATAACATTGTTGATGGCTATCACTTATTAGTGATCTAAGAATTAATACTTTATATAGCACGCCCAATATAATTTGAAAAAAGAAAACGTGTTTCAAAAAGGAATGAAATCCCATATTCATTTGCGTACCTGTAAATTAAGAGAGGTAATTACACTTTAAAAAAAGATAAAGAAAGGAATGGATAATTAGCATAATCAAAAGAGTAACTTTTTATATATTATAAAGAAATGAAAGGTATCGAAAGTAATTCAGAAATAAATGTCAGATATGACACATCTTACCCGAATCTGATGGCTGTGTGGGAAAAGAATACAGTAAATTAAAGATTTCTTTGTTTGATCTTTTTCTTCTTTTGTTCCACCTTTTATGGCGCCCAGAGAAGATCTGATATAAGCCTCAATTCTATCTGGGCATTACTGTTTACAAACATAATCTCTGCTTACAAACTTGCTAGGGGTGTTTGAATTGAAGAATTTAAAAGAATGGATTTTAAATCCATAATAATAAATTCATTTCACTTGTTTGGCTTATAATGCATTTCAAATCTATAAACTTTCATTTTGTATTACAATTTTAGTGATTGCAGTAGATTTAAAATTCTTTTATTTTAGAGTCATTTAAAATACTTTTCTCAAATTCAAATATTCCAATCCAAATATTCCCTTATATCTTTAAACTAGGTCAACATCAACTCCATTATCTTGAACATGCATGGACAGATTTTTGTGCAGTTGGCTTGCAAAATAACTTAAAAAATAATTATAAGTGGAGCAAAGTAAACACACAGGGTTTTCATTTCTTTCACTTTTCTCGTTATCTTTTTCTCATTTCTTTGTTTATCCGATAAGGAATTTCAAACTCATCCAAAAGGCCAAGACCGGTGGTGGAAACTTCTCAATTCTCATGGGATGACGGATGAACCAATCCTTACTCAATCTGCCTCCAAAAACCAGTACTACATATCCTTATCATAAGGACTAGTCAAATGCCTAATAATGTCAACTTTTAATAAGAAAAATTTCAACGCACTCTCCTTGAAGTTTGAACTTTACATAAATCAGCCCTTCAAAAAATTATATATACCTTTCTTAAAAAAGGGTATATATAATTTCCAATCATAAAAGATTAATGTGTACAAAGTCTAAATTTTAGAGGAAGACATTGTAATTTTCGCTTAATAAAATGTTTGTTGTAATTATATTTGTGGCAACTTGAAAGTCATTAATAAGTAATTAAAATAAAGACTGGAGTTTTGTACTAATCATACTTTTTATTATACTGAGTTTTATGGACGTCGATCCACTCCCAAAAACAAAAAGGGGAAGAACAAGAAATGCGTGATTAATATATAGGTGTTGCATGGTGCAACCCAACTATAAATTTACTACGTAGAATTTATATTGGCCATCGTATGAAAATTAAGGCGTGAAAAAGGGCAGTTGCAGTTACCTGGCTGCGGACAGGCGAATAGGGATAAAAACGCGTGTGAAAAGCAAGACTTCCAACCCTTGCTCTGCACAGCAAAACCAGGGCAAATGTGGATAAAAATGGAAGCAAGCTGCATTTCTGCATGTAACCTGCTCAGCCATGGCACATATAAGGTTGAGCACCAATTACCAATATCGTACATGGCCGATGTGGAGACACGGCAACCTACCATCTTTGAGATGATCCGATACATACTACACTCGATGAGTATGCATTAGGTGATTAAAATTATGATATTTTATTATTTAATTAATTTTTTTATTTTTTTAAATATAAGATTATAACATTTGTCACAATTTTAAGTATGTTAACTGAACATGACACCTACAAGATTCTTTGAAATGTATTTAGGCATCTTTTATTAGCTTTTGGAAAAAATGAGATTCCAACTCCATGCTTTTTGAATGAGATTTTGAAAAGTGTCGTTCTTTGGAAAACACATCACTATGAAAGTTCTAAGCCGTGATTAGAGAGTTATTGTTTATTGTTAGTCTCTATGGTGGAATTATTTGAGATGTATTGAATCGATTATTTGCAACGAATAGATCTAATCGCAACTTCAAATATGGAATTCAAAGAGAACAAATAAGAAAGGATAAGCTAGATCATACAACTATAATGAAATATATGATCAACTAATATTTATGGAATTTGAAAAAGAGTTAGGAAAAATAGCCCTAATGGCGAATGGCATGTTTAGAATGAAATTGGCAGCACTCGCCATGTCCCGTCGGCCCAAAAAGTGTAATCCACATTAGTTCCCACGAACAACCCGAAAAATGCCATCAACACGAAACAGATGACAATGAAAAACACCACACGTCTAATTTCCAATTTCAAATTTGAAGCTAAACCAAGTTGACCATTTTTGTATGTATGCACACAAATTAATTGGCCAAGATCCGTTAGCGTGCACGGGAATTCAAAAGCCCTTTAAATCCTAAAGCTCCCTTTGATTTTTTCTTTTGCTCGTTCACGGGCGGAAATGACCGCCAAATGAAATTAATCAATCGAGTTTTTAGAAATAAAAATACAGAAAAAAAAACATAAATTTAAAAATACAGCCAAAAACACAATCTAGGTTATGTTTATTTTCATTTATAAGTTTGTGTTTATTGTTGTAATTTTTAAAAATTGTGTAAAAATAAAAAAAATGTAATGATTATAATTATAACGTTGACGCGATCCAAAGATCCGTCAAATTTTATTTTAGTATTTATTAATTTTAATTTTATTGGTTAATGGGCTTAATTAATAAATTGGGCCATATGGGCTTTTTTAGGTTAGAGTTTGATAGTTTTAGTATAAATAGTAGTTTGTTATTCAGTTGAAAAGATTTTTTTCAGACAGAGAGTTTTCAATTAAATTCAGGTTTCTTCTCAATTCCCTGAAATTGAGTCTTTCAATTTCTCGTGAGTTTTCTATCCCAAATCGAGTCATTCCGAATTGGTTCGAGTGATTCGTAACGTATCAATCAGCAATCAGTGTGCTGATTGTGGCCGTTTCTTATCGAGTTCAATCCAATCCTACCACGTTGGGTTGGCGTTCTTCGCTCGGTTCGCGTCCCTGGGGTTATTGGATTCGAGTCCGATTACACCGTTCTATCCGACGCAATCGTTGATCACGTCAATTTGGTATCAGAGCCAATCTTGTGTCGAATTCTAATTCGATACAGGATCCAGAATTTCAAAAAAAAATCAAAAAAAAAAAAAAGAAAGGAGAAGGAAATCGCCGCTGCCACCGCCGTGCCCAAAAAACGCCTCAGCCGCATTGCCGCCGCCGCTCGCGCAAAATCAAAAAAAAAAAGGGGGGGGCAAAATTCGCGTCGCCGCCGCCGCGCCGCACCGAAGAAATTGCAGCCGAATCCGCCGCCGTTTCAACCGGTTCTTGGCCGCAATCTACCCTAGCATCACCTCAACCGGTTCTTGGCCGCAATCTACCCTAGCATCACCGCCGCCGCCGCAAGCCCACCGTCCTCCACGTCGAATCGCAGCTGGAGGAGGCGCGAATCGACAGCAGCAACCACCGCGAGCCACGCGACGCCGCCTACAGAAATTCACCGATTCCGTCGTCTACCGCCGTCGTTGATGGCCACCCAGGCTTGCCAAGGCTCGGGGAGTCGACGCCGGCCGCTTCCGCGGATAGTCGCCGGTGAATTCAAAGTTCCGCCGCCGCCGCCGCCACCCGATTTTGTAAATTAAAAAAAAAATTATGTTGGGCCGAGGTTATTTGGGCCAAAAAAAAAATTTGTTGGGTCGAAGGTCTTTGGGCCAAAATTATTCTGTTGGGCCGAGTGTCAAGTGGGCCGAAGAAAGAGTTGGGCCGAGTGTCAAGTGGGCTGGAAGCAGGATATAGGTCAGATTGCAACTGGGCCAGGCTTGAGCAAAAAAAAAAAAAAATCATTGGGCTGAAAGAATTGGGCTGGACCAAAAGCTGTTGCTAGGCTGGACCTTCTAACGTGGTAAGGCTGTGTTTGGTTTCAGTAATTCTGCTTTTCTAAGGGCCTGTTTGGCTGCAAATTTTTATTTCTGCTTAAGGGGCTGTTTGGCTGTAGAATTTTTATTTCTACTTAAGGGCTTGTTTGGCTGCAGAATTTTTATTTCTGCTGAAGGGCCTGTTTGGTTACTAAATTTTATTTTAAAAAAAAAAGAGGCCAAAAAAAAAGAGGCAAAAAAAAAGAAGAGGCCAAAAAAAAAGTCCAAAAAAAAAGGGGAGCAACAAAAAAAAAGGAGAGGAGTTTATTTATTTATCTATTTATTTATTTTGGGGATGTGTTAGGCCCGCATTTCAACTTTAATCACGTTGAATGGCCAGTCAATATTCAGACCAAGGTAATGGCCCTAACGAGACTAAGTTCTTATTCAAATCGCTCTCTGATGAATTGAGGAAGCGCACCAGAAGCGTGAAGAGTATGCAGGACAGGATGACAGATATGCAAGACTGGTTAGGGCGCGTAGAAGCGTCCCAAGCTGCAACCCTAGAAAGAGACAGTTTACTGTCCAGACCGACTGGACGCAGAGGCAGTCCCGTGCCAAGCCGAGCTCAGGATAGGGACGGGCATGGGCATCATGTCAGACCAGAAAGACAAGATCGACGAGGCTACGAGGAGACAAGAAATAAATATACACCATCAAGGCATTATAATGTCAGAGATTATGAATCAAATGTAGATAAGTATAACAAGCCATCCAAGGTATTAGATTCTCATATTGGAAGTCAAATTTGGGTATGTCTTAATTGCTTTCAGCGTGGGCATAGTATGAGTAAATGTCAAAACGAGGAAGTTGATACCCATATCGGCATTAGCAAAGTTTTGGGAGAAAAGAAAGGCCCATCCATCGAGATGTCATCTTTGACTCAAGTGAAGATTGCAGAGAAGATGCCATCGGATGAAGTACAACATGAAGATAATGGCAGTGATAATACACGTCTGGAAACTGAGGAGAAAGGTGAATGGAAAGAAGTAACGGAATCAGTAGAAATTGAAAGGGATAAAGCTGAGATAGAAGAAACCATAGAAATTAAAGTGGAAGTTGAGGACAACCACAAGCATGAAGAACAAGCCAAGGATTGGGAGATTAAACTTCTACAGAGCCACATGTACATTGATCCATTCAACTATCTAGCAGATTCTGTATCTAATTGTACTGTACAAGAGTTGAAGATAGTTTTATCTGCAGAGATTACAGATGCATATCCGAATAAGTCGTCAGTGCCCTTTTATATTCCTTTATATAGTTTGTTGCCGATATTTCTATGCTGGACTCATAGGAAGATAAAACTGAAGTTTTAGTGAGGCGATGAAGAGTTAAAGAACTTCCAGAGATTCGTGTTTGATCTAGGAAGGCACAAATTCGAATTGAGGACAATTCGCCTTCAAGAGGAGGGGTATGACGCGATCCAAGGATCCGTCGAATTTTATTTTAGTATTTATTAATTTTAGTTTTATTGGTTAATGGGCTTAATTAATAAATTGGGCCATATGAGCTTTTTAGGTTAGAGTCTGATAGTTTTAGTATAAATAGTAGTTTGTTATTCAGTTGAAGAGATTTTTTTCAGACAGAGAGTTTTCAATTAAATTCAGGTTTCTTCTCAATTCCCTGAAATTGAATCTTTCAATTTCTCGTGAGTTTTCTATCCCAAATCGAGTCATTCCGAATTGGTTCGAGTGATTCGTAACGTATCAATCAGCAGTCGGTGTGTTGATTATGGCCGTTTCTTATCGGGTTCAATCCGATCCTACCACGTTGGGTCGGCATTCTTCGCCCGGTTCGCATCCATGGGGTTATCGGATTCGGGTTCGGTTACATCGTTTTATCCGACGCGATCATTGATCACGTCAAACGTACTTTTTTGTAGTACAAAAACAAAAACATAGAGATTAATTGAGAAAAGGGCTTGTGTTTAAAGGTTTAATTTGATAGAGTTACGAATGCTATTTATAATGAAATGTTCTTTGCAGTATTTAATAAATATAATAAAATGTCAAATTAGGTTTTTATTTTTTCATTATTGCTAAATTCTGTGTTATTTGTTCTCATCTAAATGCCATCTTCCAATATACTTATCACTCTTGAATGTTAGCAAGTTAGAATTCAAAAAGTGATTCTTGTAATTTGACCCAATTCAATTAGACTTAAATTAGATTAAATTCAAAAGAATTCAAAATTTGAGGTAGAGTTCAACAAAACATATTATATTTTGAATTTAATCGAGTAAATGTGATTGTTGCCCTATAATTGTTTTGTCATTGAAGTCATAATGACGCTTTTAGAATATTATTTATTAGGGCCGAAATCAGAGTTGGCCACTCGTTTGGACCAGTTGGCTCAAGGTTTGGCCCAGAGTGACTCAACTTTAAAATCCACGATTATGCTTGGTCAAAATAATAGAGTCAGCGCAGAATGCAACCCGGCCCGTTTGCCCGAATTGAATCTGAACGGGTCACCCACCCGGCGGTTTCATCGTCCGCATTCCCGCCACGCACGTACTCACATACCACCATTAGCGATGGCTCCATTCTGTGCTCTCTCCATCACCGTTCCCTCCAAATCCATTTATCCCTGTTCACCAAACTGTTCATAAAATGCCCCTTCACGACTCATCTCCCGATTCCATTTTCGAACCAATTCAGAGGAAATAACGGGACTCTTCAAGAATATATCTCTCCCTCAACCCCTCTCGTTGTTTTCTCTATCCACGCTATACCGATCTCATAATCGTCCAAACTCACGAAAATGAGGGAAATTCTCCACATCCAGGGCGGTCAGTGCGGGAATCAGATCGGGTCAAAGTTCTGGGAAGTGATATGCGACGAGCACAGCGTCGATCCCACGGGGAATTACAAGGGAGACGGATCTTCCTCGAGCAAGCAGCTGGAACGGATCAATGTTTATTTCAACGAGGCGTCCGGTGGAAGGTACGTCCCCCGCGCCGTGCTCGTGGATCTGGAGCCCGGGACCATGGATGCTATTAAATCCGGGCCCGACGGGGAGATCTTCCGGCCCGATAATTTCGTGTTCGGTCAGTCGAGCGCCGGGAACAATTGGGCAAAAGGGCATTACACCGAGGGCGCGGAGTTGATCGATGCGGTGCTGGATGTCGTTAGGAAGGAGGCAGAGAATTGCGATTGCTTGCAAGGTCTGAATCAATTCTACTCGTGCTCTTGGCTGATTATTTGAAATAACAATTAACAGAGTATGCATTATTACATGTGCAAAGGAATGCATTTCTAGGGCAACGCTAATGGCTTCAGATTTTGAACAGTTGTTTCATTATTTTTTTACATGATCCTATTTTACAGGAAGTGATTTAGATTTTGATTGTGGGTCTCAGTGTGCGATCTCAATTGACGTGTATGATGGGTTTCAGGTGCGCATTGACATTGTGAAATCAAATGAGGAAATCTGTGTCCTTGGAATTGAGTGAAAAAATTGGTAGTACCACAACTTAATTATGACTTCGAAAGTATAATCAGTTAAATTTACCTCTTACAAATTGATCTTTTAAACCATTATTTCAAACCACATGCCTTGTGATTGAAGTCCATGAATAGTTTTGGCATCGGACAATTTTATTAACGCCAACCCAAGTGTCATATGGTCTCGGATATCTTTATTGTATTCAGCACTTTGGCCAATAAGGATTTTTGATATGATTCATAATGTACATAAGATTGTTAGTTGGAGTTACTATTACAAAATTTCAGTTCTATATTTTCTGATGTATTGAAACAATCAGTAGACTGGAAAATTTTCTCTTAACCCTGTTTTCTTTTGATGGGTACCTACCATGTTACATGAGATGTCAATAAAAAAATTCTCATTAACTTATCGACGCAGCAAAGAGTTAGGTTGTGATTTCTTTGTAACAATGTTTGGTAAACCACTTAAGTGTTTTATATTATACGGCAACCATCATATATTGATAGAAAAAATGAGGGAATGAAACGGAGGATAAAAATTCCACGGGTAGGAGACTTTGTAGTGTGTGGTCAGAGCAGATCATTGATTTTGATTGCGACATAGATTTCACTAACATTCGGCATTTTGCAAATCCTTTCAAATGGCCAGGATTTCAGCTGTGCCACTCGCTTGGAGGAGGCACAGGTTCTGGCATGGGCACCCTCTTGATCTCAAAGATCAGAGAGGAATATCCAGACAGAATGATGCTCACCTTCTCCGTTTTCCCTTCACCAAAGGTCTCCGACACAGTCGTCGAACCCTACAACGCCACCCTCTCAGTGCACCAACTGGTGGAGAATGCAGACGAATGCATGGTCCTTGACAACGAAGCACTCTACGACATCTGCTTCCGGACTTTGAAACTCAGCACTCCGAGCTGTAAGCACAACCTTTCATATTTATTACTACCTTTGCTGTAACGCAATGCTTGTCTCTCTCATCATTTTCTTTGCAGTTGGCGACCTGAACCATCTGATCTCTGCTACAATGAGTGGGGTGACCTGTTGCCTGAGATTCCCTGGCCAGCTGAATTCCGACCTCAGGAAGCTGGCGGTGAACCTGATACCATTCCCACGTCTTCATTTCTTCATGGTGGGCTTTGCTCCACTCACCTCCCGCGGGTCGCAGCATTACGTCTCGCTCAGCGTCCCAGAGCTGACTCAACAGATGTGGGACGCGAAGAACATGATGTGCGCCGCCGATCCTCGCCACGGGCGCTACCTGACGGCCTCCGCCATGTTCCGGGGCAAGATGAGCACCAAAGAGGTCGACGAGCAGATGCTCAACGTGCAGAACAAGAACTCGTCCTACTTCGTGGAGTGGATACCCAACAACGTGAAGTCCAGCGTGTGCGACATCCCGCCGACGGGCCTGAAGATGGCGTCCACCTTCGTGGGGAACTCGACGTCGATCCAGGAAATGTTCAGGAGAGTGAGCGAGCAGTTCACCGCCATGTTCCGGCGGAAGGCGTTTTTGCATTGGTACACGGGGGAAGGCATGGATGAGATGGAGTTCACGGAGGCGGAAAGCAACATGAACGATCTGGTGGCGGAGTACCAGCAGTACCAGGACGCCACCGCAGATGAGGAAGAAGATTACGATGAAGGCGTTGAAGAGCAGTATGAAGGCTGAAATAGAGTATAAATAAATAAGGGAATGTGACATGGCCGTTCCATGTCTGTTCACTGCTATGGATTACTAATCAAATAATTTGACTTGCTGGCTTCCATTGTTAGTGTGATTCGTTCGTTGGTATTGCATCACTATTCTGGAGTTGTTTATTTTTTATCTTTCGAAATTGAATAATAATTACATAATGAGCGCATTAATTAAATTCTAGTATGAATGCCGGAAATAATTTTTAAATCAATAATCAAGCAAATTTATTTATCTTTTATGATTTAGCTTATGTGACTGAATTTAACACGTGTGAATTGAATTTTAGAACAGTTTTTGTAATAAAGATTGAAGCAACTTCTGTTTTCATTTTTCATGTTCAAAAAACACACGTTACAATTTTTAAAATTCATTTTTTTTCTTATTTTTACATAACTTTTAAAAATTAAAACCTCAAAACACACGTTTAAAAACCAAAACATCTTCCAAAATTCTATGCTGTCCAATTGAGTAACAATTTTTCTATTATTATATTTATGAATAATTAAATTAATCTTTATATTTATAATTTTTTTATTACTTTATAAATTTATATACAACCAAACAATTCAATTAATATTAAATATTAAATATAACAAAAAATAATTTTTTTAATAAATTAAAAGATAATTTTCATCCCACCCACATTCTTCAAAATTTCCCCACACTCCAATTACGAAACAAACAGAGCGATTACCATTTGGGCTAGTAAACATAGTGATATGACGAATCTGTCACAGCTAAAATCAGTGGAAATATATGAAAATCTAAAAAGTATAACTCAGTCGTGGGCTAAATAAATATGAATTGAGTTACGATAATTATTGAAAAGAAATAACAAAACAAGAAAAAGCATAGAGAAGACAGATGATGCATCAGAGTCATGGAAGTATGAGGAAGAAACACGGCTCGGCTTTCACAAAGCACGAGCTTCTCCTAATCCGTGGGTTGTTTTCGTCATTTGCATCATCAATTCTGCCATTCAACTAAGAAACACATCTTCACTAAACAGAGAAGTAAAATGGAAAAGAGACAGCAAGTTGCAGAGAAAATTACTGACCAGAAATTGCGCGTTGCAGTAGTCGAATAACATAAGGCAAAGAATAATGCCTGGCAGTTGGGAATCGCAGATGCCACATGGGGTTTGGAGTTGATATAGGTGATTCTGGAAACCCTAAGGCTATTGGGCCTCTCTGGAGAAAATGGACCTCTTGCAGGAGCCCATGTACGATTGGGTCATTAGAACATGGCCTGATTAGTTAAAATAACAAAATGTGGAGAATCCCTAGAAATTAGTTTAGCCATCAATTATACTCCTTTTTCGACTCTAAATATTCACTTCAAATTAGTGGCTCAATCATATACTTAAATTCACAAAATATATGCATGTGTATTGTGTGCATTAGATTGTTATACGTATGATTGGATATAAAATGTAATTAGCGAACATTTTGTAATCTATATAAATTTAATGGAGTGTTAACTACTTAGATTTGCATTTATATAAAGATATAAACGTTTCATAGCAAATATTTTTAAGGAAGGTGTTCGTAATTTTAGAAAGAAAGCGAGGTACAGTCCTAACACTAATCTGTGGGAAATGTATATGTAATTGACCCTAAAATATTAACTTTCCCAGTATTTTTACAATCTTTGTTTTCATGCTATTAATGTATGCAGAATAGCGATGACAATAATTATTGCATGCTGGTGGGAACTAATTGTAATAATTCATCAATAAGCCGAGAGCCAAAATGATTAAACAAAATGTAGCAAAAATAAAAGCTCACCGAAAAACAAATTCGATCAATTACTGATGCAATATGCGGAAGTGAATTTGGGAGGCAACGTGTAGGATGACCATAATATTGATACGACTTAACAAAAACCAATCTTTATTAAATGAATTTTAAATTTGATTTGCAGAAATTTAAAATTAGCTCAACAAATTTAAGAAAATCAAAGAGATATAATTATTGTATAAACTCAAAACTCAAAAACTTTTATCTTACAAGTGGATAAGAGAAAATTTATAACTAAATATGCTAAACACTAATAATAAGGCCTATTTAGACCCAAAATACATTAAAAACACAAAAACAAGATACATTAAAATAAAATATGAAAATTGGACGATTCAAATCTCATCAATTACCCTTGTGATTGGCAATACTTAGCTGTAAATTTTACCAATCTCAAAAGCAGAAACAAAATTTACCAACTTGTAAAAAAATACTCAATAACTAGTTGTTGCTACTAAGAAACAAAATTCTAGATGAAACAAATAGTTTCACTGTCATCTACTTGTTGGCAATTTTATTCCACAAGCATTCCTCATGGCCTTAATCTTGATTATCCCTCTCCTCTTCCTCCTGGCTTCAGCAAATCTGGCTCGTTTATCCGCAAGAGCCACGTTCGCATTCAACGGTCTAGATGGATCCACTTCAAACGCGTCTTCCGCAGGAAGGTTGAGATCAATTCCAAGTGGACTCATCTGGTTGACCGACCCAAGCCCATCATTGGACGACTGGGCTGTGATTGGCCCAAATCGATGCTGAAATGTCTGCACCATTAGATCTTCAATCAACGGCGGGTGATGAGACAGATTCATCCGATAATGCTGGCTTGATTCCAATCCCAAATTCATGCTTGTGCTGATCTCCATTTGGGGTTCTTCCTTTACTGGGCAAGATTCCAGCACCTACGTAAACATTAACATGGGCAGTCAAACAAGCCATAATTCTAACTACAGAAAAGTACGATAATTTTTTATTTAAAATTTTGGGACAATAAAAATTTATCACATAAAGAATAGGGCTTTGATATTTTATACCTCTTGTTTCATGGCTTTTAACTCGGAATTAGAAATCTTCAACCTGTTGTAATACTTCTTCTCATTTTCAATCTTCTGTAGATTGGCAAGAAGACAATTGTCAAGTAGAAAAGATAAGGTAACATGGGAGAAAATCAAGGAAAGATAATTCTGTTAACAAATTAAGTAAATTTACATACTTACCCCTCTAAGAAGGTCCCCCCGCTGAGTCAATTCCCTTATCATGTCGATGTATTCTTCCCTTGACTGCAAATCAATGGAAAAAACAATATACTAAATTGTGATAATATCCCAAAACAAAACATGTCAAGTCGATTGTTACAGATAAAAAGGAAAATGAAACAAAGAGAGAGAGAGAAATGCTAAATTTATGGGATGAAAACAAAATTACCATCACTAAAGCAGTAAAGAATAACAATAAATACCCTTTTCTTGGAAGTCTTCCTAATCCTGGACGAACGCTTGGACTTTCCATCAGATTCACTGGGCGAGAAGGAGAGCGGCGTGTCGGGGCTGGCGGTGGTGCCGGCGGCCTTCACCGCCTTCTCCTCCGCCTTGACGAGCGGTCTTCCGGCTTCAGTTTCGTTGACGGTTCTCTGCACAGATGGTGAGAGCCATAAGGGTGCGGGAGGTAATGGCGGAGGCGCATCCAGGCAAGATCTCCTCCTCCGGCAACCCCAATTGGAACTGGACAAGGATTCAGACAGAGACAACAGGATTCTGAGATCGAGTAGTATTTGGCAGACAATGATTTCGTCCCGTGTAGCAGAAGCTAACAGGGAACTCTCTTTGCTGCTGATGCTGCTCTGTTTCATTGTTTTCTTCATTATTGTCCGCTTCTTTTCTCTTTCCCTCTTCTTACGAAAAACTGTGGAATTCTTTTTCTATATTTTTATGATAAAGAGAATGGCAAGTAATGTGGGCTTTCGAGAGAGGGAGAGAGAGAGAGAGAGACGAAGGGGTGAGTCGTTCGGATTGGAGGGCTTTTCCTTTTTCATCATGAAGGGAAATCCGTGGGAGAGAGGGATGTGTTCTGCCACGTGTCGATCGTGTAGAGATTGAGGGTCTCTAGGGTTTCTGCCTTGTCTTTTAGGAGTCACTACTTTTGTGACTGTGGAGGCATCGAGCGTGTGTGCTACTGTACTGTGCTTAGGTGTACAAAGAGATCTTCGTATGCCAATTCAGGGACTAAGAAAGTGATTATTTTTCAGATGTGATTTAAATAAAAGCGTTAATAAATTAAATTACTCAATCTCGAATTCAATTAAATTTAGAAAGATTGAGAGTAAAGAATATAACAAATTAAAATCGATGGACACTTAATGTTAGTGCATATAAATAACATAACAATGTATTTACATTGGAACTTCATAAAATGATAAAAAATAAACAAATAAATAAATTTCAGAAAAATAATAAAATAATATTGAGAGAAATTAAATAATTGAAAATTAAGAAGTAGAGTGAAGACATAATACATTATCTCTAAAAATTAAGTATAATTTAAAACCTATACACGTGCAACTACATTATGTTATATCATTAATATAATATATATATATATACACACACTATTTTACCCACTTGAGCAGGGGCTTACCTTGTTCTTAATCATCATTAATGAATAAGAAATTTAAACATAGTTTGATCATAGGCTTCCTCGGTGCAGTGTAGCTTAATAATGCCTTTGCATTAGTAGAATGTTTGAGTAATTAGTGATTTAGTATGTGATTGCCGTGTTTGAAAAGATCAACCTCAAATCATGTAATAAGTACAATAATAGTTATCATAAAATTAATTTAATTTAACCAATTTGATTTTGACCAAAAAAATTTTCATAGCATTGAGAAGTTGAACAAGAAGCTACAAGACATGACGAAAAGAAGGAAGCACAGGGTAAAAGGGTGCAAGTCGATACCTAAAATACTGGTCATTTAAAAGAAAGGCTACTCCAGTCAGTTAGTCCGCAGCCAAGACTTACCCTTTGGGGTGCGATGTGACTTCTGCTTTGGACGTTAGTTGCTTCCCTAGCACCAATCTTTTCAAAATTAGAGTGGAGATTGAACCAGATATAATTCATTGGTTCAGTATTCAAGTAAATTTAAAAACTGATTGATTAATTTTATTTATTATATGTATATATATTGTTTTTATATATAAAGTTAAAAAATATGTTAATAATATTTTTAAATTGTATAACTAATTTGTATGCTAATCAATGCATAATTATTATTTGAGCAAAAATATATAATTAATTAATTATGTTTAAAAGTCAAACAAATTAAATGTATAATGATTGATTTATTAGTTATTGATTAATAACTTATTTATTATATATAAATTAATTATATAATCAGACAAAAAAATGATAAATACGTATCTAAACAATTGTTGTAGTATAATATTTTTTCTTTTTATACATTTTAATTTTTACTTATTTATTTATTTCTTTTTTGTTATATTTTAATCTAATTATTCATTTTTATTTCTCTATCTTTCTTCTATTTTCCTTTTTCCCTTCCCTTCTTTTTTCTCATTCCTTTCCTTTTTCCCTTCTTCTTCTTCCTATTTTTCTTTCTTTTTCTAAAAAAGAAAAAAAAAAAAAACCGAAAACCAAAACCCAGAACTCAAAAAATAAATAAATAAATAAACCCGCCAACAACCCAAACCGGCCGTGCCGGTCATAGTTGAAGCTTGGCACGTGATTTTTCACGCTTTGAACATCTAATGTGTGGGTCCATTAGACTGGCTAGCTTAGAACACTTAAACAGCCTTGCACTAAAATTACTTTATCTCCAACCTAATTTAATTTCTTAAAATTCGATTATTTAAGGAGAAAATTTATCTTTCCCAATTGATATAAACTGGACATGTTAAAGTCACACGTAATAAAAAGGGCTTATACTCCATTTTTAAATTTTAACATACTTGTTTAATCTTGATTACATTTGAATAATTCATGATGTTTAATTTAAAACCACTTTAATGCCTTGTTTATAATTACAAAAAAAGAAAAGCTCAACAAATTGTTTGCAAGGTACGAACATAATCTTGCATTCTCATTTACTCTTTATTTTTTCAAGCTATTGCTTTGTTTCGTAAATAATTTTGATTCAACAAAGCACCAACACCACAAATCACCATTCATTTCATTTCTAAACTACGATGCTCTATTGCTTCTTCAATTCTCTAGCATCTGAAGCCAAGTCGTCATCATCTGTATCATCTGCAGAAGATCTGCCCTTCCTCTTGCCTTCGACTGCTTCAGTACTTCTTTGGTGCTTCTTGTCTTCTTGTTCAGCGTAGAAGCCGGAGAACTTGCTGGTTTCTTTACAATGGTAGCAGATGCAGGTTCTGCTATCTTCTTGACACTAACTACAGTTTTCCATAGGGGAACTGAGCTTTTGCTGCTGTGGCCTCTTCAGTTGTCTGTCCAAAACTTTCTTCGCCTCTCTTCCTAGGGAAGCAAACCAGACTCCATAATCCTAAAATCGCATTTACTTAATATATTTCTGCCCTATGAATACATGTTATCTGCATCAGTCGAGCAGGACGGACATTCATAGCTATCCAATATTCAAGTTCCACTCATTACTCACTTCACCAGTCTCCCGAATGAAGGTTGTAAAAGAGAAACAGTGATGAAGCTAAAATTCAGTTGTGTTTGGTGGAGATAAAAAAGCTGTGCTTCCTAGTCGCTAATTCAGGTGCTGCAAAACATAACAGTCTCCAAAGCTCGACAAGAATTGCATGAACCACATGTCGGCATAATAGCTAACTTCTGCACGTGGCAGGGGGAGAAAATAAGAGAACTCTGTGCACCAGTTCACTACAAAAGGGCAATCATATTATGCTAGATTATCATGTTTACCGTTTACCAGTAGTTCACCAAAATAGAATTTCTGCCGAACACCTGACGAAGGAAAACTAGAAACATTTAACAGACCACTTTATCCAAATTAACACAAATTTTGCATGGCCAGGCCAACATTTAGATCAAACCAGCGCCCACCAAGGATGCGGAGAAGAAGAATAGAGAGGTCCCAATACTGACTAGTGCATAGTTGGTGGAGAGACAACCGGAAAATCTTCATAAATTTGTTTTGAAAGCACAAGACATCTTCCAGATGCAACATTATAAAAGGGCTAAAACCACCTTTCAACTAAACATTCGCCTGAGACAGAAAACAGTCTTTCTCTTGTTATCAATCACAGGACCGACAACAACCGGAACAGTTAAACATATAATACATCAAGGAAGTATGACACTTATGTTCTTTGGAAGTAACTAAGGATCATATTTCCTTAATGCTGCTTCTATGGTAAAAAGACATAAATTGCTATAAAATATATTCATGTGAAGCATTTGAAATGAACAGGCTCACCAAACTGCTACCATCTCGCTAGGTGGCACTTGCTTGTACAGGTTCTCCTAGAAAAGCCTCAACGGATCTCGCTGAAAAAACCCAATTCAAAACACGTCCATTTTTATCAGAATGCTTTTCGAAATACACAACAAAGAGATGATCAAATCAAACATAAGGATAAACAGAATATACTTCCTCAGTTGGGTCCCTCTTTTGACCTGCTAAATCAACACTTCCTTTCATTTTATCGTTTCTTAACGTCCTTACCGTCGCCAGCTTTATCTGCTTGCATCTTCTTCTTCTTCTCGGCCTCCTCTCCTTTCCTCTTCTTCGTCCCCTTTGGCCAAAACGCATCAACAACTGAACAAGAAATATTTTAGAAGAAAAAGAATCAAGAAACATGGCCTATTGTTTTCTCAGCAAATACCAAAGAGAACCCCACAAAAAGCTATAAACTTTACCTTAGTATCAGTCTTGTTGGCGAGCTTCTTTGAGGCGGGCTCCTCAAAATCTTGGTGTGGCATTGCCGTTTATGGTGTATGCTCGTTGCGCTTTACAAAAGCGGAAGCTGTGTTCTTCTCGTCTCCTTTGTCGACAACCTCATCATTTCTAACCTTTTCAGGTACTCCGTAGGAATTCCCTGAGAACTCGAAAATTTAATACTAAAAAATTCGTAAGTCAGACGGCGATTCTGTGAAGAATGTGGAGAGCAGAGAAGATTGTGGGGTTTTCTAGTCCCTTCAGCGCCAGCAGAAGGACAGTAAATGGGTTTACCTCTTCGATTTGGAGTTTCGGCTAAAATCCATTGGGCCTCAGATTCCGGCTTTGTAATCGTGCAAAGTTTCAGTTTTTATCGAGCATCAATTCTGGGTTTGGGTTTCTTGGACTCCTTTTACCAATTTGTTAATGAAGGGGGCAAAAAAACATTCTAACCATCCATCTAGTTTTTTTAGTGCACTCAACCTAAATATATAACATATGATTTGGTCCTTGGAGGATTAATGGACTGCCTGTTTGGACTGGATTTTGCACTAGCCCGAGTCAGTGAATTTATAAAATTTATGTGTTCAATTTTGATATTTCCCCGAGTACTTGACGTGGGGAACAAGCTTGGCTCTGTTGGATTTCTTGTTTCTTATTATTCACACTCGTTTAAAATTTTACAAATTAAATATCTCACTGTACAAATTTTATTCAAATTCAAACTTAAGAATTTCTCTATCTTACTTTTTATAATCAATTAATTTTGTTCCAATCATTATGTTTATTTATAATCAAATTAACGCCTATCCCTATATACACATACGATCACATTCATATATATTTATACCCTACAAACTTATATGCAATCACTTCATCTAATTATTATTATACATTAAATATATATATATATATATATATAATACTCAAATTCAAACTAATTTAAAATTTTACTTCCTTTTACATCGTACTATCAAATATTATTTTTCCACTCTTCTAAATCAATTCCACTTTCGCACCCAAAGAACTAAGGAACCGAACACAGCCATTGTGATCAAGAATATTTCAGAACAAGAAATGACGGAATTTTGTACATGTACTACAGAAGTATCGATTATCCTTGCAAAATACGCATCGACTATTGTTCCAACGTTCTCAAAATGAGATGTTGCATTATTGATTAGAAACCAATAAGGCAATAACTAGCTTAATCCCTGTATTTCTCCTACTGAGGGTGGGGGTATAAACCCAACTAAAATCCCATATAGAATTTTGGAACTCATATTTTATAACTCGTGTGACAGAATAGAATATTATTGGTAGGGTGTCAATCAAGTTGAGTCGGAGTTGGGTTGGAACAGGAATATTTTAAACAAGTGATTATTGGGAAATCTAATCCATTTACTTTTGTGTTTTAACCGGATTGGAATCAATTCCAACTCAAACTCACGAATATTCAGTCATTTCGTATAAGATTCGACTTCTATTTTTAAATTATGTTGAGAATTGTAATTTAAAGAGACAATCAGGTTGAGCGTGAGTGGACGAGGTACAGGTATTCTATACAAATATAAACTTAATCTATTTATTTTCCGAGTAAATCTTGTCCAACTAAATTCACACAAACCTGCAAAATTCAATTCAAACTCATTAAGTTCATGTCAAAAATTCATCGTATAAAATTCATGTCATATCCAAGATTGCCACCAATAGTGCTTCTCTATGCCCCCTTCCATCTTTGTTGATCTTTTTAGTGACGGTAGAATAATAAAAGTGGATGTAGACATGGATCAAATAAAATTGCCTGCACAAAGAAATGAATCCGAGACCGTATATCCCACCGGCCAATCCTATCATTGTAGGGGCCGTGTGCTTGAGCTATTCAGCTACCAATTTAGCAACAAAACACTTCAACTTTGTTGTGGAACCACATAACCCTTTCATTATATACAAATAATAACCACACATAATATAAAACTAGCTGTTTGTAGCACAGTCGGAAAATAAAACTTAGACATAAATATTTATAGTTAGACACATTGTAAATGCAATTGTAATAAAAATGAAATTATATAAAAAAAAGTCATGTATCAAAAATTCATCTGTATTGAGTTATATAGGCAACCGAAGCCCTGAAGAGTAAAGTTAGCGTAGAAGAAGAATCAAAAATCTCAAAACCCTCTTCCGAGAAGAACCAAAGATCTCAAACCCCACCTCTTAAAAAGGACCAAAATATAGCAGTCAATGAAACTGGAACCTTATCAATCCCCTCCACACCTCCTCAAGAGAGAGAGAAAGGGTAAGAGCTGGAAAGATCAAACCCTAGACTCCATGTCTGCACCGCCGTTGCGGTTGATGGTATTCGTCGGGTTGTTGATCACGCTACTGTATTTTACGAAGCTGAGCGAGTTCAAGGAAAGGGCGGTGAGGAGGAGGATGTTGCGGTGCGACGACGGAATGCCAATAAGGCGGCCGCTACACGTCTACGAGGCGGTGGCGAAGGAGGGGAGGTCAGCGTCGGCCTTGTTGCTGGTCATGCTGTTGCTTCTTGTCATGGCTTATTACCGGCCTTCATGTCAGTGTGCTTGGTTTTAGAAGCTAGGTAGGATTGTAAATACGCATACTAAAGTGTTACAATAAATTAAAACAATAAATTAAAAGAGTGCTACAATAAATTAAGAGGGATGTTTTGAGGGGTTTAATTTTTTTGTTAAAAGAGCTCAAAAGCTCTAAAAATAAAGGCTTTGTTTGGAAGAGTAGTTCTTGTTGGATATGATATTTGGTAATATTTGTATTGAGATGAATATATGTTTGGAACCAATATTTTAATGAGATGAATATTATAACTTACTTGAATATATATATATAATATATAATAATGATTAGATAATATAATATTTATAGATATAATGATAATGATCATGCCATAAGATATAAATAAAAATACATATGAGTATATATATCATATATATATATACATATATATAGGTATTTTGATTTGAATAAAAACATTATTGAATAATATGTTTGGTATTATGAAATTTAAGTGATGTTTTGGAGTTGAAAATAAGGTTCCAAACATAACCAAAATGTTCAGAACTTGTAAATGCTTTAAAAATGAGTTAGTTTTTCTTAATTTCATTTTGTATGTAAAAATGACATAAATGTTTGTAATTATACTTTATTTAATGATATTTAGTTTATTTTTATCATTATTATGTCAAAAAATTATAATTATATATAATTATAAATTTCAATAAATCTTATAACATGGTCTTATTTTTTTTATCCATATACATTTTACCTTATTTTTAAAATAAGATATATCTTGTAACTTTTAAAAATATACTTAGCCAACCACCCTATAAGTTGATAGCCAATTATAAACCAATCTTGACACTACTAAAAATCTGTTAAATTGGAATGGCTTTTTAGCCATTTCAAAAAATTGTGCTTGTCTGGCATGAATTTGGGACGTAAATGATATTATATAATAATTTCATTCCAAATTTATTCTAAATTGGAACGATCTTTTTGATTGTTTCAAGTCTGTTCCAAATTTGGATCAGCATTACAACCTGTTCCAATTTTGAAACGACTTTGTAAACACCGTTCCAATTTTGGAACGTTTTTCGTTGTCGTTCCAAAATTTGGCATTGCTTTTGATTAACCATTCCAAAGTAATCCCGAAATTGAAACGGTTTCTCTTATACCGTTCCAATTTTGGAACCACTTAATATAACAGCTCCAAATTAGGAATCTGGAGTTTGGAATGGCTTTTTCTTACCGTTCCAAACTCCTGATTCAAATTTAAAACGGCTATATCAAGTCATTCCAAATTTGATATTTTGAATAGCCTTTTTTATTGTCGCTTTAAATTTGAATCATGAGTTTGGAACAATAAGAAAAAGTCGTTCCAAATTCCAAAATTTGGAATGACATTTATTGCCGTTCCAAATCCGTTCTAATATTACAGATATATAATTATCTTTAAGGCTCACCAGATGTCATTTACGCATTTTTCCACTCTAAAACATCTTGAAGCCATTCTCAAATGGTAGTCGAAACTTTTTTAAAGATTGTCCAAGTTATATTGCCCAAACTGTTCCAATAAAAGACGTTCCAAAGTTTCATTCTGAAGCTGTTTTAAAGTCGATCCAACTACTGTAACCCTAGTATGTATTTGGAACGGTTTATTGTAATTGTGCCAAAAATTTGAAACGACTTTTATAAATCGTTCCAAATTTGAAACAGCTTTTATTAACCATTCCAATTGTTTGGAACGGTCTATAAAAGCCGTTTCAAAAAATTTGGAACGCTACGTTTTGGAATGGTAAAAATACCGATTTAAAATTATTCCAAATTAAATTTAGAATGAAACTTACAAAGAAATCGTGTCAAAAAGCCGTTCCAATTCCACTGTTTTCCTGTGGTGCGAGTCTAGTTTCTTCTACAATTTTCGTGAAAGTAGCCTTAATTAGTTTTAATTTTTCGGCAAGTATATGAGTTGAGTCATCAACGACATCGCTTCACTAAAAAATTAATTAACACAAAAATTAGCATGAACTATAAAATCACTTATTAACCAGATATATAACTTGTAAAAGTTTCGTGCTGTGGAAAAATCGGGACAAATGGAATTGAGGATCTGATTTGTAATTTTCTTTAGAAGTAGAATAGTCTCGGCTTTTATTGAGAAATTAAATATGCATTTCCAACCAACAAATTTGAACCACTACTTACTTCAAATTCATAAATGGTTTTCGGATTTAAATTTCAATTTCTCTTACAACAGATGAATTTTGGTAATTAAATCTTTATTATCGTGTAAAAGCAAATATCCTCGATTAAAAATGGTTTGCTCCTTGGCCAATTTCCTGAATCGGACAAGTCTTTGTTTGGATCTAATTAAATCACAACGGGGACAGAAAAATGACATAAAAATTTAAGAACAGTGTAAGAGTACAAAATTAAAAATAATTATTTATTAAATAATATATATAGACGTGTCAATTTTAATGGAAAGAAAGTGGATAATAATTTGTATCCGAACACAATTTGTCTTCTAAATCACTGGAAATGTTGACGGTGGCATATAGGTGACCTTGCAGAAAACTGTCGAGAAACACAGATTTCAATTCAAAACTTTAAGGCATGAGATTTATAAATTATTAATCATACAGTCTGAATTCCCTAATACCCCATGATCAACTTTCTTAACCTTCCACTGCTTATACACAGTTCAAGATTAAATAGCGTCTTAATCTCTAAACTTTTATATAGAATATTATTATATTAATTGTAAGCCCTAATTGAAATATAATATGTGAATTTTGCACAGCGTCTCTTTTTCACACAGTGCGTGCTGACTAACGTGCATGTTCCAATGACAATAAAAAATGTTGAATTGGAAAATATAAAAATATTTAAAATAAAGATAGAAAAAAGAATTTAAAAAGAGGAAAAGTTTGAGAAAAAAAATAAATAATAAATTAAAAGAAAAGATAGGAAAATAAAGAATAAAAATTTATTGATAATTTTGTAATATGCAAGCAAAAAACTTAACGTTTATAATAATGTAATATAGATATAGACTCAAAGTATAAAGAATATATAAAATAACAGAAAAGAAAGATGAAAAGATTTTAAAAAGAGATAAAATTTAAGATAAAAACAAATAAAATCAACAAGTTAAAAGAGAAGAGAAAACAGATAGAAAAAATAAAATAAATAGTTGAAGATGTGTAATTTTACAATATGCTTATAAAGTCTTACTTTCCTAACAATAATATAATTATATATTAATATCTAGAACAGAAAAGAAGTAATGATATATTGACAACTATATTTGAGTGTGTTTAAACTTTTTAATTAAGAGAATAATATAAATTTACTAATCAAGGGCAGAATTATAAATTTACTATATAACTAAATTAGACCTATAAACTCTCAATAATATGGTATAAATTATTGCTAGTTATTTTAAAAAATATGTGGTGCTAGGAAGTGAAAAATGTTTTAACTCTTGGTAAGCATTGATGATGTCTATCTCTAACAATTCCCTTGCCCTTCTGCTGATTGATTAATAATAACTCCCTTGCCCCAACGCTGATTGATTAATAACAGGTCTCTTGCCCCAACGCTGATTGATTAATAGATGGTCCCATGCATTTTGGTTTCTTTCCAAACCTAGCTTTCAGAGCTTAGACTTATGTATGTGTGTTCATTTATTGCATGATATGGACATTGAAAAATAAGAATCTACACAAAAGCAAATTACAAAAATCAAAATAAATTTTATAATATACAAATATATAATATTTACTAATGTTCTAACTTTTAGAGCAAAGGACGGTGCAAAATATATTTATAGATCTACCTTTCTTTAACTCAAAAAATGATAAAATTCTCATTTTCTCTGATTTTTTTTATTAATTTTCTTTCCCTTTTAATTTTTGTTACATTATTTTATTTTTTTATAATTTTAGAAACAAATATATAATAAAGATAAATTAAGTAAACACATTAGTTGTGTTTGTTTGTTTGTTTGTTTGTTTTTTTTATCAAATTTAAGTACATGCATAGGATGTATCATATTTTGTAACAAGGTCAAATTTTACAATAGGGTTTGACCTCTTTGTTAATTTACTCTTTTTTTTAAATCTTTTTCACTTATATGATTTATTATGTTTTTTATTTTCCTCTTTAAATTTTAATTTATTATAATTTTCCTTATTTAACCTCCTTTTCCAGTTTTTTGTTTGTATCTCATTATTTTTCCTCTTCTGTTACAATTTTTTCTTTCCTTTATCATTTATCAAATAACATAAAATTTACATTTTGAAATATTAACCAATTTATACAATCATAGGCACGTACTAAGTGAAGAAAAAAAGAAATAAGACAGGAAAAGGTCGTATGAAAGCTAGTAATCTCCGTACCAGTGCAGCTGTCTGTTTCTGCATGGAAAATTATATTCCCTGACGTACACATCCAAGTTATGTTTGTAACTTAACTTTCAACCACAAAATATATTGCCTCAAAATTTTCATATCAAATATACTATTTAATAATATTTTAATTTAAATCTAAATTAATTTTTTTTCATATATATAATTAATTAATTATTTTTTAATTATTATATTCATTTATAATCAAATTAATATATATATATATATCACATATATATTCATTTTTATTTTTATTTTTATTTATATCTTATGATATAATTGTTATTCCTATAAACTATTACAATATTCTATCAATATTATATTATATTATATATTTATTTAAATAAATTATACTATTTGTCTCGTTAAAATATTTTTTCTGAATATACTACTCGTATCAACACAACTCCTACCAAATATTATATTAAACAAAAATACTTCTCCCAAACATGGCCCCAGTTTTGATCTCATCCACTCCACTCTTCGCACTGAAATCGCAATCAAAGTGGACCTCAATGAGTTGGCTCATGGCTGGCTCTCACTTCTCTCCCGGTTTTGTCCATACTTCCTAGTGCGTATCCAGTTGCTGACTTTAGTCAACTTTGTTTTGATTTAACAATCAGTGTTAAATCAATTTACTCGATTCCAACAAGATAAAATAGGATAATATTTTGAATTTTAATTGAATTCGAATTTAAACTTAAATAATTTTTAAAAATTAATTTCATTATTTAACTTAAATGCTAATTTTATTTAATTGAAGTAATTAATATTCAAACAATTATCCTTGAGTCCTTGACACGGCTGGCGTTAACACTGAAATTTCCAGAGGATAAGGCGATAAGCACTTCTAAACCACTCACTTCCTTCCCATATATTGAAATGCAAAAATTCCCACGCTGATACGATACTCAACCTCAGTTGCCCCTAGACTTCGCATAGCCCATACCTGGTCTCCTTTTTACTTTTTGGTTATATACATATATATATATATGTATATATATATATATATATATTTTTTTTTTTTATGATTATTATTATTATTATTCCCTTTCACCAAGGCTAGCTCCTCTATAAATGGCTGCCAGTGTTCACCCTTTACATCCCAAATAATCTCAGCACGAATTAATGAGAATTTCTGTCACCATGCCCATATCCAAGCACCTAATTGTCACTGCACTTTTTATTTCCTTCCTCCTCATGCTTCATCTCGTCGAAGGCCACGATCAAGAGGTATGCTAACTAGCTCCTATTATGTTTGCATACTGTGACTTTCATATTACATATGTACATCATAGTTTTCCTTAGTTTCATATTTAACCCATATTCTTCAAAAAACTATACGCTAATGAAGATTGCTGTTGTGCAGATGAGCAGTATTGATGGCCGGGGAATTTCCTACGGCCCCAAAATGAGTATGTACATTAATTTTTTTTTTTTTCTGTTTTCTTCAAGCAGGCTAGGTTTTCTTAGAAAATAACCAGTGATTGGATATCAGACAACTTGGTAATTATATTTTATAGCAGTAGTCAGTACTATGTGGCATGTAATGACGTACGTGCCTCTGTTAAAAACGTATAGATTGTGGAGCGGCGTGTGCTGCAAGGTGCCGATTGGCGTCGAGACAGAAGATGTGCAAGAGGGCGTGTGGGACTTGCTGCGCCCGTTGCAACTGCGTGCCGCCGGGAACCTCCGGCAACCAGAAGCTCTGCCCCTGCTATTACACCATGACCACGCACGGCGGCCGACGCAAGTGTCCTTGAGAGATTGCCCGCCAACTCCACTTGCCAGCTTCTCTCACATCCTCTTTTTAATATGTATACATATATACCTGTTTAATGTCCAAAACTTATGTAACATATGTATGTATGTAATAATGGACGTGGAGTCTTCCATGGGACATTTGGTAAGTTCGTGTTGTAAACCAGACACGTGTGTCTCCGTTACGTAATAATGCATAAGTTCTTCTCTTCCTTTTTTATTTTTCATTTTAAATATAGTTGTTGGCTGCTTTGAGACGATAATGTTAATGGCTAGAATCCAAATTTGGCTACATTTTTTCTCTCTCCATTCTTCCCACTTTTAACCATTTATAAATTTTCAGGTCAACTTCTAAAATTTAGGTCCAATCATAAAGTTCATATGATGTATGGTTTGTATAATAAAATCATGGCAATACTCAAGTAAAGAACAAGATATTTCGAGAACAGTTGTCAGGCACCAACCTTCTTTTTGACGTGAATATTTTATCTTTTTCTTCTTTATGTATTAAAGAATAATATTCTACGTAGAAGAGTAGGACGGTTGGGCTAGGACGGAACAGCATAACACCGCTTTCAATTGGAATCGTGACAACATAATATAACAAATATTCTTTGTTTATGCTGACATCGAATAAGAATTCTAGGGTCGGCACTCGGGCACACCGATTATTTCATTGTCTCGAATTTCCGATTTGTTAGATTTTGACCAAAGATACTTGTAATGTATCTAAAGCAGATAATATTAAGCAACAAGTATGTATAAATTGTGACAAAAATCGTTTGTCTTTAAAAATATAATAATGAATTGTGAGAAAGATTCATACAGCCGTATAGAATTTCAATGGATATGTTTGAGAGAAGAGTTTTGTTGAAAGATCATATTTTATATGAGTTCTAGGTTAGATGAATAGTAAGTTTGATTGTAAAATTTTAATTTATTTGAATGTATACATTAAATATATAATAATGATTGAATGATGTAAAAATATATCAATATAATAATAACCTTTTAGATATAAATGTGTGTATGTGTGTATATATACAAATATTAATTTGATTGTAAATAGATATAATAATTAAAAAACAATTAAATTGAAAATTTGAATTTAGATTTAAATAAAAATTTTATTGAATAGTATATTTGGTAAATTAAAAACATGACAACAGACATAGCCAATAAAGCCTCACCACATCTTTTGTCTAATCTACAAAAATTTTCATATTGATGAGAAAAATGCGTTTAATGGAAAACACCATGTGTGGGTGAAGTATTATGAGCATATATCATGGATTCTTTGCCTTTTCTGTAGAAAGAGCATATACCGGTACATTTACAAACAAGATTTCAAAATCTTAAACAACACACCTATGATCACAATTTGCTAAAAGATGGCAATGGAGTACAGATGGGGATTGCTCTCCCATCTACCATCTCCCATCTATAACCAAATATATCTCTCTATTTGTGGCAATGGAGTGGAGGCGGGGATTGCTCTCCCATCTCCCGCCCGTAACCAAATACATCTCCCTATTTACAAAGGGATGACGATGGAGTGGAGGTGGGGATTGCTCTCCCATCTCCCGTCTGTGACTAAATATATCTCTCTTCCGTTGCTCCCCCACTCCCGTCTGTGACTAAATATATCTCTCTTCCGTCTGATCTACCACAAGTATCTGGAGGTGGGGATTGCTCTCCCATCTCCCGCCCGTGACCAAATATATCTCTCTGTCGTTGCTCCCCCACCCCTGTCTGATCTACCACAAGTATCTCATCAGAGAAAGAAAAATATCTAATTTTATTTTAAAAATTAAATTTTAAAAATAAAAAAGCTTGATTCTACTTATTTATATTATCAAAATTAAGAGAAGTAATTTTCAAATTAACCACATATAAAATAATAATCAAAATTAATCATTAAACATTATATGTAATTAAGTACTATTTTACAATTTATTCTAACTAATGAATTTCACACAACTTTGGTATGTGAAAACTTATTTACAATTATAATATTACTGTATTTTAAATAATAAAAATAATACCATTTAATGTTGAAAATATAGTGATAAAGAAATATAAAAAGAGTTTGTAACAAAAGACAACTTGAGATAAAATATAAATAAAAATAAATTAAGAGGATACGTGACATTTTTAAGAATAACCATTTCTAGAAAAACCAAAACCCCGTTTCACAACTTGTATGAATGGTATATTGTATTATTAAGAATTTATGTCTATATAACTTATATGGATACAGACACAAGCAGGGAGGGTGAGATCGAAATAACAAAAATCAGGGTAAACAATACACCTTTATCTACATCGAACATAATAGATTGGTGTATGACGTCGACATCCAACATGGTAAAAGGGAACCGCTGTCAAATCTAATTGGATCGATAACCAAAGCACGGGTGAAAAGATTTAAAGAAGTCATCAACACCTTAATGCACGAAATTCGAAAAGATGTCATGCGTGGGTGTAAATTCGAGGGACCTAAGAAGGAGCGCAAGATAAATATTTTGAGTTAGGTAGAAGACCTGGAGGCAAAGGAGCAAAAAGGACTACTTTAATTTATTTAGTTATTTCTCCTTAATTTATTTTAATTCTAAACCCAATCAAAATAAACCCAATATAAGCACTAAGCTGAACTAGGCTAGGATTTTTGCACTTATAAATTCACTGTGTACCATCATTAACAGCATACAGAGAGTTCTTAATTAATTCAGGTTTCTTTTCAATTTTCTGAAATTATGCCTTTCAATTTCTCGTGAATTTCTATCCCAAATCGAATCATTCCGAATTGATCCGTGTGATTCGTAACGTATCAATCGATATTCGGTGTGCTAATTATGATCGTTCGATCAAGTTCAATCCAATCCTACCACATTGAGTCGGCATTTTTTTTGCTTGGTTCGCGTCCCTGATATTTTCGAAATCGAGTTCGATTACCCCGTTGTTTCCGACGCGATCTTTGATCACGTCATTGTAGGTAAAAGGTGTGTATTTTCATCGGAAGTTAAAGGAGAATAAAAGTCTTACCTTCTTGCTTGTTTCTTGCAGTTCCCCAGCACGCATAAACTCATCTAATATGAGATATACCTATAAAAGACAACAACAATAATTTCATGATATGCAAAGGCAATACCAGAAGTCATAAAAAAGATTTTCGCAGCAATTCTCCGAAAATAAACTAAATGGAATGACGGAACAGAACTTGATACATTTGGTAGCAGTGCTTTAAAGAATATAAAACATTTTCGGGTGTTAAGATCCTACCAAAAGCAAAGATAGAAAAAAAAGAAGCAATTTATCGATGAAAACATAACAAATGGCAGTGATATGCTAACTGGGAAAAAAGCCATGGAACTGATCTAGAGCATGACATGGAGAAAACTAAGCTCAATATCCTGCTGAGTGAAACAACTATCCAGCACATGCATCAAGGGCAGAATCAGTGAACATCTTTTGCAATAATTTTAAGGAAGAAAAACACATAACCTGAACAAATAGGGCCAAGTTTACGAAAAACAGACAGATAGAGAACTGTGCACGGATCAGCAGGATTAAGCATAACACAGATTAGGTGTTCACATTGCGTGTAATTCATAAAAATTCAGAATGTTGATGTACACAGTCCAATTTAGGCCATGAATATTCCACATGGATTAATGTAATGCCAAGTTAGCATTAACAGAACATTCCAAAGAAGTAATATACCTTGTGAAAATTAAACACTAAATCTAGCTCGCACATGTTGCAGAAAAAATGATCCAGTATCTCCACAAACAAGTGAATGGACTCCAAACAAGCTAAGCTAACTGTCACACCCCCAACTCATGGTAATTGTAGTCCAAGGGTGTGGCATAGTGAGGGTTCTAATTTATACATTTGAGTCTTCCAGCCATTTCCTAGTCTTAATCATTCAGCAATATATATCGATTATTCTACAATTGTGCAACAATTGGAAACAAATAATTTTTTTTACTAAAACAACAAACGTTTCATAAAATAACCATTTACAAATATTTATTAAACTAGCGGAGTCGATATGAAACTTCCTTTTATGGCCATTAATTTAATACCAAACATCCTTACTCATCCATTTCTTTTATCCCAGACCCTCACTCTAGTGTAGAGGTTTGACCCTCTTCTTCCTTTAAATTCTCCTCCGAGTCTTCCTCAGGATTTTCTTCATCAGATGGCAGCAATACTGGAACATGAATCATCTCACATAACTTGTTGTTCTTAACATCAAGTGTTTGTACCTATCGGGTCAACATCTCCCATTCGACTTCCAATTTCATACTTGATAAAAGTGTTCTAGTTTCATGTTCTTGTGTTTTCTTCTGAATTTTCGGTGTCAATCACCTTTTCCCCATCACCACTCTTAAGTCTATTGTATTCTTCATTTAGGTGCATCATATTTTATCCGAAAATCCTACATTCACTCTCAATTTTAACACGAGGCGCTGTAATAAAGTTGAGAGTAAGTGCAGGGCACTCCGACAAGATTTGATACACCTAAATGAAGAATATAATAGGCTCAAGAAAAGGCAATGGGAAAAGGTGATTGAGCATTGAAAACTTAGAAGAAAACACAAATACATGAAACTAGAGCTCTTTTATCGAGTTCCAGAATTGGTAATAGAACACAATGCATGATCGACAAGTAGAAACTCTTGATGTTGAGAACGATGAGTTATGCAAGATGATTCACTCTCCAATGCCACTACCAGTAGACAAAGAATAACTTGAAAAAGATCCTTAGGAAGACCTGGAGGAACATCCAGAGGAAGAGGGTTAAGCTTTTGGAGGCCCCTGAAGTACAGTGAAGGTCTAGGATATAAGAGAGATGGATGAATAAGAATGTTTTGTGTTGAATAAATAACTGTGAAAAGGAAGTTTCATATCAATGCCGCCATCTTAATAAATATTTGTAAATAGTTATTTTATAAAACATTTGTTGTTTTAGTAAAAAAATATTCACTATCTGTCATTGTTTAAAAATCGTAGAATTATCGATATATATCGCTAAGCCACGTAGGAAATGGGGAAGACCCTGACGTACAATAACAGCAAAAATTACTCTGTGTTGGGGGGGCGCACTAACTCATCATCTGCAATGTCCACACACCCAGAGAAAAATAAACCAGCATATCTTCTGCAGATGATATCATGGGTTCAGAACTGAGAGAAACATTTTGTCAACAGACCATAGAGATCATTATGAACCAAGTAGCAGACACCGGGTCTGGAAAATTAATTAGCAAAACTGAAAGCCATAGAACAACCAAAGGAATGACACAAGTTATTAAACCACTTTTCGAACATTTCCTTTTCTTTCCTTCATGCAATCCCATATTCCTCAATAACCCATCCCTAAGCCCCAAATTGAATATTTCAAAACACATCTTTATTCTAATATCCAAAAGTGTATCATTAAACGGATGAAATGACCTCAAAATTATATCAAAGACCGACACTCTGATTTGTATAGATGCCGCTACCTCCACAAAAATGGTGAATTTGGGATCCCCATTGAAGGCTAATCGATGAACCAGCAATAATCAGGTGAATAAAACTTCAGAATTCGCACATAAGCTAATTGGCATTTGAAATTGAACTGGAACTCGAAACGTTCGTAAACAATTACCTCGTTCTCGACCTCATGCTTCTCGGATTCCTCAATAGGAAGGTAATATTTAGCCAATCGAGTTTTTCCTGGCCCGTTCTGCAACAGCATGAATCGGATCTGCGACATTCAAAGAAAGAAAAATAATTCCTTGACGCGGAAAATCACAGAAGGAAAATTACCGAATAAGATCCGCAGATAATCGGAAAGACACGTTGCAAGAGGGTTTGGTACCATTTTGAAGGAGACGACGGATTCAGCACCACCGACATCGTAAAGAAGAAACCTTCGAGATGCTATTCTGAAATCTGAATAACTAAAATGGCTTAAAGACCGAGGCTGAGAGGAAAAGTCAAAGGTCAAAACTGATGACACTGCAAATGTTTTATGGCCTTTTTACATGGCTTCTGGCTAATAAAATTAAATTCATGATTTGCAATAATTTGAAGCTTTTAATAATTAACGATTGAAGTTTTTAAAAAAATCATAAATTTATATAATTTAATGATAATATAATAATTAAGCGTGATGGCTGACGTTAAAAGTGTTGTTTTGAATGAGATGACGATTTTTGAATTAAATAAAAAAATATGTTGTAAAATGATTTTCTTGTTAAAGATGGATATATATACTATATATTAAGTAAATAAGAGAATTTAGTTGGATAATAATCTTAACAGTATCAATCCTTTACGTATTATTTCTTATTCTACTTCTCCGACTTTCATTTATTTATTCACTTACTAATTTTATGTTATTAAAAATTTTGTTTCTTCTCAAAGTTCTTTATATTTTTATTCATTTTATTCTATACTATAAGTTAAAAGTAAGGACATAATTCTTGTTGGATAGCATTACATTATTGTCACACCCTTATTTAATTTTTTATTTTCCTTTCATGTTCAATTCTCTTCTAATTTTATTTTATTTTTATCATATTTTATTACAAAAATTAAAACATTATAACTTACAAAAGTGCCACTATTGTTAGTGTGTATCAAAATGATAAGTTTAGGAAAATATTTATAAATTAGGTAAAAATTTTGAAAATCCGTTGTTTCATAAAATTGCATAGAAGTTAATTTAGTTATTGATTCATAGTTGTGTTAGGGTAAGCTTCGTGTTTATTTGATTCCTAATTTGACATCAAATCGCCACTCATTAACCATTTCGTTTACAACATAGGGTGTTTAGACAATTGATTATAATTGTTGTTGTCATTGCACAATAATCTTTTTACAATAAAATAATTATGAAATTAAGTGTCTACACAAGCTAATTCTTTGAAAGAAAGTCCAAGAGAGGGTAAGGAGATATAGAAAGGTTAAATGAGATAGATTTTTAAAGATGACAGAGAGAGAATGAGAGAGAGAGAAAGAAAATTCTGAAGATATAAAAAGAAATTACCAAAATCAAGAATAACTCACTTTTGGCCCTCCTTCATTATATGAATATATGAATGGGGTTAAGTTTCAATCCATATTTTCATTCCTTTGATGATACTAATAAATTAAAGATTTAAATAGTCATTTGGTCCTCCTAATGCCATATGTTGGTGTGGCATTGAGTGGAAGTTGACTTGGCATTGATGTGGCGGTTGAAATGGTATCAGTAATACATTGATAATATTGCGACAATACTTTGATTTTAGAAGAATATTTTGTATTACCTATGTCATTTATGGAAGACTTGACGTAATTTCTTTTTCATATTTTACGGGTAAGATTTGCTATTTTGTGAAGTGTCCTTATATAGATAGGAATTATACCTAGAATATCTAATGAGATTGAGAAATTCTATCTATGCTTGATTTGTAGGAAACAAAATTCTCATAGTTACAAAGAATTTTGTCCATGATGAAAAGTTTGACTAATGTTAGAAAACTTAAAAAGTCTCGAGAGAAAGAGTAGTAATGTGAAAGTTTGGAGACTCTACGGTGTAAAATTAAATTACTTAATTGAGTGTTATTAAGTGTAATTATTATCTCTATGTGATTCATGAGAGATCATACGTCAAATTGAGTGGTGAATATAGGAAGAGGAAAACACTATTATTTTCAACCTCAACAACGACGAGTTGGGCATGCACTCAAGCATGTGTGGGTTTTTTAAAAATATTTAGAAGATTAAAGTCGATAAAATTACTACTGAGAATGTTTGTAGAATTATTTTTTCTGAACTATTACCCCACAGATATAATAGATGTAAGAGAAAATTTCTAAATTATATTAACAACTTTGTCGAAGTTCAACCTTTTATATGTAGTATTTTAGCACAATAGTTTTCAACAAGGTGTTACGTCACTTAATCTAAACGAATACCATTTGTAATCTCAATTTATATAAACTATATTGTTCATTGTTCATTAATTATTACAAGGTAGCACATATTCCCTAGAATTTTTCGTACTCTGGAAGTATTTGCCAAAACGGATGCAACGTGGTAACGCAACAATGACAGGTAAGGAAGCCTTCAAAAAGGCGTTTCAAGTAGAACTAGAAAACCATGCATATGCCCACACATATGTGATCCCTTTTCTCTTTTGTTTACTTAATGCGTTTGCAAATCTTTATATAAATTATATTATTTTATATGTTGTAACAAATTATAATAATATAATATTAATTTAACATTAAGATCATATGAAAATTAAAAAAGAAAGAAAAGAGTTAATTAAAAGTTATAAAAAAAATTATATTAGAGTTTATCAAAAGACAAGAGAGAAATAAAGAAATAAAAAAGTATTTAAATAGAATTAATATAGTAATTTAACATTATACAATCAAAATTGTGTTTATTGTCTAAATATATTATATAGAATATAAAATAGATAAAAGATTTTGAAAAAATTAAAAATAGAATAAGAAATGAATTATATAAATAAAAATTGGGAGAGTATTTAAATAATTTGATCTCATGCAACTAATTTTACTTAGCATAGATAGATAGATGAAAGACAATAAAATATTATTTTTTTAATAAGCGTATTTTCGAAATGTGTATGTTGACGAGACAGAAACAGATGAAAATTGTGCCCCAATTCGTATATGTATTCTCACCAATTAAGTATAATACTGTGATAAAATTTGATGAGAAGGTCTGTTAACAAGAGAAATATACGTAGAAGAAAAATAATAAGTATTTCTTTTAAAACTTTATAAATGGTTCAGACCATTATAACATCATCAGATTTTCTGGCAGTAAAGACACCATCCTGCGATGACTTGTTGAAGAACTCGATACAATCTGCAATGGCTTCATTATAGTGCGCGTTGGAGGAGTAATTATGGTTCGAACTGCATGAAGTCTTGGGAGGCTCAGCCGCCCCATCGCACGACCTCCGCCTCGGCGCCGCCGCTGGAGAGCCGCCTCTACCAGGGAGGGGGGAGATGAACCGCATTATGATCTTGCGAAACCGGCCCAAGATTTTCATGGGCTGATGCTTGAATCTTGATGATGAATAATATTCTTCTGTCCCAGAAAACACAGAAACCCTAAGTGCGTATATATAGGCAGGAGGCTTCGAAATGAGGGTCTATAATGGCAAACAATCCTACATGCTTATTTTTGAATGAAGGAATGAAGATTTGTTATCCATTTAATTCTTTCGAGATATTCTCTGGGAAGTGTGATGCTATCATTTGTGTGGTACGTAAGGATACATAAAGGGAGTAGATTTAATTTTTTTTTGGTAAAAAGATTTTGGTGTTTAGATATCCTATGTGACAGAGGATTCAATGATGCTGCTTATTCACAACAAGAAGAAAAGAGAAGAAAAGGAGAAAAGTCGTCTCAGCCATGTGACCAAATCATTTGTGTGCGCTTTTCTCTTAAATAAACAATTGCATTATTATATGCAGTATTAAACGTTTTATATTATATCTGATCAATCGATTAGTCTATTTAATTAGTAATATTTTGATCGGAAAAGATAAGCGTCCAATTTGAAAAGTTAGTCGCATACTTATTGACATTATTCAATAATTCTTAATTAGAAAGAGTGATTAAGTGGTAGTACTTCCATTATCTTCAATTGTAAGGAATAGTGTCCAGCCCTTTTTTCATGCCAAGAAGGCTTGTCTATGGGAAACTCATGAAGTCTTACCTTACACAAGAAGGGTAGATATTTTGGCGTGAATAAATATTAATGCAGAGGAAATATGATTAAAGGGTAGATATTCGTGCAGGCACTGCAGCAGTTGTTATTGATGGCTTGACATACTGTACTCCAATTAAAAAATATAAGCAAAGACAGTACAAAAAATTATGCAACTGCTTCACTTGGGGGGTGAGTAATGCGTCTTCAAGCTTTGCACGATCATATGACAAAATTTCTTCATCACCAGGTAGGTGAAAAATAAAATTTATCCTTAACTAGTATTACCTTTGCAGAGTGCTTTTCAGAAAGTTTTGGTGGAGAAAATAATTAGTTTCTTTATTGTTATATAGCATAAATAAATGAACATCCGTATTTGAGGAGAGAACATTAACTAATTAATCTGTAACTAATTAATGGTAGTGGTGATGATTGTTGACTAATTAATGTAATAGTTCTTGAAATTTGTGTGTTGAATGATGAGTGTCCAGCTTTGTCGGGGAATATGTAACCGGGTCCATAAGGAATCAAATTAGGCCAATGCACGGTACTCTACCATATTTGGGACCCAATATTAATGGTCTTAATATTTAGCTTCTAAATAGTAGATGCTTCTGGAAATAAAACATTATCATTTGATTGATCTTTTAGCAATGACAATAATCACACCCCCAAAAATAAAGTAAATCTAACTGCAATTTTCTCTATTTCAGCAAGAATGTGAAGAATTTTCCTTTGCATGTGTAGCTCAAACGAGGCTACTGATGATACAGTGGGTACAGTGTAAACAAGACTGTAGCACATATGTGAACGAGGAACCAGGTTGTCAATTCAACTTTCCAAGTCCAAACAATTCAATACAAGAAGAAAGTGCCTTGAAAATGTGGGTTCATTGGGCTCTCAGATCTGACAGTGTTCTTCCACACCCCATTCATGGCGAAGTTTTCTCAAGGATAATGCACCAATTCGACTTGTCGTAGAATCTGTCAACAACAACGGCACCATCCACATCACTCACTAACCTGCACATAGTAATGGAAAAGATTAATCTACTTATGTCGGCCAGCTGATATACATGCTGATCAGACCTACAGCGAACATCTACCTGCAGAAACCAAATCAACAGGAGGCAAGAAGAAAAGTATGTTTAAACAATGCCTACCTTTCAAGTTCACCTTCACTGAAAACATGATAATATCTGTCATACACAACTGCACCCTTTTTATCGTCCTTCCTTGCAAAACCGCTAGCTACAGCATTAGCAGATGCCCCACTCACTTCTGCACGATGATAAGGTAAGTGCCAAGGTACGAAATATTCTTGGTGGTTTAGACTACTCGTTTCACCCGTAGGATCCGAGGAATGATGACCATTGCTAGAGTTTGAGGACATCAAATGATTCGATCTTTCATATGTAGATTCTTCAGTGAAATCTCTCAACTGCTCTCCAGACCAATGTTCTTCATTCTCAGGGATGCTTTCTAGAGAAAATGAAGACCGTGGACTATGAATTCGAGGGCTACCAGGTCCTATCCACTCTTCTAAGTACTTCTGAGTAAGAGGCGTCCATTTGTTAACCAATGATTTATCTTCTTGTTCCCTGGCCCAAACTGTAATCAAAACAAGGCCCCCTGTTTTGACAACACGAACTAGTTCTTCTACTGCTTTCTTTCTCCGACTTTCTGTGCTCAGGTGGTGTAATACTGCAATTGAAATTGAGGCATCACCATAACCAGTTCGATAGGGAAGATTTACAGCATCGGCAACTAAAACATCATGCCCTTTATCTGCACATATATTGATAAGTGGAGAACTAATATCACACCCAATGAAATAGCAATTTGGATTCAAACCCAAGTATTTCCCATTGCCACATCCAGCATCTAGTATAAGTGATCCCAATGGCAAAGAGTTCAAGAACATTTGGACTTTGGGCCATTTTGCAAACCTAGTAGAACTAAAATGGGGAGCAATAGCATCATAAACACGATGAACATACTTCTTCTCAATTTCTGGGGTTGCCTGGACTTTAAAGAATGAACCTATCTGGCTACTCCTTGCAGCTATGGGTGGTAAAGAAGGCAATTTTTCCTGAGAAGTTGCAGAAATGCCAAAGGAATCATCAATTCCTTCTGCCATAGTGCATAAACCTTCCAAGTGATAAGCAGTAAAGGAGATTGCAGCAGGGAAAGGCTGAACTCCTTTAGTGCCAGATGATATTAGTCTTCTAACAAGAACCATCAGCACATGCCATCACAAGTAGACAGATTCTGCAGTGCAAGGAACATGGAAAATTGCAACTCAGCACTTACTAAAAATAATAGTACCAACAATAAAATAATATTTCATCAATTAATCATTTTTAGTTGAAATTTTAACATTTTATTCATTTGAATGCATGAAACTTCATGTGAAGCTTACACGTCTTGGTGGCACCTCTAGGGGGGCTCAAGTATCCATACCTTGGAGAAAAATAAAATAAAATTTTGTGACAGATTTAAGCAACATTCTCCTTCATAATCTTTCAAAATTCCAACTTAAGTAGTTCATGTTGAATTACACGGGTATGTAGCCGAACAATGATAGAAGGGAATAATGACTGGCAGCACAAAGGCATTAGAGTTTGTGCAGAGAATTTGTATTGTTTAGCATTTAAAGGAAGAGTTAAGAACACTTGAAAGCTAATTGCACCTAAAAAAAACACTCAACAGCTACTTTTCACAAAGATTAAAGAAAACTGGAACTGAGTAAGAATAAACAACTCATATCAAACCTTCAACAGCATCTAGTATAACACCATTACGTGACCATACAAACAATTCCTCGTTCCCATTTAAAGCCTAAGAACAATGAGATATTGACCAGAATTATTTCAGAATATCGATTCTTCGTATTTGCAAGAACAAATGCCAGCACGACCTACAAGAAAGTGCAACACATATATACTTGTATATATGTACGCGCATGATCAAATTATGCTCTGTACTAATGCATAAATCACAGTTTATGCCCATTTACGCCCTAGGTTCTTGGCCAATAACGTTTTCCCCTGCCCAGGAGATAACCAAAATTTATCCAGGATAAAATCTAAAAAAAAATAAACACACAAATTTTTTATTTTTAATTATCTTTATTTACAAACAAAAATTGGATTTTCATAGGAAAGAACAGGAACGTCAAATATCAATCTTCAGGCAAATGAAGAAACGAAGAAGCATAATGGATTCTGCTTCCACACAAAACAATGACAAAAAATGCATCATAAGAGTTATCAAACCTACGAATCAAGATAAGCGACAGCTTGGAGAAGAGGAACAAGACTGCAGTCCGGCGGATTACGGCTTCGCTTGTTGAGCAGCGAAGAAAACGAGACCAGTGCGTTCGACTTTGTACCCGAAACCCAATTCCTAAACCCACCCGGTTTTGCCGACGGATCGCCTTTAGGGCTACGGTCTATGAAATGGACTATGGGCTCAATAATTGGCCCAAAAACAATTGAAACTGGACTTTAGAAATTATAAGCCCACTTGGCCCGTTATCTCAACAGATTGATTAAAATCTTTTAGCTTTATTCAGAAGTAACAAAAATATAATAAAATAGTTCAAATTTCAGACGTTGAACTACACTTGCAGAAGTTGAAGAAGCAACCATTTTCATGCCTAAATTATTTATTTATGTGTTCTTACACGAAAGTGTTAATTTAAAATGAGAAGATCAACTTACCAAACGGAGGTCAATGCTTGTCTTGTGGATCTGAACGAATCTCAGTTACAAGTAATTCAAGTGAGGTTGGGTGGGCGACAATAAAATGTTTCTTAACCATACTGTATTCGTACTGTCAAATAATTAATTCAACCATACTTATTTTACAAACATTGAATGCATCTTACGTATGGAAGGTAATTATGATACTTTTTTTATGTCTATAGGCAATATGTCTCCAAGGAAGGTATATACGACCCTTTATCTTCAAGAATTGTATTTTTTTTTATTATAAACTATATTGTTTAAGTTTATAGAAATTAATGATTTGTGCACAGTCAGTGCATGTCCCTATAAAATTTAAAATATAATTTATTATATATACAAAAGTTGTATCTTCATTCTATAAAACTATTTTAAATTATGTGGATGAGTCTTTTATTTTATAATTTATTATGTAATAAAAAACTATTTTTTGAATATAGTAAAATTATACAATCTTATTAATGATAATAAAATATAAATTATAAAACGATAGAAAATTTTTAAAAAATTATATAAGGAGAAATAAATTAAATAAAATGTAATTAGAAATGATAGAAAGGAGAAAATATGAAAAAGGATGAAAAAGCAAAAAAATAAAAAATAAACGAGAGACATTTTAGTTTTTCTACTTAATACTAAAAAGCAGTTGTCATTGGAGATTAGTTATATAATAAATATTTTAGGGTTTCATTAAAAATGTTTTTAAGAAATATGGTAAATGGCTAAAAGTAAATTATTTTAATGGATTCTCATAATAAGTCGTATAGGTTCACAATTTGATTGTACTGTGAAGAGACAAAAAGACAAGCATCGATAAAATGAGATCTTACCAAAAATGCATAAACTTATAATGAATGAGAGAGTTATATAAAAGTTCAAGAAAATGGAATTCAAACTTGACGTGCTTTGAATTTCAATACAGTGGCTATGTTTGGGAGAGGGGTTTTTGTTGGATATGATATTTTATAAGAGTTGTATTGAGATGAATAATATGTTTGAAAAGAATATTTTAATAAGATGAATAGTATAATTTATTTAAATATAATGTATAAAATTTATAATAATAATTGGATGGTGAGATAGTTTATAATGATAATGATTATATTTTAGAGTATAAATAAAAATAAATGTGAGTATATGTGTTATATATATATATAAGTATTGATTTTAATGTAGATAGGTTATATGATTAAAAAATAATTAAATAATTATATTTATAAGAAAGAAAAATTCTAAATTTAAATTTAAATAGATAATATTGTTAAATTATATATTTAATAATGTAAAATTTAAAATGATTGTTGGATGTCAAAACTCGAATTTCAAATATATAAATACATATTTAAATCTAGTTGCAGCATTTTTTAAGTTCGATTTGATGCCATATGCCTACGGTCCTCGATTTTACCGCGCAGTTGCCCTGTTTGGACAGGATCAAACGTATCCAGTCATGTCAGAAATTTTTCTTACTTTTCTAATGGAAAATCTGCCGGAGATCAGACTAGTTGATTGACTTACTACAAGGGGCGATTTACCAACGTAAATATGGCACAAACAGTGCTGCAAAGAAACCTTCATTAGGTTAAAAATAAAAATAAAAAATCAGAAAAGTCAACAATAATTGATAGCAATTCACTAGTCCCCTCTCAATGTGGTTCGTTTCAAGGTCATCATATTGGTAGCCTTTCATCATCTTTTCATATGAGCGTCAAAAATTAAATTTGGACATGTCTTGGGTCTATCTTGACGAAAGAATATGTGATAATCTGAGACATGAATGATTGATTTGTATGGATTAAAGTGGAAAGAAAATTATGAAAATATCGATTTTGAGTGTGTCAAAATCGACCCATGTTGATATAAGCCTATGGAAATCGATACTAAAGGCCTTGAGGCAAGATTATTGTCAAGAAAAGAGTTGCACACGATTTAGTGTTGGGTGCAAACGGATTCCGTGGTGCTGAAAAGGTTCGATATGAATTCTAACATTTAGTTTAGAGCAATTATACTACTTAATCTCGTTGGGATTAGTATTCATCAAATTAATGGACTTGTTTTATTGCAATATTCATCATGTTTATAATAGAATTTAATTGAAAGTCTAATTCTTTCGTGCTTGGAGCCCCTTTGTTATAACTAATATACCGAAAATCTTTTACTAATTTTGATGTTATTTTCCTTGTTTACACGTGGACCCGTGTATCTCTTTTATTGGTCGTACACATGTTTGTATATATATTGTTGAATGGAGCTTAGTTTAATTTTTAATTATTTACGTGTTCCACTCTAATTCAACGATATTCATGCTTTCGCAAAATTGTTCCCATAGCAACCTTCCCTGCTGAGATTGTTGAAGGAGAAGACTTACATGTTACAAACAATAATTAAACATCTACATCCAAAATAAATAAATACACGTATTTTTTTTCTTTTTCTTTTTGCAGAATGTAAACGCATGGATGTATGTATATATACATTATACAATATACAACGTAATATATGGGAACACTCCACCAACTTCATTTAAAATGAAAACCAAACAAGGCATAAAGTACAGAAGGTAGCTAAGATTGAAGAGCTCTGTAAATGACGACAAAACATGGCAAAATTGCCCTCGAACTGAACACACACAACTCCTCCATGTTGGAGTAAACGCCGGCGTAGCTGGCGACGGAGTCGTGTGAGGTCCCCTCCTCCCCCGCCGCATCCTCCGCCGCGCGCTTCACCCGTCCCGCAATCACACGGCAAACCAGCATCGCTCTGCGCGCGTCCGAGGCGGAGCCGGGGACGCCGCCCAGGCAGTCGTGGGCGCGTCCACTGCTGGCGGTGGTGCGGATTCCGGTTATCTTGTTGCCCTGGAACCCGTATCGGATGATCTTGCAGACCGCGCAGGCCGGCACGGAGCCGCACAGGCTGGACGAGCCTCGTGCCCCCAGGGAGCACGACAGCGTGGCCGCGTGAAACCTCAGAAGCTCGTTCCCGTCGGCGGCGCACCTGGCGTTGCTCTTGGCGCGTGTCTTCACCGCGGCTCTGTAGTCCTCGAACCGTTGGACCGTGCGTTGACTGGGTTGGACCTTTAGTATCCGTTCGATCTTGCATATCGGATTGTCCTTGTTGAGCCAGCTTGACTTGAAGATTATTTCCACTATATTGCGGCTCGAGTCCTCAGGGCCGAGCTCAGACACTAAAATATGACATTTTGATCAAATTATTATTTATGTATTAGTAGATCATTTATCATGAATCAAAATGTTAGAACGTGCCTTGATAACAATAACATAGGCACGTATGATGATATGACTAAAACATGGATATATTCTATATCTATATATATATATATATATATATTAAGAATATTTATTTGATTCATATTTTTTATTTAACAAGGAAACAAATCTCAACCGGTCATTTATATATTTAATGAACGAACAAGATAAATATTATAGTATATAAATTGGCTTCTCTTGAATTACAAAAAATCATCTCCATCAAAATATTGGAGACTTAAAGAAAGATTTAGGGGAAAAACTAATTTTACCAAATGAAGATGTGGTGTTTTCTCAATTCCTCTAAAACCATGACGTCGTACATAAATTATGTCTTAATCATTTGTGATAAATTTATTATTTAAAATCTTAAATTTTATGACTGCCTTTATGTCATGTAAAATTAAACAAGGGTTTTACACAAGAATCACAAAAAATTCTATGTCTGTTTTAAAATTTTAAGTGGGTATTTTAAAGTGATTTTATTTCCATAATTTTATAAAAATAAAAAACATAAAATTTTAAATTAAAATAACTAAGTATGTAGGGTTAATGGCAAAAATTGCGGAAACAAACGTAGCCTGTCAAACACGCAGAGACTCAGTATAATCAGAAGATAAAATCAAATATGTCTTTTTCTTTTTTACCCTTGAAGGCCACAAATGCGACACCAATGAGAGGAAGCCACGTAAAGCAGTGGTACTTTCTCGAATTGTAAGGATTGACAGCTGTAAATTGCACTAGAGTCAGGCATCAACTAGTCCCGTTAGAAAACGAAACAACGGAGCAGAGAGTGACCAGACCACTGCTGTCAAAAGAAAGGCAGGGTTTGGCATCTCCGGAGTTCAATAAATAACCCGCCATAAAAGGACAACTCTTTTAACGTTGTTTACTGCGTCTGAATTAATACCATATCACTACGTCGTTCTGAACGCATTCACGTGTCTTCCCCACCGTTCAAAACGCAAGATCAAGTGTATATGAAAGAGGGCCTACAGTACTGAAACTCGGCCCTTCAATATTATTCTTCTCGACTGTAACGAAAATTAATTCGCCAGAAATGAAGAGATTGATGATCGGAGAAGAATTACCTGCATGCCTGATTGCTTGGTGATGCTCCAAGCTTTCGATTTTCGGGAATACCTCTCCACATTGAGAGCAAACACATATACTTGTCCTGGGCAATGGATATCTGCACTAAACCCTGAAGATTAACTCACACGGATAAATGAATTCTACTTTGACGGTGAGTCTGCAGGTGCGAGTTTATTTACCTGCTGGGTTCAACAATGGAGTGGCACTCGTAGCAGCCGGAGAGCTTCCTCAGCTGCATTCCCCGCCCGGCATGCGCGGTTGATCTGACAGAATTAAGGGAGCGGGAAGAGGAGGAGCCATGGCCTGCTTTCTTGGCGAGAAGCCTGGTTTCCTGTCCAGCAGTGCCGTCCTCCGTCGAGTTGTCAGCTCGGCTGACGACCCTGGTGTTGCCATGAACCGCGTCCCTGAAGGTGCAGATGCTGCTGCAGGAAGAGTATAGGGGAGAAGGGTTTTTGGTGGGGTGGTGGATCTTGGAATCCTCGACCTGCTTGCAGGTGAGGATGTTCTTGATTTGATCCCATGAAGAGGGCTGTTTGGATTGCCGCTTCTGCTTTTTCTTGCGCTTGGAGGGTTTTACGTGGTCATGGGGATTGGGTTCTGGTTGGAAGCTGAGGAGTGCCATAAAGATGAGTGCTAGGAATTGGAGGAAGCCTGCTAAAGATTTTCCTCTCTGTATCATATGGAGAGGGGGGGGGGGGGGGGCCAGAGAGAGAGAGAGAGAGAGAGGAGAGAGATGCAAACTTATAATGCAATTTTTGGAAGGAGTTTGGAAGGAGTTTGTTTTGTGCAAAGTGGGGAGAGGGATCCAAGATGGGTAAACAAGCCCTTGGGGTGTCTCTTATACTTTTATTAATTACTCTTTGATATATCCTACTTGCTTGTGTACTAGACAAATGACATGTCACATGCCCATAAGCTCTACGCTATCTTCGGATGCAAGTTATGAAAGATTTTTCTCTCATTATAATTTACACTTCTAAACAACTGTCCTATAATATAAATCTTTTTATCTCTTTCATTCATTTATTTTACATCATTCCTAAGTTTTTCACCGATTTTTATAATTTACATCAACAAAGATTATATGTGGAATATATATTAATCTGGCCTAAGCTGTCACTTCCAGTCACATTTCTTATTTTCTTATCTACCAATAATCCAGTTTCTGCTGCCTTGGAATCCCATGATCACCTAGAACTGAAAAGTAGTATCACTGGAAACATAAAAAAAAAAAAAAAAGCAGTTTTTTTAGAATAGTTTCAAGATTTTCTCTGCCCACTGGGCATCTGTAAGATTGGAAATTTTTTGTTTGGATCTAGTGTTTAAGTATCAAATAATGTGGATCAAGTAATTTCGCACAAAGTAGGTCTGATTTTTAATGTAGTTTGGTATACTATTTCCACAGCCACTATAGATAAAACTTTATTCTTGTGCTTGCTTATCTAAGCAGGCCATTCTCTTAATTAAATGGAGGGAGGTTTTATTCGCATGCACAGCAGTACGCCTTAACTTTAATTTCTAATCATATTCAATTATTTATTTATTTAGAGTTTGCGTGACATTGTTATGTTTTTAAGATGAAATATCCTTTTATTACACATATCTGGATTAATGAATAGTATTTTCTAACGTGAAGTAACAGTGCCCCATTTATGTCCAAAATGTATGGGTCATTTGGGAGTTGAGAGTGCTCTTTCGAGCTACATCATGTAGTAGTACGACATGCGCTGTCCAATACAAACAACAATTCACGATACAAAGCAGTGAACACATCAACTTCTGGTCTAGTGTTTTAACTGTGCCTTTGGCGATTAGCAAACACAAATTGGTCCTTGTTTGAAACTTCCATCGCTTGAATTAAGAGGTGTTTGGGTAAGCTTATTACTTCTTATATAAGGACATCCTATAATATGTTTAAGAATTTATAAACTCTTAGAGGGTATTTGGCTAAATTTATTTTTTATAGTTTAAAAGATCATATAACTTGTAATATATTTGTAGAGTTTATAAGTTTATAAATTTCATTTTAACAATAAACTAATAAAATATTTAATAAAATCATCTTATAAGATTTTATTAAAATATGAAAATAAATTAAATACTATTAATAAAATGTAATTTAAAAATATTTGTGTTAATTTTAATGTATAAAATAAAGTGGCTTATAAGATACCAAACACCCTCTTAAAGAGTTTATAAACTGTTATTATTATCTTAAAAGTATTTAAGAAGTTGTTATTATTGTTGTGCTGTTGTTGTTGTTGTTATTATTATTATTATATCAAAAAAATTATAATAAATTTTAATTATAAATTTTAATAAAATTTTTTAAGATAATTTTAATTTTAACAAACATTTTTTAGCTCATTTTTAAAATAAGATATGCGAGCTTATCGACTCTAAAAATATTTTATAAATTATATAATCTTATAAGTTATTCAAAATGAGCTTAGCCAAACGCCCTCTAATTGTGCCTATCATCGAATATTTGCAAGCATCAACTGGCAGTGACTTTTGGATTTTAATGTCCCGTATATGGCCCAGATGTTTTTAACTTATTGCTTGTCCGTAGGACGTGATTGACTCGAATTCAGAGAATATTTTCACAAGAAAAATTATTGTACATTCATATTTCACCCATTAATTATTTTTTCATGGTTTTACACCCTAAAAACAAAAGGGGTTAGATCAAATAATAAGTTTTGATTAGTCTTGATCCATATTGCCAAAATTTCGGCCTCTACTGTTGCATTGGATCTCTCTCAATCACTCACTCTGTAATTTGGAAGGTAGTGATTGTTGATGCATACGCACTAACAGATCCCATTTGTTTGCACTCATGGTTAATCCTCGATTGGATACAAACAAAATGTAGGAGGCTTAGAGTGTGGAAGTGGGCATTTAGATTCTTAGGAGATGGAAAAGGAGAACTGCAAACGCCAAAAGAACGGATCAATTATAACAATGAACCATATGACTTTGGTTGCCAATTTGCATCTTCCTATCCATTTGCCCATTGCCAAACTTTATTTTGTAGCGTTTAGCTGCATCTGAAATGAGACCTTCCTGGCCTCCTCCCTCCAAGCACCCAAGTTCTGATCATCATTTTCTGACAACTTGGTTATTGAAATCATCATATTGTCATACAAATGTTGGCCAAGATGTATCTTTACTAGCCGTCTCTCCTGGTTTCAATTAATTAAAATTAAAGAAGTGAGATTGGTAGCAGGGACTGCCATCACAGATCAGGACGTGAACATTTTAATTGGAGTAGTTAAAGTCGGATAATGGTTCAGGCAAATATTTGGTTAGCTGTCCCATGCAATGTTAGGTGGGCAAGCATCTACATATTTAAAAAAAAATGTTTGCAAAAGCCGAGAAAATGTTATAAAATAGAATGCGTTGATCAAACCTTGATATTGATGATTTGGCTAAACAGGTTTATCTTATAGTTTAAGTTTGGGCCTAAATCACACATTATATGGACATAACACAGGCCCAAATACAGCCCACCTGAGACTAATGTAGCAAGCTAAAATTATGTAATCATCTGTTAGTGATGCAAATATAGCGACTTGAAAATGATGAATGTACATTAGCATCAATGTGTCCATAATTGCATATGTGTTTCACCTACAAACTAAATCGTGTCAAATTACAACCTTTACCGATTTGATGCTGTACGTGCTTTTCTAGACCTAGCTCTTGTGACTCGTCTGGCTACTTCCACGGCTGTGTCTTGCAAAGAAGGCTGGGAACTTTCATTTGTAGAAGGTGGCACAGAATCAATCTGCATTACCTGCTCTTTATTGGAATCCAATGTTTTGCTGCTCTCAGCAAGAGCTTGTGTTGGTGCTGTTTTTTGTTCCTTCAAGGCTGCTGGAGAAGGTGCTGCTTTTGTGTTATCTGAAGCTCCTGCTTTTTCTGCTGCATTATCACGGTGCTCACTTGAAGATGCAGTAGAAGCAGGAGAAGAGGTTTGTCCATCTGGGGGCCGTGGCATAGGAGCTGATATGTAATTTGATGGCACAGTAGGTTTCTGGACTCTGGTGCCTTGATGCTGTGGCCAAAATTTCAAGAATTCAAAAATTTTAAGTGACAAAACAACGGTGTATAAAAGCTTCAAAAACAAGAAATTTTTTTTAGAAAGATCCAGTCATGACAATCTAAACATAAATTCATAGAGAAAAGAGCAACTTCAGACTCAATGCTTTTTGCATTTGGGGTTGTGCTCTATCCCGAGCACTACAAATGTAACAGGCATGTAGGGAAAACCTATATAACACCTTGACAAGAAATCCGGAGTTGCAGTTAGTAAAAGATCATCAAAATCACACACAGAAAATTACTAGCTGGAAAAATAAATGTTAATTTTGGACATCATTGAAAAAGAATCATCTTACATTGTTATTATCTCAAGAGTTATTAATGTAGTTCCTTCATTTTTATATGAATGCTTCACCATTGCCTTTAAACACTGACCGCAATTGATGCAAATGCGTTTCATACGGACACTCAGGGTGCTTGAACATAATATACTAGTCTTCTCAAAATCACACCAATAAATACCTGAGCTTGTTGTTTGGGGGTTGATTGTGAAGCAATATATTGCAAAATGTCGAAAATTCCAGTTTGGGCATAGCTTGCAGCCTTTTGCCAATAGACAAGTGCCATATCTACAGCTCTTGTCCTCAGTTCCAACAAACTACGATCAATTTCTGTTTCATGCTTTGCCACATACGGCCTAAAGAATGAATCATAAACATATGTTGTTCCCTGAAACCAATTTAGCAAATAAATCATATTGCTATGATAAAAAGGAAGCAAGCACAAGTCCATAATGACTAATAAATGAGATTACAGACCTTAGTCCTAGGTAACCACAAGTATATAAGGAACGCCAACTTAGCTTCATTGTACATTGGAACCCTTCAAGATAAGTAACAAGAACTTCAGCAATATTCTCCCAAAGGAATAGCATAATACATTTAGTGTTCAAGACATGGCACATTACCAGCCAATAAACATATCACCAATCCTTTCACAAACTGTCAACCCAGCCACTAAGATCCTGAAAATTGTAGAAGAATTCCATCTGAAAACCTCAAACTAAAGCATTTGGAGGATAAACAAATTATGTAGTTTACCAATACTGGCACCAAAACTGAAGTTCCTCAACATCAGGCTTATTCTTTTCAATGGATTTATAGCATTCATATGCAGGATAAGCATAACCCAAAAATAACCTGAAAAAAAGATAGTAGATAAGAATATTGTTAAATTAAATAAACGGGTCATGGACCAGAAACTAAATGCGGCACATACGCAAGTCCTCCAGTAATAAAAGATCCAATCATGTTGAAACCTGTCGAAGATGAATTAAAATTTATGAGTCAAATTCAGTACTTTACGGAGCCAGAAAAGGACAGAAAGAAAACTAAGTTAAAGATAGAATTTGAATTTATTTGCAAATGTCAAATTTAAAGACAAAGGAATTCTATAATTTGCCCATTTTTCACATTCAAGCACCACTTTCTATTGCCAAAACTTAAGTATGAACTTAATTAAGCTCCCTTAGGTTCCTTACATAAACATGATGTAGACTCCTATATAAGTGACCGTTACATTGCATTTGTTTCTTTCTATTCTTTGTCTTCAGTTACTCTGATTGTCTAAACTTTAGAACTTGTCAATTTTAATTAATACCTATCCTATACTTCCTTCAATTCATCATGTAAAATCAAAATCAAAACAGAGAATTACTGCCAGAATTGTCGAATTAAAAGGTTTTCATTTCTTTTATACCTTAAAGTTTCTTTATCATAAATATATCAATTGCAGCAAAAGAATGATTGCAGCTCCTCTCTAATTTGCACATCAAATTTGCAAATTACATCAATTAACATAACGCATCATAGAATAAACAAAAACATAAAACAACCAGGAGACGTGGAAGCAATTATTTATACATTCACAGTGAACATTACATACGCTAAAAAGGAGAACAAAAGATGATGCACAAGAATGAAAGCCCTAAGCTGCAATTCCAAAAATGCCAAGAGTCTCACATAAGGATGTTCTACCAATTCAAAAACTTGGCTCTACCGAAAAGTGAAGGGATACATAGTAGAGCATTTCACAAAGAAAATTGTCTTCAGAGATTTCTTGGAGAGCGCATCACAAAAGTATACGTTGCAAACACAAAACGAATCGCTATCGGATAAATGTAGATGACAAAATGATGCAGATTCCAAATATATCCCGTAACTATCCTTAAAACGCGAAAATGGCAAGGGAAAATAGATGGGAAATGACCGTTCGTTGAGCGCCGCGAAGAGGCGTAGCGATTGATACTAGTGAAAATCGTACTTAACTTCGCGGATATGGACAAGCGGAGCCGCCGTGGAATGACAGAGAACCGTTGGTGCCTCGGCAGAGAGGAGAATGAAAGATCAATTTGAAGCGTTGTTTCAAATGTATGCAATTTTCCCCTGTATGGTAAATTTGAAACGAGTCGGGGAGACTTATTGTGCGGGAAGGAGCATAACTCTTGCCTGTGGTTAACTTTCGCAACCGTCGATGTTTTGATCGGACCTCCAGCCCATGTAAACCTTGCCCGCTTACAGGTTACTACCAAAAATCACACATCCTAAAATTATTTATAAATAATAAAATTATGGTCTTTCTAATGAACAGAAATATATTAGTTAAAATTAAAAATGCAGAATGTGTTTCAAATAAAAATTTGAAAGTGAAAAATTTTAGAAAGAAAAAACAAATAAAGATAAACTTAAAAAAAAGGGAGAAATAAAGAGGACGAGAAAAAATGAATTTAAATTAAGGATAACTATAAAATTTCATAATGTACAATTAAAATAAGATAAATGTGTCATATCACGTTGTAAAACTAAAATGAGGTCGAACACTAAACAATATCATATATATTGTTATTGTTGTTGTTTTTGTTATTTAACAAACGAATATCATGTACAAATTTTTTTAGTATGATTTATTGTGTTATTTATTATTAATTTTCGATATGTGAAATCATTAGATGTAAATTTGCATCTGTTTTAAGTCATTAAAATTTATATTTCCAAACATGTCACCCAATAATCCAACCCTTTCTATTTCCTTTTATCTCTTATTTTTACATTATTTTTTGAGTTTTGGCCCAATTTTCTACCCACCGCAATTTACAACAAACCAATTCCTTATGTAAGAAGCTGTGATGATTTGCAAGAGAGTTTATACCCTTCCAAACAAGAGTTTCAAAAAAAATTGTGTTTATGGCTAAAATTGATGCTTTATTTAAACGAAACTTTAACAATGCATAAACATTGCTGTAATTTTTTTTGGATATAATTCAATATTTGACCAAAAAAAAATAGATAAAAAAATGATTGAAATTGTTGTTTATATAATGTTGTAATTTTATTATGTCATATATTTGATTGGGCGTTACTTTTTAAATTTGCCATCTTTTTTATTTGAACTCTTTCTTTTTCTATGGTTTTAATAATTTTATGGGCTTTGTTTGGACCAGGAATTTGATGAGTTCACAATTCATCTAAATCTCCTCAAAAACAAATACTTTACAATACAAAATTTAAATTTAAATTTAAATTTAAATTTCAATTTAAAATTTTACTTTCTTATATATATACGCAAATATTTAAAATGCAATCATTGTACTTATTTATAAACGAATCAATATTTGTATATGTGCACACACACACACACACATATATTATACCCTAAAAATCCTATACAATTATTATTATTATTATTATTATTATTATTATTGTTATTGTTGTTGTTGTTGTTGTTGTTGTTGTTGTTGTATACATACATACATATATATATATATTTATGTACATATAAATATTCAAATTTAACTAAATTTTAAATTTTCATCCCCATCAAAAATTTACAACCAAACATAATTTTATAGTCAACGGAATATCTAATATATTAATATTATCACCCATCAAATTAAGCAAACAAACATCGCCACGAACCCTTTCCTAACAAACTGGTTGAACTCACTTCTAATTATTTTTTTAAATAAAAAAATCATTTTTGTAAACCATGCTAGAGCCAACAAAGAAGAGTAAGTATTTCCACACAGAGAACGTGTCTACTCTCCTTACAAATTTGAACATGTCACTGTGTAAAATTAGAGAATTGGTTCAAGCAAAATTTGACTAAAGACTAAAGACAGTGGAATTAATTATCTCATTCACTCTGGTCTTGACCTTCTAATGTAATCAGAAAAAATTTCTACAACAATATGACTTGATCATTTTATATAATGTCTTGTATTTATTTAAAAAATACACATTTCACTCGTTACATATATTAAAAGACGAAACAAACATAACAATAGGTTTTGGGGCATATTTATGGCAATATCTAGGGATTTAATTTATGGGGACAAGTAGACGAAGGACAAAGTATATTGTTTGTCCTAACACGAAGCAAGGGAACACTGCAGAGTCACCCTTTTTTAAAGTTTCTCTTCGCAATGGCAATTCTTTGCCCCTTATCCTATCAATTTAGGCTCAGCATGACACTATTTGTTGGAGTCAATCATCTTTAAACATAGCTCACTAGCCGAGTCATCGACATTTTGCATCCGCTTGGAATGGGCTAATCAAAACCTAATCAACTGCAACACGTGTGCACTACCTGTTCAATAGAGTTAGCTATTAGTTTGTTTCAATATAATAGTATTGCAGTTTAATGTAATGGTACTTTTGGTTGCTTGTTTGTTCTTTGTTAGTGATAGTTTTTGGGATAGTTTCCAGCTACTAAGCTATTTGCATCATTGAGACTTGAACTAAATAAAGTAATTCGAGTTTCTGCTTTCTTCCTCTGATTTCTGCAACCTCCTTTCGCTCTTGTGTTGCAGTCCATGCTTTCTTGCTTCTAAGATATTTGATAAAATGTGTTAGTCAATATGTCAACCTACATGGTATTAAAGCCATAGAGGAAAAGCGAATTCAACAATAACTTGATGATGTCTTCTTCCTCTTCCTCCAGTGCAAACTAAGGGTAGCCAACCAACCAACTAACATCATCCATCTATGGATAGGTTCCTCAATATTGTAGATTCAAGCAATTCATTCCAAATTGACAATAGAGACAATCCTCTCATTGGACTTGTACCAGACCTCTTGATTAGTGAGAATTATGTGACCTGGGCAAGAAGCATGAAGAGAGCACATAGAGCCAAAAAATAAGCTTGACCATATTAATGCTTAGCTAAAGAAGCCTATAAACAGTGATGATCCTTTATTGGATGCATAGGAAAGATGCAACGATATAGTTGTATCTTGGATCCTTAATTCCATTTCCCCATCTATTAAATCAAGTGTCTTATTCATTAATGATGCTTATGAACTTTGGAGGAAATTAATAAGAGAATGTCACAACATAATAGTTCTAAAATCTACTAACTCAAGAAGGCTCTCAATTATTGGTGCAAAGTAATGATTTAGTCATTACTTATTATAGAAAATTGAAGGCTATTTGAGATTAACCTACTTTTTATGGTAGCATGCTAGAGTGCACTTGTGGGCAGCTAAGGATATTGACAGAGAGGCAGCAAAGAGATCAAGCGCTCCAATTTCTGATGGCCTAAATGAATCAAATGGAGATGTAATGGATTGAATTTTGATATTAGATCCCATGCCACCTGTGAACAAGGTATTCTCCATCATACAACAATAAAAGAAACAATATCAAATACTAAAGGGAATGCAAGGAACCCAGGCTGTAGCATTAGCAGTGCAAAGGAGTTCAAACACCTAAAGGAGTAGCTCAAGGAGGGAGAGACCTTACTGTGTGTACTGCAAGATGACAAGACAGCTTGGAGACCTATTTTAAGGCTAGAAATGCTGAAATCCCAACCTGAACTCAGTAAAACACGAAGGGCCATGCGATTGAGAAATATTACAAGTTAAAGGGGTAGGCACCAAGCCACAAGTTAAACCAGAAAAACAACAGGAATGAAGGATTTGCATACTTAGTGCAAAACGATTTCCAAGCTCTTGGAGACCAAGAGATTGATAAGAATAAGAAAATGTCCATAACCAAGTGTCAACACCAAGAGTTGATGGCTCTTCTTGTTAGAAGAAAGGCAGTGGTTTCTAATGTTGAAGAGACAGAGTAGTAACTCCACCAAGCTGCTGCTAACATTGTCTGTGTTGTCTCTTCAACCTTCAATGTTTTTACTTCCACCATGAATGGTAAAGCATGCTCTCAAACCACTCTCAATCAAAGCAAATGCCACAGATCTCATCATTTGTGGATCTTTGACGCTGGAGCAATAGATCATATGATCTGTGACCTAAATCTTTTCACCACTATTACTGCTAGGTTTTCAAGACCTATTAACTTCCCTAATGGTTCTCAAACCCTCTCCACACACCTAGGCATAGTTAGGCTAAATGAATCAATTACTTTATGTGATGTCCTTTGTGTGCCATCTTTTTCATTAAATCTGATCTCAGCCAACAAACCCACTTAAACTCATGCTTGTTGTGTTGTCTTCTCTCCCAACTCTTGTTTTGTATAAAACCTTGCATCATGGACCACTTTTGGAAAAGCTCAGATGAGAGATGGCTTGTGCAAGCATCTTGCAGGGACGTTGCCCTAACAGCAAACCACAGCAGACCTCTCACCCCTTGGTGCTAGTAGCAGATGTTGCTTGAATTATATTACTGGACCTAGTAGGGACGAAAACCTTTAGCATTGGCACCTTGGCCACACATTAAGCAAGGTACTAAGATTGATAAATGATCCTATTGTAAAAATATACTCTAGTTAATTGAACAAAGATCCATGTCCTATGGGAAAATTACATAGAAACCCCTTTCCCTTGAGTAACCATAAAAGTTCACTTCCTTTTGAATTATTCCATTGTGACTTGTGGAGGCCCTTTTCATGTCATAGCTCATAATGGTAGTTATTATTTTTTTACCATAGCAAATGATTATGTTAGAGCCACTTGAGTATACTTACGAAAAGCAAAAAGGGAAACTAAGCAATACATTAAAAAAATTCAGAAACTAATTGAGAATCAATTGGGGATTGAAGTCAAAATAATTAGGATAGATAATGGTTTGAAGTTCAACCTAGGAGATTTTTACTCAAGCAAAGAAATCATACATCAAGAACCTTATGTTGAGAGTCCACAACAAAATGGAATTGCAGAAAAAAAGCATCAACATCTATTAAATGTAGCAAGAGCTCTAATGTTTTAGTCTAACATGCCTATGCCTTATTCGAATAAGTCTATCCTCATAGCAACATACATTATAAATAGGCTACCTAGTCTAGTGATGAATAAGAAGACACCTTTTGAACTGCTTTATGGGGTAAAGCTATTCTATCAACATATAAAAGTCTTTAGCTTACTTTGCTATACAATGACAAGACATCAAGGTAGCAGAAAATTTGATTCTAGGGTGAGAAAATGTGGCTTCTTGGGTTATCTGTATGGTGTGAAAGGATATAAGATGCTTGAATTATAATCTAAAAAGATCATAATCTCAAGAAGTGCAGCACATCAATTCCGTTTTACCTGAACAAGGAAATCATTTATAAAGCCTTTGGAACCCTTTTCAAGAATGCCCCAATTCAAGCCCTAACCTATAAATATCCCTTCCTCATGAACATAGCAACCTAGACTCACCAATCCATATAGAACACATGCAAATCAGTCCACAAGAAAGTGATAACAACAACTAACCATCACTTGATCCAACATCCACTGTTCCATTGAAGGAACTTCCTCTCCAACAACTTGGGAGGTCCTCTAAACCCAAACAAACACCAAAATAACTGAAAGAGTAATATTTTAATCAATCCAGCTCAACCACAGTTGAACCACATGATCAAAGTCAGTCTATTTCACAATCCTCCATCAAATATCGAATTGATACTGTAGTGGATGCTAGCACTTTCACCTACAACACCAAGCTTTTTTAACCACTATTTTATCACAATAGGAGCCTAAGACCTTTTTCTGAGGCACCCAAGAACCCAAAATGGTGTGAGACAATGGAAGTTGAGTTGAGAACCCTAGAAGAAAATAAGACCTAAACACTTGTTGACCTACCTGTAAGAAAGCAATCGATTGGATGTAAATTTTTATACAAAATAAAATACAAATCAGATGGTAATGTGGAGAGATATAAGGCTAGATTCGTTGCCAGAGGGTTCACACAGAAGGAGGGTGTGGTCTATGAAGAAACATTCTCTCCGGTATTGAAAATCAGCACTACCACTTGTTTACTTCTTGTTGCTATTGTTAAAAGGTGGAAATTACACTAGTTCGATGTGAAAGATGTCTTCCCACATGAAAGTTTAAAGGATGAAATTTGTATATGTAAACCACTAAGTTACTAAAAAAAGGGGCTAGCACAAATATGTAAATTGAACAAAAGCTTATATGAGCTTAAATAGGCTTATTGGCAATGGTATGAAACTTTGTCAGATATTCTCATTAGCTGTGGTTTCAACTAGTGTAAAGTTGACTATTTCATCATGAGGAAGCAAAACTCATTCACAGCCTTACTTGTCTATGTAGACAACATCATAGTGGCAAGTGACTCAAGCAATGCAATGAAGAGTGTGAAGAATTTCCTTCATGATGGATTCAAGATTAAAGACTTAGGAGAGTTGAAATATTTTTTGGGGATTGAAGTGGCACAATCAAATGTAGGGATCTTCTCGAACTAGAGAAAGTATGCGTTGGATATACTAAAGGATAGTAGATTGCTAGCTGCAAAGTCGGGCAAGGTATCAATGGATCAAAACAATAAGTTGAGCAGGGAGACAAGAAAGGTTTTAAGGGAACCAGTAGTGTAGCATAGACTTATTAGAAGATTGCTATATCTAACAACCACAAGACCAAACATTTCATATAGCGTTTGAGCTCTAAGGGCATCAGATTTGCATATGAAGGCAGCTCTTAAAGTACTACATTATAAAAAATTAGCACTTGGACAAAGGATTTTTCTTTCATCAGATAATGATTTGAAGTTGAGAGCTTACTGTGATTTTGATTTAGGGTATTGTTTTGATACCTGAAAACCAATTGCTAGCTATTGTATATTTTTGGGGAATTCATTAATGACATGGAAGGCGAAGAAGCAATCTATTATGACTAAGTCTTCAGTAGAAGCTAAATACCAAGCTATGGCCTCAACATGTTGTGAGTTATTATGGTGAGATATATCCTTGAAGCATTGCAAGTATTAGATCATATGATTGCATACTTATATTGTGATAACCAATCTGCCATCCATGTAGCCTCAAACCCAGTGTTTCTTGAGCTAACTAAACATATCGAAATGGATCGTCATCTAGTAAGGTATCAACTTAACGAAGGGCTGATTCAGACTCGCCATATTTCAACTAGATTAGCTTGCAAATGTCTTAACCAAGCCTTTACCCGCATATCTTCTTAGAGCTCACCTAAGCAAGATAGGAATGGTCAATCACCATTCTTCATCTTGAGGGGGGCAACTAGAATCAACCATCTTTAAGCACAGCTCACCAGTTAAGTCATTAATGTTCTGCATTAGCTTGGGATGGTCTAATCAGCACCAGATCAGCTGTAGCATGTGCACACTACCTATTTAATAGAGTTAGCTAGTAGTTTATTTCAATGTGACAGTATTGCAATTTAATGTAGTAGTACTCTTGGTTGTTTGTTTGTTCTCTTGTTAGTGGCAGTTTTTGGGATACTTTCCAGCCACTAAGCTATTTGTATCCCTAAGATTTGAACTGAATAAAGTAATTCGAGCTTCTGCTTTCTTCCTTTAAGCTGTGCAACCTCCTTTCCCTCTTGTTCTATAGCCTATGTTTTGTTGCTTCTTAGATGTTCGATGAAATGTGTAAGTCAATATGTTAACCTACACTATTTCTTGCCATGCATGTCCCCACTTCATGGTCACTTGTTCACTTTTATTAGTGCTACATACAACACTCAAGTTTTTATAAATTGGGGTGGTAATTTCTAACTCGATCTGAAAATCTAATTCAAACCTAACTTAAAATTAGTCGGTTTGGATCAAAATTGGGTAAAACTTGCGAATCCAAGAAAATAAGCAGGTCAATTTCGAATTATCCAATGGGTTAACATGTGGATCTGCGAATATACTTTAAATAATATTAATAAATATTTATATAAATATAAAAAATTAATTAAATAAAATTAAATGGTGAAATTTTAAATATTTAAAATATCAAGTTTTAATTTTAATTAAAGAAAAAATAAATATTTTTTTAATGGTTGGTCAAATTCGAATAACTCGTAAAATTGGCAGGTTGAATTGGGCCAGAAAATCTACCCCACAAAAATATTGAATTTGAGTCAACGGATTACGTGTAATTCTTGAGTCTCGACTCGACCCAGTGCTACTCTTATTCACAGATGTCTAAGGTCATTAAATAGCTGGGGCAAAATGTGGTGTCATGAGTTTGATGTTCTGCCTTGGAGACTTTCTTTAATGGCATCTCCAGTCTTACACGACTTTTTTGGTTATATATATAGTGCGATTCCACAAAACTGATAGAGAAGTTCTTTTTATACATGGAATATGTCGTACATTGGGGTGAAAAAATGAAAGTTATCTGTGGAAGCCCACAAACAAGATGATATTTCTGTCGAGAGCCCCATGAAGAAGAAAAGGAAAAACGAAGTTTCAGGGTTCAAACCTGCGCGGGCAGAGCCCAACAGATTTCAACTCCGTCCCCTTAACCACTCGGACATTTCCACATTTAATTACCGATGCTAAGCAAAACATTTTTAAGAGTTTTTTTTTTTAACTTTCAGGCATAATATGATTTTACAACTTTAGTACCAATTTTATAATTATTAAAAATTATAAGTATTTTCAAATCTATACTACTTATATAAAGAGGCTGAATTTGGTTGGCACAACATTATTTTACAAATTTAGCTCCAACTTTATAATTATCAAAAGTTAAATTAGTATTTTCAAATAAAATTAGTAATAGAAAACTTTTTTTAAATATTACATATTAGGTCTTATAGATGCTGCATCTGATACAGGTCTACTAAGTAATAATATTATGATAAATATTATAATTTTAATATTTAATAAAATTTTACATTTTAAAATGTGAAAAAGTGACATTCAATACGAATACAATATACACATATTCGAATGGACTTCTATATTAAGCCTACAAGTATTATATAACCAATAATAAATAACTTCTCTTAAATATATAGTTTATATACATAATTTTATACATAAAATAATTTTTTGATTGAGTGTGTGTAGAAATACTAGTGTAAATACTAGGACCATGTTTGTTTTACAATTTTTCATCCTAAAAATATATAATTAATTATTATATTTTTTTAAATTTTATCTTTTATTTATTTATTATATAATTTTTAAAATAAAAAATATTTAAAAAAACATCCCAAAATTAAAAACAAACACAGTTACGTTGAAAGGGTTCGAAGCAATCAAGAAATGCACCAACTGTTCGTTAAGGCCTACGCTTCTCTCCCTTCCATCGGTCTTACTTCGATGGTCTTTCCAGATTAGCGAGTCCCATTATTACTTGGTTTTTGATTTTTGAGTTTGTGGATCAATTTGACTGAGCGCTTATGCAGTAATGCTTGCATCTTTTCAGGAAAAAGGTTTATGAGAAACCAATTCTGATTAGAGGAAAATGCCGATGGTATGCTGTTAGAAGCTTAGGTTTCCGACGTTGCAATTTTTGGTCGTCGGAGACCCTCGTGGGTAATTTTCTTCTGCTCGTTCTTCAACCTGAATCTTCTTTCTTCTTCCCGAATCGCGTGTTTCGCTTTTGGCTGCCTTGTTTTATCCGAACTGGATTGCTTTCTCTTATTTGGAGGACAAATTCATGAAACCTTTTTCATCTGGATCGTAATGTTAACAGTGTAGTGTTCAAGGAGAAATTAGTTTTCCTGGTTTTCTGGTGTTTCGCAATTTCAATTTGAGCTTTAGCGTCGTCTTTTCAATTTGGAAGTGTTGGCAAAGTTTGATTTGCACATAAAGATAGAGAACATCAAGAAAGGATCACGGCTGTTTTGTTGCATTTTGATGGTTGTTATTTAGTTTGAATAAAGTTGGATATTAGGCGGACTGGCCTTCTTAGCTTGGACATAATGTCATGAGATTGCCTGCAGAGGAACGACACACTCTGATGTTGTTGCCCGTGCGAAGAAGCTGGGCGTGGATGTTAAAGTGTTGCGCAATGCATCTGTGACGAATGCAATTGGAGTTTGTTGGCTGCAGCTCTACCATCATGGGGAGAAAGTCTCCATACCATTCTTCACCAACTCCTGGAGGCCTGGTAGCTCTTATGAGAAAGATTATATGGAACAAAATGCTCGGACCGCATGCTTTTTGCCTACTAGGTGAATTCGATATTTCTGTTAGCTGCCTATATACCTTGAATTTGCATTGCAGATGTCTCTAGAATATCATTTTAAGATTTTAAGATGTAATCAAATGGTTATCCTGAAAATAATCAAATACATGGGTACCTTTGTTCTTGAACTTTAGATCCCAAGCCCCATTTTTAATATTGCAGATATACAAGTGAAGAAACCTACACTAAAGTCATTGTGCAGTTTACAGATGAAATCAGTATACTGCCTTAATAATAAAAGATTTCTTCATAGTGATGCCTTCGCATTTTGCATATAATTTGTTCTACATATATGAGCCACCAAAGTTTATAACAATAAACCCTGAAATTGAGGGGCTTTTGGAGGTAGAGCAACACTACAAAGAATCAGGTACTTATAACAAGGTCAACAATTAATTTGCTTTATGATCAATCTCTAGCTTTTTGTGGAGTTAAGACGGTAACCAAGTGCTACCCTTCTTGTTTGGTGAGTGGGTGACTTATTATTGAGGTTAGGGAGACTAAGAGTGCTGTTTTTTAAGTATGGTTTGTGTCACCTGCTAAAGCAAGATTTTTCCATTTAACTGAGGAGACTTGTGCAGTTGGCAAAAACTTGGTTGTGTGTAAAACTTAGGTTTGAAGCATAGAAAGTGAGGCCGTCAAAATCACTGCATAAATTTGGAACTCAAGACCAATCTATTATGTAAAATTTCGTGTTAACTGTTGGAAGACCCCAAGCATCACAAGCTACTATAGTTATCCTCTCTCGAGGAGCTGGATATCTAATACTGTTATGCCATTAATCTTAAGTTCCCCATCTGTTTGCATTGGAACAGGATTTAGAGCTTTCTAAACCCTTCCAATCAGGTAATATTAGCACCACTATGACTTAAACGAGGAGTTCATGGTATTACTCCAAGCCACTTGTAGATATATTGATGATATTGGAAAGGTAGATGGGTCATGTTATCAGTGCACACCTCTTATATGTCTCTGATCATTGCTTCTTTTTCAAAATGCAGTATATAATGAAGGCACTGCCCGTGTTGGTTTGGCCTGAGTAGGTCGTGAACATCGGATGATAGTTGCAGGATACGGCTCTACACATTGGCTCCCCTTTACATTACCTTGTCAGAGTAGGTGACACTCAACATTCTAGAAATGAAAGACGAGGAGCAAATGAAATCCTCCTCGTAGGCTCCATGCAGAAGCTAAAGCTAGATTGCAGACTTGCATCAACAAAGAGATCAAAATTAATCATCCAACATAGAGATTGCAAAATATTATTCGTAATATTTCTGACCAGGGAATTTGTCAAATGGGGCTTTCTCATCTAATGCAAGGGAGCTATCTCCTTGTTTACTGCTATTTTTGCACTGGTTAAATTAGTAGACTGCTCCACAAGCATCTGTTGGGCTTGTGTGGAGCTGTGCAGTACAGTGACTAACATTTAGCCGCAGTTCATGAAATAGCCTTTACTGAGATTTGTATATGCATTTTTTGTAATAATTTTAGGCAGAAAGTCACATGTAGTTTCGCTGAAGAATTAATTTAATTTGTCATTTGGTGAAAAAAATTGAACGTGCGTTTGTAAATTCACAAATTAATTTGATTCGAAAACAAAAACAAAAGTTTCGTTATATATATGTGTTTGTGTGTGATATAGCAAGAGGGTCAGACCTTTTTTAAAATTTTTTTTTTCTAAATATCGTTTACTAATTTATTGCTTGAAAATATTATAAATTCCTTAAAAGTTATATCCTTAATTTTTGACGACATTACTGATTTTAAATTTATTTCCGTTACTCCATGCATATTTAATTATGAAAATTAGATTATTTAAAGGAAGAAAAAAAAGTAAATATACTTGATAATTAATATACTACTAAATATGTTTTCATTCATTATTAAATACTATTTAAAACTCATTAAAGCACAAAATAACCAAAAACACTTAAATAAATTTTTTTCCTTATAATACCAATAAAATCGTGCACTCTAAACATGTCCAAAATTATTTATAGATTATAAAATTAATTTATTTTAAATAATATAAATATAATTATTTCAAATTAAAAGTATAAGAATATTTAAACTAAGAAAATAAAGAATGATCAAACTAATTTGTAAAGAAAGATAGCAAGAAAGAAAATAAAATAAAAATTAAATAGAGAGGATAAAGAAAAGGATAAAAATAAAAAATATTAAAAACAGTAATTTGGTAATATCATATTGTACAATATAAAAACCTAATTAAGAAAATAATAAAATATAGATTAACAGTATACAAAATATTTTAAACAAGAAAGATAAAAAATTTGAAAAGAGGAAAATCTTCACAAAAAAATATAAATAAAAATAATAAGTCAAAATCAAAGGATAAATGAAGAAAGAAAAATGATAAAAAAACAGAAAAAATTAAAATAAAGATAACTGTGTGCAACTAAAAGTGTTATTTTTTAATATTATAGTATAGATTTTATAATATATAAATATTAAGTATATATATAGAGAGAGAGAGAGAGAGAGAGAGAGAGAGAGAGAGAGAGAGAGAGAGACACACACACACACACACACACCAACAATCGGACCACTATTCAAAAAACTTTTACACCAAAACTATTCATCAAACTCAAATAAAGTTATCTAAATACAACCGCTCGCATGGTTGCTAAATTTAAAAGGATTTCAGTAATGATTCAACAGCCAATGCAATTGCTGCATCATTATTGGAACGGACATTTTGGTCCTTGCCGCAAAATCTGTAAACCTTATTTATTATCGCATCGACGAGTTGAGCTGCTACCCAGATATTACACGCGCAATCTATTAATTTAAATTTGATCTATTTATTTTTATAGATTAAAAAAAATTTCTCAACAAAAAAAAATCATTTTCATTTTATTATAATTAAATATTATCAAAACAAATTTTATATGTTAAAATTTGATTAATCAATAATTTTAAAATTTTATCATATTAGGCTAAAAAAGTATTATCAATCATTTTACATTAATAATTAAATTTATTTATTTTTAAATAATATTTAAATATTAATTCTAAATTAATTTTTTTAAGATTTGAATTTTTAAATATTTACTATTTTACTATTTAATTTTATTAGCTAACTTTAAAAGTTTGAATTTTTAAATATTTATTACTTTACTATGTAATTTTATTTAATTAATATTTTTATTTATATAAATATTTCTTAAATTATTTTATATATATATATATATATATATATATGCGAGTTCACAAACTAGAAAATTTGAAATATTTCACCCAAACTTTTTCATGTTAAGCCTGAACTTTTTCATATTAAAGTCTGAATAGTTTTGTCAGAAATTGCTACTCACGGTAAAAAGGAATCCATGGTTAACAGCTGTCGGTGCTAATAAAGATAAAAGGAATCCGGTTAACAGCTGTCGGTGCTCTGTTCTGTAACACTTTCTTGTTTTTTCTTTGCCACACACTTGACTCCTTTAACCCGCTGCTATTTGGTCAAAACTCTATTCATCTGTCATCCTTCGCCCCCCAACTTGGCCATGCTTCTTTTTCTTTCCTGAAGCATAGAATATCTTTGCAAAATATAGGTGTTTCAAGAACTCGGTCCCAGAAAAAATCATTAGTCCTCGCGGCTGTAGATCCGTAAAAGGTCCATTTTTCAGTTCTTGCGGCTAGGGATCTTAACTTCTTGTTGGTTTTCTGAGAAGAATGGAGGAGAAGAGGCGCTCCAGAGGGTGGTGTGGCTGGTTTTTGGTGTTGATAGTCTTGGCTGCAGTCGCATTTGCAATTTTCTACGCCGTGAAACAGAAGAAGCACAAATCAGATGAAGAAGCTGCCCCTGTTCCGGGGCCTCCCGGCGCCGTTACGAAGAAGTATGCTGATTCTCTGAAAGTCGCAATGCAGTTTTTCGACATACAAAAATGTACATTTCCCCTCTTTCATTGTTTCTATTTGTCATCTGTTGGCGCCCTTTGCTTTAAATGTGTGTCAGTAGATCTATATGTAATATGATTGTGTATTGCCCATTTTTCGTTTCTGAGATTTAGATTAACTCATTAAAGTGCTGTACTATCGCTTGTTGGAACAGTTATGCTTCATCATACCTAAATATTTTCTTCACTTGGGTAGCTGTTAATTAGGTGTGTTCTGTATTGCTATAAAAGTATAGTCATCTGTTGATTGGAGCTAAGTTCAGTTGACAGTTCCAGCGCAGATTGTGTTTGAATTAATGTGCCTGTGTTGATAATTTGCAATATAGAAGGATGCAGGAAATGTAAAAAAGGAAACTTCATTGAGATTTTAGAGTTTTTCAGTTGTTGTGCAGCTCTTACAGTCTTAATGTTGCAGCTGGGAAGCTGGAGGATAATCCAATATCATGGAGAGGGGATTCTGCTTTGCAAGATGGAAGTCAAGCAAAATTGGATCTTTCCAAGGGAATGTATGATGCCGGAGATCATATGAAGTTTGGGTTTCCAATGGCTTTCACTGCCACAGTGTTGTCGTGGACCATCCTCGAGTATGGGGATCAAATGAGGGTTGTAAATCAGTTGCAGCCTGCTCGAGACTCACTTAGGTGGATTACAGATTACCTCGTCAATGCTCATCCTACCGATAATGTCTTATACATTCAGGTTAATCCAATCTTTGTGGTTTTTTTCAGAGCTTTGTTTTGTCACAATATTACATATTTTTCAAGCGTCCTGTTCATGCCTATATACATCATGGTTTATACTAATAGATCCGGAACATTTTTGAACATAGCATACTTGTTTTCATCTTTTAGGCACTAGAGTAAATATTTGCCAAAGTTTTACCACATTATGCGTTTTCCCAGGATTTGTGTCTTACAAGGCAAACTGATTGCCAAAAAAAGACCTGAATTATTTAATTTCTTATAGTAGGTCAAATTTGGAAATGCCTAAGCTGGATGATGATTATATTTCTTCTCATAGTATAAGCATGACATTGTTTTCTGTAGCATGAAGTACAATAATGTTTAAGTTCAGAAGCATGAATCATATTTGAAAATTTCACCATTTCTCAAGAAAAGTTGATCTGTGAAAAATGAGTATAATATGATGAAAGATATTTAAACCAGTGTTCTTCTTTCATGTCAAATGTCTGGCAGGTAGGCAGCCCCAAAGCTGACCATAGTTGTTGGGACAGGCCTGAGAACATGAAAGAGGAAAGGCCTCTCACGCAGGTGAATACTTCAGCCCCGGGAACTGATGTTGCTGCTGAAACAGCAGCGGCTCTAGCATCGGCATCTCTGGTCTTTAGGACCATTGATTCTGAATATTCAGCTTTGCTTTTGAAGCATGCTAAACAGTTATTCACATTTGCTGACAAATATAGAGAATCTTATAGCGTCAGCATTCCTGAAGTGCAAACCTTCTATAATTCTACTGGCTATGGCGATGAGTTGTTGTGGGCAGCAAGTTGGCTCTACCATGCAACAGGGGATAAATCATATTTTCAATACGTGACAGGAAAAAATGGCGATGAGTTTGCTAATTGGGGCAGTCCAACATGGTTTAGTTGGGATAACAAGCAGGCTGGTGCTCAGGTATACCTTGTTCAAGTAATTTTGAATTCTAGAAATGTTAATGTGTTGTTATTTTGTTACCAGATGAACCATGTGCAAACTTAATTAAAATTTTTTGGAACCAAATAAATGGATGGCTTTTCAATAAGAAAGTACCATGTGTTTCACTGCAGGTTCTGCTGTCAAGGGTTAGCTTCTTTGGCCCAAAAGACATTTCAAATTCCAATATACTTCGGAAGTATAGGGAGTCTGCAGAGGCTGTCATGTGCGGTCTTTTGTCCAAGTCTCCAACTGCCACCTCCAGTAGAACTACTAGTAATCTTCCTTCTGTCGCCTTTTTTTGACTGTGAATCTGACTGGTTTTTCGGTTTCCTCCTTGTTAACTCATTTGTCGTCATTAATATCATTTCATGGAAACAAATTTTTGTTTTCAAAGTAGCAAGTTTAGAGCTCATCATACAAATTTTACATTATAATCAGAACAATACATTCAGAAAGTAGCCATATTATTGAAATGATGGTTAGTCGGTAGAAAGGTGGCGGATTTTCCTTAAGCGTTCTTTCATGCTCCCCTCCACTGAAAATATGAAATAATTGTGAAACTAGAAAGCTGGCCCCCTTCATTTGTTTGAACTAGGAGTAACTATCAGGGGTTTGGAATGATAACTACTCCCAGGGTCAAATTTCCATATATGCATCTCTAATTGTTAACACTGACATCCTTCATGAAATATGAGGAAAGAACTTGAAGATTCCAACATTTGTGCTTGAGATTTATTATCCAAGGAGAGCACCAAGTCATTCACATTACTATAGAAAAAGAGCATGTAAGTTGATTGCAAGATGACTAAAGATCAATACAATTTGGAATTTTGCTCGTTTGCGAGCTATGGACTGGAAAATTCCAGTAGGAATATGTAATTAGTCGGAGATAAGTACTATTTAGTGTCTTTCCTCATGCTCTGAAGTTGATTTTTAATATATTTAAGTTAGATTATTGGATGTAACATTCTGCTGAAACTTAAAACTCATAATATATATGCAGATGGTTTGATATGGATAAGTCAATGGAATGCTTTGCAGCATCCTGTGGCTTCAGCATTTTTAGCGGTCATTTACAGCGATTACATGCTTACATCTCGAACTGCAAAGCTGTCATGTGATGGGCATGATTTTAAGCCCTCTGATCTCCGGAAGTTTGCAATCTCACAGGTAAACTCACTATCTTTTCCACTACTAGATGACCATGTGTCACTTGGAGTTGGTAAAAGTTAAAATATATCATTTTCACTTTCAAATGTAGCTTGCCTGTTTCTTACGTATCTTCCGGCTTATTCGTAGGCGGATTATGTCTTGGGTGACAATCCTAGGAAAATGAGTTATCTCGTGGGTTATGGGGATAAATATCCACAATTTGTCCATCACAGAGGAGCCTCAATTCCGACTGATGCAACCACTGGCTGCAAAGATGGTTTCAAGTGGCTTAAGTCAGATCAGCCAAATCCTAATGTTGCAATGGGTGGACTTGTTGGGGGACCATTTCTTAATGAATCATTTGTCGATTCAAGAAACAACTCAATGCAAACAGAACCAAGCACGTACAACACTGCCCTCATTGTTGGGCTCCTTTCGAGTCTGGTTACCACATCATCAGTGGTTCAATCTTTCACTTAAGCTATATTCAGTCCATAGTACTATAGCTAATTTCTTTACCCCCTTCCTCTGTTTGTTTGTGTTTAGTTTGTTCCCATGAGGATGAGCTGCTAAGATCAATTCAAACATCATGTTCATATCTGCTTTGTTGAGTGTAAATTTTGTAGCAGCAATCATGCTGATATATCTATCTATACATCCAAAACTAGAGCTTTCTTTATTCTATTTGTAACCGCATTTAATGCTTGAGCTCTGTGTTGAAGCAGTTAAATACATAATAATTGAGTGCCAGTTGAGTTTGTTTTAAGTGGTTAGTTATTTACATCTGTGCTAGTAAAATGGGAAATGGATCTACTTCATGTATTTGGAAAAAGTCTCAACCATCACATAGCTGCTAAACAAAACAGGAGTGCACACTTAGCAATTGACACTGTTCTGCATACCTATCCATTTCATTAGTTGCAGACAAAGCATGCACCTGCATCCAGCATCAACAACTACTCATGCTTGACCTTTGCAGAGTGAGACACTTAGAGCTCTTGGAAGTGGGCCTTTCTTCTTGGGGTCTGTATGAAAAGGGTTGATGTTAGTTGCCTGAGCTGTGCTCCATGAGGAATGCTCTTGCCAACATCAGATATGGACAAATTTTACCAGGGCCGAGTAGTTGCGTTCTCGGAAAATGTTTTGAGTGGGGTACTGTTTTTCTATTAGATAAGACTGAAAGTTGTTAGGGTTAGGCTAGCTGCAGTGATCTAAAAAAGTACTCTCAATCATTGACAAAATGCACTAATCAAGTCTCACATTAGGTGTAAAAGGTATCGTTACCCGGTGTGATTAGGGTCAGGGCACTCGAATGTAAATAATTGTATTTAATCTCAAATTTTGGAGACATACATAGTGCAATAAAGTATTCAAGTTAATGTAATGAAATTAAAATTAAATTCAAAAATAAATGGATAATCGATTTAATAAAATGGTTCCTATTGACATGTTTAATTGATTAATATATCACAATTTATCAAAAATTATTTTTGAATGAATTAATTTGTTTTGTTCAATAAATTTAGAATCACTTTTAAATTTAAGAAATTGTAAGACAATCTTATAAGAACTCAACAATTCATAATTCTAATAAAACTGTTTTTTAATTGAATAAACAACTATTTATATTGAAATCTATTAAAGCTTAATTTAAAAGTTCATAAGGCCTAAAATATAACAAAAAATTCAATATATAGGAAAAGGTCCAAAAATAAATGAAATAAAAATTTGATGGATTTTTAGATCACGTGATACTCCTCGTTTTGAACACAAATTATTCTCAATTTAAATTTGTATCTACCTGAATCAAACACAATTTTTTGAAAATCTCTTAACCCTTAGTCATTTTACTCAAACTTCAACTTTATCTTTTCATAAGTACCGCAATAAAACTTCACTAGCAAACCACTTAATAGATTATGAGAAATCATTGTCAACACGCACGCAAACTCTTTAGGTAGAAAGATCTTCAATTCTTGTGTAATTCAAACAAACAAGCAACACACTAAATAATCAAATGAGTCAATATACACATATTCCTCTAGAAGTCAAACTCCCCATTCAACTACTTTCCTTCGTTCTCATGCTTGTTTTTGACTTCCACTTCAATTTTTGTTGCTTCTTTCTTTGCAAATTCCTCCTCTTATATCTCAAAATCCTTATTAAGATTGACATTATCCTCTGTAATAAGTCTCGTCACATGTATTCTTATTCGATCCAAAATACTTGCCATAGAAATGTATCGAAGGTGGTATATACGTATTCTTTATTTTCTCTTGTCTCGAGGTAGGACTGTCTTTAGAAAAGATTCATGACTCTGTCCTCTCCAAACAACTCCCCGTTTTGTCCATATAACTTTCCATTTTATCCATACATCTAGATATTTTTTGAATTTCGTCAAACATCATCTTCATTTAAGATGCATTGCCCCTTTGATAAGATGTCTCTTTCTCTCACTCTTTTTTTGTTTCACCTCTCAATTTTTTTCTCTTTCTCTCACTCATTCTGCTGCTTTTTTTCCTGCTATTTTCTGCTTTTTTAAAAAAAAATAAAAATAGGCAACCAAACAAGTCACTAATTGCAGCAGAAATAGGACCACCAAACAATGCCTTTATTAAACTTCAGCAACCAAACAGAGCCTGACTTCCAAGAGCAATAGGCAACCGAAAAAAGCCTTACCTGGTCCAGCCCAAACTACTCTGGCCCAACTAATTATCTCCGCCGTCCAAGAGCAGTCGTGGTCCAGCAAGTATTTCATTCGACCCAGTGGCTGCGCTGAGGACGGCGGCGCTGGGCGATGGGGTTTCTCTCACGAATCGGCCGCGGCGAGGCTGGTGACTGGATGGGCGACGTCGAGTGTGCCTGGGGGTGCATCGGCGGCGACGAACGAGTGGAGGAAACCGGTGGAACGGCGTAAATATAACCGCTACTTCCTGGAATTCCGCTGCTTCAACGACCGCTTTGGTCGAAATTTCTGGCGAATTTCACGGCGGAAACGGACGGCCTCCAGCAGGCGACTCTTCTCAGAGGCGGCGCTGGGCCGTCGGATGGCTGCAGGGCGGCGGCGTTCTGGTCTTTTGCAGGGCTGTGTATCGACTTCTGATTCTCTCTCGCTTTCTTTTAATGATTTTTAGAAAAAATTTTTGAATCAATTTGAATATCCAATTAAAATTGGATATATTTACTTTAATACCGATGTGATAAGAGTGACGGTGGTAAAAAATAAAAATAATTAAACTTAATCTTAAATTTTAGGAACGTAGATCAAAATATGAACTTAATGTAATGGAATCAAAATTAAATTTAATAAACTGCATAATAGGGTAAACATAGTACTCAATAGACAACTTAGTGTTAAAGGAATCGAGTTGACTTATTTAATAAATTTAGAATTACTAACAAATTAAACAATAATTTATAATTTCAATAAAACTGTTTTTTAATTAAATAAAATAATTACTTTTATTATAGGTTACGAAACCCTAATTTAAAAGCTATAAGGCTCAAAATATAACAAAAAGTTCAATATATAAAAAAAATGTCTAAAAATAAATAAAATGAAATAAAAATTTGCCGAATTGTGGATCGCGTCATTACTGATATTTAGTCAGAATACGGAGGGTTTCCCATTTAATTAGGTATTTTGCGCTTGCTTCTGTGGCTTTGGAACTTATTGGATATTTGTTGGCAAGCAATATATATTCATCTTACTAATGCTGCAATTTCAAGTAATGGCATTTAGTGTTAATGATCTTAATGATGTTATTGAAATAATAACTGATTTTCTGTTGATCGATACTATAAATGGACTCCACAAGAATAAATAAACCTGGTGTTTGACAAAATTAAGTGGATTCAGGTTAGAACTAAAACGGACACAACTCTAGTTTTTGAGGATGAATTTTAAAGCAGACAGACAAAATTAAGGCAACTACAGGTACATATTAATCATGTAATTAAAACCCACAATGAATCAATATGAACTATATGATCCTCCATGGCCCAAAACTCTAGCTTGTATCATGTCCCCTTTCTCAAATGATAAAAATTTCCTCCGTAGGTCTCACACTAGTTCCAAGTCAACGAGCAATATCTGATCTTGTATTAGTGTAACCAAGTTGTTGTTCCCTCTCCCAGCTCAGCTTTGATGCAACCCCATTGTGTTTGGGAACATAATCCTGCATCAAAAGTACAAACTATCAAACTAAATATCTACAAAGAAATATATTTGATACTGAAATATTTGATCAGATCAGATATACATTACAAAGTCTTTTCCATATATGTATGTAATACAGAGATGATGGGTGGTTGTGGATTTGTACCTCAAGCTTGGACATGAGTTCATGGGCAGTTTGGGCAGACACAATAATGTGACGGGCGGAAGGTGTAACGAAGCCCTCATCCACAGCCTTGTCTATGAAAGACAGCAATGAGTTGTAGTAGCCATCTATGTTTAGCAAACCCACCTGCAAATGTATTATCCAATTAAAAATGAAGAGAGATCACTTAGAACACTCTGTTTTCTCTTGCATTTATTAATCAACAAAATATGGAGTTCAAGAAAAGAATATACCGGCTTGTCATGGATTCCAAGCTGGGCCCAGGTGATGACCTCTAGCAACTCCTCCAACGTACCGTACCCGCCTGCAAATTCAATATAAACAAGCAATTTGAGGTCATCCATGGCCATACGTGGAGATACACACACACACACACACACACAAATGAATGAAGAAGAAGATTGTTGATCAAGATTACCAGGCAAGGCTATGAAAGCATCAGCCTGCCTAGCCATCTCAGCCTTCCTTTGGTGCATACCGGAAACTGCCCTCACTTCTCCAACGGGCTCCCCAGTTATCTGAAATCAACACTCACTTTATATATACTTCAAAAGGCTGTGAAACGATGTTCTTGTCAAGGCCTTTAATTCTATTTTATTCATTTAAGAAATGCATCATGTGGAACATGATGATCGAAAGAATGGACTGATATACACAGTCCGTTAGTTATAAGTTGAAAGTTGGAGGAGTAATTAATCACCTCTCTCTGCATTAGAGTTGTGGGAATCACCCTGCAAAAAAAAATTCAAGACGAACCCTAGTCAAAAAATGGCGGAGAGAGGCGATACAAATGCTGCAAAATCCAAGCAACGTTACGTCAAAAATATTTACCCTAAGACGTGGCGGCCACCGTCAAACACAGCCTGGGAGATAAGGCCCATCAATCCGATGCTTCCGCCACCATAAACCAAGTCGACATTCCTTTCAACCTGTCCATTATATTAATGGTGTTCTGTTTGTTAGTATTTGTATGAAAGTCATACTACATCAACACGTAATACTATTTCAACGCTAACAGCGTATCGTAATTAGTATCTCCAACAAGACAACGTTCCACGTTAATCTCGCTGATCCAAACAACAGAGAGAGAGAGAGAGAGAGAGAGAGAGAGAGAGAGAGAGAGAGAGAGAGAGAGGGAGATTGATTTTATTATTTAATTTGAAGCAGTGGATTTGATTGGATTCGATTAGATCCCAACACGGATGGATCTCCATGATCAAGCCTATTCAGCCGAGTTTTTGGATATATGACGGATGTAATTAATTATCTTGAATGTGCTGTCCAAATCTTGTTTAGATTTTTGAGTTACATTCATTTAATGCAAGTTCAAAAAAAAAAAAAAAATGCAAATGAGTGATTGATAATTACCAGTTGTTTTCCAAGCTGTATAGCTGCAAGCTGGTAGCTTGGATTCTTTCCAGAGCTGCTGCCACAGAAAACACAAACCCTCTTGAATCTTGATGGCTTTGTGGGCAGTTGCAGGCCATTCTCCATTGGTACAAAAACTTGATACCCACTTTCTTTAAAAGAGATCTCTAGGTTGTTAAATTGTCTTAACCCTTGATTAATTTTGTGGGTGATGAAAAGATTGATGAAAGGGGCAGCAGAAGGATTAAGTGGGGTGTGTGCAGAGCAACTGTGCAAACTTCAGAAGCCGTGAATGACTCTTTGGGAATTGAGAAAGACCAGGAAAACGTTGGGAAAGGAATGAACGGATCGGCACTCAGGCAACTGATTCTTGGTGTCCTTATATATAGAATTGGCCATCGTCTTCCAAACGCCACGTGTACACTTAGTCCTTGCTGCGACCTTTTAATTGCTTTCTTTTCTTTTCTTTCTTTTTTTTTATTTTGTCCTAAATTATTTTTATTCAGCGAATTTGGTCATTTGGTGTCCTTTCCAGTCTAAAGTCTGCAGAAACAAAGGAAGCAGGACAGTTGGGGTGCTGTGAGTCGTATTTCTTTTATGGTTTTTTTTTTTAATTTCCTTCTATTTCATAAGGGAGAGAATTTGGGGTTTATTTGTATTTTATGCTGTCTTTTTCTTTCATTTTTTAAAAAATACAATTAGATGCAATGGGATTGAAGAAATTTGAGTTCACATACAAAATGTCTTCCATAATTCAAATAAAAAAATTTTAAAAATAATTGCAATGGGCCAATTGATCACGTGGGATCAGTGCTGCCGCCAGCGATGTGCACGTGCGATGGACCTGAGGCCACACCTTTGATGTGTTCACACCATAATTCATCTATATCATTCCTATATATATTTTAGTTTGTCTCAAATTATCTCTCACCACAGTCAATTTCCCACTTGAAAAATTTTAAACATTGGTGTTACAGTGGAATTATTAGAATTATTTCATTTTGGTCAAAAACTAAGAATTGCTTTTCTTTTGACTAGCCATGTTATGCACTTTGTATTCTTTAATTTATTTTAATATTCACTTAAATAAAACCTACTGTGAATTCAAAACTAATACAACTGAGTGCATATGCAATGATTCCAAGTGGAAGGAAACTTGGCAAAGACAAACCCTAATCCTGTGACAAGGCATACCTCCTTGCTAAGAAAATTGAAGTGATAAGTTACGAAGACTATGTAGTTAATATTTGGAGTCAGTAAATGAAAACACATTTTATAATTGATTTTTTTTACAAAATCATGTTAATTATTTATCTTTTTTTATTCTTTATATATGTTGTGCCTGATTCATGCATGTAATCATGTCTACAAATGGTCCATATTTCATGATACGCACTTTTGACAACCAACCCTCAAATAGTTTTGAGAAGACGAAAACATGATAAAAGGATGTAAAATTATGGACAGCACACTATATATGAGCATTCCCCAAAAACATATGAAGCTTCGAGGTAGCTTATATTAAAGTTACAGGAGGGAACCACTACGCAATTGGGCTCACACTTGCCTTTTGACAAAGGAATAATCATTGACATACTTCTGTTTTTTATTTAATTTAATGCCATGATCAACCACTTAATGCTTGCGATTAGGTATAATCAAATAGTTGGGACTAGCTAAAAGTAATTGGCTTGCCATTTCCAAGAAGATTCTCCTACAAATTGGAGTCCTTCCCTTTTTTTTTTCTTCAAATTTAAAAACAAAATTGTGAATGGATAAAATATTCATGAATTAATATTTCACGTGATGTATGTGCTAGTAAAAGACGAGTAGTAAGAAATGTTCAGCTTGTAGTTTGCTTCTTCACCTATACTTTCCAAATGAGATAAACTCAGTGCACCATGACACTAAGGCTATGTTTGGAACCTGTTTTTCAATCTTCTAACATCTTATCTAACTACATTTCCTAACATATAATTTAACAAAACTTTCTTTTAAATTCAAATTCAAAATTTTCTTTTCTTATATTTATACTAACTAATTAATTTTCAATCATTACACTTATTCACAATCAAATTAATACCTATATCTATATATACACACACTAACATTTATATATATATATATATATATACTCTAAAAACTAATAATTTTCTTTATATACCATTATATCATTTAATTATTTTAAAATAATATATATTTAAATAAATTAAAATTTTCAAATATAAAAATTACTCATTTTAATACAACTCACACCAAATGTTATTTGCTACCAAAACCACCTTTCCAAACATAACCTAAAAGGTTTTGTGAATATTGCACTTAGTAGTCATACAGTCAAACACCTGGTGTCTATCTACGAAGCCCGACAATAAGGCTACATAGTGCATGAAGCTTTGTCTCTAGGCATAGGAAATATGTGTTATTGACATCGATGTTTACCAACTCCACCTTGGATTACATAGTTGGTCTTATCAGGGAAAAATTATTTGTGGATGCATTCAAATTTTTTTATCAGTACTACGAGACTCTACACACTCAAACGCAGACTTTTAATTAGTCATGTGTTAACTGGAATGTTGAATTTATGTCACTTGGTTATTTACTGGGTCATATTCGTCGTGTTTTTCAGACGGTAAAGTCGTGTAAACGTCGATCATGAAAATCGCATAGCAATTATTCCTTTTATATATGAGAATGACCAAAGCTAATCAACCTTTACTCATGCAATGACTTATCCACTCAATACATCACCAAACCCTTTCTTTTTTGGTTGGTGCCGTGGAGACATTCGGAAAGAGCAGAATAAAAGGATTGATGAGTAAATGAGTGTAGGGACTTGAAAAATCAACACCCTGTATTCATTACCCTTTCTGCTGTTTTCCTTTTGCTTCGTAAAGGTACAACACAAAGTAGCGTGAATCGTGGAATATGTCTTCTGCTGCCACAATGCCACTCCCTAACAAAGATTGTGTCCTGCCACTGCCTCGCACTTTCCACGAATATTCCAACTGAAAATAACTACTATTCTTTTCACAATCTATATTAATCTTAGTTTATCTTCGTTATTCCATCTAGAGCCCATGACTCAAACAAAAGAGTTTTTTTTTTTTTTTTTTCCACAAGGTTGAAATATGTTTTACTTAGTATGATCTAAGAGCATGCATCAAATTATAAAAATTATGAAGTATATACGTATATTGGTGTTTGTCTCAGGCAAATTCAATTACAAGTTCTGATTTAATTTTGTTGGCTTATGGGTGCAGCTTAACGAAACTGGAGACTTGGGAGTGAAGCTTACTTAAATAGAGAAGCAACATCCCATAAATAACTTTAGGAACAGTACATTGAGTTAAGTAAACAAGTGTGTTCAAGGGTTTAACACAACATATTAACAACTTATTATTTGCTAATTGTTTCCAACCTTTTTCCGATGCAGGACAATTTATACTTGAATATCCTCAACAATTATGTGTGTGTGCGCGCAGAATTGTGTACGTATTCAATCATGATCGTGGAACATGCAATCACAAGAATGGAAGAGCAATGGAAATTAAATGGATGTGGATGCATCAACTAGCGAATAATGCTTTCAACTAACACTAACCCACTGTGCTTTTTCTTGAGGAGGAATGCACCTACGCATCCATGTTCCCACAAGGATAAAAGAATTAGCGTTGGTGGGCTAGTTGAGATAAGACTACGCACGTGGTGGTATCTTGTCTCTTTACCAAGTCTTGCCCCCCTGTATACAGCCATTCGCCTCCATAATCCCTTTCTTAAGTGTTCTCTTTGAATTCAGTGCTTGTTATCCTACGGTCAAACATGGGGGTCCTTTGCCCATGGTGTTATATTGCAGGTCATGTCCTGCAATTTTATATATATATATATATATATATATTTATAAAACATTCCTAGTTGCCATAAACGTCTATATATTTATTGCTCATGAAATAGTGTAATATTATTTTGAGAAAGGGTTTGTTGGAATTAGTAGAAAATATTGATTGTGCTTCTAGCGTGTATTTATTTTTAGTGTTGTTAAGATTTTTCGATCTTTTGTACAATTGAGCACAACAACAAAAATATGCAACTTCCTTGCAAAAAATCCATTATATTAATATCTTGTTTGAGCATTTGTTGTTATAATCAATCAAACCAAATCAGGACCGATCTTTGTTTGGTTGTCAATCAAGTTCACATTCTTATATATTCCCGTGGCTCAAAAAGATGCACATAAGCATGTAGGGCATGGAATTGCACTATAGATATTATATTATTAATTTCAGAAAAAAATATTTCAAAAAGATATATATCTCTTATTTTGTGGTATATCTGTGTATAATACTCATATAATGAACATGGACATCCCATAAAAAGTGGGCTGCGAATCTTTTCACTGACATATACCAACTTCATCAATTTTGACTAACATAATTTAATAAAATGATTAAGTTATACATGTACATATATGTCGTACTAGTATATGTATCGTTAGGAGAAGTATACAGATATATAAATAAATATTAACATATCTTCAAAGTAGAACATGAAGGGGGTTTGTCATCTCTTTTGAAGGTAGAAAGAAGGAAAAAGCCCTAACCACTCCAAAAGGAAAGTTGAGACAATTGTTTTGGATAGCAATGGAGAAACTTTGGGTGAGTGACGAATTATTTTTGGGAATTTGTATGACCTTTTGGAGTCTTCAACTTATGAATATAGACCGGAGCAGTAATCTGATCGGGTTTGGGTATGAATTAAATGGATACAAGATATTTTAAATAAATTGTCAATTTGAATTCGAACTCATTTACTTTTTATGTTTATTGAATTCGACTCAATTTTGACCAAAATCCATAAAAATTTGACAAAGATTAATTATTAGCTATGTTTATTTTCAAATTTTAGTGTGTGTTTTTAAATTTTTTTATCACAAAAATTGTTTAAAAATAAAAAAAAAGATATAAAATTTTAAAAATATAATAATTGAATAAGCAGTTTTAAATAAAATTCAAACTTAATTTCGTGTTGAGTTTGAATCTAGTCAAAAAAAATTGCAATGCAAATGCGACAATCAAGTCAAATTACATGTTGACTGGTCGGTTTAAACATTACATTCCAAACAAGTAGTGTAATTCGAACGTAATATGTTCATTTTTCGACTCTATCAGATCTGATCTAATTTTAACTTCAACCTACGAAAGCCCAACGAAAACCAATTAGAATCGTTTTCCAGTCTTCCTTGGTCAGATGCTTTACAGACAAATATTTTATTTGAAGAAAAATTACAAATACATATATTCAATCGCCGAAATGTGTGACCTGATAAACAATTTCCTCATGTCATGCACTGGTCATGTAAGAACACTGGATATTATTATCACGCAATAGATTAAAATAATATTTGAATACGCATTAAATAAAAATAAATTACAATAAGTAAATTAAACAAGCTAATACAGTGACATGCGACAAATTAGTACAAATTAAAATCAAAAGACATTTGCTGTTATAGCTAGCCAATATTATATTAATATTTCCATTAAGAAAATTCAAAATTGCACTTGGTGTCAAGAACGAATAAAATTACATTTACAGTAACCACTTACTAGTGCTTTTAATTAAGAGGGTACACAATAAATTGTTTATATACTTGGTTTTTTTGTTGTCCTTAACTCAATAGTTAGGCTAACGTAATGCTTACATTTGAACACTGACCGACCACTGTATTTTTTGATCTGTCAAAATATACGGAGTAATCATATTCAAACCCTTTTATCCGGTGGAATTTTAGTTAAAAATTCCATAATCTTTAGATTTCATTTAATGAAATAGTGTTGGTGTCAATAATTAATCAAAAATTAATTAATGCAACATGGGCAAGTGTGATTGGAACATCAACAGAGTCAAAATTTAATGCTTGCGTGACAAAATCCTCTTTCACAACATATTCTTTATCTTGATTTGAGGACATCACAGAAACAAACCTAACCAAAAAAATTAATTATTATTTTTCTCCACGTCTTGCCCAACTTTTTTTAAAAAATTATATACTTGTAAGAGTTTTCCTCGTTGAATTTGACATGATGAAATTTAAAAAGAGGACAGGGGGCAGTAATTAAGGAAATTAGGCAGCCTTGCTTTCCACGAAAGAGTACAAAATTTGAAAGCGTGTAACCGCAATAACAGTAAGCGTGGAAATGTTGTTGAATCCCGACATTGCGCGGCAGCCTGCAGGGGTGAATATTCTTATTGTACAATGCGTCACCTGTGATGTCATTGTGAATGCAGCCAAGATGGTTGATTAGTTATTGCTGTTTTTCTGTCCATAAAATAACATTAACGTATATTTTTCACACAATAAAAAAGAGAAATCGGACTGGCTACGCTTACTCAGAGCTGTACTAATTGTTTATATATATATATTTATTTATTTATTTATTCTGCGATAAAAATACATATATTAATTATTTTTAGTTGTATTGTCAAGGATATCAAGTATTGTTCGAGCTTCGGAATTTAATTATCCCCAGGATTATTAAATTAACCATGCTTGTCATAGTAGAAACACATGATTGATTACTAAAGTGTGATTTTTTATTCATTTCATCTCACACGCACTATATATTTAAAATGTTCTTATAAATTTTGAAGGGCAATATTCCTTTACAGAATTTCGTGAAAGAAAATAAAAGGAAAAGCATTCAAAAGTAATTTTTTATTTTTTATTTAATTTTAAACTAGATAAGAATGTGATTTTATTATTATTTTTGCCGCAGTTAACTAAGTTTCCACGAAAACCAATAAAATATATCTACCTATATAATCAACTAACAATTTTCATGACGGCCAAAAATTTTATGAATCATTATTTCTTTATGTTTTTAATTTAATTAAAGTACAATCCCAGATAATAAAATTTGATGGTTTAATTAAGTATGGCGCTAAAATGTATTCATGCAAAAGGAATCTACATTTTTTTTTTTTTCAAATTATAACATATTGTATTATAAATAATATAAATAGGTAGATAGCTAGTTTTGAAGACGCATGCCAGTACAACGTAATAGCTAGCTGGCATATACAAATATCTTGAAACAAATGTGAAGTGCCCGAAAATCGAAATTATGATTAATTTTTTAATGGGTGTGGACAATGGAATGCAATTACGGTCCATTAAAAACATACTTAGTATACTTGTACGGAATTTTAAAAATTGGGATAAATGTTATTAAAAAAATAAAAATTAATTAAATATTAAAATTGGATGGTCCGTCACTAAGTCGCACCCCAATGAAGAAGACATTAAGTCACTAAATCACACATTTAGTGACTTAATGTCCTTTCCATTGGGGTGCGACTCACATTTAGTGACTTAATGTCCTTTCCATTGGTGTGCGACTTAGTGACGGACTATCCAAATGACTTACTCCGATCAACTGTGAACTAATCCAATCACGTCCATTTCTAGAACTTCCTTCCAATATCCATGGGAGGATGGATATTCAACATCTATTTTTCATTAAAAATTAAATTTCTCTTCAAGAGAAGAGATTTTTTGGGAAGGGATTTACAGTATGATAACAAAATAGAAATTTAAAGCAGCAATTTCACTCGCATGCGGACTAAATGACGTTTGAGCAGTACCCTTTGTGAAATTTTTTTCTTTTTGTTCGAATATTAGGCTGCGACTACTTTGCCACATAAATGAATACGAAACATATTTGGTGCTTGGTTTCTTCGTAAAATTTTCAAGAAAATATTTACGTAAGCCCTAAGTTTCCCCTCTCTCTATTCCCCACATCTTAACAATACATTCAATTAAAATATCAAATCATTCTCAAACGATATTTTATTTAACAAACATATCACATGAGTCTTATAAACACATCACGGTAATAATATAATATTCATCTACTATATCACATTATTTTTACAAATACATATAATAGCGTATCACATCAAACAATTCTTTACACTATTTTACAAAAAAAATATCGTTATGTTTTTCCAAAAGATTCATCCAGTGATACTAAATATTTTACCGTTTAACTCCAAAAATTAAATTTCATTGAATCTTTTAAAATTAATTTCAAAAATAAACATCCTATAAAATCAAAATCGCAGCCTTCGTTGGCAAGGTCAGTGAAATTCAACCTGTGACAGACCCCGATTCGGACTTGACAGCTGAGTTCCCACCACAAGACCAAATCAAGTCACGTAAAGTAGGATAAATAATAAATTATTACAAAAAAAGGGTCCTCAAATTGCACGGCATCCGACCGACATAAGTTGTCGATGCCATGACCACGGTTGGAAGATTAGATAGCTAGGCAACTCCATGTCTGCTTTTCTCTTGACTGAATGGATTTTTATCAAAAAGCTTCGTTAAATTAAAGAGTCTAATTAGGTTCACATGTATATAATATTTTGGCTGCTTCTTACTTGTCTCAATTTTCTTCGACCTTTACTTGTATGTATCTTCACCTCACATTTTTGAGTTGTTGGAAGATAGAAAGGCTAGTTGAGATGTACTCGTAGAAACGTCACGACATGATATGTATTAACGTGGCAATATATGGGCTTCTAATTTCAATAGCACCCTTCTTATTTTAATTTATTTTATTGTCCCTTTCCATTCTCTTCATCGATCGTACATTCGTGTTTTGATGTTGATTTCATTGAAACAAATGATAAGAAAGCTTGTGGCACAAAAAATATGAGACATTTGGTGATTGTAGGCTTGAACTATAATACTCCTATTGATGGGCTGAGCCCATGTGGATGTAACCCAGCTGTGCCTTGCCTTGACTTGTACCAATGGATCTTTGTCGTTTGTTGTGTCATTTAAGGCTGTAGGAACCGAATACTTCTTGTTGCCCTGTCTCGTCCTCCTTTCTGAGCATATGTGCAGTGTCATGTTGATAGAAGAAAGATATTCAATTTAATTTTAAGAAGACAAATTTTGATTATACTTGTTTTTATGTGAGTTAAAGAAGTTCAAGATACTAGTTAATTCCGAAAAATAATAAACATTAAAGGCACCTTCTATAGTCGATATAAAAGGCACTAAATATAGTAGCAAACAACTTTCTCATAATCATGATAAGAAATCTTCAGCCCCCTCTATTCTATTATATATAATTAATAATCACATTCATTGTTCTGTATAGAACGATGGTCGCAGCGCTAACAAATAAGATATTATTCGACTCACATCCATGCCTATAAATGCTCGTAAGCATTATATCCCTACATATCCAATCCATAAATATCCACATATCCCACTCTAGCAGTCAACGTTAAAGCTTAAACCCATTATTTGGTCAACTTCGGAATAATATTTTAAATGTATTATAAAATGTATTTCTAGAAACTATTAATTAAAAATGATTTTATTTAAATATTAAAATATTTTATTTCTATTAATATTATGTTTATAAAATGTATTTAATTTATTTTATTTTTTGTATTAAAAATTTGTATTAAATTTAAAAAAATTCAAGATTAATTATTTGATACAGTAGATTTTAAAATTTTCAATAAGACTTCGTTGAGGATATTCATGGCCATCGACCAATAAATATCGAGTATAAATACCTAGACATCGTGAGACTCCTACTCATACTATCATTTTTAATGGGCATGAACTTGAGTAGTCTTTTTCATATTGGACTTCGTTCGACATGTGAGTAATATTTTATAGATACAAATAAGGTTACATGCCATCCATTTTCATTCTTACTGGACAGCCATATGAAAAAGTTGATCGAACTCAGAAGACAGAAGATGGACGAGGACGACGGTAGTAACATCAAATGACGAGGAAAGAATTTGAGAGCAAACTTACAGTCAATTATATACGTTTGATGAGGTGACATATTATTAGAAGACTTTTCTTAGATCACTGAAAGTTTGAAAATATTTTTCAAAGAACACCAAAACTAATATGGAGTTAATATTGATAAAAGTAATTATATATTAAATCTTCCATTTACAGACAAAAATATCAATGACTGAAAAACAATTCGAGTTTAATGTAAATTGCAAGGTGAGTCATGGAAATAGAATACACGTTAATCAACCGACCAAGAAAATATTTAGTTGTATCAATCAACATAAATTAATAAATAATAAAGTTTTGAAAAAGAAAACTGAAAGATAATAAAGGAAGAATGTATTGTTTTGGGTTTAATTATATGAAAAAAATTTCCCTAATTAAAATTATTAATTTAGAAAATTTTGAAGGTGATGGATGTAGAAAAACAAAAAATAAAAATTATTGAACTACATGTATATTCAATCACGTTATTAATTTGGAAAATTTTATCATGTATCAATTAGGATAACAACAAATTTGAAAATGGATAGTTACAAAATAATAAAGAAAATATGAGATCCCGAAATTAATTGTTTAGGATAATGCATAGAAATTATGTATTTTTTTTTGTAAATAAATTATAAAATTTATATTTAATTTGATATTGAACCTGCAAAACTAGATTATTTTAATTTTTATTTACTTCTTGTCCACACTTATTAACATCACAAAATTATAATTAAGTAGTGAAAAATAAGTGTTTGTGAAAATAATTAGGGATAAAATGGTCTACTAAAATAAAATGAAGAGAGTTATATCTTTACATTATTTTATCTTCTGTGGTGGATTGAATTATTATCCAGTAAATTTGGGTAATGTTATACCAAGTTCGAATGGGCCTAGGTTTAACTCTGTGCCATTATCCTTGTGGAAGGGCATTTGATAATCCGGAATATAACAATTAAATCAACTCAATAAACGTGCCCTCATAAGCAATACAAAGAATTAAAGTATTTGTGATTTTATATTTTAAAACATATCCGTTCCAGCTTTCTTCACTTCAAAGGTATGGCTTAATCAATTTTGTAATAATGTTTTTTTTTTTTATGATACTTCTCAATAAAACTTGTTTTTTGGCAATAATTTATGACAATTAAATTCATATTCAATTTTTTTTATTTGATAATCGATATAAATTCAATGATCATTTTGTACAACTATCATTGAAATAATTGACTTGGTTATCAAATAAATAAATAAATTCAAAGTAGTGTTTAGGAGAATAAGACGATACTTTGAAAAAAATATTGTAAGATGAAATTTAGAATAAAATCTGTTTTTTTTCATTAAGTCCTTTTCTAAAAAATTGTAATTTTAAATCGAAAAAACGGTACATAGCATGTAATTAAAACCCACAATAAATCAATATGAATTATATGATCCTCCATGGCCCAAAACTCTTGCTTGTATCATGTCCCCTTCCTCAATTGATAAAAATTTCCTCTGGTAGGTCTTCAGACTAGTTCCAAGTCAACCAGCAATATCTGATCTTGTATTAGTGTAACCAAGTTGTTGTTCCCTCTCCCAGCTCACCTTTGATGCAACCCCATTGTGCTTGGGAACATAATCCTGCATCAAAACTTCAAACTATCAAACTAAATATCTACAAAGAAATATATTTGATACTGAAATATTTGATCAGATCAGATATACATTACAAAGTTTTTTCCATGTATGTATGTAATACTGTGATGATGGGTGGTTGTGGATTTGTACCTCAAGCTTGGACATGAGTTCATGGGCAGTTTGGGCAGACACAATAATGTGACGGGCGGAAGGTGTAACGAAGCCATCATCCACAGCCTTGTCTATGAAAGACAGCAATGAGTTGTAGTAGCCATCTATGTTTAGCAAACCCACCTGCAAATGTATTATCCAATTAAAAATGAAGAGAGATCACTTAGAACACTCTTTGTTTTCTCTTGCATTTATAAATCAACAAAATATGGAGTTCAAGAAATGAATATACCGGCTTGTCATGAATTCCAAGCTCAGCCCAGGTGATGACCTCTAGCAACTCCTCCAACGTACCGTACCCGCCTGCAAATTCAATATAAACAATCAATTTGAGGTAATCCATGGCCATACGTGGATCCACACACACACACACATACACACAAATGAATGAAGAAGAAGATTGTTGATCAAGATTACCAGGCAAGGCTATGAAAGCGTCAGCCTGCCTAGCCATCTCAGCCTTCCTTTGGTGCATACCGGAAACTGCCCTCACTTCTCCAACGGGCTCCCCAGTTATCTGAAATCAACACTCACTTTTTATATACTTCAAAAGGCTGTGAAACGATGTTTTTGTCGAGGCCTTTAATTCTATTTTATTCATTTAAGAAATGCATCATGTGGAACATGATGATCGAAAGAATGGACTGATATACACAGTCCGTTAGTTATAAGTGGAAAGTTGGAGGAGTAATTAGTCACCTCTCTCTGCATTAGAGTTGTGGGAATCACCCTGCAAAAAAAATTCAAGTGAGCCCTAGTCAAAAAATGGCGGAGAGAGGCGATACAAATGCTGCAAAATCCAAGCAAGAAGACGAAGCAGCGTTACGTCAAAAATATTTACCCTAAGACGTGGCGGCCACCGTCAAACACAACTTGAGAGATAAGGCCCATCAATCCGATGCTTCCGCCACCATAAACCAAGTCGACGTTCCTTTCAACCTGTCCATTATATTAATGGTTTTCTGTTTGTTAGTATTTGCATGAAAGTCATACTACATCAACCCGTAATACTATTTCAACGCTAACACCGTATTGTAATTAGTATCTCCAACAAGACAACGTTAATCTCGCTGATCCAAAGAACAGAGAGAGAGAGAGAGATAGTGAGAGGGAGATTGATTTTATTATTTAATTTGAAGCAGTGGATTTGATTGGATTCGATTAGATCCCAACATGGATGGATCTCCATGATCAAGCCTATTCAGCCGAGTTTTTGGATATATGACGGATGTAATTAATTATCTTGAATGTGCTGTCCAAATCTTGCTTAGATTTTTGAGTTACTTTCATTTAATGCAAGTTTTAAAAAAAAATGCAAATGAGTGATTGATAATTACCAGTTGTTTTCCAAGCTGTATAGCTGCAAGCTGGTAGCTTGGATTCTTTCCAGAGCTGCTGCCACAGAAGACACAAACCCTCTTGAATCTTGATGACTTTGTGGGCTGTTGCAGGCCATTCTCCATTGGTACAAAAACTTGATACCTACTTTCTCTAAAAGAGATCTCTAGGTTGTTAAATTGTCTTAACCCTTGATTAATTTTGTGGGTGATGAAAAGATTGATGAAAGGGGCAGCAGAAGGATTAAGTGGGTGTGTGCAGAGCAACAGTGCAAACTTCAGAAGCCTTGAAGAACTCTTTGGGAATTGAGAAAGACCAGGAAAACGAGGGGGCAGTAATGAATGGATCGGTGCTCGGGCAAGTGATTCTTGGGGTCCTTACATATAGAATTGGCCGTGGTCTTCCAAATTCCACGTGTACACTTAGCCCTTGCTGCGACTTTTAATTGCTTTTTTCCCACTTGGCACTTGCTGCCACCACTTAATTGCTTTCTTTTCTTTTCTTTTTTTAATTTCGGCCTAAATTATTTTTATTCAGCAAATTTGGTCATTTGGTGTCCGTTCCAGTCTAATGTCTGCGGAAACAAAGGAAGCAGGAGAGTTGGGTTGCTGTGAGTCGTATTTCTTTTATGGTTTTTTTTTTATATAATTTCCTTCTCTCTCATAAGAGAGAGAATTTTGGATTTATTTGTATTTTATGCTGGGGTTGAAGAAATTTGTCTTTTTCTTTCATTTTTTAAAAAATACAATTAGATGCAATGGGGTTGAAGAAATTTGAGTTCACATACAAGATGTCTTCCATAATTCAAATAAAAAATTTAAAAAATAATTGCAATGGGCCAATTGATCACGTGGGATCAGTGCTGCCGCCAGTTATGTGCACGTGCGATGGACCTGAGGCCACGCCTTTGATGTGCTAAGCTCTTTCATACGCGTATGACCCATTCACGCCATAATTCATGTATATCATTCCTATATATATTTTAGTTTGTCTCAAATATCTTTCACCACAGTCAATTTCACACTTGAAAATTTTTCAATATTGGTGTGACAATGGAATTATTAGGATTATTTCATTTTGGTCAAAAACTAATAACTGCTTTTCTTTTGACTAGCCATGTTATGCGCTTTGTATTCTTTAATTTATTTTAATATTTATTTAAATAAAACGTACTCGTGAATTCAAGACTAATACAAGCGAGTGCATATGCAACGATTCCAAGTGGAAGGAAACTTGGCAAAAGCAAACCCTAATCCTGTGACAAGGCATACCTCCTTGCTAAGAAAATTGAAGTGATAAGTTACGAAAATTATGTAGTTAATATTTTGAGTCAGTGAATGAAAACACATTTTATAATTGATTTTTTTTTTCAAAATCATGTTAATTATTTATCGATTCATGCATGTAATCATGTCTACAAATGGTCCATATTTCATGATACACACCTTTGACAATCAACCCTCAAATACTTTTGAGAATACGAAAACATGATAAAAAGATGTAAAATTATATACAGCACACTATACATGAGCATCCCCTAAAACATATGAAGCTTCGAGGTAGCTTATATTAAAGTTACAGGAGGGAACCACTACGCAATTGGGCTCACACTTGCCTTTTGACAAAGGAATAATCATTGACATACTTCTGTTTTTTATTTAATTTAATACCATGATCAACCACTTAATGCTTGCGATTAGGTATAATTAAATAGTTGGGACTAGCTAAAAGTAATTGGATTGCCATTTCCAAGAAGATTCTCCCACAAATTGGAGTCCTTCTCTTTATTTTTTTTTTTCTTCAAATTTAAAAACAAAATTGTGAATGGATAAAATATTCATGAATTAATATTTAACGTGATGTATGTGCTAGTAAAAGACGAGTGGTAAGAAATGTTCAGCTTGTAGTTTGCTTCTTCACCTATACTTTCCAAATGAGATAAACTCAGTGCATCATGACACTAAGGCTATGTTTGGAACCTGTTTTTCAATCTTCTAACATCTTATCTAACTACATTTCCGGGCATATAATTCAATAAAATTTTTTTCAAATTCAAATTCAAATTTTCTTTTTTTTTACATTTATACTAATTAATTATTTTTTAATCATTATACTTATTTGCAACTAAATCAATACAGGTACAAATTTCCCTAATTAAAATTATTAAATTAGAAAATTTTGAAGGTGATGGATGTAGAAAAACAAAAAATAAAATTATTGAACTACATGTATATTCAATCACGTTATTAATTTGGAAAATTTTATCATGTATCAATTAGGATAACACAAAATTTGACAATGGATAGTTACAAAATAATAAAGAAAAATATGAGATCCCGAAATTAATTGTTTAGGATAATGCATAGAAACTATGTATTTCTTTTTTTTGTAAATAAATTATAAAATTTATATTTAATTTGATATTGAACCTGCAAAACTAAATTATTTTAATTTTTATTTACTTCTTGTCCATGCTTATTAACATCACAAAATTATAATTAAGGAGTGAAAAATAAGTGTTTGTGAAAATAATTAAGGATAAAATGGTCTACTAAAATAAAATATTAAGAGAGTTATATCTTTACATTATTTTATCTTCTGTGGTGGATTGAATTATTATCCAGTAAATTTGGGTAATGTTATCCCAAGTTCGAATGGGCCTAGTTTTAACTCTGCGCCATTATCCTTGTGGAAGGGCATTTGATAATCCTGAATATAACAATTAAATCAACTCAATAAACGTGCCCTCATAAGCAATACAAAGAATTAAAGTATTTGTGATTTTATATTTTAAAACATATCCGTTCCAGCTTTCTTCACTTCAAAGGTATGGCTTAATCAATTTTGTAATAATGTTTTTATTTATGATACTTCTTAATAAAACTTGTTTTTTGGCAATAATTTATGACAATTAAATTCATATTCAATTTTTTTTATTTGATAATCGATATAAATTCAATGATCATTTTGTACAACTATCATTGAAATAATTGACTTGGTTATCAAATAAATAAATAAATTCAAAGTAGTATTTAGGAGAATAAGACGATACTTTGAAAAAAATATTGTAAGATGAAATTTAGAATAAAATCTGTTTTTTTTATCATTTAAGTCATTTTCTAAAAAACTGTAATTTTAAATCGAAAAAATGGTACATAGCATGGGTTTTAAGCTGCTAATTAATTAAGATATATTCAATGACTAGCTTAATAACTTTGACTACATTAATTGGATAAATCAAGTTGTGACTACAATTCAAGAAAATGGTATCTGTCGTATAAACTACTATAGCACGGGCAAATCATAATTTTTAATAATAATAATTAAATATAAACTTTTTAATACTTGAAATTTTAATTAAATTCGAAATCTTATAAACTTTAAAATTATGGTCAATCAAACTACAATGGAAAATTAATAAAGACAACGAAGAAAAAGCACAACTTCCAAGTTTTGCATATTAGTAGCAATATTTTAAGTAGAACACAATTCAAAATATTTTTTTAACATTTAAATCTAACTAATTCTACAGCACAATAGATGTCAATAAAAAAATCATTTTGAATAATTATAAAAAGTAATGTATTGAATTAAATTGTAATTTAAATAAATATAAAAATTATTGACACTAATACAAAATTGTTATAATTCAATATAATATTATATAAGAAATTGTGTATCTTACAAAAACGTTTAATAAAATATTTTCCCATGATATATATAATCATGTAACTGTTATCCATTATAATTTATTATTTTTATATTAAAAGGTTTGAATAATAAATTATGTTATAATTTTTATCTTTAGGAAGCATTTTTTTTTTATTTTTTATGTATTTATGCATATTTTTATTTTGAAATATTTAAGATTAAAATATTGTAGTTAAAGTTTAAGTAATTTTTTCCGGCACAAAAGCTTAAACAATATATAAATAATAAATTTAATTACAAATCAATAACATATAGATTATTAATCACCCAATTATATATTAACTAATATATTCAAAATAAAATGCAATATAAAAATTAATCATAAATGAAAAATGATTTAGATTTTCCAAGTTTGAAATGGGAATGTTCTTTAGTAATATATATATATATATATATATATATACATATTTCATTTTTTAAAAATAAAACACACATGATTAATTGGATTACTAAAATTTAATTTTTAAATGTTACATTTTGTTCCTTTTAAAATTGTCCTTATTACAGCTTTTTGTTGGTATGCATTTTTCAACTACTTAATTAATATATCAATAATTTAAATTTTGAGAAATTAGAGACAATACTTTCTGATACATCATCACAGAAGCTTGGAGCTGGAATTTGTCTGTGGAAATCCGATACAAGTTGGAGGAAGATGTCTCTAGCATTGAACCATTGGGTCTTTAGGGGAATTGAGACAGTGAATAATTAGACTGCAATTGCTTGACCATCTGGGTACAAAAACTATCCATTTGCTTGGCTTTTCAAGAATAATTTTATATTATTTTTCGCTCTAAGCTACCCCCTCTCTGTCTAACATTTACATATTCGACAAGCATGGCACAAAATTGTTATCAATTTACCCTACTAATAATTTTTTATTTAATAAATGTATTACACTATTCTACAAACACGTCCTGCTAATAATCTTTTATTCAACTACAATGTTATAACAATATTCTTATAAATACATTTAATAATCTGTCACGTCAAACAATTCCCTACACTATCAATTCCCTACACTATTCTTCAAAAACATCATTATTATGTTTTTTTCCGCAAAATTCATTTTATTACACCAAACTTCTTACTATTTATCTTTGAACCTTAAATTCCACCATCTGTCCCAAATTTAATCTTTAAGGGTGGACATCCCCATCCAATCACTCTAGGGCTTGTTCACGTTACTTGATAGAATTAAGGCTATTAGGACTTTTTTGAAGAGTAAATTAATTTTAAGATAATTTAATATTATGTTTATTAATTAATATGGATTGAAATATAGGATAAATTAATGTTTTGTTTAATAACTTTAATTGTTTAATTTGAGTATTTTTATTTTTAAAAAAATATAAAAAAAAACTACATGTTCTTTTATTTATTATTTAACCTCCCCATGTACAAATCAATGTACTATACAATTTGTTTTGATGTTTACTGAAGAAAAATAAATTATTTTAAAATATATCTAATTCTTTTCCAAGCTTATTAACATTAGAAAATTATATTTTATTTTAAATGTTATAAAAAAAATATTAGTGATAATCGTGATAATGAAATCCGACACGAAAACTAAAAATTTCCATGGTTAAGAACAAGTAGAGTCCTAGCTCAAATTCCAAATTATAAAGATGACTTGAGTTTATTAGTTTCAAAGATTCAAATTAGTAATGATAATTTAATTAATAATTGGGTACAAAATGGACATTTTCGTAAATTACCAAATGGGGTCAAAAATTTCAGAGACTGAATTGTTGCTCAGTGGTTTTATATCGGGCCGTGTGAGTGCGCATCTTAACATGGGCTGTCGGTTTATCAATGTAAATAATGTAGGCTCAAACCCAATAAAAAAATATAAAAAGCCCATTCCTTTTGAACAAGGCCTGGGATTTTACTCTATATTCGATATCATTATCTCTCTGTAAGGTTTTGCAATACAAGGGTTATCTTTTTGTACCTTGTATGTCTGTCTTCTGTTGCGGGGACAAATAGTAGTGCAGTGCCATAAAATACTGAAGTTTCAGATTGATGCTTATATTATTGCAAAAATGAAGTCAAACTTATTGGACCTATGCAGCAAAATGGCTTCATTGCACAAATTTTAGGAACTTTAATGTCTACATCGGACCATGTCAAGGGAAGATGATGTTAGGCAAGAAGCTGATTAAGCTGTCAAGAGTTTCCAAGTAAACATGCACGTAACTAAGAAAGATGCCCTTTAAGAATATGATTATAATCTAAATGATTATCTTGAAGCTGGATAAAACAATTTCTTGGATAAATTAATCTTAACAATCATGTTTAGTATGTTTGAGGTAATTATATTTATTTTTTTCATTATTCAATCAATAATAATATAAGGTTAAAATAATATTTTGAACTTTTTATAGAAGAAGTTTAACATCTTGATTGTTTTATAATGACTTTCAACTAGGATTGTTGATCCTACAATTTTACACTAATTTTATCTTGAGCCCTTATTTCATCAAGAATTTTAATCAATCTGAAAGATACATCAATAAAATTTATCAATGCTACATAATTAATTGGAGTAAACACGTCCTTATAACTAACATGCGGGTAACTAACCAAAATGATTTTCTTGTATGAATGAATCAACTCTCTGTTTTAGTGATTTATTTCAAATGATTTTTATTCTCTGCATCTTTTAAATTTGTATAGGAAATTGCTAGCCTAATATTACAGACTCAAATATTTCAGTAGCAGGGAAAAGGACACCCCCCAGCAACCTCATAATACCAGCATCTTAGGGAGTTGGTTCTGGTTTGTCAAAATTAGAACCTGTACTTGCTATAGATCAGTCAAGCCAGTTGCAGTCCAAGTGCAGCTCAATAAAGAGAAAATGCCTCTGAAGCCAGTGAATCTTTACACTCCGATTACCGATTCATGGCTTTGCAGTTACAAACTAGAATAGTGAGATGCTACGTTGATAACAAGTCGATGTTCCTCGCAGTCAGGGTTGGATACGCACATTCCTCAAGCTCAACCAAATGACACATACCAAGTAGAGTCTACCAGTGCTGACTTATCAGATGAAAAATCATAATCAGCGTGACGTATATAGCTGTCTCAATCTCGATGGCAGTCACAGTGGAAGCACAGTAATTGATCCTTCTGTTTCTAGCACAAAATTGGTTGATTCTTGCACTCTAAAGAGTGTTGATTTGCCAAATTCCTCAGATTATCTTATGGGGAACTTCTGTTGAACCCAAGATGCCCAGTCCCAGAATACATCAGCCTCCCTAGCAGATTCTCATGCCTTCTCTGTACAAAAATCTGCAGACAACTCGCCAAGGGTATATTCAAGCAGTCTGGATTTTGATGAGAACAAGCTTGTGCAGCAGAAGTGAAGTCACAAAGTAACCCCACGTTTCCCAACATACACGGAGGTAAGGAGACATTTTTATATCATTAAATAATCCTAAGGAAAAATAGTTGGGACAGAATCTGAAAATGCACTGAGAAGAGGTTTCTTCCAGGACAACTCATTGAGCAAATGAACAGCATCCCTTGCTGCATTTTATTGTCATCATAGCACTTGAAAAGAATTTATTTCTGCGATCTTATTGTGTTGTTTTCTTGATGTGTGTTGACAAAATATATGTCTCGACGGATTCAGAAGGCTGGATCTGTTATAAGGTCGGGCGATGTCTCGAGTCTTAAAAATTACAACCAACTGCTTTCTAAGATTAAACGCATGTTTGGTTTTGAAGGCTTGCTCAATGGCTCAGGTTCCGGATGGAAGCTAGCCTATGTAGAATTTGAAAATGATGTTCTCCTTGTTGGGATGATCCTTGAGAGTAAGTCCGCTTAGCTCAATCAAGTTGACAACCATGTACTTCATTTTAAGCACATAAATGCCAAATGGCAAGAGCACAAAGACAGTGAATTTTCTTCCGGCTCAAAGGAGGCAAATATTCTTGCATATGTTGTCACAGTAGTTTGCATATAATAACTCAATTTTTTTCCCTTAGAACTTCAATGTTATGTTATTTTGTGGGAATTTGTCGGTAGCTTTAAAAGGAACCGGATGTTTGGATTAAAGATGGATCTAACTGATTTACCAAGTAAGCCATTAATGGTTGGAGCAGAGGATCAGATATCTGCTGTCTTATGCAGCTACACCATATTAACAACAAAGTAAATCCTTGGACTGGCTTATCAGAGCTTGGTTTTGGCTTGTGGGGTTTGTAAAACAGCTAATGAGTTGAACCCTTTAGTTAAAACCACACTTTCGTCATTTGTTGATGTCTTCTGATGGTGGAAATGAGGACTGTCATAAATGTTGTTGCAAGAGGACAAAGATTTCTGTGGCAACTATGGTAACCTTAGGTCACAAAATTCAACATAAAAGAAAATAAGATAAAATTGTTGGTTCTGATTACAAAGGATCCATTTCCAGATACTAATTACCATCTTAGAGTTCCCTCTCTCGAAATGTATGGTCTGAATAAAATAGTAAAGAGGACATATGAAAAGAGCAAATATCAATCTGCCTATTCTTAATGCAGGTCCTCTTTGTGTCCTTTAGACAGATGAGGTATTGACTAATACAACTCATTGCAGCAACACAAGCTAGATGAAATACAATTGATGTTCTACTCATCTTGATGCAACAAATCAAATGTTATCGTCACCAAATAACTTAATACCATGAAACAATCAAACTATTCTGTCTATCAATCAAATAGTGATATAAACATTACACAGAAAAAAGTATCAGAGAGCAGAAGGCATTGAACCTCCTTGGTTTCAAACTGATGACCCTATAATGAGAAAGACACATCCATTGCCATTCACTTATTTGACATTACAAAGAAATCATAAGCATGCAAAGTAATGCGCTTCAAAGTATTATATTGTGTAAAGGAAATACTACTGCAGCTCTACTCTCAAATCCTGAATGACCCAGGAGAATATGAATTGCATTACACTCTTACTGGTTTCTGTAGAACAGCAGACAAGTGAACTTCTGATTTCCCTGAACCATTAACTTTCTCTCCCACCAACCACTTTAATTTCTTATAACCGAATCGTTCAATCAACCGCGTTAGCGCTCTTTTCTTATCATCAGAAGAACAATAGTAGTTGTCCAGCCAAAACAATCCGCCAGCCCTCAGTATACGATCAATATCAAACATCAGGAACTCCAATTTCTCAGCTCTGCCCCCCACATCCAAGCCATTAGCCGCGTGAACCAAATCAAACACGTTATCATAGAATGGAAACCTGTGGTTTAAGCTTAAGTAGAGAGGGAAAAGCCCCCTGGAGGCGATGAATTCATTAAATGGTGCATCTATATTCAAAGTGGCCGTGACTACGGTCAGATTTCTCTCAGCCATCCTAGCAGCAAAAGTCCCCGAACCACCTCCAATATCGAATCCAATTCTAATTCCACTCCCCATTGCCAAGGCATCATCAATGAGGAAATCATTCTTGCTTCTAGCCTTGACATATCTTTGAGTCTCATGAGAACTAACAAGGTCAAAACAACCAGCACAATCCCTGTTCAGTTTCTTACCATTCAAACAAGCAAGATTCTTGCATCCTAAGCCACTCCAACTGTAAATCTTTTCACTAACATTTCTCCAAAGAGAAACAGGAAAAGGCCGCAAGCCCTCCTTAGGAATAGTCTTGGCAAAGCACCTCCTCCGTGGCAATGGCTCACATCCCCGAAGAATCAGCTCCTGGCCAAGACTCCAATCATCAGGGCAAAGCCCATTGACTTTATAAGTCATGAACTGAGACAACAAATTCAAAGATTTGTCACAAGAATGCCCCACAGACGCCACCATTTCAGTGATCCCTGTTCTTGAATCTTTCCCCAAAGGCAGCTCGTGGCGGATTAAGAACTCTTTAAGCTCATTTTCGATGTTGGGTCTCGAAAGATCGATGCTTTCATAGCCTAAGATCTCTTTCTCCATTTGGGCTAGCTTTTTCTGCGAAGATTCAATTTCTCTAAGGATCAAGCTTACCTTTTCTGAGATCAAAGACATGTTCTTGGGATAGTGATGGTGATGTAGGGTTGTAGGGCGATACGTGAAAGCATAAAAAGCAAAGAGATTTGTGGTGATCACTGACAAAAGCATCAGCAAATTTACCGCTGAGGAACACACAGATACCCTCTTGAATCTAACGGTGCCCTCTCCTGTTTTCAGAGATACAGAACCCATTATTGTTTCTTGATTTGTCTCTGTAAATCAGTCTCGAGACCAATGAATCGCTTGTTTGACTGCGAGTGAGAGACAGCAAGTGAGAGAGAGCAATCTGAGGTTCGAGTGAGGGAAGCGAGAAACGGAGAGGATGAGAAAGAGTTGATTAGGACATTGATTAATGGGATAAGAAGAAATTAAGACGCAAAACTTGGTTTCAGTGGTGCTTGTCGGTCGTGTCTTTAATGATGTTTTGGGGAGGTAAAACTGGTAAACCGTGCACGTGAACGTAGATCTAGTGTGAGGCGGCTGCACTTAGAGTGGGGAGAGGTGTAGCTGCGCAATACACAATTATCGGGATGAGAAGATCGACGCTAGTGGCTCGGAAACTGTAAAATACCGTGGACTTTTTGTGCAAACTGACTGCTGGGATATTCAATGCAAGCCTTAGAGTCAAAGCTACTGAAAACAAGGAAGCACTGTACTGGTCTGGTTAGCAAAACGGGAATAATTAAGGAAAGAGCACAAGTGCAGCAAAAGGAAGTGATCTTTCACAAATGCTTTAGGTTATGTCTGCATTCATTTCACCTTTTGGGTTCTGTTAACTGGCTTATTGCTTGTCAAAACCAGAAATGGCCATGAACAATTTAAAAATTTTAAACTCAAACTCACGGGCAAGTTTCAAAAAATTAAGTTTATTCAAATTCGAATCGACTCATACTTCAATTCAAACTTGGGCTTAGTACTTTTTATTTTTTAAATGAAATATATACTTTAAAAAATTTTAATATCTTCAATTTTATGAAAAATAGAACAAAATATCAAATAAACTTAGACTATATTCACTTTCAAGAATATAAGTAAGGCATATTAAAATTATTTTATAGGATTAATTTATCACATGCATTATGTAGGATTAATTACCATTATTTTAGTTATTTTATATTAGATTTATTTTTATCAAAGACTTTAATCTACCATACAAAACGTATGATTAAATTTGATAAAATAATCTATCCAATCTAATCACTTGAAGTGAATATAACCTTATAGTTTATAAATATTAATAGCTTGCAAATACTATTGAAACATGTAAATTATATGAATACTTATTAATTAACATAATAATGTTGTCAAATTATATACGATTAACTTATAAAATGAATAAATATAAACTTTTAATTAATTTTATTATGTTATTTTTATATTTAAGTGATCAAAAGATATACATATTAGAATGAAATTATATGATAAGTTAATAATAATTATATATGTGGATATATAGGTCTTTTAATTAGATGTAGAGCTCATATTAGTTCACATAATATATTTAAAACCATCCCATTATTACTATTACATAATTAAGTATTTACTACACATAATTTTAATATGTTATACGTTATTTATTATATATTAATTTTGTAGTTATAAAATATATTAAAATATATGAAGCATTTGATGAATGAAAATATAAAAATATTTTTAAAAATAAGAAACTCACAAACCGACTCATGAGCTTTTTAACAAAGAGAAATGAGTTTAAACTTGGTTTAATAGAGATTTGAATTCAACTCGAACTGTAGTCAAATTTAAAATAATTCAAATTTCGAGTCAAAGTGCTATCAAACTAACTCGTCGAACTCACAAGTCGACTTGACTCATTTTGCACTCCTGCTAGAAGAAAAAGAATAGACTAGTCAAATGTGGCACTAATATATATATATATACACACACACACACACACACACATATATTATGAGTCCAAGTCATTTTACTAAATTGCTTAAAATGCTTCATTAATAAATTTACCTAATTCGCATACCTGATTGTCTTTGTATAAAGATATAGCGGGTGGTAATCATAATTTTGATAATGGAATTAAGGAAGAGGAAGAAGCTTCTTGAGAAAATCAAATAGTGAAACCAATTAACGAAATAATTCTAGTTAAAATCAAATATAATTTATATTATATTAAATAGGAGTAGGGATGGTAATTAAGTGAGACCATGGGTTCATAAGTAGGGTTGCGACGAGTGTACTCCAAATAAATCACTAATTCAAATTTGATCCATTTATTTATAAATAAATTTGTGACACATGTATTCCAAACAAATTACCAACTTAAACTTAACTCATTTATTTTTTTGATCAATCTAATCCAATCAAATTTTAACCTTAACTCATTTATTTTTTGATCAACTAATCCAATCAAATTTTAACCTGAACTCATGATGGTTCAACCAAAACCAATTACTTTCATGTATGTTTGATTCATATTTTCAAGTCTATGTAAAAATTTAACTTTAAAAATGACAATCAAATCACACCACGAGTTATCGAATCAAATTGAGCCACAAACATTTGCAAGTTGTCAAACGTTTGAGAGTTGTCAGAACCAAACCCAACCGATTTACTTTTAGGGTCAATTGCGTCCAACCAAATTTCAACTTCATCTGCAAAAACTTAACCAAAGACCATTAATTTTTTATTAAGTTCATGCTATGGTTTCAAATGAGACAAAAATTGCTATCCATAACATGACTCCCAAGTAAAAACTCTGTAAGTTGCAAATCATGTTCCGATAATACGGCTTCTTCAGTAGAGAGCCAGTCATAATCTATATACACCAACTCAAGCTGAAGAAGACAGGCTCCACTAGCCTTCAATATACAAACTATTAGCAACTCAATAAGTCTCAGTTAACTTCAACAAGAAATAACAAAGCGAATGTAAAACACTGATCAACTCCTGAAAATTCAAACTTCATGTTATTACTGGAGAAACAGATCTTGCTACCGTAACTGTAGCATCTTCCCCACAGACATACATGAATAAATACATATATTTAGAAGGCCCAAGAATGGCTTTTACAAGTTCACGTGAAGGGGAACAAACAACTAATTCTAGCAATTTGACCTCAATATCGTGCCTTTTATGGTTCTGCTACTTATTGCATGTGGTTGATCCAAGCTCGTGAAAATTGTTCAGAAAATGTTGAATAGGAATTCACTGCTGCTTCTCTTCTGCTTTCTGTGGCTGAAAAAAGACATAGGAAAAACAAGTAATGCAGTTGAGCAGATGTGTGCAGCGCCAAAATAAGATAAACAAGTTCAGATATGCAGTCAATTCACATCACACAAATGACTACACCAAAAATGTTCTCATCACCCACCCCCCTTTCTTGTAGAAATTAGCTGCAATGATACCTCCCTTAAATAAGGATTAGTTAATCATCTTACTAATGAATTCAACATATAATTCAATTCCATAGACCTATGTCCCTCCAATGGAGAAGTACCACAAAACAGTATATCACAACCGAATCTTATTTCTAGTAGATAAAGAAATCCATACATTTTTAATCCACACAGGAAACTTAACTAGTTATAATCTAAGTATCCCAGTGCAATCACTTTCAAGCGTCTGAAAGGAAGTACCATAGTAGCACAAGAAAGAATTCTTTGATGTGCATAGAAGCACAGATTTTTGTAGAGCCAGACCAAAATTCAACAGTACAGGAACAGCTTGCACACTTCATGTTTCCACATTTCATCCACATGCAAAATCATATTGTAAACACAAAATTTACTTCAATTCACCTAATCATGTATTAATCATCCGATTTAAGGAGGGCCAGTCATAGGATGGAGAGAAACTGCTTTAAACAGTGAAAAAGAATGTTATATTCCCAAGAGTGGCCAGTTAAATTGATTCAACATAACTTTATTATGCCCAAAGAAATTAATGACAATGGAGAAAACAATTTGGCCATGAATTGCGGAGACACTGATCGATCAAACATATTTTTTACCCGAAGACCGATGATTCCTTCATCAGGTTTCAAACATTTCACCAGTCTGTGAATACAGTATATGCACTATGAGAGATGGTGATACCAAATTGTGCCCAAATTCTTAATCAACGCCTTTGAACCCCACACCAAATAATGCTTCCAGTACAAGCCCTGCACTTCTGGATCGACTTTTGTAAGTGTTACCTACTAGGTAAAAACATCATTGGGTCCACTCATGGTATTGCTTCCAAAACTACATTCTAAACCGCTCGTGTATTGGCAGTTAGTCCTATTAATGATCTCAATCTCACAGCAAGGCAATATTGTTGATCAGTTGGGACTTGGGAACCATAATCAATTCGAAATTGCCTTAGAATAATTAATGATGATTGGCATTATCATGAAGCAGAAGCTATACTACCAAAAAGACGACTTCCATCCGCTCTCTTTCTTTCCAGGTTAACAGCCGTTAACCAATTCATCAAACTGCTGTTAACCAATTCATCAAACTGCATTCACAGTCGTATTCACTCAATATAAATTGCAAAGGCTAGTTTATCCTAATTATGTCAAGGCTGACATTTAACTCCAAGGTAATCAATTGGTTAAATCCCATTTTCGCTAGAGGCATAAAAACCAGAAAACGAAAATAATGGCTCAAAAAATAAAATTCGATCAAAAGAGTTATATAAATGTTCGACGAATTGTCTATTAGCACAAACCACAAACCAACCACATCTTGTTGCCAATCCCGGCGTAGCACAAAGGAAAATCAAATCAAAACAAAATCCCCACACAAAAATCCAACAGAATACATTACCTTTATTCCAGTAAAAGGTTGGTGCAGCTCCTCTTCCGGGATCTCAACGGGCCACTTCTCACCGGCTTCACGAAACATCTGTTCGGTCTCAAGCGACCGACCCTTTTCGAGAATCAAGGTCCGGATGTGCTGGGCTGGAGTGGAGGTGGCGTCGAAGCTTTCCTCGACGCCGTTGGCAAAGGTGACGGTGATCCTGGGCGGGAAATCGTCCGTGCGGCGCTTGACTTGGACCTGGCAACTGGGGTTCGATTCTTTGGCCTTGCGCGCATTGCACTGGGCCAAGAACTCCATGCACGACGCCAAGCGGGGGTCCAGCGCGTTGAATTCGATCCTCACCTTCGACAAGAACTTCAACATTCTGCCCTTTTCTGCGTGCCGAGGGTTTAGGCAAAATCCAGTAATGAGACAGGGAAAGGACTGTACAGACGGTTTTGTGCTCTAATTAGTAAATACGACCCTAGCAAAGTCGCCTATTTTAAATAATCAATTATTTAAAATTAAAAATGTAAAATGTTTAAAATAATAAAATGAAGAGAAATAAAAATTAAAGAAATTAAAAACAAATAAAGATAATAAATTAAAGAAAAGAGGGAAATAAAATAATGGAAAATTTAGAAATTTTTAAATAAAAGTAGTTGTGTAATTTTATATTGTATTATCAAAAATTTTTGTTACTTAATAAGATAGTATAAATTAAAATTATTAAAATTTAAAATAGAAAAATAAAACAAAAATAATATACGGAAAGAGAAATTTTTTATTTAAAGTCTCAAACAAAGGTAATAAACAAAAAGAAAAGAGAGAAAAAAAAATGATAAATAAATATCTTAAAATATGAGCAATTGTTTACTATCAAGAACTTTTATTTTCTTAATAATGAAAAAATATAAAATATAAATATTTATTTTAGGTATGGCTCTTGAGTCTCGTTCGCATATAAAGGGAAATAACGTCTTCCGCTGTTAAAATTAAATTGGCATTCTCCATGTGAAGAAAGCGAGCTTTGTTTGTTATTTACTAATTACGTATAAGTTATGCTGTTTTATCTAACCACTTAGACTTTAATTTTTGGTCGATATAAAGTAAAATTAAATATTTAATTTTTAACTCAACAAATATATATAAAAAAAATAAATAAAAGACTAACTCGTAAAATACTCTAAAAAGTTGCTCGTTTTGAAAATAAAATGAAAATACTGAAAGTGAGATGGTAACAAATGGGCAAAAAAAAGAATATTATTTATGTTGTAGATGAAAATGGCAGTGGAAAACAGACTGCCATACAAACTCAAGAAAAACAGCAAAAGACAGATAATTTGTAACAAAGAATGTAAAGAATATACTTATATTTTTTCCTATCTTTTCTTTTTTATATTTCCTTTCTTAATTATAAAATTTTATCATAAGTATATAAATAAATATTTAAATAAAGTGATATATGGAGCAAATAAAGTAAACTGAATAAATGTTTTTAGTTTTGAATTAAATAAATCTAAAGTTAGTGTGAGCACGTTTCGAAATAATAAACATGCTCATTATTATAAAGAATCACCACGTGTTCAAAGAACATGGACACTCTCACTGCAATGCAGCTAACAAGACCAAGAAGAAAGGCCAGCAACAAGCCATCATCCATGTCATTAAGTTATAGGATGCCACTAATCTCTCTATTCATGTTTCGTTCTCTTCGCACTTTGAACATCTGGAATACAACTAACACTTTGTTGTGATGGACCATTGTGCCGATAAGAACAGTTAGCACCGTCGGGCAGCCCTTGGAAGTATTGAAATAAATGCAAGGTTTCTTTATCTTCAGTTTTGAGCCTCTTGCTGCTTTTGGCGGTCAATCAGAGTTCCCTGAACATTGTTTGAACTATTTCGCATAACTGAAGCCAATCCAGCTTGGGCAGCTCCTACATCAGGCTCCATAAATGTTACCGAAACTCCGTTGGCATGAGCAGCAGCATCATCATCTTCAATTGGAGTGACAGGAACTAGAAAAGTGTTTTGGTTCATCAGCAGTCGAGTCACCAACATCCATTAATGCAACGGGGCTGAGCAAGGATAACAGTGAAACATTTACCGCAAACAAGAACGGAAGACAGACCCTGAGATGGTAAATAAATAAAAGGAAACATGAAAAGGGATGCTTCACCCCTTGAAGGAATAGCCAACTGCCGAGGATACGTTGCTTCTTAGCAGTTCCATCTCACGCTGACTCTGCGCTTCCATTTCTTTGCTCTCTAAACCAGCAACACTTGCCATTCATTATTTACCTGTAAAACAAGAGACTGAATACATATAAGAGAATCACCCCATGCTCCTGAATTAGAAGTGCATACAAGCATTTTAATCATGTAGAAATTAAATTTCTCCAGCACTCAACACATTGCAAGCAGATATGTCAACTATAATTATGCAAGCATATCCTTTCATCCTCAGTCTTCCTCCCCCTATGGTGTAAAGGCTGGGGTAAGGCGGCAGATTCTATAGAGGAAAAGGGGCTTAACTTTTTTTGCATCAACACGGAATTGATTTAATAGTCTAACCAATGCAACTATTATTTAGTCATAACTTACAGTATGAGGAATGATCTATCATGTTGGATCCACCGGTGCCAAATTGACTCGTGAACTTTAAAATAAGTCCATCTGCATATAAGATTCCTTCCAATGACAAGACTACTGAGCAACATATAAGAACCCATACCTCAAGTCACCATCTCAATGGATTGCCTTAAGGTTCTTGTAACTGGAAATGATTAAGCTCCACGACATCACTTGACATATAGTTCTGAAACACTCTCTGGATAATTGTTCAATTTTATTTCAAGATTAAGCCAGGCAATTAATCATAGGGTTGATAAACGAAAAACATGACTGTGTAATACGAAAGAGTGGAAACACTTGCCATAACTTGCAAAATTGCAACAGCCATAGGCACCAAAATAGCAGTTTCTGTTTGATTTCTAGCAAAGAATAGATGTTATACAGCCCTTCAACCAATACTTCCATATCAATTGAGATCTGGTAAATGCTCAACTCTCGTAATCACTCTCTTCATCAGATTGGTTACCATAATGTGCCAAGTTACAGTATTGGGTATCAACCCACTGGCCACTCCTCTATCTAGAAGTGCACAGGCTTCCTCAAACAAGCCTAATTTACAGTAAGAACCAAACAAGATGTTATAAGTGATGGCATCGGGACAGACACCTTCACTTTTTAAGTTTCCAAATAAGTTATAAGCTTCTTGGATCCGTCCCATCCTGCATAGACCACTTATAAGGTTGTTATAGGTGACTATGTCTGGTTTCAGTCCTCTGTAAACCATCTCTCTTAGAAACTCAAGCACATTTTGAATCTTACCAGCCCTGCATAAACTACCGATCAATACATTGCAAGACAAGTTATTAGTATTGAGTCCCTTTCTCATCATTTCTTCAAAGAGGCCGAAAGCTTTTTCAACAGCCCCATCTTCACATAGTGCTTTTATGAGGCCACTATAAGTGAACTCATCAAGAGGACATCCTCTGAATAGCATATCATTTACAAGTTTAAATGCTTCTTGGGTTGCCCCTTTCTTCAGGAAAGCATGAATCAGTGTGTTATAGGTTATAGTATTAGCAATGGCTCCATCCAGAAACATATCTTGATACATGCACATAGCCTCTTCCATCTTATCAATTTTAGTTAGCCCATATATCAAGGAATTGAAGGTAAAAGTGTCAGCTTTACATCCATTGCTTCGCATACTTCTAAGCAGCCCCAATGCCTCTTCTACTTGTCCATCCTTGCATAAAGCAGAGATTAAACAATTATATCCTACGGTATTTAGGCATAGACCTTTCTGCGACATCTCATCTATGATGTCTTCAGCTTCCTTCAAACGACCTTTCTTACAGAAACCATCAAGCAAAATGGTGTAGGTTATCACGTTTGGCTTGCAACCCTTAAATGAGAGCTCATCCACTACTTGATGAGCAGAAGATAACAATCCCCTCTTGCAAAGCCCACGAACAAGAATGTTATAAGTGTATAGATCAGGTTGGCAACCAGTGCCTGTCATACTCTCATCTAATACAGCTTTTGCTTCATTAAATCGACCATTTGTCACATACCCATTTATCAAAGTATTGAAAAGGACAACATTAGGATTCGGCACTTTCTGCAGCAGAACCCTAGCTTCGTCCACTTGACCTGTTTTGCATAGCCCTTGCATTAGAACTCCATAAGTTATAGCATCTGGGGCAAAACCCCGAACAAGCATCCGATCAACCAGTTTAGCAGCCTCATGAACACGATCAACATGGCAAAGGCCAATTATGACATCATTGAATGTATTGACATCAGGTGAACAGCCCATAAGAAACATCTCTTCCAACAGCTTCAGAGCATCATTCACTCTATTAGCACCAGATAGAGCGTGTATAAGTGTCTGATAAACAATTGAATTTGGTACACATCCATGCTTTGTCATGTCCCTGAGGAGGGAACATGCAGAGTCAACCTCATTCATCGTGCAAAGTGCCTTCATTACTCTAGCAAAAGTAAAAACAGTAGGGGATATGCCTTTACTCAACATCTCATAAATAACATTAGGGGCAACTTTGGAACAATTACCAGCTAATAGAACATCCAAAACAACATTGTAAGATTTAAATGTGGGTTCACAAGAAAAGATACTCCTCATATCAAAAAGCACCCTAGTCGCTTGACCAGGCAAACCAGCTCTCCCATAATGCCTCATGATGATAATAAAAATTGACTCTCTAAAAACTACTCCTTCTGCTTTCATCTCCAATAACAATCTATCAATGATCTTAAACTCCTTTGCAGCCCCAAGTTTATCAATAAGGGTATAGTACACGTCAAAAGAATGGCAATAGCCCTTTTGGCCACCAGCCCACTGAAACAAGTCCATTGATGTGGGCACATCCAGTGGGAGCCGCAACAATTTATTCAGTTGAAATGGTGTAATTTTATTGAGTGATTTCCGGAGCTCTTCCAGGTCAAAAGGTTTAAGCAGTCTCTCCCAATCAGTCTCAGATTCTGCTCCATAACTAATATTAGCATTACCGGGAACGAAAATTCCTTTAGTCCCCCACATGAGAGTCTTGGGTAACGAGGGCAGCATGTGAAGAACACATAGACCATGTCGATATCTTTGCAGCATTACTCTAGTTGGCAGCCGATAAATTTCAGGTCATATCCATAAAATCCTAGGTTAAGAGGAGTGATGGAGCGGAATGATGACTATCCTCTATTTCAGAGTATTATTCACAATCAGATTCTGATTTCAGCTATAAATCTCCCCTGAAAGAGGCAAGGAAACATCAAACCACCAGCACAAAAACCTAAAATTGGCAGATTACACTAGGCCAAAGGACTAGCCTAGGAGAAAAGATTCTGTCGGAATAAGAGGCAAATCATTGAAAAATACCGATTAAATACGCAAGAAAAAACAACCAGTTGGGAAAGATTATCGAATGCGCATTCATAGTCACTGGATTAAAACAATAATATCAATTCTTACAAAATAATCCACCTAATAGTATTAGCTCCAGCAAAAGTGACCTCCTTCGATTTCTGCCATCGTCCAACATCTACCAGTGAAATCATGACTCGCCCGTCGGCTATTTCGGGTCCCGAATGTGTTCGCCAGGGGGCGCTAGCGTGGTTCGGCCAGGAGTGGAGGTGTGCAGTCCGACGAGGGAAATTTGTAGGAAAAGGCGGTGGGAGAAGGAAATGGCATGCGGCGAGAGAAACCATAGAAAAATAAGAAAAGAAAAGGAAAAATGATGGTTTCCCGTATTTATTTCTTCTTAATTTCGTGAGACTTTATTTAATTAAACTGCGCGTCGACGTGAAAATATTAATTTATTTGAATTTTTATTTATATAAATATATGTACAATAAAATGTATAATAATATTTAAATGATAGAATAATATATAGAAATAAGAATTAACTTTAAGTTTGAATATATGCGAATGTCATTGTGTACGTGTAGGTGCTTATGTAGTTATTGATGTAGATTTAAATGTGTAATTGATGGAAATTTTAAATATTTTAAAGAGAATAATTTGAATTTATTTTAAATAAAAATTTTATTAAATAAAATATTTAATGTGATGAAGAGTGATAAAATTATAAAAACAAATATGGCTTAAACAATGGAAGTTAGCTCAATCTAGTATTCTTGTTGGCAATTACTAATTAGTTAGCAAAACTAGGATTCGAAATAGATTTATTTATACATTTCTTGCTTGCTGGGCACCTCTTTCAAACTTTCTAATCCCACTCCCAAAAAATCTTGAAATCATAAAAATCAGCATATTTGTGAGAAAAAAACAAAATTGGAAAAGTTATAAACCATTAAAAAAAAAAAAAAAAAAAACGGGGTTGGAGTCGAGTAATTAAGAAAGCAAATGCAAGTGCGTCAATCATTTGAAATTCTTGGGAGCCGCAACCTTCAAGGGCAATAAATTACTCGAATTTGATTAAATTAAAAATACTTTTCATGAGTTTTAAAAATTCTTTTCCAGTTAAATGTTACTGCTTAATTCAAGCTTGAAATTAAGCTAACCTTCACGAAATTGAGTTGAATTAAATTCAAATAATTCTCAATATCAAGTTGCTACTCAAATTCTACTAGCCATCACCTCTCATTCCACATCTCTCCCAAGAGAAAGTAAAAGTACCACGGCTCTGCCAAGAGAGAAGTACAATACTGAAGCACATCTTTTCATCTTTCTGCATGCAAACAATGCAACAGAATCCATAAAGAAGCCAAAAGTGCACAAATATCCACCTAGAAATAATCCACTTATCATCAGCTCCAATCACAAGAACAACGTTTCTGGCCGCCACTTCTGCTGGTGATCTTTCATCCAACCTTGCTGAATGCTTCTCTGATCCCTAAATGTGTGTCCCTTAATTCTGTTTGTTGAATGGATAATTAATACACTTGCCTTTACGAATACTGTAGAGGACCATTAAAGAACATGCAAAAGAAGAAAATCAACTAGAAACTATAGAGCATGTATCAATCTTCTTAATGAAGCTTGCATTCGATATAACTGACGAGAAGAATTACATATTTTGCTGTTTTCAACTTCCGTGAGTTAAAAATTCTAAATTGACAAGTGATATGTTTCAACACTCGAGTATACTCTCGTATAGATTACATAGACACCCGTTAAAGATGGAAAAGGGATTGTTGACAAATTCATGACACATTTTTCAAACTATCACTGACAGATACCAAGACATTTTGAGACTATAATCCAGGGTGGCGATGCAGGATATTCTGTTGCTTTAAGCGATTTGAAGCTAATAATTCTGTGGCAGCAAGCCCTCTTCTGGTAGATCATAATGTCTGTATTTCGCGCAACCTCGAAAAGCATGTGACAATAAGAGATAGACAGAAGGTATGGCTGCAATTAACGCAACAACAAAGAGAAGGGGAATAAGGAGATCAAAAATAAAAAGTTATCTGAGAGTTGGGAATACAAAGAAAAGTAACATATTTCAGGGGTTTCAGGGACAGACATGCAGTTAGTTCTTGCGCCAGACCAGTGAAGCAAACTCAAACCCTTACACGGACAAGGAAGAAATGATAGTTGACAAGGAAATACCACACTCGCATGCATCATCTAACCTAGGATATACAATATCATGCAATTCTTAGACGAAGTTAGGGATCTAAAGACCACATGTCATTCGAAAACAATGGCCCATGTGCCATCTAGAAGCACTAGAAAAAATCACATGCATCAAGTGAATTCTGGACCTCAACCAGATCACCACAAAAAGCATATAGATAAATAAACAGAGTGAACGCCAATCAAGGAACTTATCTCATCTGGTTGCATCAACAAGTCAAATACCATGCCATGCCAAGCCCATACAAACCACACACTTTAAGGACTCATATCTAGTGCTCATAAAGACAGAAATTACATTACAGACATAAACTCATAAACAAAACAAAACTGCGTCAAAACCCAGCTTCAGCTCAAGTTAACTGTAGTTTCCCTCTGTGCGTATCAAGTAAACAAGTATAATGTATCATATAATTAGTCTATAGGTAATTTATAAGGAATGTCACCAAATAAAACACAAAGACTATATATAATATTCTGATCCAAAAAATAAGCACCATTTCTCAGCATCACCATGCATTGTAGGTTAGTTAATAGATGAAATTTGAGGCTTACGCTACACACCTGGAAATGAATAGGCTATGCTGAGGCAGGAGCAGCCGCAGTTGTAGTTGAGGTTGTAGTTGTTATAACCGATAATCGTTGTGTTTGATTAGGCTGCCGTCCCAGCATATGAAACCCATGATGCTTAATAGGTACATACTGTTCTATACCATTAGATGTTCTACCCTCTTCTCTAAACTCCATATTTGCAAGCTTCAAACGTTGAACGTCTGCAAACAATGTCTCATGCAGATCTGCCACATCAAATGGGAAATAAATAACAGCTTGACCATGTGTCTTTTGTCCAAGTCAAACCCACAAAATTTAAAACAATAAAGAAACAGAGATTGTATTGACAAACAACAATATGCAAACGGAGATGCATCTTTAGTTGCATGGATGCCGTAAAAGAATATTACTAGATGCCAACATAGACAATTTCAAGGAATGAGGTTGAGAAGATGAAGTATAACCAAAACACCTAAAAACATTTTGTTTCTAAAACATAATTGACAGAGAGCGAAACTCAGTTTTACAATGTAAAGTTTCAGTATGCAGGTCATGTGTCATTCCAAACAAGTGTGATACACTGATGCCCAAGTAGATGCTGCTAAAGACATCTTTTTCATAATCAAGTTCAACCATGCCATCACCAATGACATTTTTGGGCTATCAATTTGCGAATCTCAAGCCTATTCCTGACAAATGTGCAGACGAATAAACAAATGGAGACAATGTGATCAATTAATGATAGCATAGTGTTTGTTGTCATGACGCGTGAACCTCAGTGTGTTGACTACATAAAAATAAATGCTTGGCATGATTTCTTCATGTCGTCTGTCACAAATCATCTTTGATCTTACATAGCAAAGTGTCACGTGAAGTGTAATTTCTTCGTTAGTCTATTTAGGTCTAAAATAATCCAAGTTAAACGCCTCACAAATATTTACCATATTCAATTTGAGACGGAGTGTTAGGAAAGAATATTTGATTTTATATTTTTTATATTTTGTTACCAAATATGTGTGTTTATGTATTTTCTCTACTTTGCATAGGAATTAAAATTATGATAGAATTAAAATTATATTTGGTGCCTTTGTCTTACTAGTCTCATACTATAAATTGGACAACTCTGTGGCAATAAAATGTGTAACACTCTGTAAGGTGCAATTGAATGGAGTCCGGGTGAGAATTAGTGCATCCACAAATTAAAGTAGATTTCACAAATTCAGTCAACAAAAACTTAATACCATCTCTGAGTTGTGCCTGCTGCTCCATAGCTTGAATGCGCAATTTCAACTCATTGTTCTGATTAGTTAACTCCTTGCGGTCTTTCTGAAGAGGAAACATAAATCCAGTTACCATATTTCTACTATGAAATGAACAAAGTGCAGGAAAAACTGTACGTCCTCAACCATGCACCTGTAGAATAGTATTTCGGGCCGATAGATTGGTGGCCACTGTTTGCAGAGCCTGCACCTTGTGCTCCAATTCAGAGATGTAATGCAGCTTCCGTTCCTTGGAACGAGCAGCTGACTGCCGATTTGCCAATATCCTGAGATGAAATTATGCTCAATTAAGAGGAAAATTGGACACAAACTTCGGCAAGTAGAAATAAATTAGCTGAAGCATACCTCTTTGCTCGTTTACGGTCTGACAATGCAATTTCTGCAAGCTTCTCATCTGCCATAATCTTCTTCATCTCAACTTCATTAAACTCACCATGTCCAAAGTCCTGATTGATTTTATCAGAGTTTTCATTCAATGAATTGCTTGGCGAGAATTTGTCCGACCGATCCCACAACGACATCTGTAACTTTGGTGATGAGTCACCAACATGAAAATGTCCAATACCGCTGTCCGTTGAAAGACTCCTGGAATGCATAAATTGACGTACAATATCCCCAGATGCACTCCTTTTGATTCTTTTACTAGAATTTGTACAGTGCCTTGATACAGTTTCAGACTCTGAATTGCTGCTATCAGCACCACTCATCTTTGCGCCACTACTAATGGCGTCCTTATCTTTGTCATTAGCACCAGAAGAATTTAAAGCATCCACATGATCTAAATTCATCAGTGAATCCGACAAGTTGTCCCTGACTTCTCCCTCTGGTTTTCTCTCACGTTGTGTCTCAACGGAGTTTTTGCCACGAGTAATTGTATCCATTTCTCGTCTCTTCGGTCTAATGGGTTTATCATTTCCTGAATTTACTCTCATATTCATTGTTCCTCCCAAAATTTCATGGCCACTTGTGGGTATCAACTGTGGTGAAGATTGAATCATAGCCGAAAATCCTAATGGAACATCGCTATTAGAGCGGCGATGCCCTCTATGAGGGGGAAGGCCATCATTACAGTTAAACAGATTTCCCCTTGGTGAAGTCAGAAAAGCTGCAGGCCCTAGTGAACTAACATTTATTTCTTCAATTGATACGTTCTTCAAATTTGAGCTTGAAAAAGCCGACGAAGACTCACTATGAGGCAAAGGGCTTAATGGGGGCAAACAATGATTTGCAAACAAAGTCGGTTGAGATGGAGACCTCGCATGAGAACCACCCACAGCATTAAAAGTCTGATTCTGGCTTTGCTTCAGATTGGTCTGAGCCATCAAAATCAACTAGATTCCACGTATTAACAAGCAAACTCCAAAATATTTACCTAATCCTCTTGTTCACTAAAAGAAAATGAATCTTCGACACTCCCCCGAAAGAGCACATAATTTAAGTCCTACAACCAAATTGTTCCTTATAATTGATTTAATTTCCTGAAAAACACGACACCACATCGCAATCACAAGATAGTTACATCCAACCTTAATTATCCAGAAAACCCTCTACACTAACTTCAAATTCTCAAATCTTCAACACGCGTCTAATGCAGACCATCTACACTCGAACTTAAAACATCATAAAAACCGTAAAGCAAAACGAAAAAATTACTAGAACTTGAACTTCTAACCTCAGGAATGAATGTCTTCCGCGGAGAAAGCATAACGGCCAATGCCTGTACCTGGTGACTAGAACAGCACAAACCCGTATATTAATACCCTTAACAACTGCTATTCGAATAACGAAAGAGAAATGGTTGCGGCGATGATTACGTTGGAAAAAGGAGACAGGAGAGCGAGTTGAGGTGTGTGCTTTGTGAAAACTGAGAAGGGACAAAAACTAATATTACATAAAAAATAACGTATGATTCGTCTTCATGGGAAAATTCTATTTGTGGTCCCACAGTGATTTAACTTCAACCAGTTGATGCTGTAGTTTGGAAATTTTTAAATTTTGCCCCAAAAATTTACTGTTTATTACTCTTTAAATTACAGTATTTGAGTTATTTTCATTATTATTACATCAAAAAAATTATAATCAATTGTAATTATGAATTTCAATAAAATTTTATAAAATAATCTTATCAAATATTTTTTAATTTATTTTAAAAATGAGATATATAAATTTATTAATTTTAAAAAAATCTCATAAACTCCTAAAAATAATTTTAGCCAAACACCCACTGAATATGTTATACGCCGAATGCCTGCTGTCGCTGTTAGGTAATCAATTTTTAAGTTTTTTTATTTAAATCACTCAACTAAAGTACACGCACGCCTATTTTATTAAAAAAAAAAAAACCATTTCATTTATGTTCTTGTCTTAATTTATTCCTAAATAAATAAATATTTTGTCGATAATAATAATTTTTAATTTCATCTCATAAAAAATGTATCCTCCAGATACATTATTCATAAAAATAATTTTTCTTTTCTTTTCTTTTCTGGGCTTACATTCATTTCTGACACATATGCTCGTAGTATGTATCACATCATGATATGGTGATGATGGGGGAATCAAATTTGTAAGAAAAAAACAAAGTTTGCCCAGAGACAGACGATCTCAGGGAAGTCACAAATGCACTTCCGACAAATACACGCGTTTTGATTACCTCTGACAGTGACTTAGATTTGACAAAGGGGAAATACATTTTGTGGAAAAGTCCGCCATGTCAGCATTGGTTTAATCATTTCGACTTTTGTATGCATTTGGGAGTGACTTTCGACGAAGCTGGCCCTGCTACAACGTTTCAACGATAAAATCTACCTTTGAAATACATTTTGCGTACCTTTTTCAGGAACGCGGAAACCCAAATTAGATAAAAAATCTTAATTGCCTTTTTTTTTTTAACAAACAACGGATTTGTCGGTTTAAAAACATAATAAAATTAATTCATAAAAAAAATCTGTGCAAACCAATGGAAACCAATTAAAACTGGATAAAAAAAAGTTTTATATATTTTATTCATAAAAATTTTAAAGACAATTTTCAACCACTTTTAATGAAAATGAGCAAAATAATTTTTAAAATTTTATCTCCTAAATATTTAATTTGTATATATAATTTTACTTTTTTATTCTAACTTTCGTTTATTTAATTATTATTGTCTAAATGTTAGTAAGTTATTGATATTTCAAATATTGCATCTCAAAAATGTTACATTTTCATATTAATTGAGTTGTTTTTATTTTACATACAAATTTTTAATATTTATATTTATGCTTTTGCTTTTAATTTACTTAAGTTTCTTTTATATTTGTACAATAATTTTTCATTCTCATCAAATTATTAAATTTTTAACATTTCTAAAGCTTATCACTTGCCATATTAATAATTTAAATTAAATTTATTTGATAAAATTAATTTAATATTATGATGTATGTGTACACATATAATATTATGTACAAATTAAAATAACCCAATTTTTTTAAAATAGTTAAATTGACCGAACTAGTGTCTAAGTGATCCGTCTAATGTTCACAATTTCAATAATATTGGGTATAATGTTTACACGTTGCGTAAACATTTCATCAAATAAAACAATTAATGTTCAATAAAATTACTGACGTACAAATCGAAGCTTTAATACTCGATGATATGAAAGTGAGGACTGTAAAGCCCGCATGAATAATTATGATTTTAGGAGGGATTATGTCAAATTTATTTAACTAATTTATTTAACTAAGGGCATTTCAGAACGTATGTTCAAATACTTCGTTTATTTTCAATTAAATTTTAGCAAGAGATAACTTCATCATATCGGTGAATAAATTGAAATACACAATGCAGCCGTCTACATTGATCACTTAGAAATCGGATTACATGAAACCATTTCCAATTTATTTGTAGAATACTCGATTCACTTTTACTTGTTATGAAATTGGTAACGAGAAGAAATTACCCGACTGGTTTAACCCTTCACAAGTCTCTCAACCCTGAAAACGAACAATCACATTGTCCAAGAGACACTTTTATTGCCAATTTTAAGGCTGTCTTGATTGTACAACAAGATCAAATTTAGAAATCAAGAGAAGCTGCTTTACAATTATTTTACCTTACATGCAAAGGCACAACTTCGCCATACGTTAGGCCATCTTCGTCCCGCCATGAGCGCTCACTTGATGGTGATGTAGCGATTGGTCCCATGCTTTGCCCAGTGTTGCTTAAGATCTACCGGATTCGACAGATCATGACCCTCCGCAGCGAGTCGGCTCAGCAGCTTGCTGAATGCACTTCCACTCATCTTCCTACCGCCGACTCTGGCGTGTCGCTTGTTAGGCACAGCCGGGAGTGGATACATTGACAAGCTGTTCGTGCAGCACGACGATTGCCAGCCTCCGTTACCCCACTTGTAGCATGACCTAGGAAACCCGGTGCAGGAGCAGACAGGCACCTGCATGGTTGACTCGTCAAAAGCAACCTGGTTCAGCCCCAATCCCTGATCCTTCCAGTCGGCCTTTGGCGCACCGAGCTGCCTGTTAAGGTTGTCGCTGCCATGACCCATGTCAGGACTGCTCTTCCATTCCTGAGACTTCCCGAAAGTAGTTTTGTTGAGATCCTCTCCTTCCTGTTTAACCTTTTTGGGAGCCTTTGAAGTCTTCCTTGTAGGCGTGGCTGATTTTGCCTCCCTTGCACGTTTAGTACGGTGGGGCTTTGCAGGCTCAGGAGCGACTGGTGACATTGGAACCGTATCGGTCGTGTGCACATCCCTTGTGTTATATGGAGGATCGATGTTGGACTGGTGATGCATGTGCTGATGAGGATGGTGCACGTGTTTTACTGCACGTGGGATTTGGCATCCAGACTGGCATTGGGGCATGGTGCTATTGTTAATGGCATTTTCCCGGTACTGAAGAGTGGCAATAGCATTGTCTCTTTCGATAATGGCATTGTTTCGTTCTGCTATGGCTGAATCTCTCTGTAAAATAGCCATGTCCCTCTCAGCTAAGGCGGCCTTTTTCTCAGAAATGGCTAAATTCCTTTCCTGGATTGCAGCATCTCGTTCAGCCATAATGGCCATTATTTGCTTCATTGACGGCTGATGTTGCATCAACCACTGGAACAAAGGCATTTTTTAACAACTGATTAGCCAAAAATAATAAAGCTAAACTTCTTGTAGAAGTTTGTGTTCGGATCAGATTAATAAAAAATCAAACTCCTTTGATGTAAGGTATATCAAGCTACCTGACCCTGAGGTGGTTTGTGCCTTCCATTTTCACGATGCCCGCTGTCATCCATCTAAAGTATGCAGAGAAACAATCAGCTAGTAGAATGTTGACTTCTACCCTAGTAAGACAAGCGACCTCATTGAAACAAGACTGCTACTTCCAAATCAGATCAGCAATATGGTGTCATAGATTAGGACGAGGATTCAAAATTAAATTAGTATCCAAGCAACCTAAACGTTAAGTGAGCATGATAAATGCATCGAACAGATGCTCCACAAATAGTTGATTGAAACAGAAATTTTGACAAAAACAAGCTAGAGTTAACAGAAACATTGTCTATATGAATCAAATGCATGATCTGAATAGTTAAAGTTTAGACTATACACAACAGAAGGCACGCCATACATTTATAAGCAAATTCATCACAATCGTACACCAGCTTCTCTTAGGATTTTCAGAAAGAAATAACAATGTCATTTGGAATATGAATGCAATGCATCGCCAAAGGATGCAGCTAACAGTCAGAAGTGAACTACCTTCAAGACCATAAAAGAATTCACAATGCCTCTGAAGCGCTAACAACTGGCCACACATTTTGTACTAAATTCAAACTCATTCTTGAGAAACCCTTTTTAAGGTCTGCCAAACAGATTCAGTAAATATCACAGCAGACAACTCTTGGGCATGACATATTTAAGATCTCAAAGCAAGTAATCACGGATGGCTGATGATCATTACAATAGCTTAAAGAACATAAACACATTGAACATATAATGGACACACTTGCATCAACACCAAGACGCATAATTATCTACACCAATGCAACTCAAGTCCTGTCTTTCTAACACAGAATACAACACTAATAGTTCACCTCTAACATAATAGTTTATTTTTTTTCCTCACCCTTAGTAGATAATAAAACAACCATTTTCCTTAAGTCAAAAATCTTCATCTTGCTTGTCAACGGCTTTCTCACTAAGATATGAAGTTCACAAAACGGACTCAAATCTCAATTCAGTCAGAAACAGAATCCGAAGAACTAATCGCATAAGAACGCGAAATGAACCACGAAAACATGCATCAAGTAAATCAAACAACTCCACAAACAGTTCAATTTTCAAAGATGAATCAAGCACAAGAAAATGGGCAAACCACCCACCAAAATTCCCCAATCCACCAAAGCAAGATCCGCAGCAAGACAACAGAGCACAAAAATTCAGTACCATCAAGAAAGCCATAAATAGAAGCAGAATGAACAGATAACAGTCATCAAGATGAGAATTTTACTGAGCCGGACAAGAAACAAGCATCTTACTCGGTAAGAATCGCGTAGAGCGGTGAGATGAGAAGTCACAACCCTAAGCCAAAAGGGCGTAAGAAATGAAGTGGAAATTAAAATATCCGAGATGCAAGAGGAGCTGTTGAAAGGACACTGAAAGAACCAAGTACACTTGTTTTTTTTTTTCCCTTCCCTCTTAAAAAAATACATTCTTTTGTAGTTTTACCCTTTTCTTGCGGATTATTTTACCTGTCCCGCCTGTCACCATATTGCACCCACCTTCTTCCTTTGTATTTTCGCTCATCCCCTTATAGCAAACTGAAGTCTACGTTGCCATCATCACTGTTGCTTAATGGCATGGGGAGAAACGGGAAATGGACGGGTGGTGAGGGACTGAAGGTGAAGCTCGAGTCCTGAGCCGTCCAAGAGGGAGATTCTTAGGATTCGTGCCAGGAACTTGGATGACCATTTTATGTTGTCTTTTTCGCAGGTCACAATGCGATGTGCTGCCATGTCGCCAACGTTAGTAAACAGTATTTATTTTATTTTTCTTCAATTATCTTTTTGTATTATATTTGATTTTTTTAATATATAAATATTATATACTGAGGCATACTGGCTTTGTTTGTTTTTAAATTTAATGTATATTTTTTAATATTTTTATTTTAAAAATTATGTACCAATAAAAGAGAGAAAAATATAAAAAAAATAATTGAGTGTATACTTTTAAAAAATACAGTTACCTTATGTAAATAATTTCTTAAATACTATTTATATTAGATGTATTTAGTTTTTTCAACTTTCAATAGCTATTTTTATTATTTTTCAATCTAGGCTTATATGTGTGTGAGTGAGTGGATATACACCCACACTTTTTTAATATAGAAATATTATGTACTAAGGTTTATTTGTCAAAAAATTATAATGTAAATGTTATAATTAGTTACACTTTGATAATTATAGAATATTGGATAATTTAGTGTCCAGCTAAAAATATGATTCCTTAGTCTTTCAATTACCAAAAGATACAAAAAAAAAAAAACTTTCATCATTTACTTTTCATATAAAATCATTTTAAGTCATCACAAAAGTTAAGGAAAAAAACTTGCCTGACTAGTTACATTTTTAAAATAGATTACGGATGTTTTCCTCTCGAAAATTTGTAGTTCAGATTTTACAATATAAATTAGCATTATATCTCAAATCATATTTAATTCAATATTAGATAATGTATATGTGAAATTCAAATATATAAATTACATGAAAATGAAATATACTCTAACAGTATAGGATACATTAAGTCCAACATGAAAAATGTATTATCAATTTACAACATTGGGTTTGACAGAATTATGCACGCCCATGCTAGCAGATTAAACATGGATTTTTTTTTTCCAAGTATTTCACAATAATAATAACATCATTTTTTCAATCTATATTTATCATCTCTTTTTTCTGTCAATCATACAAGACTTATTTTACTGTTCGGATGACATTAATAATATTTGACAAGATGTAGCATTAAATTAAAAATAATTTAACACAACCAATTAAATTAGTAATGAATATATATATATGCGTTCAAGGTAATGAAAAAGAAAAGAATTAAAATCATTACCATGCCGACGCAGGAGCAGCAGAAGCCAGAGTTGGGGTCTTAGAATGTTCTATTTGACGATGGGACTGCTGTCGCTGGAACATGCAGTTCTGACTTGGAATTTCTATTATCAGCATCATTCATCTTAGTGCCTCCGCAGACGGTGACCGTAGCTTTATCATCAATTCCAGTGTTCAAAAATTGCGGATGACCCAAATTCATAAATGAATCAATTGAACATCATCCACAACCTCTCCCTCTAATTTTAGCTCACCTATTGCCTCCACGCAACTCTTGCCGCGTCCAAAAGTGTCCATTTGTCGCCTTTTGAGCCCAGTGGGTGAGGTTCCTTCCTTCGACTGAATATGGTGATTGTGAGATCTATGAAGGGGCAGTCTTTTCGGGGCCCCAAATGGGTCCGCGTATTCATTTAACAAGATAACCATCTCTGCCTTCCCCGAATCAGATGTCTGCGGGCTGGCCCTCCAAACTTTAAATTTGCAGTCCACCGGGCACGTCAAGTCTGAATATCCCCGCTGACGCCATTGATAGTTGGGCATTGCTTTGATTCGCTTTATCAATCTTCTTCCCATGAACTGTTCTTATTGAAGCTTTGAGAGCGACTTTTTGACAATACACCTCAAACTCCATTCTGAGTGGGCCTAAATCCCCTTGACAAGTCCTAGTGTAGGCAACCATTGTATTCCAAAAACCATACCACATACTCCTAAAGGAAGTATCAGTGCATGCATTAGTAGAGCTTGAATTTTCTAGGTGAAAGCCTCTACACTCATTTTACAGCATGGTTTACTTCCACCAGCCAATGACACCGTAAAAAAGTTCAATCTTCCCGAGTTTACAACTTTAACTTCTTAGCCATCTCTATGTCTAAGAAATTATGAGTGCTCCCAGAATCAATACGCATGTTAATTAATTTAACTCTTACTGATTCAGTAACTCTCATGGTTCTTCATTCTTGGATACCACTCATGACATTCATGGAGACTTGACATAATCTTGTAAATCATGATACACAAGCTCTTCACCATTTGAAGATACACAAGCTCCTCGCCATTTGAAGTTTGGCCAAATTCATATTTATCATGACACCAAAAACAAAGTCCTTTTGCTCGCTTCTCTTCTAATTTGGCTGGTGTTAAAATTTGAGAGGTTTTAGGTGCTGAGATGTGGAAATTTCATGGTTGTGTAGAAGGGTTCTTGGTTTGAGAGGAATTGTTATTTTGACTAGCAGTATAAAGCTTTGAGGGTGGTGTTTTCAAATGTGGTGAAATTTGATTTGCAGTTTTAACACTGTGTGTGTGGCTTTAAAAAGTAAAAGGGTTTGCTTTTTTACCTTCACCAAACTCATTGCTCGGGTTAAGGTTCTTGGCATGAACATTCGCACTGGCAATCCAACTTAAGCAGCAAACCAGTCAAGAAACAACTCACAACATGCTTCTCTGAAAGCTCCACACAGTTCAAGCATTCATCAAATGCATCCATATACTCTCGCATCGAATTCAACTAACGTAGTTCCTTCGATTCCCTCGTAGGATCATCAAACAAAGTAAGAGTGAACTGGAATGTAGGGCAATCACATATTTCCTCCAGGCTCCAACTAGGCAATTCATCTGAATTTCATATATACTTTGATGCCATTAGCGAGCTCTACCTTCAAAGTGTATACTGGCTAGTTTCACCTTAAATTCCACCAGAGTAGCATCTATTTCAAAAAATTGTTCACTACAATGCAACCACGTCCATTAAAAGGGCAAAATTCGACACAGGTGCATCGTTTAGAAAACTGATATTGATTATTCTGGCCATGTGCATTTTACTCACTGGTGGAGAGCTCAGTATGTGGTGGTTTTTGACTCTTTTTCATGGGGGTCATGAAAATCCGCATTTGGCATTTCTTTTCACTGATTTTTCTATCTCTTCTATGATCCTTGAGGATATCAATGTCCCTCCTTAATTCATGTAATCTGGTGTTTGCAACCATCTTCACTCAATTGCCAAAGATCGTTGGCTCTGGTTATGTTCTCTTATTCGAGAAGACACGATGATAAGTGTTGAATAAGAATAGCAAGTCCTGAGAGCTAAAATAAGAAGAAAGAAACAATTTCAAAGGATTGTTGTAACAAATCATGAAAATTAGACGAGAACAGAAAAGGAATTCAGAGACGTGTATGCAAACTTCCATTAACCTCGTGTCCAAGGATCCAATTTTTTTATGCAGATGAAATTGATCAATTAGCCATTAGCTCCCTTACTACCATCTCAACCATTTTTACCATTAATAGTATCGTATTTTTCCTTCTGACAACTTCAACTATTGCCTTCAAGATCGTTACATAATGGAGCAGTTAATATGTTTCATATCATGATGTTAGTGGATATTTGTGGTTTCGTTCTTTCAGAAAATGGAAAAACAGAGATGAGAGGGCAAACATAACAGTACTTGTGTGGCTGCAAAGTGTATTTGTTTATTTATGGTTACAAATTCTTTGAAAAAAAAAATGATCCATAAGAGGAAAAAAAATACCGGTTGACAAAGCTCGTTCTTTGGTTTTGTTGCCAACTCAATCTGCGGGCGGCTTTAGTCTTTCTTTCTTGGATAAAATTACGGTTTATATTAATTGTTTTGTTTTTTAAAGTTTTCGGACAGAATTATAATATGGTGTTAATAAATGGCATTATCAAAGTGTCTTCTATATATTGAGAAGTTGCTTCAAAGACATTGTTTGAACCTGTGGTACCAATTTTTACACCCGAAAAAAAAGTGCTTATCCATTTCTTTTTTGAATATATTTATGGATATATTATTTGTTAAAACTTCTGTGTATTTCTCTAAATTTAAATCTGTATGTGCCTCAAGTATTTAGTTTGAAAATGATATTTGTATTTTTCTCTTTATATATGTTATAAATTTAATAAATCTTGCATTGCTATTAGTATTTAAACGAGAGAGGGAGGAGTACAGTACGAGTGGGACAAGCAACTGGAACTGACTCGTGCGGTAACTCAAATGAGTCGACCCAAAACAAAACGAACAAGTTACAGACACGTAAGAAAGCACAACTCGTTCGCGATCCGGGTGAACAAAGAACAACCAATCCTAACCGTTCATCTAAGCCACGAACCAATAAGAAACGCTAGAAGCAATGGTCGGGGATCCACGCCTTCGTTTGAAGCCGTTGTGGTCCAAGACTCCTAGTTGACGTTTCAAAACCGACCTATTCCCTAACCCCTGCCTATATAGGTCGCCCCTTTAAAGGTCTGCCTTACGTACGCATTATAAGTTCTTTGCTTGGTGTCTGTTCTTTCTCTCGACGCCGAATTTCGTCAGATTAAATCGAGAAACGATGGCCCGTACGAAGCAGACGGCTCGTAAATCTACGGGAGGAAAGGCCCCCAGGAAGCAGCTCGCTACCAAGGTTTGTGGATTGATTTTGTTTTTCGTTTTAATTTATTTTTGGTACAATTGATTGTGTTAAATCAATGGGTAGTGTTAGCCTATTTTTCTTTGTTTCCTGGTTTGCTGATTCTTCTTTGTGGTATGTTTATCTTAATCTTTGAAGGCCGCAAGGAAGTCGGCTCCGACAACTGGCGGAGTTAAGAAACCCCACCGCTACCGTCCGGGGACGGTTGCTCTTCGGTAAACCCTAGCCCGTAAATTTTTAAAATGATATTTTCATTTAAATTGAAAGATGATTTGAAGAATCTAATCAACAATTGGTTCTAAACAGTGAAATCCGAAAATATCAGAAGAGCACAGAACTTCTAATCCGCAAGCTGCCGTTCCAGAGGCTGGTTCGTGAAATCGCCCAGGATTTCAAGACCGATCTGAGGTTCCAAAGCCACGCTGTCCTCGCCCTTCAGGAGGCCGCGGAAGCATATCTTGTGGGTCTCTTTGAAGACACCAATTTGTGCGCAATTCATGCCAAGAGGGTTACCATAATGCCGAAGGACATTCAGTTGGCTCGGCGAATTCGTGGCGAGCGTGCCTAAGTTTGATAATAATATAGTTGCTTTATCGTGGGTGGTAACTTTAGTTAGGGTTCGCAATTTACGTTTGTTTACCAGTTTGCTCTGAGGGCAGAGCATAAACAATTTATTGAATTTGATTTCTGTTGTCTCGTCTTTTGTAAATTTACATGTTATCTGAATTTACTTGACATTAGTAATGTTGTGTTATGATATTTGGCTTGAATTCAGACTTTGGTTATTGTTCACTTGATTACGGTTCTTACTACCACGAGAAGTTGAATGTTGATTTTACAGCTTTGGGTGTGATCTTGTTTTCTGACCAACCCGGATGTCTAATTTGGTTGAGTGTACGGAGGTTTGAAATAAAAAATAATTAAAGCAAGATTTTGAAGGATTCAAATAAATGGATTGTTTTGAACTTGCATTATTGGGTTGAAGCAGTTCGGAAAGGGATTTTGAAATTTGAAATGTGGACGCCGGTAAAGCATGAACTTTATTTTATGTCATTTGAATATGTGGACACTGGTGTGCACATTAAGTGAAATTTATTATTGTAATACTAATAGAAAGGCTACTGGTTTGTTTGGGGTAACTCTTTAAAGGAAAAGTACTTGTTTTCTGACTTTGTTCATAAAAATTTTTGGTCAAAGTTTATAGATGTACGGTATATGAATTTTTTTAGTATTTTGATAATAATCTAAAATTACTTGACTAAATTCTTTAATGTTTTAAATATTAAAAATTAAAGATGATGCATAAAATTAGGAAAATTTAATATAAAGAGGAGAGGGAATAATTGTGAGGAGAGATAAATTAAGGATGTCTATTTATATCCCAAGAAAGAATGGTTATTGAATAATATAATATAAAGTATTGAATTAGTATTTAAATAATTATTAGAATAATGAATATTTGTTACTTTTATGCATACAACTACATTACAACGTATATATGGAGATGTTATCATCATGATATATTGCAATAGATTGATAAATAAAGATTGATAAATAAAGGTCTTCAATAGGATCGACAAATTATGTGAGACCCATTATGTTAGACCCGCCTCCAATGATGTGTACGAGCCTATGGTTGGCTGGATATGCATTCGTTCGTTCGAAAATTTACAGCCTACAGATGGAATAGGCCCGCTTTAGAAGCCCATATTAATTGGGCTTTCACGGCAATTTCCTTTAACGTAATTGGGCAGCCGTTTACTCTTTTTGGACAACGACCCAACGTCGGCAACAGTCGAATTTATGTTCCTATTCCTCGTCAAGAAACATCTGGCACCGGTCTGATCACGGCACTCTATTTTGGTGGAAATCTGAGCCAATTAGGGTTCATGGAGGGTACTAGTTCACCCCCCAAGAACTACAATTAGTCTAATATAAAGTTAATTGGGGATAGACCGGATTGTGGCATTTGGTCAACTGATTTCGGAAGAACTCTTAATTGGCTGTGTTCGGGGAGGGATTTTATGTTAAGATGTATAATATGTGTGATTTTTAAATTTTGATTTATCTGAATATATATATATATATATATATACACATATGAAATATATAATAATTATTGGATGATATATAAATATAAAAATAATGATTATTTTTTACAGTATAAATATGTATAAATGTGATACGTGTATCAATTTAATTGTAAATATATGTAACAAATGAAGAATTAATTAAGACAAAATTTGAATTATAATTCAAATATAAATTTTTTTGGATGCTAGTGTACGACATTTGATGAGAAGTTGGTAAATGAAGAAATGGCGCAACAGACATAACCTTTGTAACTTCAAATACTATCATCATAGGCTCAAATTCAACTTATTTATTTTTTCTCATTCCAACTTGACTCAAATATTTTTATGAGGTTCGAGCCAACTTTTGGTTAACTCACCACATAAAATAAGTATCTGCATAAAAATATATATAAAAATATCAAGAATGACTTAGACATTAAAAGCTTACTTTTATTTGTTGTTGAAAAAAATATATAATGAAAATGTATTATAGAATGAGACAATTGTTCAATTACAGCTTTCATATAATTTTTAGGTGACTATGACCAAACTTTTCTATTTTAAAATAATTTTTTTTAATCTTTATATAAAATATAATCAAAGTACGAAATGCATTACATACGTAATAATCATAAATGTACCTTCGTTAAGATGAGTTAATTAGGATCGTGTTTAAACTTGTTGAGAATTTTACCCATAGGATATTGGTATTTAAGGTGGATGGAAGAAAACACAATAATTACAAAACTAGAATTACTCTTAATAAAGATCATACCAAACCAAAACACTTATGCAACATACAATGATACAATATAAATTACCCACTCCGAGATTAATTGGCGAATTACAACACTCCTTTGAATTCAGCTGGAGGCACTCCAATGGAGTGTGTGTTAGGGAACCTCTCAAAACTTCCCTAAACCTAGTTTTTCAAACTTTTGGTTACAAAACAATGGAGGCATGTCCTATTCATCCTCGTGTTTTATTGGCTGGAAATAGAGATAAATCACCACCTCAATAACAGCCTGGCATCGCTTGGTCGCATGAGTTGACACCGAGTTGTCGATAATTAATTTGAAAACTCAAATTCAGCCTGGCTCACATTTTAGTGAAGCTCAACTCACATATAATTTGGTTCACGGGTTGTCAAGCAGGCGTTGCCTAGTCAACAATATTTATGAAGGCTGCCAGGTAATTCAAGTAGCCAATAAAAATTGCCACGACAAGAAAAGGATCAAAATTTACCCCACAGACAGTTTTGACTTCACAGAACAGACCAAAATCTTTCACACTCTTTAATCTTATTTTGATGTTATGCATGTAAGAGATTTGAACGTGAAGACTTTAGTATCCAAGCTTTCGTGAGTTCCTGTCAAACTCGACCCACATGAGTTTTTGTCAAGTTTCCGTGAGTTCCTATCAAATCTAAAATTGAGTTTAATGGGGTTAATGGACTAATCGAGTAATTATCAATAGATGCCAATTCTTTCTTGCATCGAAACGATTGAGGTCTTGTGCGATTTCTTCAAAGAATTAGCTGGGAAGCAAGATGTCTGCGATCCAGATCTAGCACAAGAGATCGGACATTGACAGACTACCTAAAGATGCAAACCAGCGGCAGCCATTACAAGAAGACGGGGGCAGTTGTAATAAACAAATCCCCACGACTACCTCTTACTCAACGATGAATTATTTAGTTACCTACGACGTCCTTTTTTTTAACATTTAAGAATGTTTAAGCTAGAGGAAAAGTTTGATACCGCCAAACAACATCTTAAATGGATTGTTACTTGCGGCGCATGCATAAGATTATGGTTTCGTTTGGATGAAATTGTGTTAGGTGGAAAATTTATCACCAAAATTACGAAATGATTTAGAAGTAAGGGAGATATAAATAATTAAAAAAAATAATGTTTTTAATATTGATCTACATTTACGTTTATTGTTTGATTTTATATGTATCGATGATACGGCACAGAAATATTTGTCCTCGTATAATAATACTCCCCAACTGGAATGCTAGCTATATCTTTATAAAATCTTATCCAGAAATGCACTAACAGCAGTATCAGATTCCTGTCGTGACTAATAGTCACGACAGAATATCAGTGGTCTGTATTTTCGACAATCCAGCCCACAGTATTAAAACAACATGTCGAAGAAAATTTTAAATTAAAATCTTGTTATCTTCTTGCAACCATAGGGGGTCCTGCTCGTTTTTCTGCCAAAGAAAAGACTAGGACTGTTCTGAGTTCCCACTGGCTAAGGATGTTCAAAAACTCTCCCACCCCAATTTATCCACGGGTGCTCGGCTGGGTAAAAAATAATTTTAAATTAATTTAATAATATTAATTACAATTAAAAAAAATATTATTTTTACATTTATAGTAATTGATTAACTAATTTAGTGTAATGAAAGAAGAGTCACCGTCCTTGTATTGTGAAAACCTCTGTATTTTTGTTTTTTGTAATTAGTTTAGCTTTTCATATTTTATGTTTTTTATTGTGAGAACAAATATTAGTTTTGTCACAAAGCATGTATTTTATTACAATCAAGTTGTATATTTATTCACAGTTCATTCTGTTTATAAAATGTTTATTTTAATTTTAAGTCGAGTAATCAAATGATTATTTTAATCGACTGATTTTTAAATTAATTAAACTTAAAATTATATATAAAATTGAATGGACTAACACTTACACAATTAATTTTAGTTTACAATTTATTCAAATAACATATATTTTTACTAGTTTATGATTTATTTTAATTAAATAATATATATATTTATATGTACATAATAAATACAACTAAATATACCCTTTAGAAGGTTCCCTCAACCCCCTGTCTAGAAGTGGGGAAAAATTTTCCTTCACTCCCACCTTCGTCTTCTCCCATCAATAGTTCGATTTCTCCCCCTATGTACCCCACCCCTTTGCTATTCCTAAACATAATAACCCTTCCCTTTAAATAAATGGCATTAATAAAAATTAAAAAAAGAGAAAAATCAGCATTTTCCCACAGAAATTTATTACAAATAATAAATCACTGACAAACGTAAACTTGTTGCGTTGTTTCAGCCAAACAATATTAATGAGGTTCAGACAGACATGTGCATCGCTGATTTTTTGCCTTGGGGTTGTCAATGTTGAGATCGTGCCACGAGCTCTTAAATGCAACATAGCAGGCATCGATAACATCACTCCCACTTGAAGTGACAAATAAATAGAAATTCCAAATTGCTTTTCTTGCTTGCTGTTACTTCAAGAGGAACTGTTTCAATTTCAGTCATTTGAATTTTTCTATTTCCGTTCTTGCCTAGATTTTAACTATTCTTAGCATGTCATTTCAGTAGACTCAAGGTGTCGCACTAATAGAAATGTACAACTGTCTTGACAAGTTTGTCGACAGTACATGATCTGGACTGCAACAAGTGTGACATCTTCAAGACTGAATCTCCTCACAAGAAGCTAAGGTATTTTGCAATTTTGTACTTAGTTTGAAATAAATGAGATTGAATTTACTTTATTCAGTCTCTTTTGGTAGTATTATTTCCGTAATGAGTTCGCAATGCTGTCACTTCCACGGGCTCAATAATATACTGCCGTGTCTCATTCTTTGTTTTCGGCTACTCTATTTTTATATTAATAACAATGTACACCAATCACGTGACTCTCATATCAACATTGGGGGGTCGCTAATTCCCATTGGTTATGGGTCTGGAACCGTGGTTTCCGCTCTAAATTAACCTTAATATTATTTAATAATATTTTTATTTAAATATAAATTTAAAATTTTATTCTTTCTCGTATGTGTGTGTATATATATATATATATATATAATTGATTAATTATTATTTAATTATTAAACATGTTCACAATTAAATAAATATTTAAATATATTAGACATATACTTATATTTATCATTATGTATACTCTAAAATACAATTATTATTTATATAAATTATCATATTATTTAATTATTATTATTAAATTTATATACATTTTTAAATAAATTATAATATTTATTCTATTAAAATATTTTTTCTAACGTGTTACTTTTCCTCACATAAAGCCTATCTATCAAACGTTGTATCCAATAAAAATCTCCTCTCTCAAACATGGCCAGTGGGTCCAACGAAAATTCGGCCTAGCTTATGTTTTGGTAAGAGCTCAGCTCACATACAATTAGGTTCACGAGTCTTCGAGCAGGCCCTGCTCAATTAACAACACCAACAGAGACTTGACAAAATGCACGTATAGACACATGAACCGAAAATTTTTATTCCATGGTAAAAAGGATTAATGGAATATATGGGTGTTATAATAATAGATATCTATGGATATGAGTACACGCCTGTCACAAATACACACACACGTATGTATGTATTAACAAAACCCTATTATGAGTGGAGGGTTTAAGACATAACAACCTTCAAAGTAGCAAAGCACTCAGAATAACAATAACGTGCAGCATGTAATCCGTGTCATTTGTGTGTACCAATTGAAGAACATATGTGTGAACCGAAAATTTCATTCCATGCACGGTTAAAGGGATCAATGTACTAACCAATTAATTTTCATTAGATGTCAGTTCTTTCATGCATTTAACGATTGAGGTTTTGTGCAATTTCTTCAAGGAATGAGGTGGGAAGCAAGATGTCGGCCGGTCCAAATCTAGTACTAGAGATTAGACATTGACAGACTACCTAAAAATGCAAACCAGCAGCAGCCATTACAAGAAGACGGGGGCAGGGGCAGTTGTGTAGCAAACAAATCCCCACGACAACCTCTTAGTTCAACAATGAATTATTTTGACGCCTATGATGTCCTTTTTCTACGTTTAAGAATGGTTCACCAAGCGGGAAAGTTTGATACTGCCAAACAACATCTAAATGGATCGTTGCTTCCAGCACATGCTCTACGTTATTTGGTTTTGTGTTACATTCATGATAGAAATCTATGTACTTGCGTAATACTCCCCAACTGGATATTATCTAAATGGTAGCCATCTTATATTCGGAAATGCACTAAACAGCAGTATTCAGATTCCTGTCATAATAGTCATGACAGGAAATCAATTGTCTGTAATTTTGACAATCGAGCCCACTGTATTACAAGAACATGCCCAAGAAAATTAAAATAAAAATCTCTGTATCTTCTGGAAATTAAAGGGACCATCTCCTTTTTCTGCAACAAAAAGAAGTAATAAATGGGGTCGAAAAGAAAAGACGCCTCTGAGTTAAAATTATATATATAATTGAATTTCCGCAACTAATTTTTTTTTATTATTTTTAAGTTAAAATAATATATTTTTTACAAGTTATTTTAATTAAATAATATATATTTATATGTATATAATTAATATAATTATATATGATATTTAGATAATGTGGGTGCCCTACTTTGACACCTGCGACACCCGTCTGATGTTTTCCACATGCGAGTGTCGGTGGTCCCTCGCCCACTGCCAGTCCTAAGCTTAATAACCCTTCTCTTCTTAACTTCGAACTCCGTTTCATTTTTTGAAATTAATTAAAAAGAGAGAGAGAAAAGACTGCATTTTCCCACAAAAGGTTTATGACAAATAATAAATCACTGACGAATGTGACTTGTTGAGCTGTTTCAGTCAAACACTATTAATCAGGTCGAGATAGACATATGCATGGTTCTATGTATGTCTTGGGGATGTCAATATTGGGATTCTAACACTAACTACTAACTGCAAAATAGTCGACATTGGTAAGAAATGAATTGGTAGCGGATATAACCCTCACTTGATGCGACAACGAAGAAGAACCACAAATAGAAATTCCAAAATTGCTTTTCTTGCTTGCCGTTACTTCAAAAGGAATTTGCTTCAATTTCGGCCCTTTGAATTTTTGTATGTCCATTCTTGTGGAGATTTTAACTATTCTTAGCGTGTTATTTCAATTGACTCAAGGTCTCGCACTAATAAAAATGTACGAGTGTTTTAATAATTTGGTCAACAGTAAGTCTGATATCATCAACGCCGTGAGTCCCCTTACAAGAAGCTAAAGTACTTTGTATTTTTATACTCAATATGAAATAAATGAGAGTGAATTGACTACTTATTAATTAATTAGTCATTTCAAAGTCGTATTATTTCCGTAACGGATTCGCAATGCTATCACTTTCCCGGGCTCACAAATGTTCTGCTGCGTCTTATTCATTGATTTTCGTCTACTCTATTTTTATAATAATAATAATAATGTCTGAATCACGAGACTGCTGTATCGATGTTGGAGGGGTGATAATTCCCATTTGATTCAATAATCGATGGATGATGCATCAGAACCCGCAAAAAATGCTGGCTGCTATGCAACAGAAAGGTTGATGGTTTTATTCCTTGATGGGAGAGCAAGAATGGTCACAAACTTGCTTCTGGCCACTTGCAAATCATCACATGATCCACAATGAATATATTCGTGATCCATATTGTCACAAAGCCAATCCCTTTCGTCCCCTATTCTCTAAGAATCATGTGATATCTACAAAACGAAGTAGACAGCTAAAATCCCTCACACGATTCGGACCCAAATGGCCTCACTGGGGACATCCTGGTACACCACAAACAGAAGGTAGTATCCCGACGGCGCAACGTTGCCCGAACTCGGCGTCACGACCCGAACTTCGTAAGTTGATTTCCCCACTGCTTTCACACTCCCACCGCTCAGCACCACCAGCCTTTGGTTCATCGAAAACGCGTGTGTCGTGAACGACGGTGCCACCATTGTTACCATGACCGAGTTCTCATTTACCCTGTCTGAAAGATTAATGGTGAAACGGACAGCCAGTTGGCTGCCGTGTCCTATTCTAGACTGGGAAGTGGGAGAAACAATCTTGGGTCGAAGTTTTGAACTAACGTATGACGGGGAAAATGCTTCTAAGGATAGTTCAGTGGGATACTGAACTCCTGTGAAATTGTAGAATATATGAGGATTGCTGCCTCCGACGAGAACACGGCCGTCGCGAAGCAATATAGCGGACGAGTGGTACAGTCGAGGTGTCGTACCCGATGTTTGAATCTCAAATCTCGACCCTTTTGAATTATCGGGTCGGTATATAACCGGTGACAACACCGGGTCTCGACCCAACTCCCACCCGGCCGAACCGGAGCCGGCCCCGTTGATGATCAAGACGTTGCCGTTTGGTAGTAGCGTCATGTCCCCCATGACCCGACCCATGGGCATGGTCTCCATGGCCCATTGCGGGTTCGGATCGTTTACTCGGATCCTGCCACACGTGTCAAGCGCTGGCATGAAGTGACCGTCGCCAGCGCTAACGTAGGCTCCCTTAGGCGCGCCGCCGCACACCAACACTTCAGCTCCGCCGCTGTTCTTCAACGGAAGTAGGACTGCGGAGCCTGAACTCGGGTAGCACCTCGGATCTCCTCCTGGAATTTCCGGGTAGTCTTTCACCACCTTGTCTTTTTTGTAATCAAACAAGATAGCTCGATTATTGGAGAAAATGAACAGATTTCCGTCCACATTCAGGAAGACAAATGGGTACAAATTGTTCTCGATACTCGGATCGTGCGTCTGCACGAGAAATGGCAAATTGAAGGACTTTTCGGCTGGGGATGTTTTTGGATAGAACTCGTAATTGAACTGCCGCCTTCCGCCAATAATAATCTGCCTACCATCAGGCAATTTGTGATCCGTGGCGTACCATCTTCTCTGCGCAAGCTCCGGATTAATTTCTTTCCAGTCGCAGGAACTATCCCGACACGGTTTGAACTTTCGGACACCGTGATCGCCGTCATTGTAGCCTCCCGTCTGGACCAACGTCCCGTCGGGCGTGACGGCGCCGGAGGAGCAAAAGGTGTCGGTCAGCACCATGAGTGGGCGGACGGAGTTGGCAGCGACGTCGTACTCGATCGAGTGGGCAGTGCAGTCGACCGTCAATGCGGTGTCGTTTGGGTCGTGGCGGCATTTGCCTCCGGGTAAGGATATGTTGGAGGGGCCGAAATCTGTGCGGTCGAAGATGACGACGCGGTCTGTGTGGAGGAGCTGCATGTGCATTGCCGAGACGCCGGTGCTGGGGAGCAGCATCTCCCACTTGCCCTCGGCGGCTCCAATGAGAACGCTGTCGGGAGCAAACAAGAGCAGCGGGAGGCAATGGCGGAGGACGAGGGAGAGAATTAGAGATGGGGCCATGTTGGGACGTGATTGGGTGGCTGTTGGGGTTTGTCGGGCTTTAAAGCGATGGGGTGGGCTGAGAGTGCAGAAAGCTGACGGTGGACAGCGCCGCACGCAAGCAAACCGCGTGGAACTGTTTCTTTTCTGGCCTTACCTTCTTAGTTTTTTTATCTACAGTTGACAAAAATAATTCCTTAACTCTATTTGGACGTATCTCTATCCCAATATGGATATAAATTACAAAAAACGTTGTGGTCCAATCCAATGTCATTCACGGCTGCCATGTGGATCTTCTAGCCTGGTTACCATCACACGACCAGAGAAGGACACGGTTGCTTTCTTCTTTCTCTATTTATTTGTTCATTTTCCTTCTTATTCTTCTTATTTTTTTATTTTTTTTTATGTTTCTTTTTTCAGTTCTCTCTTTTTCAAAACATATTTTATTTAAAATATTATATTTTCATATGTATTTTATAATTATCAAACAGATATAAAAATAATGTAGAACAAACTAAAATTACATCCAATAATAACTATAATTTATGTGTATCTATTTTATCATTTTGTAACTTTTTCCCATTGCATTTGAGGGACTATTTAATAATTTATGCTAATAATTTTAAAGATATATCCTTTTATGATATAATTTATAATAAATTTTAGAAAATTAAATTTAAAAAATTTAATCTAAATTATAATAATTAGATTTATTTAAAAATAAACTGTGCAAAAATTGAAATTAAAAGTAAAAAGATATTAAAATACGAAAGTAAAAAGAGAAAAAGAAAGAGAGAAAAAAAAATAAAAATAAAAATAAAAAGAATAGAAAAAATCTATGGTATGAGAGAGGACGCGTGTCCATGTGGTGCACTGATCGCCTGATCAGCATCCACCATACCCCTCCTCTAACGCTATGTTTGTCCGCATCGAATTCCGTACAATCAATCATTTCACCCTACTAAATTTTTCGTTCAAATTTAAATATATATATTATATATATATATATATTTAATTAATTATTTTTTAATTATTATATCTATTTATAACCAAATTCATATCAAAATACATAGACATACTCATATTTATATATATTTATATCTTATAATTTAATTATTATTCTTATATACTATTTTATTATTTTATTATTATTATATAATTTATAATTTTATAAATAAATAAATTCATATAAATTATATTATTTATTAAATCAAAAATTTTCACCCAACCATGCTGCTCGTCCCAACAATTCTTAGCAAACATCGTCCATCCATAGTCAAAAAATCCCTTGCAAACTTAACCTAAATGTTTTAGAACTGCCGACTACTTTGACCTCTCATGGCAATCGTCAATTAGGAATTTTGATGAGTCAGTTTTATTAACATTAATTGCAGTCAAATATTTCATAAATTAGAGTAAATTTCTAGGTTCATTTAGAAAAAGAAGTGCTGCATGTTGAAGGATAACTGAATAACGGTATTGGAGATTGCAATGGCAATGAACTGTTATGGTGGGGGCTTTCAGCTTTGAAACCATGTCCTCGTCTCATCGAAGATGATTTGGAGCTTTTCAGACCAGAACATTTCGGTTACGTGTAGATCAGCTTGTGAAATATTTCAGAATATTCCCACGTGTAGAACAGCTTGTCTCAGAATACTCCGGAAGGAACAAGCTGTTCTACACGATCAAAAAACAATGCATTCACACGTGGTAAGAAGATTTGGAGCTTTTCAGAGTAAATTCTCCTCAGAATGCCATATATACGTTGCTTATTCGTTACGATAATTCTTTTACCAGAATAAATAAATAAATAAATAAATCTAGTGGGCCTCTTGGCCCAAATTCGGCCCAGTGAGTCAAGTCTTGACATATTTCTCAACCAGACAGATTCTCCCTTGAATTAAAAAACTGAAATTGGGAATAATTGGCACTCCCAAGTTGTCTTGTCCAACAACAGCATCTGTTTGCCTGATTGGTAGATGCGTGAGAACTGAAAACCTTCTTTTCTCGGTTTGCTTTTTACGTTTCTATGCTACGCTGCTGTGTTTTAACAGAAATATCAGATTAGGACAGAACATAATTATCAAGTTGAAAGAAGTAATGTTAGATGCTGGTCCAAATGTTTGGGTGATTAAATTCAAATTTAACATTGACTTCACACACAAAATCGGACTCGCAAAATTGACACGTTATACACCTGTGTCTGAAATTAATAATAAATCATAAAGCTACTGTATCTAAATAATGAAAATATTATAATTTTTAATTAAAAATATAAAAAAAATATTAAATAAAAAAGAAAATTAAAATAATGCTAAATATGTCATTTCATATTGTATCACTAAAATAGAGAGTAATGCGTCATTTTACATCATGCAAAATAGAAGAGGCTCGAAAAATGAATAACTAGTACAGGTATTTACACACACATATAGATGTATATTGAAAAATGTATATTTTTAAAGTTCAAACATGAAAGTAGCGGGTCTACATCAGGCACAAGTTCTTTTCACTAAAAGAAAGCAATTACTTAACCGTGTTACATTTCTTAACAGAAAATATTAATTATGGCAGCTCCAAGTTTGGGTTAGGCGTGCTAATTACCAATTTTATTCTCCACCTAAATTACTCATTAAATTAATCCTGCACCTTTTCATTTGGTATCTTAAGATGGCTTGTTTGCCAAACATTCCATGTCTTTTCTTGATTGCCATGCATTCAAAGGAAAGCTGCCTGATAGCAGATGACACACTGCAAGAATATTATGCACTTTAACTCAAAAGCCAATTCTCTTGATATCTAACTTTTTAAAGATTACTAACTGAGTTGTTTTCTGTTATCTATATTCATTCACGCTGGTTAAAGAAAATTTGTTGAAATGTTACACATTTACCATTTGTAAATTGCTTGAAACAAGTGGGGTGTTCTTTTAACAACTCTAATCGATCCTTTTTGGTAAACCATTAATTATAAAGTATCAATAGATGGGAGATACCCAGTAAGGGGTGGTGATCGGGTTAAGGTTGGTAAGTTGATCAATTGAGATATAAGTATTCCACTCAAATTGTTTATCCAAACTTCACATTTTACTTTTACAAATCTGTTCTTTTTTAACCTACAATTTATGTAGATCACATAAAACTAATCTGCCAAATAGCGACACAAAATAAAAGTTAATTTCACCAATCTAAAACATGTTTGGCAAGCTAAACAATGATAGTGAACTTATAGTTCGACACGAGAAGAAAGAACAAAGATGGGTAGCTATGAAAGTGCAGAAAACCAAGTTGTTGATTGTTATTTAAATTATTTGATCCCACTACTAATGGCCTGCTATTGAGAGTTGAAGAAGAAAATTGTCGATTGTAAATTATAAAAGAGGGGCGATGTGATGTTTACTATTTTGAAAGTACTTTAACTAGTTTAAAAAATAAGTAATAAAATAATAAGCTAATTAAATTTTTTTTATATTTATCAAATTATTTTAAATTTGTAAATGAATTTATAATATGAGTGACTTGAATTCAACCATTCTTTTTTGTAGTTTATCAGGTCCAACTCAATTTCATGCACCCACCAAGGTTTAATTCAATCCCATTAATTTTGTATGGGATCTGTGCGGTATTTTCCAATTGTATCAAGAATTACTGCCCCTAATAATATATTCTAGCAGAATTCATTGCGTTGAGGTCCGATCTTTGTATATTTGACTCACCATCATGAGTTTTTGGGAGATGTTTTCCAGATTACAAATATTTTTGCGAGTGGAGAACGCATTTTCAGTTTTCCTAATCAAATAAAATGTTTCAATCTTGTGGAAAGAAGTCTTTGTAGGAAGTCATGAAGATCAAACAGTGACAGTGTGCTTGAGGGCGCAACTCAGCAGCAGCCAGTACAAGAAGACAAGGGCCGTCGTCGAGGAATCTAATTAAGCCGTCGTTACAAACAAATCCCCGTGACAACATCGTATTTAACTATCAATTATTTAGATGCCTATGATCTTCTTCTTTTGTACATTAAAGAATGTTTGAGCAAGTGGAGAAATTTGACACAGCCAAGCATCGTCTAAACGGATCTCTACTTGCTGCGCATGCAGCTGATTGTCTTGTTTGATTTTATACCATCTTGTTTGACTATAATGTATTTGTATGATGCACTTACTCCCCAGCTGGATATTATCTGAACGGTAGCTATATGTCTTTCCAAATCTTATTTTTTGGAATTAGTTCACTAAACAGCAGTATCGGATTCCTGTCAATTGCCTATAATATTTTGTCCATTGTCGAACCAACAATCTTAAAAGAACATGCCTCGAAAACTGAAATAAGAATCTTGTTACCTTCGAGATGTTGAAGGGACCATCTCTCCTTTTTCTGCGACAAAAAGAAGTAATTATTGGGGTAGAAAAGATGAGATTGTTCGGTCTGCAAACTCAGCCCCGCATGAGGATGATCACGCTATTCTCTTCAAAGTTCAAACTGCATCTTCTGTTTTTTGGTTCTAAATTAAAAACGAAAAGTCTGCACAAGGAATATTCTAAGCCGCCGTTACAGACAAATCCCCCGAGGTAAAGCTTTGTTTATTTTCAAATTGTAATATATATTTGTAAATATTTTTATTTTAAAAATTATGTGAAAGTAAAGAAGATAAAGAAATAAAATTCAAAAAATGTAACAATTGAATGTGTGTTTTTTAGAATATAATTTGAAAATGAGCATAGCCTGCTTTTGTTTGGATGCAAATTACGGCAGGAGGCTAAAAATAAAAACGATAAAAAAAAAAAAAAGTGACATTTTGTTTAGCACAAAGTATATTTGCAAGTGTGGGATGAAAATGGTGGAAAATTTGTACGCAACATAGATAATGTGATTTTTTTTTATTATTATCTTCTTTCGTTTTTTTCTTGTTGCACTTTGTTCCTCACACAAAAATTGTAAGGTATGCTTGTTTTGATTTTTGAGTATGTGTTTTTTGATATCTTTTTTCAAATAATTTGTAAAAGTAAGAGAAAATTTAAAAAATATACTGATTAAATGCATGTATTTTTTCCGTAAAAAGTGGAAACCAAACATACACCTACTTATTGACACGGAATTTCAAATGTATATCTTTGTAATATAATGTTCTAGCTGTTTTAATAAAGATTTTTGATTACATAAAGTGAATTTACATAACTACCCTTACGTTAAATACTTTTATTCTTTCTTCTACCTTTTCATTTGACTTATAATTTATATTTATATGTTCTCTTAAATTTTATTATTTTTTTAAAATTCTTTTAATCTTTCATCATTTTTTTCATTTTAAATATGTTTGTGCAATGTAAAATCACATAATTTTTTTTTAATTTTTTAATTTCCTTTTTTCTCTTCACCTTTTTCATTTGTGTTCTCTTTCAAAATTTCTCTTTTTTAAATATTCTTGATATTTCATCACTTTATTATTTTAAATATTCTTTAAACTTATTAATATTAAATAATTTTGTTTTTATTAATTAAAATGTAATAATTTCACATTTCATTAAAAAATTTGTATAGCATAGAGCGAAGAAATTTTACTAATTTTTAGAATTTTTTTTAAGTAAACCCTAACCCAATTTAACACGATAGGGCTCATCTTAGGCTGTTTCTTAACCTCTTTGTTAATGAATCTTATAATGTCACAAATAAAATATTGTCGCACAGGCACAACCAACGCAACAACGATATTTCGGACGTTTGGCATTGAAAAATTTTACAGGTCAAATTTACTTAAAAAATTCATAGATGCAGATGACACAAATACCTAAAATTTTTGAATTACACATCACCAATGTGTAAAATAATTTTATTTTTGAGCATCAAGAATCTAAGTTGCACATTTACGAAATCAAAATGTGTATAATCAAACACATTAATTTTAACATATCATGAGACAATTCAAATATGTTAATTTTATCATTTACTTTATATTATCATGATACAATAATTGACTATAATTCTGATTTTTTTTTTTATATTTCTATCATTAAATGGTGTCAACTATTAATCTATTTTATTAAGATATATGATTATAGTGTCAATTAATATGTGTACTATAATGACCTATTTTGCTCCAGATTTATCATATTAATCGCTATTAATAAATATTTTTTTCGTAATTTTATTGTTTCCTATGTTCGCACACAAACAAATACATACATATTCTTTCAATTTGATGATGGTCGTTGTAACTTGTTAAACATTGGACATCTGGGTTTATTGAAAATGATCCTCATTTTAGATTATTTTGTTATTAATTATCTATTTCTTTAAAACACATATCTTGCCCAAATACCACTCTTATCACACTAATCAGTGAATATATCTGGACACGTGCCATAAATTTCACTGAAATAATTAATAAATATTTATTGTTTATAGTTATCTATATTTAGCGATAATTGATTATTGAAAGTTATTGATGATCCGTATATTATATACATGCATTTTACTTCTTCAATAAAATAAAGAATTACTAAAAACCAAAAATTGAACAACTTAGGCAAAACTATTACGAAACAAAACCAGAACATACAAGAATTTCTTTTTGTTCTGCATTATTTTGACAATACACAATGACTACGTCTTTTTTTTTTTTTTTTTAATGCCAAAATAAATCATCAAGAAGAAACAAAAGCTCTTATGGGGGAAATGTAATAAACCGAAGCCACACCAGTCTGTGTGCTTTGATCAATAATATCGCCATTCCTTTTTGGTCGTTTCTCGTTGTGGCTTTTTCTTTAAAATCTAATTGGAAAAAGGTTTTTGAACCTTGATGGTTACCATGAAACCCATCTTAGCAAGAGAGAATGGCTGGATTCTGATTGAATTTATGTGTAAGCTAGCTCTATATTTGCCACTAATATTTAACTTCCGGTGCTGGTGTTATAAAAGGTTTTTTTTTTTTAAATCTAATTTTCTCTTACTTTTATATAATTTTCAAAATAAAAACACATAAAAATACACACACACACACCGTAATTATGGAGATAAAAACTTTTAGTTGCAGAAAATGAATTTCCATAACTATCTTTATGTTGAATTGTTTTATTCTTTCTATTATTTTTGTTATCTCTTTTCATTGATTTATAAGTTGTATTTATATTTCTTCTGTCGAATTTTTCGTATCTTTTTACATTTTCTTATTGTAAATATTTTTACATAATATAAAATTACAAAATTTCTTTATTCTTGATATTTTTGTTTTCTACATTTTTCTTTTTCTTTGAACTCATTATTTTTATTTTTGTTGCCACTCAAATTTTCTCCTTTTTCAAATTCTTTAGATATTTCTTTATGTTACTATTTTAAATGTTCTTTATACTTCTTAAGTTTAAATAAATTTATTTTTATTAATTAAAATATAATTATTTTATAATTTAAAAATAAATTTATTTTTATAAGTGAATGTGGCGTAGTGTGGGCAACGGGTGTGCCCGACGGACCTACGGGCATATTGCTACAACGCGAGCAAATATTTGCAAGCAAGGTTGTCCTGTGAAGTGTAGATGAGTTAAATTCAAGTACTTTAATAATTACTTGAATATTTTTCATCTTAATTTTTTAAAATTCGAAATTAAATTTTAATTTGACTTAAGTAATGGGATTAAGTTTTAAAAAATTAAATAAATTTAAATTTAAGTTCAGTTAAATTTAAAAATAATTTTAAATTTAATTAAACTCAAATCGATTAACTCACGTTATTAATACCTTGATTGGCTAATTGCCCAGATTGTGACCTATACGCGTGCAAGCCCAGGGTACTTGAGTGCACGGCTGAAGCTGACGACCACGCGCACGGGGCAGCCAATGCCGGCAGCAACGCGTGGAAGCACCGGGCGACGACTGACGAACGTCACGCTGGATGGCGACCGATGCTGGGTGAATGCTGCTGGGCGTTTGCTTGCAATGATTGTGCTGTGAATCTTCGGACGACGTAATCAACCCAAAGGCACGCATGCAGAAGGGAATTGACCCTACCGCATATTATTTTACTAGAATTGATTAATCCTCAATCCTAAAGTCTGCAAATAAGCTTCTGATTCAGTTGTTGATCATCCAAAATCTTCATTAAATTTTAATGTGTTTTTCATATAGTAAATATGAAGTTCTGAATGTTATTAGTACGTATCTCTTTAATATTCATTAACTACGAGGTCTTAACAACTCAAGCTGGAGTAGCGAGCAAATTAAGCTCGATAATTGTTCAAAAATTGCTTATTACAATTTTTTAAAATTTAAAAATCAAATTAAAATGTGACTTAAACAATGAAACTAAATTTTAAAAAAAATAATCAAGTTTACATTTAAACTCAATTAAATTTTAAAATATTATTAATTCAATTGAGTTCGAATCGGATAGTTTCAGTTATAAACACCCTGTTGTTTAAACTTAGATATGCCATCTTCGTTTTTAGGACATACGAGTATACCAACGTTAATGCTGCAGTGAAGAATTTATGGGATATATTCATCATTGATGACATTTATGTTGCAGATTTATTTTATCTTTACTTACTTATTTATCTATTTGTTATTATTAGTAGAAGTGATTATAGTAGTGTTCACCAAGCTGTGGGTGCATGTCACATTCTAACACCTACAAGTACTAAAGTTTTTTTCAAATAAATTTGGTTGTGAAATTGTTGATAAAAAAAATGGTTTTTTTTTTTTGTTTTTAAATTTTGATATGTATTTTTAAGAGTTTTTGCTTCGAAAATTTTATAAAAATGAGATAAAAATAATAATAATAATTAAACATACATTTTTTTAAAAAATTATATCTAAAAGTACGTACTCAAAAATCAATAAACACAGTGACAATATGAAGATAGATAAGCATTAAAAATAATTAAGAAATATTTACTTATTTGTACAGATAATTAAGATAATATGGTTTAACACGTTCAAACAAATTTTAGCCTATGGAACTTATGCTACATAAAGCTAGAGTCGACTAATGAGATTGAATTGAAAATATTTTTAAAATCTGAAATCGGGCTCAATTAAATTTAAAAATATTTTTAAATATAAACAAACTCAAATCAAATCGAATGGTCTGAATTGTTCATGTGATGTGACCCAAATGCCCTCCCTTGGAATGCCCAGATACACCACTGAGAGCAGACGGTATCCAGACGGCGCAACGTTGGCCGAATTGGGCGTCACGAACCGAACTGTATACTTTGATTTCCCAACTGCCTTCGCACCTCCACAGCTCAGCACCACCAGTCTTCGGCTCATTGAAAACAAGGGGGTGTTGAACGGTGGGGCCACCATTGTTACCATCACCAAACTCTCATTGAACCTCTCCGAACGGTCAATAGTGAAACGAACAGTTGTCTGTTGTATCCTATTTCACATGGCGAAGTGGGAGACATGATCTTGGGTCGAAACTTTGAGCCCATGTACGAAGGAGAAAATGCTTCAAGGGATAATTCGGTAGGATAAAGAACTCCCGTAAAATTGTAGTTTCTGTGAGGATTGCTGCCGCCGACAAGAACCCGACGGTCACGAAGTAATATTGCAGTGGAATGTTACACACGAGGCATGTAGCTCGAGCTCTGTTTCTCTAAATCTCGACCCGTTTGAGTTGTCGGGTCGGTAGATGAGTGGTGACAAGACTGGGTCTCGAGTCTCGACCCAATTCCCACCCTGCCGTACTGGATCCCGCCCCATGACCCGACCCGTGTCCATGGTCCACCCCCATGGCCCATTGCGGGTTCGGATTGTCTATTTGGATCCTTGCAGACGTGTGAAGCGCTGCCACGAATTAGCCTTCCCTAGCTCCACCATAGGATCCTTTTGGTGCACCACCACACACCAGAACTCAATGGAAGCAAGACTGCAGAACCCGTGCTCGGGTAGCTCCTCGGATCAATTCCGGGGTAAGTTTTCACCACCTTATCTTTTGTGTAGTCGAACAAGATGGCTCGATTATTCGCGAAGATGAACAGATTCCCGTCCACGTTCGGGAAGACAAATGGGTACAAGTTGTTTTCGATATTCGGATCATGCGTCTGCACGAGAAACGGCAAATTGTAGGACTTATCGACTGAGGATGTTTTCGGGAAGAACTCATAATTGAACTGCCGCCTACCACCAATGATAATGTGCCTCCCGTCTGGCATTATGTGATTCGTGGCGCACCACCTTCTCTGCGTAAGGCCACGGTTACTTTCTTTCCAGTCGCAGGAATTATCCCTGAATGGTTTGTAAATTCTGACAGCGTGGTCGCCCTCATTGTAGCCTCATGTCTGGACCAACGTTCCGTCCGGCATGATAGCGCCAGAGGAGCTAAAGGTGTCTGTCAGCACCAGGAGTGGGCGAACGGAGTCGGAAGCAACGTCGTACTCCACGGAGTGGGCAGCAGTCGGAACCCAGTACCCTGTCGTTGTTCATTTTATTTTCCTATATGAATTCATTATTATATCTATTTAATTACCATTAACTACAATAAGTTAGGATTTTAATATATAATGGTAATTATATTTATTCTGTGGAAAGCATTATAGTAATGCAACAAGATGTATACTGCTAAAATGTAATGGGTATGTTTGTTTCTTGACGTAGATGGGGATGAAAGTTGAAGAGATTTTGATGCGTAGAAAAAACTTATGTTTGGTGGTAAAACGTAAGAGGGGTGAAAATTTTAAAATTGTTTGAATTTGATTGCATGTATTATATATATTTAATATAAAAATAATGATTAGTTAATATAATTGGATACAAATATATATAAATACGAGTGTACAGGCTTATCAATTGTATTTGTTTAATCACTCAAATTTCGTTCTTTTTCAAGGTTTTTTTTTTTATGTTTATAATTTTTTTTGTTTTAAACATGCTTCTTACTTTTAATTTTAAATAATTTTTTTTATTATTTAAAGTACAATAATTTTATAATTTATGGATAAATTAATACACCCAAGCAGTCGTAAATATTTACTAGTCTTAATTATGCCAATTCCAACTTAGGGTTTAACGTGCTCATTACCAATTTCTTTCCCAATGTGCTAAATTTATTTTTGTGTTTTGGTGCAGGTTTTTCGTGTGATTTTGAAAAAATGTGTGGAAATAAGTAATACAAAGAAATTTAAAAAAATTAAAATAATTACAGTGTATATTTTTTAAATACAAAAATAAAAATAAATATAGCGGAGTTTGCACGTTTATCATTTGGAGTCAAAATGCTTTACAGAGTTGGATGGTTTATGTCGAATTAAGGTATGGCTTATATGCCAAGGTTATGTTTGGAAGAGGGGCTTTGTTGGAGTCATGTTGAGCTAAAAATATATATGTTTGTTATAAAATTTTGATATTTTGAAAATTTAAAATTATTTAAATATATTTATAAATTTTATAATAATGATTGGATGATGTGATAGTATATAATTTTTATATTTTAAATATAGATAAATGTGAGTATGTGTGTAATATTTGATTGTAAGAGATGAAAAATTTAAATAAAAAATTGTTGAGTAGCATGTTTAGTAGTGTGAAATTACACTATGTTTGGTTTTTGGAATTTAGGAAGGAAAAGAAAAGAATATGTTAAGAAAAATAATTTTGATTGTTTGGTTAAAAAGAAAAATTTTATAGGAAAGAAAACTAAAGGCAAATTATATTTTAGAGAAAGAAAATTCACTTTCCTTATAAAATAGTGAGAAAAATTGAAGGAAAATTATTTTAACCATTATTCTTCCTCCAAAAAATTCAATAATTCGATTTCTTTTATTTATTTTTTCATTTTTTTTTCAAATTATATAAAATTTTGATTTAATTTTTTTTATTTTTTCATTTTTTTATTGAAATCCTTTGAATCAAACACTGTGTAGAATTTTGAATTTCTTTCAATTTTTTTTTCTTTTTCTACTATTTTTCTTTTCACTCTAAATTCTAAAACCTAATCACACTCTTAAAATAGGATGTTGGGACATTAAAAGTTGCGAAACAAACCATAGCGCGAGATTTTCTTGATTGCCACTGAAAAAGGCCAACCTGATGCATAACAGTTTTCTATCGAACAAGTAGCTACTTGATTTGAACCAAAAGCAATATATGGCTCTGTGATCCACTTATATGCTTGGGTTGTCACTCTCACACTAGGCCCATAAGACAAGACATGTTGATAAACATGTTAATACCTATAATTTAATATATTTCATGTTAAAATATATTGGATTTGTTTGTATTCATTCGTCCAAACAAATACTAATATTACAAAGAGGATAATGGTTCATACATACGTCGAACTCGAACTATTTCAACATTGATGTTCTCGTGTTGAAATTTTTTTTTGTTGACAAGCCAAATTACTCGACTTGATTTAATTTAACAATTCAGATAAAATTCGACTTGACTTGTTTTGTAATTCGAGCTTGAACAAGCTATGAAAAGGCTTGGACTCGACCTTGTAGCTCGAGTTCAAGTCTCCTCTCTATTTTTATTTTTTTTATCATGTATATTCATTAAATAAATAAAATTTTAAATTTTAAATAAAATATAAATGATTAATTTACTAATATTACAACTAATGAACACACTCTCGTTATTGAAATGTTAGGGATTCAAATTTGATGGCAATAAATTGTTATTTAGAATGTATGAAGTTTGAACTTAGTAGGTTAGGACTTGAGTTGGATGATTTCATTTGAATCCAAATTTATCAAAAATGATTTAAAGTTGATCTCCAGTCAATTCAAATCCTATCTCTTCCACTCATATTCATGCACGTGTACACCGTAACCCCCACAATGTTATTTTAATAGCACAAATGAATCTACTTGTTTGAGTTGCCCATAGATATGCATACTTTAATTACTATATTTTTAATATCTCTTTTATTTATATTATATTATTATGAGCCTAATTTAATTTTACACATAATTTATAATATTATTTTTAATTAATAAATTTACATAAATATACTTACACTTTCAAATATAATTATTAATATACTTTTACCATTTTTCTTTTTTTGTTTATGTACTGAATATATATTTATACACTTGTTATTATAAAAATAAAATTTTTTAATTGTACATTGTAAAATTGTATAACTATTTTTAAATATTTTATTTTTGGGATCATTTTCTTTGTATTGACATATTATTTTATTAGTTTTATTTTCAAAGTTTTCTCTCTTTAAGAGTCCTTTTATCTTTAATTTTTCTTAATTCAAATATCTCTACACTTTAAAATTTCAATAAATTTTATTGTTTAAAATATAATAATTTTATGATTTAGAAATAGTTTTACAAAGTGCTGCATTTACTAACATTTATTAAAATTTTGAACAAATACGCATAAAAACACAAATAAAACAAATAAATCCATCTACTAGGTTGGATTAGCCTTTTTTTGATGAAAAAAAATGAAATAAAAGGGTAGAAATGTAATTTGAACTGATTTCGAACACGTGAACAATTGTTTTTGCCTTCCGCTAGTGTTCCCAACGCTATCGACGACGTCGTACGTTTGAAATGGGGCGCAATTAATCCATCAAATTAATTGTTAGTCTCGCGAAGAAAGGAAGGTTTCCATTCAGATCCGATCTCTGCAGAACTCCAAATTGAAAAAAAATGTCGTCAACTTTCAGCGGCGATGAGACAGCTCCGTTCTTCGGCTTTCTCGGAGCCGCCGCGGCGCTAGTTTTCTCTTGTAAATTATTCTTCATGGATCCGCCTCTGCATTTCAGATTCAAGGTTGTTATTGCCGTAAACTTATTAAGCCGTTGCTTTTGTAGGTATGGGAGCGGCGTACGGTACCGCGAAGAGCGGTGTCGGAGTGGCGTCGATGGGTGTGATGAGGCCTGAGCTCGTGATGAAATCTATTGTTCCTGTGGTCATGGCTGGTGTCCTGGGTATTTATGGTTTGATTATTGCGGTGATTATTAGTACTGGTATTAACCCTAAGGCCAAGTCTTACTACTTGTTTGATGGCTATGCTCACCTTTCTTCTGGTCTTGCTTGTGGTCTCGCTGGCCTTGCTGCTGGTATGGCCATCGGAATAGTCGGAGATGCAGGTGTTAGGTAATGTCTGCACCTAAAAACCTGTTAGATTTGGACGATTTAGTATTATGATTCAAAATATTTTGATTTTTTTTCCTGATTGTTTCTGGATTGGAATGTTATTATCGAATTTTCACGTGGTTACATTTGGAAAGTTTGAAGTATGAACTGCGACTTTGATTCAAAAATCGGTTGCTTGAGATTTGCTGTATATTGAATTGAGCGTTTATAATTTGCCTTTTTGGTTTTGTTGAATAATATCTGTTGTTCGACTTGCAATTGAGTATTTTGTTGTTATTTTCTGTCCTCCTTACCTTTCAATGCATTGTTAGGATTTGCTGTAAAATGCTTTAGCCTTAATTGTTAGAATCAAGATATTGGTTGGTCAACTTTCCAACATCTTGCTGATATAACAAACTGAGGTGTGGCTAATAAATTATTGGCGTAATGCATGACCTACACATTTGTGGCTTCTCCTTTAAATGGGGGCCAATCTATCATGCACCACTCTCATCCACTTATGCTGATGAGCACAAAATTTGATTTTCTGGAACCTTCAGCCTGGGTGTTGCCATTGTCATTTTTTCAGGTTACTAGTATTGATCTAATTTGGGGAATGGTAAGCTTACTGTATGATAAATAAAATGGGTTCTTTTAAGGCTTTCTTAATCTTTATATGGTTCTTGGTGAGCGGATTGTGGCTCTAGAGGTTTTGCAGTCATTGACTGGCCATGCTAGTGCAAGAAGAAGGTTAAGTTTTTCTTAGAGTTCTCTGATATTTCTAGTTCTAAAGGTAGGCAACTCTAGTTTGTGGCATCTGTTTTGATTGTCCTTATTCGAAAATGTGATTGCCATTATGATGTGGGGTCCTATCTCTGTGCATTAAATTAAAATCACTGTGCTTATCTTCAAGTCCAGTAAATGATTAACTTCTTATTTTTGGATTGTCCATTATTGTCTTTATGAGATGCAATGTTGTTTACTCTGATCTTATTGCTCCATATTACAGAGCCAACGCCCAACAACCAAAACTCTTTGTTGGGATGATTCTTATTCTCATTTTTGCGGAAGCCTTGGCACTTTATGGTCTCATTGTTGGCATCATCCTCTCTTCTCGTGCTGGTCAGTCAAGAGCAGATTAGAAGAGAGTATTGCTGTTTCTTCCTATCAAGAGTCCTTAAGCATGTAATCCTGGTCAGCTTGGTGATTTGGCTGTGCAACATCTTGAGCCTGAATTTGCTATCGTTCATGGCAATTACTTGGCTAGAAGAATTGAGGGTTGACATGTCGGTAGGATGTAGATCAGAAGTTTGGTTTTACAGAATAAAGCTGATATTTATATGGTGCTGTATCCTGTGAGGACGCTAGTTGATCTGTGTAAACTGTTGCCTGGATTATTTATTATTTATATTTATTTTTTATTTCGTACACTTAATAAGTTTTTATGGCATGCATCCCTGCAAGTACCCCAAATCCTAAGAGTTTGACAGATACCAAATTTATGTTTATGTGTGCGTTTGTGCATACATATATATATAGCAAGCTGAATATAAATATTTATGAAATTGATCTCCGCCTCCCCTCTCAACAACCCGACCCCGCCTTTCCAGAGTCTTTGGTCTCGCACTTGAGTTCAGTTTGGCTGCTTGGGTTTTGTGTTTCCAGCTGGTGGGTAAAAAATATGTTATACCGAGAGACTAACCATATTCTGTAGATCAGTTGCTTTTGGACAGGTTTAATGTAGTGGCTACTGGCAGATGAAAGGTTTGCAATGCAGGCAAGATTGTCGGATGCTCCTCTTCTTATTTCTTTTGGTATCAGTAATTCTGATGGTCTTGTTTTATCTCTAACGATACTGCCTTTGGCTGGAATCAACCTAGAAATTACATTTTCCCTTTGAAGCACGAGATTTCGAGAGAAAATTTTTGTTCCTTCTCCCTTATTGGACTGTTTGTGGATTATAATAGATCTGTCGGGCTGGAGGTACCTCACGTGCCTCAACGATAATAGATTTTGCAATAAACTTCTAGGGTGTAAGCTTTCATAAGGGGATTGAGATGTTAGAAGCATAACCCAACCTAAAACTGAAGTGTTACCTAGTCGAACTAGAGTAGCCATTCAAGATTGATAGCTAATCAAATTTGCCTTGATATTAATTTTTAGAAGCCAACTCAACTTTGCATCTGCGATGAATTGTATGATTGAGCTTTAAAAATGATTCATACATTGAATTTGACATAAATTAGATTTAAAAATATTTTTGAGTCTGAATTCAAGTTGGATAGTTTGATTCATACTGTATTACCTAAAAAAAATTTTCCCTTGTTTTTATATATTTTTAATTTTTTGTGTACTGTAGAATGTATTTTATAATTGAAGGATACACTATCTTATCTACTGTTTACTTCAAGAAAAATGTCTAGTTAATCTTCAAAGAAATTTTGGCCTATGAAAATTTCTCTTACCCCATTCTCCGTGCGCCTATATTATTTAAAAAAAATGTTAGAAGAAAATCTCATTCATTTATCAAAACACAAATATATCTACTACTAATGTACGTTATTCTAATAAAATATTACTTCAATATTAAAAATATCATCATTGCATCTTCTTTGTTAAAATTCATTCAATTACACTTAAATTATATTCACTTTTAAAAATAAGATTAAATCCTATTAATATTATTTTATAGGATTAATTTATCATATTTATCATGTAAAATTAATTATTTATTATTTTAATTATTTTATATCGATTTTACTTTTTTATTAATAATTTTAATTCATCATAAAGAATATATAATTAAATTTAATAAAATAATTTATTCAATTTAATCACGTAAAAGTGAACATGGCCATAAATTATAACTATTTATTTCTAAAAATTTTTCTTACCATATCTTTCAAAACGAATTGTAAGGTCAGAAATGATAACCGAATCTAAGGCAATGTTCCTTGGCGTGGATCCATGGAATGCAATCCTGGCTCAAAAAGACAGCAAACCACGGCTTTGTTTGAATGCAAATTTATACTCGTATTTTATCCATAAAAATTTACATTTCAAATATATTATATAGTAAAAATAATTATTTTTACCTCTTCCTTCTTCTTACTTTTTGAATCATTCTAAAAATTTCACCCTAATTTTCGTTATGCCAAGTTCTGCCTCCAAACAAAACCATAATAGCACTGCATATAATTTATAAACCCTGTTTGAGTCCCTTGAATGACGTCATCTCATACGTGGCCACCCGATTTCTTCCATCGAAAACGTGCTGGCTTAGGCTAAAGGCAACTCACACGCTATGTAATATTCGGCTGCTTAACGACATTTCTCCAATTTAATTATATTTTACTTTAATATATTCAAAGTCAGAAATACTGGTAAAAATAAAACAATTATTTTAATTGATAATACATGTGAGTATAGTACAGTAGAAAGAGATTGAAAAATATTATTGATAATATTATTTCTCCAACATTCTTTTCCTTTCATTTTTGATAAATACGAAACATTGAAAAATATATCCAAAATTACATAAAATCATGGTTTACAACCCCATGCACAAAAACCTTATTATATTACATTGACAATAATTAATAATGTAAACTAGTCAGACGTTGACTGTTGGAAAGAAAGAAATCTGCACTCTGTTTGGGGAGTAATTTTTGTTAGATATAATATTTAGTGAAAATTGTGTTATGATAAGTAAGACAGTTTGTTTGTAAAGTTTTGATAAGATAAAATTTTTAATTTATTTGAATATGTGAATAAAATATATAAGAATAATTAGATTGTGTAATAATATATAAATATAATGATTAGTTTTTAAAATATAAATAAATATAAATTTGAGAATATGTATGATATATGTAAGTATTGATTTGATAATAATAAATGTATTAATTGACAAAAAATTAATTATATATATTTGGTTAAAATAATGCAGTTTTTACTAATTAGTAATTTTTATTTCATTTAATTTTTTTGGATGTATTTTTCTATTAAAAAAAAACTAATTTAAATTTTCAGATTTGTGCTCCTGCACGCGGTGTATGGCACCCACCGGTTGCAGACGAACCTATAAAACAGGTCGACGCGAAAAAGCATTCGTCATCCATGACGTAACTCTACCTCACCTTCCAAGAACCCCTCCCAGTCATTTCCTTCCCCGCCACAATACAATTCAACGCACACAGACTCTGTTTCGAAGCCACAATCTATAAGTAGTGCAGAACATAATATGAACTCTAAGAGGTCGTAGCAAATAGATCATAGAAAATCTTGGACTTGATTGGGCTATTTGCTAATCACGCACATCACCTACAATTGCATAAGTTTTGATTTCATGAGTGCTGGCCTGTGTAGGTGGTCCAGATCTTCATCCAAGTCACTCTACAAAATGGCGGAGGGAATAACCTCATCTCCCGCCTCAGCCGCCGCCACGACGAAGAGACGCTCCCTGTGGCCCTCCGTCCTCCGCTGGATACCCACTTCAACCGATCACATCATCGCGGCGGAGAAGCGCCTACTCTCTCTTGTCAAGTAATAATAATTTCGAAAAAGTTCATCATTTGATGTAATTAACGTAATTTGGGTTGTGAGTTTTTTGTTTTCATTTTAATTTTCCAGGACTCCATATCAGCAAGAACAGGTTAACATCGGGTCGGGCCCGCCGGGGTCCAAAACGCGGTGGTTTCGGTCGGCGAGCGACGAGCCTAGGTTTATTAATACGGTGACGTTTGATAGCAAAGAGGGGTCGCCGACTCTGGTGATGGTGCACGGATACGGTGCTTCGCAAGGCTTCTTTTTCCGTAATTTTGATGCACTTGCCGAGCATTTTAGAGTCATTGCAATTGATCAGCTTGGGTAGTGGAATAGTTATACTGATTTTGTTTCTTTATTTATTTTGCACATGCAATTCAGTTATTTGTGGAATACATTTTTTGACCAAGTAATGGGAGAATTAGAAGATCCACGCTAGCCTGTTTATGGATGTCTGATGAATAACATTTACGACTAGTTTCTTTGGAGCTCTTAATTGTATCGTTTTCCCCAAAATAATTTAGCTGGAAGAAAGAATAGCAATGTGAAGAGCATGCTTCAATTTCTAGTCAAATATGTTGACGAAGAAAGGGGGAAGACAGAATATTGTCAGAGAAGAAAAATAGTGAAAAGTGAACGCTTTAATGTGGACTAAACTTTTACCTTCTTTTTGGTGCAGTTGGGGTGGATCCAGTAGGCCTGATTTTACGTGTAAAAGCACTGAAGGTTAGTTGTTTTAATGCTATGTCAATCAGTAAAATATGCTGTAATTAATCGTTTTCGGTTTCAATATGGATGCTAATGTTAATACTTTCAGTTATTTGATTTTCATAATGTTGAATTTATCGTGCCAGCCAGCTCATCTTTAAGATCAACTTGGTCTGTTTGATATATTCTCTAAACTATAATGCAGAAACCGAGGCATGGTTCATTGATTCCTTTGAGGAATGGCGTAAAGCAAACAATCTTAGCAACTTTATTTTACTTGGACATTCATTAGGAGGATATGTTGCTGCTAAATATGCACTCAAGGTAGACAAGTACTAATTGTTTTTCCTCTTAGCATAAACCTAGAAGTGATGATGGCATATTTCAGAGAAGTGGCTACCTTCCCGTTGTTAATATCACCTAAAATGATTTTCTACAGCATCCAGAGCACATTCAACAGTTGATTTTAGTAGGGCCTGCTGGATTTTCTTCAGCAACAGATATGTCTGAGCGGCTTACTCGATTTAGAGCAACATGGAAAGGTGCCATTATGAATCATCTATGGGAGTCTAATTTTACTCCCCAGAAGATAATAAGGTACTGATTATTTTCCTTGACCAGGCATGATTCGTGTGCTAGAATTGTTATAACTGCCACGGTTTTCCAGTTCTGATACCCGCTTTAATTTTCTACTTTCACTGGATGATATCAATTGGTTTTTTATCATTATCCACCGATAACATTTCCTCCTGCAAGTTCGCTATCTTTCAGAGTTTGTGATATGGGCATGTTGAATTATTTGATCGTCTGAACAATAGGATGGTGGATCTTGTTATTTCTTAGCCTGCGTGCCAAGTTTCTCCCATTTGTTACGGATGCACCAGACTTGTCCATCAGTATGGGTCTATAAAAGTTTGTTTTCAGGGTTTATTCTTTTGAGCAGAACCATGTCCATGGTGTGCACGCATTAAGCATTAATTTAGCTGAGATAATAGCAAAACAATATTTTCACTGCAATAGTTGCTTGCTCAAAATATGTTCGTTAAGTTCTTTGATTCTTATTTATTATTTAATTATATGAGGTGTAAGCCATCACCACTCTTAAATGTTCTAAGACATTTGACCCACTCTTGCTCTCTTCGTCATTCCCTCATGTTATGACTTAGTAAAATCTTATGGTAGTTGCATTTTTCTGTGCTGCTTCACTTTGAAGATTGTGTCCTTCATTCTTAGATAATCTTTTTTAGCTCTTTCTAGTTTCAAGTTTTTGTGAGGGAACCTGTTACCACTTGACACCATGTTGCGACCCATTATGACGGTTGAAGTAAGTTTGACTGCTGCATCTTACTTCACTTTATTTAAACATGCAGGGGTTTAGGTCCTTGGGGTCCAAATTTGGTACGCAAATATACAAGTGTTAGATTCGGCTCATATTCTAATGGAGATGCGTTGACTGAGGAAGAATCCAGATTACTTACAGGTAGCTCGTCATTAAGTTGTTTAAGTTCCATTGATCCCTAATTATGTTCTAATCTTGGGCTGTTTCTTTTGCTGAAGATTATGTATACCATACTCTGGCGGCTAGATGTAGTGGAGAGTTGTGCTTAAAATATATATTCTCCTTTGGGGCCTTCGCTCGGATGCCTCTTTTACATTGGTGAGTTACTTCACACTTGCAGTGATTTTAACTGAGGGAAAAGTGCTTTGTAGTTAGTATTCCATTTTGATATTACTTGTCAATGATAAAAATCTATTACCTCCTGCAAATGAAATGTGTCATCATTTGTTTTATGGAAAAGCACACTAGGTTAATGTAATGCCACACAAAAACTGGGGTAATGCCTGGAGTGAAAGTATATGTTAGACAGAAGGTTCTTGTGTATGATTTAGGCCGCCTGTTGAGGTTCAAAATATGATTCTTCTTTGTTCATGGTTTGCACAGACCGTTAAGTCCTTCAGGACATAAGTATCTTACAGACGGGAAACTTGAAAACTTAATGCGACAAGCTTTTCTCGTACAAAATTTGCCAATTTCATTCTCAACTGAAACACCGGCAACAAGTGACATTTAACAAGCTAGTCTATTCTGGGTGCAGTGCCTCTGATTGGAAGGTGCCAACTACTTTCATATACGGTATCCAGGATTGGATGAACTACCAAGGAGCACAAGAGGCTCGCAAGAATATGAAGGTTCCATGGGAAATAATCAGGGTTCCTCAGGTCTGTAACGTTAGATGATTCCCTTTATAGATACATCCCAAAGTCCAAGATTTAGTTTTGGTTACATGATTTTTTGTGAAATGAAAATTTTGGTTGAAACTGATTGCAGGGTGGTCATTTTGTGTTCATAGACAACCCATCTGGTTTCCATTCTGCTGTAATTTATGCGTGCCGCAAGTTTTTCTCACAGGAACATCCCAACATTAACTCTCTACCACAAGGCCTTGAATCTGTCTAGGGGAAAAGAGTTGGTCACTCATTCGAATTTGTTGGACAAATTTCTGTAGAGTAAAGAACAAGAAATCATTTATTTGATACATATAGCCATTGATTGTGGGCACTATGTCGGAGATACATTCAACATACGCCTTGTGTAATTTATGATTTAGATAGATTCAATGGTTGATTCACAAGGAAAACAACACTTCGTATATGTTGGATGCAAATTTACCACAAATTTTTTTTCCCCCAAAATTTGTGCTCTTAGATATACCATTCAACACAATAACATTTTTTTTAATCTCTCTCTTGACTCTTACACTAAATATTTGTGTCAATTTTTTCCCTCCCCATCATAATTTTATTCAGACCAAGCCTTAAAGTTAGATTAATCTCGTCTCACCAGTGATTTTCTCATCTTCCCTCCCGCAATGGAGTTTTGCTGGGCATCCAAAAGATTTTCTTTTCACAATCTCATCTTTTTGAATGGTTAGTGAAATTCAAAGAGTGAAAAATGCAGAACCCCATATTTGAAGTATAGGATCGTCAAATCAATAAATTAACAAAGCCAGAAACAGCATCCATATAAAGGGATAGATATTTGCAGGTTTTTGTCTTCACCAGAGGTCAAAATAAGCAAGAGAGGGGGGTGGGGTGTGGGGGGTGGAGGCTAGTAATTGGGGGAGTGGGGGGGTGGGGGCTAGTAATAGTTTCGGGGCCGCGCTGTGTCGAGTTCAGGAGTCAGGACTGGCAATGTATGCACAGTTCTGCTATTTTCACTGTTTGTACGCTGTCCTTTTTCTTACCAATCGAGTGGATGGGTCCGTTCTGTAACTCCTATTGGATCCTTTTGGTATTTGATCAGAAGATGATCAGAAGATGAAAATGGCTTTTTATCTTCTATCTAAGTAGATATGAAAATTCAATGTACAGACTACAGAGGATACTCACGGGGGGATTTTTATTTTTTTATTTTAATTAATTTTTTAACAGCGATATGACGCGTCATCTCGTCAGTTTTTTTTTTAAAATAAATAAAATATCTCATATTTCTCTCCATAGTGCGGGAGAAATATGGATAATGTAATAGTATGTTATAATAAATTATAATAATTGTAAATTATCATATTTTTATTTGAAATAAGAAAATTTATTTAAATAAAAGAATTTTATTTCAATAAATTATAATTTTAAATTATTTAAAATGGAAAAAAATTATTTAAAACAGTAAGACGACGTTATAATATCATGTAATAATTTTAAATTATTATATTTTTATTTAAAATAAGGAATAAATTATTTAAGACAACGAGATGACGTTATAATAAATTATAATAATTTTAAATTATTATATATATATTTTAAATAAGAAAGTTTGTTTAACTAAAAGAATTTTGTTTCAATTAATACAGAGATTTAAGTCATAGTCTTGTATAATACTTTTTGAGCGTTTTATGTTTAGACATTTACGTTGCAATAATAATTTATTGAAATTTGAAATTATTATGATTTTATTTAAAATGAAAAATTTATTTACATAAAAGAACCTTTTTTTTCAATAAATTGAGTTTTAAATTATAGTCTTGTATAATACTTTTAAAATTTTTTTATATTTTAACATATACGTTACAAAAGAATACAATTTATATATATAAAAAAAGAAATGTAGTGTTGTTTTATAAAAATAAGTGATATTTTTCTTATAAATATTGTTATATAATAGATTAAAAGATGTGTGTTATAACTTTTTAATGAAATTGTTTGACGTAATTATAATAAAATTAATATAAATACCAATAAAATTTAAAATTTTGAATACATACAAAAGAAAATACTAAATACTACACATCATCCTCATCCTCATCCTCATCTCTTAGACAACTACCGGTGCTACAGTGTGTTGGCCGTCTGGCACGATGTCCTCTTCGTGGTACTGGATCTCCTTAAAGATGATGCAAAGTATGGGACTGTTAAGCTTCCATATTTACAAAGTCCTACTGGAGTGGCATTGGAGATCCATAGTATTGCCGAGGCCGCTCAGGTGAAGTGTACGTATGAAGGGGGTGTAAGGAGACTCTGAAAGTACCATATATGAAGAATCGGCTTGTGGCGTATATGGAGAGTGGGTGCTATGATGCAGTGGCTGAGGTACATATACGTCCTTTAGATCTACAGTGCTAAAACTTGGTACCTCGTGCTGATATGATGCAGTGGCTGAGGTACATATATGTCCTCTAGATCTATAGTGCTAAAACTTGGTACCTCATGCTGATATGATGTGCCAAGAGTTACTACATCGTGGCGATAAGGTGTGCTACGTCCAGGAGTGGGATGTGCAGAAGCAATGTCATCCATCTGATAGTATGGTGGAAAATCTCGCTGGACTTGTTGCTGTGATAGTCGCTCGACACTATCGACAATCTATTTATTATATCCACAAGAACGTAGTTGTTGCATCTGCTGTGTCTACAATCAACCATTTGCATATTACTGAATAACATACATAGAGACATACACACACACACATATGTATATACGCAAATCTAAAAGTGTACCACGTGCGGGAAATAAGTAATGTGGCCAGACTGATATCCAGTATGTACAAATCATGTCCAGGAGTGATAAATTGGCGCGTGACTTGATGGTACTACTCGAAATAGTCTCGTGACACCCGTGTATCTAGGAAGATGGGGCCCCTTATGATATGATCGTCACTAGCCCATTCTTGAATATATGCAGCGTGGTGATGGGCCCAATTAGTCCCCGGACGCCTGCGCCTGTGCTCGTTATGTAGTGCATCCTGAGCCTGTGGTGGATCATTAGGAATGTCTTGTGGCATTCTGAATTGTCTCAATACCCGATCAATGCGGTGCATCTCAATAATCTCATAACAAATGAGTGGACTACAGAACATCCACAATTGTCGGCCACAATAATCGTGTAGCATCTCATACGCATCGTCAGGGTAAGGCTGCCACTAAAACTAAAATGAAACATGAAATGTATATGGAACTGATAGTATACAAGATGCAATATACATGAATTAGATGGTATCCATATTTAATATGACAAAAGTTACTCGTACTTAAGACTTTGTCTCTTCGTATAATGTGTGACGTATCATACGGATGAATAAGATACATTTGATGTGTTACTCCTCCTTGACCTGATCCAACTATATATATGTGAAAATAATTAAGAAAACTAAATATAACAGTTGCACAATGGCATAACAAGGCATGTAATTTGATAAGATATACCGTGCTCCGAAGGGTGTAACTGGTAATTGCACGTCACCAAACATAGTTAGTGGACCAGTGTAAAAACCACGATCATGGGTCAGTGGGCCCAACCTCGGGATCCTACTCCAGGTCTATATCTGTAAAAGTTCTAGTGGACCAGCTATCGTCTGCCTACCTCGCATGCACACGAAGCACAACTCTCGATGTAAGTATGCCAATGCCGCACTCCTCCAACTATATGGTTGAGCCCAACTCACATCCTCTAACATGCGAAGGTATAATAGCTTCACTCAATCTCTAGATGAATCAGGAAAAATCTTGCAATCCAATAACAATAACATGTAATAGCGAGTGTATTGAGCCACATCATCATCTGTACTATCAACAGTAAGGGTCTGGTGTCGGACCTCCCGAAGTAAGATTGAGAAAGGTATGGTAGTACCACTGAATACATCTGTGGATGGTGCAAATCCCAAATACTCCAAACAATATTCTTGCCAAACACTAATGGCCCAACGCTCATCAACCTCTGTAATTGGGGCACTCTCCACTGGGAGCTGCCATATCCATGCTACATCTTTCAACGTAATGATAGCCTCACCAGTCACAAGATCAAAGGTGTGAGTCTCACGGCGCCACCTCTTAGCTGTCACTGTGATCAGGTGCCAATCAAGTGTTACATGTCCACACTTATACACTCTATAGAAACCTAGTTGATGCAGCAAAAGTATAACCTGATCATCAAAATCAGGAATCCTGGCTAGTGTCTTGGTCTAGTGCTGTGGTCGAAGCGTAGTGTCTATATCTCCTAACCACACAGTCTCTGACCTATGGTTATGCTGTAGGTATAGCAAATTCAGATCAAATGGGCCCGGATTAGCTCTCATAGCCATTGTGAAAAGTCCTGTATGACGAATTGTACATTAATTAAATACTGAATTAATAACAATATGTACATAAACATGAAAAATAACATTTACACGCATACAAAATATGTAATCACAAAAAATTGCAAAAATAACATTCACACATAACATTTACATGCAGACAAAAATAACTACATTATATCTTGCAATTATCAAAAGTGATACAAAATTTACATAGGCACAGAGACTACTTTTTGTGTTCAGCTGGTAAAAAATATAAAATTTACACACACATGTGAAACTATCGAGGACGGCTAGAGGATGAAGGCATGTCTAATCCTGCAATCGACGTTGGGCTTGTTGCCGCGATTGCTGTCGAGCCCGATATTGTGGCCAGTCCATTTCATTTGGTATTCGACACGACGGGTTCTTCCCAACCCTACGAATTATACACCTGTGAGGGTTGTGGACCAACTCGAATGGTGGATCATCCCAATAATCCTCGACCCAAATAGGATTGAATATCCCTTTATATGTGTGTATATAGCTACCAATGGAAAAGTATGGCATCACTAGCCTCTTAAAATTAACACCATATTTTCTACTGATAGCTATTGAGTGTGAGCATGGAACTTCATGTAATAACCACTTCTTGCATGTGCAATCCCTACTACATAACTCCACAATGCGTGCATTTCCTGTGTTATGATCACTCGTCCCGACTGTGCATTTTAATCATATAGCTACACTAAATGCCGGACGGATTTGCGCTCTGCCCTTGCATACGTCTTTGTAGGCCAAGTGGGCCACTCATCCCGCCCTGCCATCTTAACTTCATCCTCCATTAATCTTTGCCTGAATTTAGCGACGCTCCGATCAAATGTCATTTGCACAATCGAACATATTAGCAACCATCGTATTCCCTTCATTACCCCATTAATACTTTTTGATATGTTAGTTGTCAGTACACCATGTCTCTAGCCTCCGTCAAAGAATAGGGCTCATTTTTCTTTATCAATTGCTTGCAAGTAGTTGTAGACCTTCAAATTAATCTATTTTATATGGTCTAGAGTTTGAAAAAAAAAAAATTCTCTTGGTTCTTAGCACATGCTCTCCAGTATTGATTACACAGGTATCTAAATATGAAAGCTTTTAAAATGTTTGCATATAAATGTCGGAGACAATATCGGTGTTGTCCTCTCGGGGTTTTGAAAGCATCGATGTTCTCGACAGCAGAAAGAAGACCTGGATGTCTGTCGGATACAAGACAAGTATATGCTCTACCACATATAATATGTCGCTCCTGCATCTGCAAAAACCAACCCCATGATTCTGTGTTTTCTTCATCTACCAATGCATAAGCAAGAGGTAACACTTGCTGATTGACATCAATAGTAACTGCAATCAATAGCTTATGACGATACTTCGTGTATATGTGCGTGCCATCTACATTAATCACCAGCCTACAATGTTGGTATCCATTGATGCAAGGTTTGAAAACTCAAAATAAATAATATAGCATCATCCTATTTGGCACCCCGGTGTTAATGTGTCTCCACTCGATAACAGTGCCTGGGTTCCATTTCTGTAGTGCTCTCATGTAGGTAGACAACTTCTTTACTGAGTCTTCTCACGTGCCGTATACATTCTCAATGGCTCGTTTCAAGCTATACCATGCATTTGCATAATTAATCTCATAACCATACCAATCTTTGACAAGTTACACAATATTTTTTATCTCAATAGTAGGATTTTGACGAACCAATCCTACGAGAATTGCAGCTACCATGTTTTTATCCAACTTTATGTGATCCATCCTTAGGTCCTCTGGGAGACAAGTGTGGGTGCCATCGAATCTAGTTATCTTCCACAACTCCATTTTCTACCTTAAAAAAGCCCTGAGGTGCCAGTCACAAGATTCATCAACTGTAGTATGTCTACATTTAACCTTCCACGTACTGGGCGTACTCTTCACCACACGGTACTCTCTCTTTGCATGTGTCACAGAGTAATCCTTCATAGTTGCTTGAACATGACCTTTGTTCTTAAACACCATGTCCAAATGAAGCTCTCCTTTGTACTCGTTATAGTACGTGCCCCATCTACCACTAGGATTGTTAATACTATCAGTTGTTATTTTTAGCTTTGCCTGTGAGAAGAAGGGCATAGACGGATACAATAGCACCATTGGTGGTTCCGTCACATGTCCAGGAATTGAAAATGTTGTTAAACACAAAGGCACGGTTGATGGCTCTATTACAAATTCAGGGATAGTTGAAGAGTGCATTGGCATGGTGCTCGCTTGCCTTAGAACATGTCGAGGGTATGCATTGGCTGATAGATCGGCATCTGATGCTGTTAAAACTTATTGCATCGAATTGATATCGACTGCATCCTTATCTTCTTCATCCTCATTATCTCCTTCATGTCCATAATCTCTATCATTGATATCAGATGTTGATCGGTATACATGTTGCTCATGGGCATCACAAAGTATCTCGCCATCATCATCCATACGAGGCCTACTTCCATATTACGATCCAAAATATGATGCCTGTGTGTTAAGATCAGGTAACATGTCACACTCCTAGTTTACCATATGAGTCAACGCTTCAGTGACCAAGGGCACACTACTGCTCTGTCAGGTTTCAAAGAATGATTGGTGGGAGGTTTGACCTATTTCTCCCTTGACACGTGGCACACTATACTAATTGTTACAGTCTCTCTATTCTATTTCGATGTACAGATCTAAATGCATGACTTGATTGATCGGATTAAACAAGAACTGCAAATTTACGTCATTCTCAATCCCTAGTAGGACCACATCATGTTTCCCAAATGCATTTCTTAACAAAAATTTTGTTTTCCAATGAATGACATAATGATTCCGATCCACCCCAGTTAAATCATACACCATTGTTTCCAATTCAACAAAATTCGTACTGCGACGTATGTTTTGTAAATAATGAGGCCCAATGTTATCACCCTTAAATGTCGTATCTTCAAAACAAACAGTTCACATGCATGATGCAATTAAATATAAGCGTCACATTTATAATATGGTATATACAAATATAGTAAATATAAGCATCACATCCATAACATGAGACAAATAATTCATTTTTCAAACTTCTAAAATAATTATATACTTAAATAAAAATATTTTTTTTCTAATGTTTTTCAAATTTTATATATTAAATATTTAAGAATTTAATATATTTTAAGTAAATATTTTTTCACTCATTTAATATTCTTATTTGATAAATTGGTTAAATTGATAAAAGATTTATAAATGGGTTGCACTTATTAAATTAGAAAATTAATTAGAATAACTACATTAAAAAACCTTCATTTTTTTCATCCATCTATTATTTTTAAATTTTATGTATTAAATATTTAAGTACGCAATTTTTATTCATCTAATATTAATTGAAAATTGTCAAATTTTTTTGATTATCCCTATTTACACTGCAATTAATATGACAGGAAAAATTAGCAATTAATGACAAACTCAGCTTCAACCACAATACAAGAATTTTGTTTGGAACCTAAATATAACAAAATATGAACACTCACCTCAGAAATCAATTCTGATAATAAGCTGTATTTGTTTTCACTAATTTTAACTGGAGTTTCCTGTAATATACAAACACATCTGTTAGCAACTAAGGCTGAAAAATCAAAACACCCAAATTGAAAAACAGATTGTAAAAATTAAGGCTAAAAAATCAAAACACTCAAACTTAAAAAACGGGCTGCAAATCAAAAAATATAAACTGAAAAATGAATTAGAAAAAATAAAGGCTGGACAATATTTAAAAATCAATCAAGATATACCGTTTGTCAATAGAAGAATCATAAACCCGCACTTCGGATCTGAAAATCGGTTGGGAAACTGATTTGAAAAAAATAAGTTTTTGATTTGATCTAACACAAAAACTTCCTATCTGTGTGTTCGTGTGTTAGGAAGAAGGACATTAGTGGGTCAGGAAGAAGCTCCTCTGTGCATGCGTTCGGGAAAAAGCCTGTGCACAGAAATTCGTAGCTGGGATGTTCAGGTGTTCGACTATTTTTAGTAGAAATCCGTCGGGCGAGTGCAGAAATCCGTCGGGCAAGTTTGTGCAGGGCTTCGTCAGGTGAGTTCGTCGGCCAACGTTGTGCAGAAATCTGGTCGGGAAGAAGCTGCGCGAGGAAGACGATAAACAGCGTTTGGGCGTGTTTGTGTAAATTAAAACTATCTCGCCGTTTACACCTTGTAAGTTGGCCCTCGTGGGCCAATCTCACTATTTGAAACGGCGAGATACGCCTCGTAAGTTGGGCCTCGTGGGTTAGGCCAATCAGACTCTATCTCGCCGTTTCAAATAGGAAGATATACCTCGAAAGTTGGGCCTCGTGAATTGGGCCAATCAGACTCGGTCTTGCCGTTTCAAACGGCGAGATATACCTCGTAAGTTGGGTCAATCAGAGTCTATATCAGACGTTTGAAACGGCGAGATACGCGCCATATTTCGAGTTAATTAATACAAAGAGATCCGAAACATTTTTTAAAAGAAAAAAAGTGTATCTCATCATTTGAAATAGCGAGATAATCTCATCTGACGTCGTATCGTCGTTCGAAACAGAGATATTGATTACTTTTATTTTTTTTCATAAATGAATTAATTTATTAAATTAAAATATTAATTAGAATAAAAAAATAAAACATCCTACCTACGGGCGCATATATATCTCTTTAAGTTCCCAAGTTCTTCCAACCCTCAGCGGGAAATGTATTTAACTTTGTCACAACAGCAACAGTGATAGAAATGTATTTAACTTTGTCACAACAGCAACAGTGATAGAATTTCATGCGCCAGGACATTAGTGTCCAAAAACTTAGAGCAGAAGTCCTCGCTCTGAGGTTAGCCATATCTAATAAATCCTTGAGGCCCACTAGTTTCCTAGGCTATCTTTGTTTAATTAGGATGGTTAGGAAATTTTTAGTGATTTAATTGAGAATAAAAATTATATTTAATTTGTAAAAATTTGTGATTTGTAGGGTAAAATGTTTGGAAGCTACCTTTCCAATCTTCTACACCTTATTAAAACTATACACGTGTAAATAAAAATATTATTCAATAATTTTTTTTCTAAATTTAAATTTAATTCTTTTATTATTTATATAACTAACTAATTATTCTTTAATTATTATTCTTATTCACAATCAAATCAATAACTATATATATATATATATCACACAAATACTTATATTTATATTTATTTATATTTTTAAAATCAATTATTATCTCTATATACTATTATATTATTTAATTATTCATATATATTTTATTTATATATTCAAATAAATCAAATTTTATAACTAAATATACTACTTATTGCAACCAATTCTTATCAAATATTATTTCTAACAAAAATCTTTTTCTCAAATATAGTCTTGATTTGTAAGATTTTTAAATAGTAGTGAATAGTGGGTAATATGAAAACAAACATAGCGCTAAATCTTATGTTTTCTCCTTACACAAATACCATTAACAAACTGCATTTTGAGTCTGTCACAAGAGAACAACATAAGCTCTATGAGAAATTTTAAACACTAAAACAGAGGGGTATGTTTGGATGTATGTATATGTTGGAAATGAAAATTGACATAAAAATTTAAAAATAATATAAAAGTGAGAGAATGCAAGGCAAAATAGGTTATTTTGATAGGTCATAGAACGTGTTTTGAAGAGAAGAAAAAGGGAAAATATATATTTACATAGCCAAGGTGAATCAAACTCGTTGTTTGAAGACTGCTATGTGAAGACTGCTATGATCATAAATTCTCATATCACAGAAATTGAGATGATAAGTCTAGGGACACGTAACAATAATTAAATGATATGTTATGACAAGGAATGTAATTCATCACAAGGGTCTCAAGTAGCTCATGTCATGCCAAAGAACTTCACCCTATTCATTTCCCTCCTGCTGAAAATGGGCCCCCTAGTTCCTACGCCTGCTTGGCTGCATCTGGTCAACAGCCAAGTTCCGCGGGACGTCACGTGGTTTACGTCTGCTAATATTCTGCCCCTTCCCGATAAAAATATGACAATCCCATTTCATATTTTCGGAAGCTGTCCACTTCCCAGTGTAACGGCTACATTTTTTGAGTAGACATGACATCCCAATTACCATGTGAACTCCTTATTTATTATTATTATTGGCTTGTTGTTCCCTATTGGTCTGGCTTACTTTTTGTAAGAGAGTCGGCATTTTTTATTTAACTTGTCATGTCATATTTGAACACTCACCATACATTTTTAAACTTTTAATATAGAATAAAGGAGGATCTTGAAAAGAGCCTCACGCCTCCTTAAAGAAAAACCATGTGTACTTTCTTTCTTCTTAGTTTATCATTTTGTCCTTCCATTTGTTTCAGTGGAGTCGAAAACTCAACCTTTTGGCGGGAATCTGAAATGGGGTCTATTTATCTGTATAAATCTTTCTACTCATCAAGAAATTCCCTTTCCATGAATAAGGGAGCAGCAGTGCGCCACCATTTTACTGAACATTGAAGGGAAGATATAGTTCCAGTAAGCACAAGCACATGCTACTGGTTTCAGATAAATAGAACAACTGAACAACCGAAACCAATGTCAATGCCATTGAGTCCGCACCAAAGGGGTTAATGCATCCTTTTAAGAATACATATACAGTGATTCAGCTACTAAGAAATGCTAAAGCAATCACGAACACATGCAAAGAATGCCTGGGTACATAAATGGATGAATTCATGGAGGGATCAACTCTCACGTGGTGAAGGGTGAGCGGTGGGATCAGCTGAGGAAGGAACGTCGGGGCCAATCCGGCAACCTTCCAGCATGAAAACAACGTCTGTCATGGAAGGTCTATCGAGAGGGTCTGGCATTGTGCAGAGCAATCCAACTTTCACTCCCAGCAAGAACTCTTCCCACTCAGATGACTCGGGATCAAGCTCGAGTAGGCCTGGCTCAAGCAATTCTGAAACTTGGCCTGCTTGTAATTGTCTCTTCACCCATTTCACTATGTCTTCATCTTGTGTGAACATTATCGGCTTTTTCCCCGTCAGTATCTCCAACACCAAAATCCCAAAGCTATACACATCCGCTTCTTTAGTCAGTTGCCCTGTCAATGTAGCCTCTGGTGCTACGTAGCCAACTGTTCCAACTGGAGTGGAGGAGGTGGAAGCTTCAGCAGAAGTGGCTTTTGTCAGCTTATCCAATCCAAAATCAGAAAGATGGGCTTCAAAATCAGCATCAAAGAGAACACTCTGGGGCTTCACATCCCCATGTATTATTGGGATCGAATGCAGGAATGCTAGACCTCGAGCAACACCAAGAGCAATCAGGTGGCGCATTGGCCAATTAAGCACATGCCCTTCTTGGTGTGATGCTTCATGAAGGAGGGTGCCAAGATTTCCATTAGGCATGTAGTCATAAACAAGAAGTCTCATATCAGGTGGCGGTCCTGCATAATATCCACGAAGAACTGTCAGGTTGCGATGTTTAACCTTGCCTAGATGTTCAGTTTCTTTGCGGAAGGTGTTCTCTGTAATGGAAGTATCAGGAAGCCGCCGAATTGCAAGCACCATGCCATCAGCATAAGTGGCTTTGAATAACAGACCATACTTCCCCCTGCTTAAAATATTCTCCTCATCAAATTGTTTCGTTGCTTCTACAGTTTCAGTATATGTAATGTTGTTGTTGAACATAATAAGCTTAGGTGCACCATTCTCCCCACTTCTCCGCTCCCCATTCGAACCAGAACTGGAACTTCGCTTTTTCTCTCCTGCTGTCTTTTCTCTCAGCTTCTTACGCCACCTTAAAAGACTGTAGACATAACCACAACAACACAATAACAAAAACAAACCTCCAGCCACAATCACAACCATAAAAATGATCAGTCTCCTTCGCTTTCGCCTCTTCACATTTTGGCAATTCTTTTTCAATGGTGGTCCACATAAATCTTTATTCATGGCGTAAGACGAAGGATCACTAAACCGAGAAGCCAATGACTGGGGAATCTCGCCCTGAAGATTATTAGAGGAGAAGTTTAAGCGCTGTAAGGTTGAGATTAGCGAAAGATTTGAGGGAATAGCGCCAGTCAAATTATTTGACGAGACATCCAGTTCCGTTAATTTGGATAACTTCGACAATGACTCTGGAATTTGGGCTGAGAAGTGATTTGAATCCAATGATAGAATAACCAAAGATGAACAATAGGAAATGCTTTCGGGAATTTCACCTGATAAACCATTATGGCCTAGTTTAAGGCTTTGTAAATGGGACAAATGGGCAAAATCAGTCGGAATTTCACCAGTCAAGTTGTTTTTTCTGAGATCTAAATTTTCTAGATCAGAACAATTGCTCAACTCCATTGGTATTGAACCACTTATATTATTATGTGACAGTGACAGAACATTTAAAGACCTCAGAAATCCATAAGTAGCTGGAATATTACCAGAGAAAGCATTCGACGAAAGATTGAGATACTGCAAACTAGACAAGCTGCTAAAACCTTCAGGGACATCTCCAGACAATGAATTATCGTCCAAAGCCACAACTTGCAAACTTGGCAGGCCAAAAAGCTCAACAGGCAACTTGTTCGACAAATTTTGCTTGCTCAAGTCCAGAGTCGTGAGCCTAAGAAGATTCCCAATACTGGATGGAATCGCTCCCGAGAACCCACAGCCACTCATGTTCAGAACCTCTAACCCTTTCCATTCACCAATATTTACCAACACTTCATCAGAAAATCTGTTATTGCTCAAGTTTAGAGTGCTCAATTTGGTTAGCTTCATCAACTCTAGAGGCACGGTTCCACTCAGCTTATTGTTACTTAAATCCAACAATTCTAGCAAGCGAAGGCGGCCTAAACTGGCAGGAATTGAACCAGTGAACAAATTTCCACCAAGAAATAACGTTGTCAGATTTTTTATTTCCCCTAAAATCTCTGGTATCAAACCAGAAAAACGATTTTTCCCCAGGTCAAGCACTCTTAACAACCCACATTTCGTCAAACTATCTGGAATTTCCCCAGTTAATGAATTATTCTGCACTCTAAACTCTTCCAAAACCACCAAATTCTCAACACTATCAGGCAAAAGGCCAGATATCAAATTTCCAGAAATATCTAAGATCTTTAATGTTGAAAAATTCATCACAAAGTCAGGAAACACACCACTTATCTGATTCCCGTGAAGGTTTAGAACCTCGAGAACACCAGCACACATTGCACCAGCCGTATTCTCTATCCCTGTGAATGCATTCAAACTCAAGTCAAGGATTCGGACTGCAGCATTCAGTGCCGACTGTTTACAGAATAAGGACGAGGGAACGACGCCAGATAGCTGATTACGCGGCATTGAGATAACTTGAAGACTTCTCAGCGAGCCCATTGAAGCCGGAACCACGCCTGATAGCATGTTATTTCCAGCCCTAACGTCGATGAGCGAAGAACAGTTCGAGATCGCCGACGGAATCGTGCCGAGGAGCTCGTTGTCGTCGAGCCACAAATACTTTAACCGCTGCAACATTCCGATCTTCGCCGGGATGCCACCGGAGAAACGGTTGAAAGACAGATTAATGATCTGGAGCCGATGACTCGCCGAAAAATTCGCCGGAATTTCGCCTGATAATAAGTTATATGACAGGTCCAGCACCCGGAGTCGTGCTTGGAGTTCGGCGGATATTTCACCGGAAAGGAAGTTGTGTGATAAGTCTAAGACTTGTAGACTTGTGAGCTTAGAGAAAAATGACGGAGAAATTTCACCAGCGAGCCAGTTGTGCTGCAAATACACTGCGCGTAGGCCTGTGCAGTCGGCGAGCTTCTCTGGAAGGGATCCGTTCAGGTTGTTGGAATGGAGACTCAAAGCCCGCAGCTGGCGCAGGTTCCCGAGCTGCTCGCTGAGCCGGCCGCCAAGCTGAAGGCGCGCGAGACGGAGTTCGCGCACGCTACCGGCGTAGCATAGAACGCCTCGCCAGTCGCAGGGCGCCGCGGGCGTGAGCGCATCCCAGCCAACCAAGGCGCCACGAGGATCGTGAAGATTGTGTTTGAAGGAGAGCAGCGCGGAGATCTCGGAGTCGAGGGCGGCAAACGTGATGGTGGCGGTTAGGGTGGCGCAGAGCGCCGCAGCCGCGAGGAAAATACTAGCCGTTGGCATGAGAAGCAATGTCAGTGCGTTACGAGAAGGTGGGGTGTCGGGAGTGCGCAGAGGGAGCTCATTTTAGCAGCAGAGACGGTAAGTTATAATATACCCGCGCCGTATGCTGTGCCAGTGGCGGAGCTGTACTGTTTGTTTTTATATAAATACCATATAATGATGCATTAAAGGTTATATTATATTAGTAAACGTTTTGACTACACATTAAACAGTTTTAAAATACGTACCTCGTAAAATTTCATGTATTTGTAAATAAGGTGTCACTTGCAATGTTTCTGAAATCGAATTGGTCAAGAACCCGAATAATTTTTGAATAGTCACTGATTCGAATTAATTCAACTGTTTTTAAAAATTAATTATTTTATATTTTATATAATTTTATATGTACACATAATAATATTAAATCATTTCATAAAATAAATTTAAGTCTATTTATTAATTTGCTAAATAATAAGTTTTAGATATAAAATTAAAATTTAATAATTCAATAAAAACAAAAAATATAAAAATATGAAAGAAATTAAATTAAATTCAAATTCAAATTCAAAAATATAAATGTTGAAAATTTTAGTTTGATAAAAAAAAAAACGTAATTAATATGAGAAAATTTGATTGTAAGATTTAATATTTTAATAATTTAATTAGAATAATATATATTTAAAAGATAATTAAATAATACTAAAAATGAAAACGAGTTAGTGAGAATTATACATAAAAAGAATTTTTTTACGCAAAATTTTTTTATAAAACATGAAAAATATTTTATCTATTTTTATTTTAAGTAAGAGATTTTTTAATTTTTTTATTAATTAAAAATATAAAATTAATTTTTTGACTGAGATAACCGATTTTTGGTCAGTTCTTGACTAGGTTTAACCGATTCTTAATGGGTAAATAGAGGTCCGATTGATTTTGTGAAGTGAGAAAACTGACCGTTTTCAACCGAATGGTCCAGTCTGAATTTAATAACTTTGGTCACTCGTATTTTAAGGAAAAATCTTCGACAAGCTATGCATAAACACATGGGCGTTCGAGTGCACGTATTCGATGGAGTATAAGGTAAACTTTAAATTTGAAAAAAAAAAAATTGAACAAGAAAAGATTAGAAGTACAATACGAGAGTTCAAACACATTAAAAAATTATAATAAATGGAAGAAGAAGAAGAAAAGAACCAATGGACCCGTGACACCAAACCCTGAACCCTCGTCTCGACAATTACATGTCATCAATTTGTGTGATAATAAAATAAAGAGATAAATAAAAGGATACACGTGTTACACAGTAAAAGTCATTGGGCGACGCTCCCCTTGTATTACGGGGGTCACGCATAATAATTAACATTCGTATCGTTCGATTTTTTGAAAATGACGCTTTTCCATTGCATTTGTTTCCTAATTTTTGGTACATCCCATTACGTGTCGGTAAGTTAGCCGACCAAATTTAATAAGATTTAAGAATGTTGTTAATCTAATCAAGTTTAAATCAAAACTTTGAATATACTGTTGGACTCAATTTTCTTTAAATTTTAATCTAAATTTGAGTTTTTACAAAAAAAAATCGAGTTAGATTTAAATAGTTGTCCAATTGTCTTGAAATTAATAAAAAAAAATAAGATTATGTTTTTTTTACAATCTTTTATTATAAAAATACGATTCGATCATTGTATTTTAGAAATTTATATCTTCTTTTTTCTTATTTTTCATGTAATTTTCGAGGGAAAAAAAAAAAAACATTTGAAAACACATTCTAAAAAGCATCAACAAACATAGCCTAAAATATTACCATAATCACTCCTCTTGACGCTGTGAAACATATTGATGCTTAAATTTGAGATTCATCCTTTCTAACGCTGTTCTAAATTAATTATTGTGGAATGCATTAAAATCATAGATGACAAGTGACAATTAATTCATTATTTTATTACATGTATTTAAAGCTTCAACCTGGCTATTCAATCACCCCTCTCATCTGGCAGTAGCATTGGTTATTCAGTAAACAGACACAGAGATCAAAGGTGATGGAGTTAAATATTTGTTCAACATTAGGTTTTCTGGTTATACGTACAGCAAATACCAACAATCTGGTCCTCTTCATTGCAGGCAGGCAAGCCCGTAGGTTTTTGTTATGGACAATTATTTTGTAGTTATAACAAGGTTTCCTGCCTGCATTAATTCTTTATGATGCCAATAATTAATGCTCTACTTTTTGTAGGAAGTTCTCAAATAATTTTTTCTTCAAAAAACTACATTCTTGCTTAAAAAAAACTTCAACAATGGTGTGACACTACTAAATGTCGGAAAAAAATAAAGCCTAATTTGCCTAAACAGTGTTAATAAATCAAACTAGAACCACATTTTCTAAATGAACAAGGACAATCCGAATTGATCTCATAAAAAATCAACTACAGAATGAATGCACAGTTTTGAAATTCCTTACATTAGGATTTAGAAAATAAATCTCTACTTACACAACGAAATTGTTAACCAAACTTCAAATGACATTTCTTATGATTCAATTTTTTTTCTCTCTCTTTGAATCAAGGATTAGTTTTTTTTTTTTTTAGAATTCAATCTCACTACTAACATAAGTAAGTTATAGCAGTATTATTGGTAACGTTGCAATGATGGAGTTCAACTTAAGGTAACCTACCAAAACAATCATACAAGCGCCCACATGCGTGCGCGCACACACACACACCAACAATAAAGATAAAATATGGAACAACAAGTTTGTTAATATAATTTGGATATTCATTCTTGTATTTGTAGACACTAAGCTAAACTAATTTTACTAACTCTTCAAAGTATATTAAAAATATAAGGTAAACAATTGTTATACCTCATTACACAAATCTTACATCTTCTCCCAAAATGGTTGATAGTTGATGTCACAAAAACACTCATATTATATTAACTTAATTATCTTTAAACTCAATTTTCAAACATTCAATTGTTTCGTGTCTCATGCAATTTTTTATACACTCCAAGACTCTCAAGAATATAAAGAACTTCGAAAAATACTTTTCTCACAACTAGTAGCTAGAGCCTTTCTCAAGGTTAATTTGCATGTCTAGGATGTGTTAGTATTTATAATTGTGAAATGATTGCACTCCAGCCCATCCAAACTTGACTCCAATCAAATTGGTTAGAGATAAACATTAAGGCAATGTAACAACATTGTCTCCAACATACGATGAAAGTTTAGAATTAGGAGGTTGTTGAAGTCTATTCAACACACAGCCCTCCTTCCTCTTCTTGACATCAAATACGTCTGCATCAAGACTTCCATTATCCAAGAATTTATCCAGCCTCACAATTTATCCCTTGGTCCAAGCTATTCCAAGTTGGTTAGTCCAACTTAATAACAAACATTAAGAGTCCAAGTTTATTTGAATGTTGAATATTGTTGGACCTTCTTGGAAGTGATTGCATACAAATGTGTTGATACAAAAATAGTAACAATTTAGAAAGTTGAGATTGAACTCTACAAAATTAAATTGAGCAGAACTCGAGTAGTTATGAGCTTGAATTATTACCCAAACTTGACTCGATAACATTCCCATAAAAATGAACTGCATAATGTACATTTTTAAGAAACTTAAATTTACATTTGCTTGACTCCAGCAAGGCTTATATCACGGAAGGAAGGCTGTGTCTCCAGCTGAAGCAACTAAGGTTTTCGGGTTTCTGCAAAAAATTAAGGCCAATCATTTCTTTCGGGGCATTTCCTCTCTCCTTGAAACCAACCAATTTAGCAACAATTGCAGCACTATCTTTGATGTGTTCCATATTTGAGGAGTCTGTCCACAGCAAACCGCATAGCTGAAGCCTTGTCCTCTTTGATTTAAGGTTAATGCCCCACTGCTGGTACAGTGCCTTCCTTTCTCTTCCAGTAAACTTCTTCAGCATTTGTCTGCTCAGCATATCCCTCTCCCGATTCAGAGCCTTTGCACTGTTAGCCACCCAACTTTGTGTTAGAAAATCATGCAACTTGTTCAAATATGACTAAGAAAATTTTACCTTGCAGCCTCAGTGAAGAACTGATCATCTTTCACCACTCTTCTTCCCTGTAATTTTTTCTTGAGAAATGACAACCGCCTTAGCTCCACCTCAAGATAAACACTGTCTGACGGATCGCCATTAAAAAGCATGAAGAAGTACGTCCTGTAGATCAATGGCACATTGCAGACAGCCCAAAGCTCAATTATTTCTATCTTCTGCCTCTCAAATGTAGCATGCCAGGCAGAGGCAGATTCCTCATCTTGATCTTTATCAGAGCCACCATCTCCAGATTTTTCCAGATTTTTGGGTGTTCTTCTATACTCCAGGCCCTGCTAGCAGAGTTCCCTTGTGAGAAATGATAAAATAGATGCAAAGAAATAGCTGTCTTCTCCAGCATCTGGTCTAAATTCATTACCTAGATATGGTTATAAAGTATAATTCAGTCACTTAATCCCTTTAAGTCTTGCCTATAAATCTAGTTCGGGCGACTGAATCTGACAGTAACTTGGGAAAGATTTGAGAGTTTAAATGTCTCATGATTGCTTGGTTAGGGAAAGGGTAAGGTTCTTTCTCACCGAATCACCCTCAAACTGCTTTGCTAACTTGCGCATCACTTCATTGAGTTCTGCTATATGGTATTCTTGTTGCTTGACCTTGCAGCCTTCACTAGCTGCCCAGATATTCTCCTCTTTTTCTTTCTTGAAGTCAATGCTGGTAGAATCTTCTGTTTGCAGATTCTCTGTGTTCGCCTCTGGCTCTACATTAGAACGCTTGCCTTGATTTTCTGCTTCACTTCGTGAAGTATTTCCATTTTCTTCTGCCACCTCAGAAAGGCTTCTGTTGCTTGATACATTGGCGCTAGGATCAGATTCATCTTCATCAGATGAACAAGAAGGGCTCCCTACACGGCAAATCAACACGAATTACAGTATAAGTTTGCAAATTCACAATCTTCATCTGTGGAAAGCACAACTGGTTAACTAGTACAACCTGAATTCTCATCTCCCTTGTGTGTTGACGATGTGATTGCATCTGTGTTTTTCTTGGTGAAGTCAATTTCTATACACTGAACATCCTCTAAGTCACCTTCAAACTCATTACCAGATTCTTGAGCAATGTTCTCCCAGCCCGGATCAGGAGACACAGGACCAAAATATTTGTCGATGAATAGTCTGGGGGATGTGTCATCTGATAAAAACCGATCCTCATAATTCAGGAGGTGCTGATCTTCAATACAGCTAGAACTGACACCAGAAAAATGAGATGTTCTGGATAAAACATCAAAGTAAAGGGGATCAAGTATCACTGATGCTTCAGAAGCTGAATGTTTGTCTGTCCATGAACCCTTCTCGTGGTTATGAAAAGCAACCTGAAAGAGTAAAAAGGCAAGCATCAGATCTATGCAACATTCAAAGGGATGAAAGTTGAAACCAAAAAATTTTTCTTAGGATGACATCCCACGAACCCCAGATATTGATGCTCGTGATGCTCTTCCAGACGGTAAGAAATCTTCACTGGAAGATTGAGAGAGGTTGTGCTGATGAGTTAACTGCCTTATCTCTTGTTTCAACTGAAAGATGGAACAGAGTGAAAGAAAGTGCTGCTTATCAAACTTTCATGAATGCAACTACAAAAGCATGCGAATTCCCAATGACAATGAATTGTGGAAATTTGAGTGTCTGAACTAAAAGCAGGATTTGTGTAAATCTAAAGTTGAAAAGGATGTGGCATATTTCAATCCAATTTGGCCTTTAAGTTATCCATAACATAAATGACTTAAGAATATGACATCAGTGAAACAACAAAGGTGGAAGTTCTAAAATCACCTGTTCAATAAGTTCTTTCTCTTTTAGTGCTGATGCAGATTCACCTGAGGTAGCAAGCGAGCTCAACTTCCTCACCTCATTCTCCAGTCTGGCGACTTCTCTCAGCAGATGTTTCACTAGGTCTTTCTCTGACATCTTGACATTGACTGGCGCATTTGTACTAACTTGCTTGGCACAAGTAGCAAATACAAGTGTGCTCTTTGATTGTTCAACGTGACTGTGAGCGGGGCTCATGGTGCACATGACGGCAGTTCTGGCATTGCCTGCCAAAGAGTGCAGTAGTATGCGCGTCAACTTTGAGTCTCTGAATGGAATGTGTCCATTTCTTCCTTTACTGGCCCACATATGTGATAAAAAGATGATAAATAAGAAAATGCATGTAGTCTTTGAAGTATGTCATTCTAACTGTAAAAGTGTTGTAAAGAAACCTAATGGATGATATGTTTTTACCAAACGCTGTTCCTCAAACATCCAAGAAGTAGAGCAATTCAGCAATAAGTTGCTCCTAATATGTAGCAAAAATACCTTAATTTGCGAATAACTGTCCCAAGAGTTAGCAAACTGCGGTTTATGTGAAATCCTTCTTTTAGTCTTGTGCCAGCCGAAGATGTTTGAGAAGCACGCTCACTCCCCGCAAGATCAACAAAACTCTGCAGTGAAAAAACACGATACACTTCAGTCCCTTTTCACTGTTATGTCCTTAATCCACAGCCGGAGAATTCATCTGAAATTGAAACGATAATCATTTCTACATCTTCTATGATTCCATAAAAAATGTTTAGTACCACCGAAGCCGTTAAAGTGCTTGCATTTTCTGTTCTAAAGCTTTTCCGAGCTTCACTTTCAACAGTCTGCAGGAATATCAATGATACTGGAATCAAAATAAGAGAGAAATGGCTTCCAATATTGCAACTTTGCTTGAACATATATAAGCTGGTTTAAGGATCATGCCAAGCAAAGAATTTGATGAGATCTAGAGCTCTTTTCGTTGAGGTTGGTTTCTCCAATTTTCCTCTGAGCTGCAGAAAAATGTAGCCACTAAGAGTAATTGAATGTTTTATTCTAATTAAAATTATAATACTAGCACGAGTGCACTAACCTTGACAGATGGAAAGAAGCTCTTGTAGATGGCCGAAGTCCCTTACTTCCACTTCTGTAAGTTTCTCAACAACCGTTCCTCTCTACAATGGACAACACCACCAAAATTGCTGAAGATAACTTTTTTCTTTAAGAATCCAAGGTCATAATCAAGTTCAATTTTTACCACTGCATCATCTAGAAGTCTAAGTGGAGCTCCATCTGAGCCAAGGAGGTCTCTGACTACTTCGTTGTATATCTCCAATGCAGAAAATTTCAACACGAATTCTGTTTCAGAATGCTGAGTTCATGAAAATGCAGTTAGGATGCTTTAGACAACAAATAATGAACGACAAATAAACGAATTGTCATGACTGCACACACATTCTCTACGTAGTCATATATATCTGCTACTGCATATTCCGTAATTCCAGACATGGTGTATGTTTTCCCGCTGCTTGTCTGCCCATATGCAAAAATACACGCTGGAGAAAATTTTCAAATCATGGTTAAGCTTGCGTAATTTTCATGGAAAAATATGTCAAGGGGACTTTAGTGGTCACCATTTATTCCACTTAACACTGAAAGAGCAATCTTTTTGGCTGCTTCCTCATAAACTTGTCTTGTGGGACAGTGGGACCCAAATACTCCGTCTGTCCTCAATCAACCAGTAATTACAGATTAGCCAAAGCATGTAAAGGAGAAATTTCCTGATGAACTATAAATGGCTGGATCAGAATGAACCTGAGAAAGCCATGGGCTTACCAAAATGTATAAGCAGCTGGCAACATTGAGCGTTCCTGAGGACTGTTCTTGTATATGATGGTTGTGTTGTTGATGCATTCCCAATCTGAGACGTCATCCTTTCCCAGTTCTTTCTCACTCAGAGGCCTCAGCCTCACTGATACAAAGATTTTCTCCTCACGTCCACTTGAATCTTGAGTGTCCCACCCACCCGACGACTCCTCGCTAGTCGACCCCATCTCTCTTATCTTGTCCTTATTGCTTTTCCCAATCAAATGCACTTGAAGAGTATCAACAAACTATCAGACTAGAATCCTCCCTAGAAGCTGTCTTTATAGGACAAAGGCTTGTGGAAGCCCTCACTGTTTTTCTAACTGCAACAAGAGGAAAAGATTAAGGTTCCAACACTCATGATCAATTGCCTAGGACAAAGCAGGGTTCAAAACATGCGAAAGAGCAATAATGTCCTTGATTCTAAGCACTTTAACCTTGGTGATTTCTTCTAGGACGACCAAAAATTCAATCCATCATTCCCCCATATATTATCTAACCAACAAATGCATGCACAGGCATTTAGGTGTATCCATATGATGCTTATAAATCGCCGTGATATATAAAACTGTCCTGAATACAATGCAGGATAAAATCATCGTGCAAAAATGGATTATTCGAGCAAAGTTTCCCACATAAGAAAATCAAAGATCGATGCTTGAATAAAAATCCACAAGACGAGGTGATCAAGATCATTCAGAAGCGTGTGTCGAAGTCGCGAACAAATAGTCTCTCACCTTATTAAAACCCACAGAGAAAAATTTTCCTAAAAATCAAGAATGCTAGCTAAATGCAAGCTGAAATGCCACATTGGATACTTCATCTTTACGGTTGTGGAAGAAGAGACCGGTAGAAGCGTGAATCAAGGCGAGCCAGATATCCCCGCAGTCCACGCAAAATGAGAGGAGAGATGGAATGGAAATTCGTCCCTTAAAGCAATATGCCGCCAAGACGCCAACCCGTACTAGCATGCGTGCTTGATTACATGTATGACACGTGTCACTTCCACACAAAAGCGTCACAGAATTGGTGACGCTTCTACAAGTGGAATCGCGATTTGTTGCTCGATCTGTCTTCTTACCCTGTTTTCCTCCCTCCAATAATTGCTTCCAGCGATTCAGCAGTGACGTTACTGTGGTATGTACGTTTATGCTTATAAGTGCACATGTTTTAACGTGTGTTTTTTTTTTTTTTCAAAATTCTGTAAAAATAAGAAATGTAATGAAATAAATTTTGAGATAAATAATGATTCTAGCCTGCATTTTTTGTTGAAGAAACCAAAACAAGCATAGCATGTTCATGTTCGGCTATGTTTGTTACATCTATTTGTATTTTTAATTTCGTGTAAAATTTTACATAATTAAATATTTAATAAAATTTTTATTTAAACGTAAATTTTAAATCTTTAATTTTTATATATAATTAATTAATTATTTTTTAATCATTTCACCTATTTAATAACTGATCAATATCTATATACGCCCACTCTATATATATATATATATACACATTAAAATTAATTATTATTTATATATATTATTACTTCATTTTATTATCATATATATTTAAATGGATTAAAATTTTTAACACATTAAAATCTTACAATCAAAATATATTAATTATTTTAATACAATTCCCAAGAATTATTTTTTCTTAGCAAAACCTGGCTCTCAAGCATAGGATGCTAGTTGGATTTTGCCATGTGTGACATTATCATACATGGCAAAATATCAAATCATCAATTAATTATTTTTTGAAAATACAAAAAATGCATCAAGTAAAATTTAAATGAAACATTAAAAATAAAAAATTACAAGTAATTATAAACAAAATAAAATATAAAAATATTTGAAATGAATAAAATTTATAAATTCACACCTGCATGAAATTTTTACGTAGCATTTAAATATTTGATGTTAAATATTTTATGTAGCATTTATATATAAAAACAAAAAATGATTAAAACTGCACTTTCACTCTATATTACTTTATTAAATATTACATATAAATTTTTTATTTATTACATTTTTTATATTTAAAATCAGAAAATAAAAAATTAAATTAGTTGCAGTTATAAGATTTTGCACATGGCAAAATCCGCTGCTCCCGGTGTACCTCGACGGGGGCAGCGACGAGCAATCCCTAAACATAGCTTTACTTTCCCTCTCATATGCACAACTTTTCACTCAGTCAAACGAGTTCTTCGGAAACAAGTCAAACAGGTAATAATTTAATTAAAGACTTACCCATAATTAAGCCAATAATGAGCCCCACTAAGTTTCTGTAACTGGCGATAGATCGACAAATAAATTAACCAAAAGCATCCTTCGATCCCACGGAGGATGAATAATTAAAGTCCCACCCTTCACTTATCTGTCTCAGCCCCACCACCACAGTCCATCATTACAGCCAGACGTTATAAACTAGGGCCATAGGATTTAGAGAGCAGGGGGTCCTTTTCCATTCCATCTCTTCTTTTCCGATCTTAATCCACCCACCAAATTCCAGTCCCTAAAATTTTTCTCATTTCAGAAGATTATAACTCAAATCTTTGTTTCCCAGTATATTAGGAGCCTTAACTGTCTCTCTGTTCCGCTGCTAAACCCAATAAATGTAAAGTTCCTCTGCCTTGAACTGTTGATGTTCATTCAAAGATCTAGGCTTTGAGAACTCAAGATTTCCTAGTTTTTCGCTATGGCAAGTTATTGAGACTTGAATATCCCTGGTTTAGGTACCCTTGTCTCTGGATTTTGTTTTCCCCCAAATTCAATTAACCAAATGCCCTCTGGCTGAAATATTGAAATTTGCCTGCATTCCCTATCCAAAAGCCTATAACAAGCTAAAAACGCAGGGTGAGATCGCAACATGACGACTCGAGGAAGCAGATCGGAGAAGGTAAAGAAAATATTCCGGCAATTTGATACGAACCGGGATGGAGGCTTGAGCAGGGAGGAGATGGCGGCTTTGGTGGTGGCCGTAAACCCTAGGGTTAAATTCAGCGACGAGCAAATTCGTGCAATTCTCGACGAGGTTTTCCGAACGTACGGGGAATTCATCGACGGTGAGAAAGGCCTTACCTTCGACGGCCTCCTTCGCACTTACGACGATGGAGCTGGTGACGTGGACCGCGATTTTGACGCCCTTGGCCTGGAGCTTAAACCATTGGAGGATAAGAATGGAATGTCACAAGCATCCGAAGAGGCGGCCTCGTCTTCGTCTGTCGCAGACTTGCGTGTAATGGAACCCCACAAGAAGCAGCGAACAGCTGCGTGGGCTGCTTCCCCTAACCACGGCATTGTGTTTGACGATACTTGGAAGCTCGTAGATGATCTCGAGATTTTAGTTAAGAGGTTGAAAGCAAAACAGCTGAAGGATGGGAAGATAAAGAACGACAATTCAGATGTTTTCTCAGAATCTGGATGGTCTAGGGAGCTTGGCCCGTCAAGCGAGATTTCAGAAAAGAGAGTGATTTGGGATGAATCGGGCGCCGATTATGCAGCCTTTGTCAAAGAGTTGGGGGTTTTGAGGTCGAGAGCGGATAGGGCGCGGTCAAGAGCCGAGGCTTTTGATGGCCAAATGGCCATCGGTCGTGTGTTATATGAGCATCATCTGTTTAAGGAGGCTTTGGTGAGTTTTAAGAGAGCGTGTGAATTAACACCATTTGATGTAAAGCCACATTTTAGAGCCGGGAACTGTTTGTACGTTCTTGGGAGGCATAGCGAGGCCAGAGCAGAGTTTCTACTTGCATTGGAGGCAGCAGAGGCTGGTGGGAATCAATGGGCATATTTATTGCCTCAGATTCATGTGAATTTGGGGATTGCTCTCGAAGGTGAAGGCATGGTTCTTAGTGCATGTGAGCATTACAGGGAAGCTGCTATATTGTGTCCCACTCATTTTAGAGCTTTGAAGCTTTTGGGCAGTGCTCTCTTTGGCGTTGGGGAGTATAAGGCAGCTGTTAAGGCCTTAGAGGAGGCCATTTATATGAAGAACGATTATGCGGATGCGCATTGTGATTTGGCTTCTGCTTTGCATGCTATGGGTAATGATGAAAATGCAATTAAGGAGTTTCAAAAGGCAATTGATCTGAGACCTGGTCATGTGGATGCTCTCTACAATCTGGGAGGGCTATGTATGGATATGGGCAGGTATCAGAGGGCTTCAGAAATGTACGCTAGGGTTTTGGCTGTGTGCCCAAACCATTGGAGAGCACAGCTAAACAAGGCTGTCTCTTTATTAGGAGCTGAAGAAACTGAGGAAGCTAAGAAGGCTTTGAAAGAAGCTTTAAAAATGACGAACAGGGTGGAATTGCACGACGCTATATCACACTTGAAACATCTGCAAAAGAAGAAGTTGAGGGGGACTGGTAATGGGAACAGTGAGGTGACCTTCATTACTGTGGAGTCCTCAAAGTTTAAGGTTGTGGGTGACAAAACCACACCAAGGTCTGAACTAGCTATTGCACTTGATATTAGGGCATTTCAGAGAATTACTAGATTGAACCGATGCGAGGTTGAATTAATAAAGAAAGAAATGAGGGAAGAGAACGTGCCTATCACCTATTCAGGGAGTGGTGAGCCTGAAAAATCAATTCGCAAGGCTTCCTTGGAGGAGATTCTTCGTAAGTTACTTAATTTCTTGAAGCCGGAAACTTTGGTGGGAGCCATCAAAGCTGTAAATCTGAAAATCTTGTGTGTGTTGGATGAATCAGAGTCTGGTCGGGTAGATTTGGGCATGTTTTTCGCTGTTCTTGCCCCACTATGTGGTGGCTCTGCAGAGAAGCGGAAGCAGATTGCATATGAATCACTCTTGTGGCGACCTGTGAATGAGGGCAATACTCAAATAAAGAAGTCTGATGCCCAGAGATATATCAAACTTTTGAGGGCCATCTACATTCCTTCACATGGTACTAGCGAAATTTTGGAAATCCATGGTGAAGCAGACAACTCCTTGGTTTCCTTGACGGAGTTTTCCACCGTGTTTGATGATCCAGAATGGGGCTTTAGCATCATGTCTACTCTATTGAAGGTAGAAACTGGGGACAGGAGTCGACATAGCAGCCATGTTTGTGCTACCTGCCGCTATCCCGTCATTGGTTCACGTTTCAAGGAGATGAAATCTCACTTCAGCTTGTGCAGTCAGTGTTACTGTGAAGGAAAAGTGCCTTCTTCTTGCAAGCAGGAGGAGTATACATTTAAAGAATATTCAACTGAGGCAGAAGCGGTGAAAGACAAGTGCTTGTGGTTTGGTTCTAAGGGCTCTGCAGCTACGGGCTCCTAGTTTATCATATGTAAATCATTTTTTATCATCTCATTATGTGTCAATTAAATTTAGTTTTTTAGTGTGAATTTTATAACTTTGTAACTTTTGTAGGGAGCTTTTGTGCCTTGTACAACAAATCCTTTCAACTCTTGACTTTGAATTCTTTGTTTCCTACATAGCATTCACCGTAGATGTTTTTTTAAATTTTTTGGTTGAGTTGCTTTCTGTGACTTTTTCTGACATTCCATTTATAGACAGTTATAAGTATGAGTTTTCGGTTTGATTACATTTCACAAGCAGCAATTATGGTCTCTCTTTGGATGTGTGCCTGCATCACTTGGAAATCATAATTCGAGAAAAACTCCCAGCTGTAAAATTTATTTGAACCGGGGAGAGATATCTTTGTATTTGTCTGGAGTTGAATTATCATATAGGAGCTGTCGGCTGTCCTCCAAAGCACAGGTCTCTACAATTTCACCTTGGTACATTCAATAATCGATTCGTGGATCCTTCGCTCTCTCTCTCTCTCTCCCTCCGTATGGATATTTTAAATGTATATAGGGCATTCTTTATATTTTCTTCTATGAATTCTTGCAATCAGTACGTAGTCAGGTAATTAACTTTCAATCCGAGGCCATTACCATTCTCTAATTTATTTTTCTGTTATAAATATTTTCTTGTTGATTGATTTGAACCGTTTAGTGTCAATATCTTTTAGTGTCAATATCTTATTGGTTGATTTGAATTCTTGGCGTACGTTTTATTGCTCATGTTCATTGATTATTCCTTTCTATTAGTTTGGGTGCTTAAAATTATGTGATCGTTGTTTGGCACCAACTTGAATAAAGCAGAGTCGTAAATCGTTGGATCATATGTTGATGTCATCATTATATTATTTTATGTAATATTCCTGTTTTGGGGTTCTATAACTTGCCTTGAAGAAAAGTAGGCTAATCTAAATAACTTCAAGGGTTTGACTTTAGGGAGGAAAAACAAGAACCCAGATTCTAAATCAACAAATTCAAACTTGAAAAGGACCTTTCTTTGGATTGAAACGCAGTCTGTACCAACTCTTTTGGTGTGGTGTGTGGTGGATCGGTAGTTTCTTCAAGCTAGGAGTCTTGAACCTGTCACAAAGAGTAAAGTGCACTCTTCTCTATGATATCTAATTTTCTACAGACTCTTGGTCATTGAAAGCTTAACTAAGCACCCTTCTACATTACTCTTTGGATGCTTATGTTGTTTTCATATGATTTCAAGTTTTATCGCCGGGGCTATTATTGATGCTACTACGTTTTATGTATAAAGTTCCATGTTGAATATAAGACTTTAATCTTTGGAAGGCGCCCGCATTATGTACTAAACCATAAGAACTGGAAAAGTTTGTGATTCCTTTTGCTATCAGTTTGGGGGCATAATGCCTCCATTGTCTTTGTGCTCTGTAGTTTGATATATTTAGGTAAATGTTTGCTTGATTAATTTGCATGATATCCTGTGACAACTGATAAATGTATATAATCAAGTTCCATAAAGTTTATCATTAGAAATTCTCAATATTAATAGTTCTTTGTCATTTTGTCACTTGAAGTAGAATAACTCAGAACTCCAGGCGCTGCGTTCATTGTCACCCATGACAGATTAATTTTAGATAAAATCTATTATAGGTTTTGGTCTGCTACCTTTAACAGCAGGAATCATGAGAATGTATTTTTCTGTGATAAATGGTAGATTTTTATCTTTTTAGGTTATCTTTGGAAGGGGAGTTTTGCTAGGAGATAACGTTTGATGAATGTTGCGTTGAAATGAGTAATTTGTTTGATTGTAAAATTTTAATATTTTTAAAAATTAATTATTTCAAATATATGTATAAAATATATGATAATAATTGGATAATGTAATATTAAATAGAGATAATGATTAATTTGTAAAATATAAATATATATATATATATAGATATGAGTATATGTATGTACAAGTATAGGAATTAATCTGATTGTACATTAATGTAATAATTAAAAAATAATTAGTTAGTTATATAAGTAAAAGAGGAAAATTTTGAATTTAAATTTAAAAGAGAATTTTATTGAATTGTATGTTTGGCAACGTAAAATTGAATAAGATGATGGGGGGTGAAAAATGGGTTCCAAACATAGCCTTAAAGAAGAAAGCTGGAAAAAAACTGTTGGAAGCAGCAAAGTACCAATAATGTTTACCACCCTCTTGACTTCTAAGTTGAAACAGATTTCGTGATGACTTGATCAAGTTGTGGCCTTTAGAAGGCATGAAATTTTTGGAGTAGGCCAGTTATTTTTAAATGGACAATAAAATCTTCTATTATTATTAATTGAGATGATAAGGATAAATACAAGTTATGTTCTGTCGATGAGAGCCAGGACAGGAACGGAGACTATGGAGGCGGGAAAAAACATAACAGAAGATGGGAAAAAGAAGAGGAAAAACAAGAAAGAGATACAACTGAGTATGCCCCGACACTTTGATGCACTAATTTATCTTGGTATTTTTATTCTATGGTGAATGTGGTCCCTGTCTATAGAAGTCCTTTTCTTGCAAGCTTGAATGGTTGCAACATAATGCATGTGGGGACAAAAGTGAAACACTGGAATTCTCATCCCACTTTGAAGTATTTCCCTTCTAGTTTGGGTAGTTAGCTTCCATATCACTGAACAAGATGGGGGCATGGTATAATGTTCTATATGATGTGTTACAAATAGTTATTACGTTGGTGCTTTTGGTCAAAATTTTGGTTTATAAATTGATGACACAACTGTCCAAATATCACAACTCGATCGAAATTAAATCAATGGAAAGTAGACTCGGGAAAAAAAACAAGGGGTGCGTCTGTTCTTTGCTTTGGTGATAGTTAGAATGAGATGTGAAGGAGGCGATGAAATTGTCAAAGGTCAAAACAATAACACTTCTTTGACCAAGGCTGAAGTTACAGGAGCAAATGATGCGATTATGGGGAAGTGGAGGTGGTGGTGGTGCCTACTGGCAACGGGGTTGCCGGAAACCACGCAAAACGGGTCACCATGTGCCCAAGAAGGGAGGCTTCCCAAAAGAGGACTTCAAGATTGGGGAATTTGCCCAATGCATGGTGAGGGAAGGTGTGGGGGGATGAGGTTGGATTGTCCACTACACTGTGGAGGCCCTTGTTTCTATGATTGCAGAAACATATGCAAAGCTCATTGCAAACGCTAACTAGTTAACTGCATCTTCATCTCTTAAATCTCTTCTTCTGTTGAAGCTTATTAATGTCTGGAACTCTGCTTGGGAGACATGTTTCTTTCTTGTCATTCATTCTTTTGAGCCACAAGCTTTAATCAGGATTGGAGGAATGTTTCTTGTTTTGATTTGGTGTTGTGTTTGTTTTTCTGCTGGTGGGCTTTTGCATGGCCCATCGCTGCAGGCTTTTATTACATGTGATTGTGAAGGGGCGGCTGGCCAATCTCGTCTCTGAAGAAAGAGAATGGGGAAATTGCTGCCCAACTTCCAAGATTGGTAATTTCATTTTTGTGTGCATTTTAATTGGCTGAGCTATAGGGTGCAGTCTCCTTTTGGAAAATCTCACGATGCTAATATTTATTTATATTTTTATGCCAAGACCTACAGGCTATGCTTGGGAGAGGGGTTTTTTTTTTTAATATAATGTTCAGTAAGAATTGTGTTAAAATAAATAATATATTTGAAAGGAATGTTTTAATAAGATGAATAGTATAATTTATTTAAATAGATATAATAATAATTAAATGATGTGATAATTTATAAGAACAATGATTATGTTATTGAATGGATATAAATGAAAAAAATAAGAGTATATTTATGATATATATAGATATTAATTAAATTGTGAATAGGCGTAATAATTAAAAAATAATTAGTTATGTATACGAAATATAAAAATTTTAAATTTAAATTTAAATAAAAATATTATTAAATAACGTGTTCGATAATATAAAGTTTGAGATGATGTGTCAGAGCGTAAAGTTAAATTCCAAACATAGCCATATTAACTTAAATACGGTGACCTGTGAGTTAAGATTTGATAGGCTTGCATTCGACGTTCGTCACAAGCATATGTCCCAATGGACCGTTCATTAACAACCTTCGAAGGATTACGTCACCCACTGTATTTCACGCTTGAGCGTCCGCAGTCCGCACGCTTCTGGACCACTCTCTAGGTCTTGCAGATGCTATATCATATGTAATTAAATTACATTGAGTATTTTATCACATTATAATATGACAGGGGTACTCACAATTTGGTAAATCAATTAAACCAAAAATTGGGTATATTAATTATTTTAGATTCAATTCGGTATACCATACTAAATTGAATATCTGATCTTATTTTTATTTTTTTTGATAGTTATTATATTTTTAGTTGTTATATTAAATTATTATATATCTATGGTTTACCTTTTTGATTATTATGTTTGAATTTAAAAATTTTTATATTATTATCTCATATTTGTTAAACAAAAATATTTTATTATTAAAATATATTTTTTTATCTTTAAATATTTAACTCAAAACAATAAAATATTTAAAAAATATATATTTTTACTATTTGTGTAGAAGTTACGTAATTAAAATTTATATAAATTCATTTATTTTAATTATTTTTAGTTTTATTTTAAAATTTAGTATACCAAAGTACCAAATCAAATATATTAAATTACTAAATCTAACCAAAATTTTTGGGCTTAGCATATCAAAAATGCAAATCAACCCAAAACATACCTAAACCAAAATTTTTGGTATCAAAATTTCGACATATGAAAATTTTGGTCCGTGCACGTTCCTACGTTGTAAAGCTTACCCTCATTGTTCTATCACGTTGTAAAGAATGTTTTTGTTATCACATGATAAAGCATTCAATGTAGGTACACTTGATGTGGCGTCGATTAATCCTCCCACCCTATGGCATCATAGCGTACAATTAACCAATGGAGTGTGCTTAAAGTTTGGAATATATTAGTACTAGTGGGAGTGGGGAATTCCTAGACAATTAAAATCAACAGAATTCGTGGATAAATAAACAAATGGTATTGGTTTGCATGCTGTACATGATGGTGTCCAATGTGCAAGTTCGAGGAGCAGCTGGCACCTATTTATTAGGCAAATTCATGAGGTGCATTATGATTCATCATCGAGAACTTGTGGGAAGACAAGACAGTATATAATATGAGCATTTGCTTTGAATCATTAATCAATGTTTGGCTATGATTTCTTTTGCAGTAGGTAAATTTTGTGACTCGTCTAGACAACACTGTCTCTAACATTCTGCCAGAAATGCCAATTAACCATTTTGCTGAATAAATATGTGGTGATCTCACTGCTCTTGCAAATTCGTTATTACATGGGATTCGATTTATTATGTAATGACTATAAAATTTGTTCATAAAACCTTTTTTTTTTTTTTTTTTTTTGAAATTTTGACATAATACACGATCATTTAAAAAATCACAAAATCGAAATTCAAAATATAAGTTTAGAGTAAAGAAACATTGAATATTTTTTCCAACTAAAAAATGAATAGAGCTTTAAAAAGTAGGAATCAAAATCAAATATAGTTTTCAAACTTAAATCCCAGCATTTCTTTCGATAATTCAGCATTTAATTAAATAGATTGTGTCGTTCTATAGTATAGTGTGTAATTGTAGTTTGAGTTGTTGGCGGTATAAAAAGAAGAAGGTGGACCAAATGGGAAGAAGATGATAAAATCAACTAAGGAAATTATGTATTAGATCAATTCATTTATTAATATCAAGGATATTTTTGGAAATTTACTTAAAAATTCTTAGAACTCACGCTTTCTTTATGGTACTGGTTATTAAGGTTTATAATTAATTAAGAAGGGGTGGGTCAAAGTCAAAGCATGGTCGGGTGTCCGAACAAATTCAAAACCTTAAAATATTGCCAATATTTCCGGACAATACTCAGGTCTCAGTCTCCAAACTCTCTCGCGGTCTCTCTCTCAACCCTGTGAGTGCAATGGAAGCCATGAGAAAACAAGCTACAAAGCTCAGAGAACAAGTAGCCGAGCAACAACAAGTACACCTCTCTCTCTCTCTCTCTCTCTCTCTCACACACACACACACACCCACACACTCACGCGCATACTTGCAGTGGAACTGGAAAAGAAAACGTAGTGATCCCTAAATTGGATTTACTGACTGAATATATTTGAGTAGTGTTCACAGATACGGTAATAATCGTTTTTGTATTTCAATTTTTTTGATATAGAGTTTACAATAAATAAATAAATAAATAAACTTTTGGGATCGTTTTGAATAGGATTTTGAGAACATATTCAGAAAATATCCTCTTCGGAATATGTAATAAAAGTTTGTCTGAATTGATTTGAGTAATGCGTGTGCTTATGTCCAAGTGGTGTATTACATGGACTATGTTGAGGATGTTGATGAAGGAGAAGAGAGAAATGCAGTCTTTAAGTAGGATAACTTCTTGAATAGACTAAAAATTTGTTCCCTTAAAGCGAATAACACTTCAAACTATGGGCTGGTTTTGGGGTTCAATATTGTGGAAGCTAATTATTTCTTTGATGCATTTCTGTTCTTCCAAACAGACAGGCTTATGTGTTAGTGAGTTCTGCATTGCAAAGTATTTGATTTTAACATTCCAGTTACCTTAATGTAAATATTCGGGCTTAGAAAAATGACTAAAGTTGGCAAAAATCAGCTGTGACAAATAGAAAGATTTTAACAAATGGTGCGTGAATATCTTTCTCCGCTCGTTGTACTGCGTTTATAGTTTCTTCAAACATGTCAAATGAGGGTATGTTTGCCATCAAGTGCAGATGTATAGATTTTTCTAATGTATAGCTGCGTAGGCCTTGTTGTTTTTGTTAGTGTATATTTTTGTTGCACGATGACTCTGGTTACTAGTAAGTGTTTTCATCTTTTGGCTGATTTTCTACCAGGCTGTTATCAATAAGTTTGTTGGTGGAGTTGTTGGTTTGGATAATACGGCATCCAATGAAACTGAGCTCCAACAGCATCAAAAAATACAGAAGCTGTACATATCTACTCGTGCAGCTAAGGTTATCCGCTGTGTTTCCTGCACTGGTGCCCTTTCCAAGGGGACTCTGCCTCCACCACTTATTCTGTTTGCCTAACACAGATTCTCTCTCTCTTTATGCTCATCTTTTTCTTTTCTTGCTTACCAGCATTTTCAGAGAGACATAGCTCGAGGTGTAGAGGGTTATATGGTAACCTGGAGCCAAGCAGGTTGAGATTGGTAAGTTGTTTGCCTTTCTTTCTACCTAATGATTTGTAATGTGAGACCGAAAACAGAATTCTCATTGAGTTAATTCTTCGCAGGTACCAAGTTGTCAGATGATAGCAGGAAATATGGCTCTGAAAACACATGTACTAGTGGCAGTACTTTATCTAGAGTGGCACTAAGTTATAGCAGAGCTCGAGCTCAAATAGAACAAGAACATGAAAATCTACTAAAATTGCTCAGAACACAGGTTTGTGTAATGTTTTTAATCTTAAACAGAATTATTTGGCAGGGCTAACATGGGCATAAGTTCATAAAATGGTGGTAAATGGTATGCGTTAAATATGCTGCCCTGACATGTATTAGTCATATGGCTTTCTGTTTAGTAAAAAATTGTCTATATAAGCTTTTTCTTGCTGAAACTCAACTGCTAATTTGAGGAGTATGAAGTTCAGTATATGGGACTCCTGAAATGTATGAACTCGTAACATTCAGTAGTCTAATCTACTTCTGAGAAACAAGTTTACATTTTTGTAAGTAGTGCTGTTTAGTAATACACTATCTTAAAGGCAGTGTTTTCCATTGTCGTCATTTGCACAATTCAATTCAATTGCTTCATGATGCAGGTTACAGAGCCCTTAAGGGCGATGGTAATGGGAAGTCCATTAGAAGATGCTCGACATCTTGCACAGAGATATGATAGAGTGAAACAAGAAGCTGAAGCTCAGGTATTAACTAATGTTGAATGTTGTGTGGCTTTAATATCTTAAGATAATAATATGGTATTATGGTTACCCTTCTAAAGTATTGGAATTCCCTTGTGCATTGGAGAACTATATTTCACAAAAATATAAGGAATTGTTGGTGTATTCTGTTCCTTTTGTTCCATCTTCCAACCCAGACAGGTCATTGATGTTGCCAGACGCGAAGCTGCAGTTAGGGAGACAAGTGTTAATTCAGATAATATATTAAAGCTGGAAGCTGCAGAAACAAAGCTTCATGAGCTTAAGTCGAATATGGCTACCTTGGGTAAAGAAGCAGCTGCTGCAATGGTTGCTGTCGAAGTTCAACAGCAAAGATTGACTCTTCAGCGATTAATAGCGATGGTAATTCATTTTGTTCTTGTACCATTTGTTAAAAATCAATTAATTATTGATCTATATATACACACACACACACATATCCACAGAGTTGGCATCGCTACTTTGTACTTTACAATTTTGTTTTGCTGAAGGTTGAAGCTGAACGAACTTATCATCAGCATGTACTACAGATACTCAATCAGCTTGAGGAGCAGGTGCAATCTTTACTTAAAAAAAATTCTTATGTGAAACAAACTCACAGCTTTACATAAAGTTAATGATTCAGACTACATGTTGTGACTGATAGATGTTCTTGTTGATGTTCAGATGTTGTCTGAGCGTCAACCTAGCGAATCTTCTCCTATTCCATCTTTGGATAATATGCCTCCACCACCTGCATACGCTGGACCTGAAGATTTGTCTGCTTTTCAGACATACGAAGGGCTGAATGTTGGTACGGGTTACTTTTTGGGGGAGGTATGTGATTAGTGTTTCATGATCAGCTAATGATTGATGAATTTTCCCCTGTACAAATTGTCTGTAATTTGCTGATTACTTCGTACGTCACCTTAAAAGGTTATTCATCCATATGAAGCTGAATCTGATGTAGAGCTGACATTAGCAGTGGGCGACTATGTTGTTGTTCGTAAGGTTGGTTCTGATGTCTTCAATTCCTCTTCTCTTATTTACTTCATGTTGAGGTGTATTTTAGTCCACACTGTTTCTATGACTCAATTGAGGTTTTCGTTGATAATCATGCTAGTTCTTCAGTCTCCTACCGTTTGCCTTGCAGGTGAGTAACAATGGTTGGGCAGAAGGTGAATGCAGAGGAAAAGCCGGGTGGTTCCCCTACGTGTACGTTGAGAGACGCGAGCGTGTTCTTGCAAGCAAAGTGCCAAGGTATTTTATTCTTGAACCGAGGAATGTAAGTAAATCCATGCCTCGGCAGTCTCTGTTTTGACAAGTCTGAAGAAGACCAGTTTCTACTCTCAAACTATCCAATGTATGATGAACATCCATGTCACGTGGGTAGTATATTTGCCTTGTGATTCATGATTCATGTGCTTTTGTGTTATAGGATGCGGACTTTTTGATGCTTTAGAAACAACATTTTTCTGCCCTGTGATATGGATATTAACTTTGACAAGGTTCAAACAACATCGTAATTTCTGAGGCTTTGTTTGGACGTGAATTTTGTTAGTAGAAAATTTGGTGTGAAAATTTAAGAATCGCATAAAAGTAAGGGAAAGAAAAGAGATGAAAAGTGTTATAATATATTTGGAAGGAAGTAATATTTGCATTGAAACATAGCCTGAGTTTTTAATGTAATATTTCTACTTGATTAGATTGCATTAATTATTATGATTTACTTTTTGGGAGATTAGATGTAAAATAATTTATGTATTATTGAACAAGATGCATGATAAACTCTATCAAGTTACCGGTTAATGATGCCTACTTAAGTTATTATTGAAATCACATATTACGATAATATTAACAGTACACATTCACCTTTTGCAATAAAATATAATATTAAATTACCTTTTTATATGTTAACATTAAAATAAGTGGGTCGAAAAAGAAATAATAGCAAAAATCTTTCATTCTTTTCAGCTAAAATTTCAAGAATAAATTAAATTAAAGTCAAGCGAACACACTTTGCATATGATTGCCAATTACAAAAATAGTCCAAAAATTAGAGTATATTATTTTGTCCCTCCAAACCCTAGTCTTAAAATAAAGTAGCTAGTGGCTGTAAATTTGTTCCTCAACAAAGTAGCTATTTCAACGAATTAATTATTTTGGGTTAATCTTTCAAATAACGTGACATGAGTCGCAGTCACTTAAAAAAATACTGTCACTTCTTTTATTTTCACCTATTGTATGTATAGCTGAGTCAATTCCTCACATAAAAATTGTGTGTAGAGAAAATAACTAATAAAGCTAGAAAGTAAACTAAGTACACAAGTTGCCAACAAAAAAAACACTTTTATTATAACTTAAAAAGTGGCTACTTCTCATGAACTTGTTTTTCAAAGAAGTCATTGCGCGGCACTGAATTTTTGTCACCTCTTGTGAATATGAAGTTAGAAAATAAAGTGAATACACAAGTCGGTGAGAAGGAAGCACTTTGTAACTCGAAAACCTTAGTAAGATCAATAACTAAGGAACATGAAAGCTACAAAGCAAACTAAATACTTGAAGTTGGGAATGAGGAAACGCTTTTTTACTTGAAAAGTTTATTTGATCATTTACAAAACGAGAGTATTCCCTATTTATATTATTCCCATAATTGGATGGATGCTGGAAATGTTAAAAGATCCAGTAGCTAAAATTCACACAAGCTCTGGTGCCATATAACCTCCACGGTGGACCTGTATTGTCTGTGTTGGTTCCAATCACACACCTCCTCGTGTGACGTGTCCGTGCTCTAGCATGATACTGGTGTGGCCCTCTATTAGTCTCCTGGCCAACTCTTCTTCTGAACTCATACACGAGTTCTATTCAAATATCGTATTGTAGCAGCATAATGTAATTACTTGAAAATCAATTTCCTGAGGTAGAATATTATTCACCATATAAATTAGTTTAAAAATCCTTCTGACATACAGAAGTTACGAACGGATAAACACTGCAACTCTTATTAATTATAACCTTTTAACTGTTAGTCTGATATTTCATTGGGTTTTTTTTCTCTAATGATAAAAAGTGCACTAGGCACATCTCTATAATTATATGAATAAATAATAAGTCATATTATTCATAAAATAAGAGATATTGAAAACAACTTGAAAAAATAGAAAAAATTAAAATTGAAAAAAGAAAAGAAAAGAAAATAAATAAATAATTGAAAAATAGAATAAAAATAAAATATAAAAAGAAGTAAAGATATTTTAGTAATGTCCAAGTCTCCTATTATTATATTCTAATATGTAGTGATGGATATCAAACTGCTGAGAGCAGAATTAACCCATTACTGCTTTTCTCACTACTTTACCTGCTATAGGTTATTAATTATTGGCACTATTGTTTTCTTCCTTTATGAACGACCACCATGGAATGGGTGGTGGAAAAAATCGAGTCTCCCCTCACCTGTCCTGCTGTCCCCCGTAGTCGTGATTACTGATAATTTCCTGTTATACCACATTTGCATCTTTTCTCCTCCATTCATTCTTTCCTTTTGGCCAACCTGCCCTATGCTACTGCCATGATCGCATGCACTTTTTCGTTGTATAATTCTTACTTGTTCTTGGAATTGAATAAGTTGGGATGAAGAATGAGTTCAATGACTTTAAAAAAGGGGGTGAGAAATTCATAGACACCAGGTAAAAAGGTTAAAATGTCTCGGCTATGTTTGTTTCCAAATTAAAATGGGGAGGACAATTAAGGTGATTTGAGTGAAGATAAAAATTATGTTTAGTTTATAAGATTTAAATGGTAGGAATATTATTTTCATATATTTAATATACAATAATGAGTGAATATTGTAATCGTATATAAATTTATAAAGTAATAAAAAGTAAAAGTAAACAGAAAAATTATAAGAATATGTGTGTTGATTTAATTGTAAATTGATATAATAATTGAAAATTATTAGTTAGTTATAAAATATAATAGAAGAAAAATTTTAAATTTGATTTTAAATAAAATTTATATAGTAAAATATTTGCTTTATAAAATTTTTAAGTGATGATAACATAATGGGAAAAAAAGAATAAAAAACACTCCCCCCATTTTGAGAGTGATTTTGAGTTGCAACATTGTGTCAAATCTACGAATTTACATACTTATGCATGGGTTTGGGAATTTATTTATTTTCAATTTAGTTAAATTCCGCTTCAAATCCGGCAAATCGATGCTCACCAAGGATTTTTACGATTTGATTGGACTTTAATTATCGTTGGACTCATCAAGTTTAATTAAAAGACAAAGCTGGACTCGCACACTCCACATTACATAAGATAGGTCTCGAGAGATATTTGTTAGTAATCTGTGGATCCATGTGGTGCAAGATATTTTGTGCTTTTGTTTGTTTGTTTTTTTCTTTTGCATGCATCTTATTTATCTATATGCCTAGACTAAGGTGTAATTTGTTGATATTTTGTCGACTTGGAATTAAATTCCACGAGATGCATGCCCTTTGCCTGTGCTTATATTTTATGGGTGAAACATGGGTCCCAAATGGTTGAATTATTGGATAAGGGCTTCACAAGTTTTTCTTGTTTATCGTTGTGGATTTATTGTCTCAATTATTGTGTGCATTGAGAATCACGAGTTCAGAATCTTGAAACGAGGAACACAATTTAGGGTGTTTAAAATGACGGGTGGGTTAGGAAGAACTGCACCAAGTGTGTTATAACGAAAAAACGCACATGATTTCATATTTTCATTTTATATTTCTATGTGACAAATAGACACTAAACTTATATTTCCTACATTTTCCCGATTAATTTGTTTATTTTCTTTATTATACGATTAATGTGCTAGATTTATAAAGTAATAGTAATAGTAATAGTGGTGCACTTGATGTATGTATGTGTGTAACAAATTAATTTAAAATTAAAAGCATACAAAAACTAGAAATGAAAAAAGATAAAGAAAGTGAATATGAAGACATTAAAAAAAAAAACATAAGAGAAAAATATTAAACTATATTAAAAGAGAATAAACAAAAACAGACAAAATTTAAGATGGAATTTAACATTGTACAACTAAAATCATGTATTAACCTTTATATTTTCAAGGAAATAAAGCAATTTGAAAAAAAAAAAAAGAAAACAGAATAAATTACAATTAGTAAGTGAATAATATAAATAAAAATTGAGAAAATAGTAGAAAGAATATATAAAAATAATTAAAGGAATTTAAGTAATTACAAATTGTGCAACTAAATTTTTTTATTTGCTTAATATATAGTCTAGACATAGATTAAAAGCATAAAGCATAATTAAAATAAGAAAATAGTAAAAGATAAAAATAACTTCAAAAGAGAGAAGATTTGAAAGAAAACATAAATAAAAATTTCAAGTTAGAAGAAAAGGAAGAAAGATAAAGATGAAAATATAAAAGAATTTTACATGAAGGTTTTATTTTCATAATCTATACTATCTTATTGTGGAGATGAGGATTCTGGTTACATAATGTAAAATTAAACAACTACTTTTATTTGAATTTTTCTCTAAAATTTCCAGCTTGTTCTTTCTCCCTTTCTTTTAACTTATTATGTATTTGTATTTTCTTTTAATTTTTTCTCTTTTTTCAAATTCTTCTAATCTTTATGCAGATATCCTCATTTTAAAAAATTTTATTTCTTACCATTTTCTTTTATTACTTTTACTTGCATGATGTTCTCTCAAAATTTTCTCTTGTCAAAGTCTTTTGACGTTTTTTCTTATTTAAGTATTTTTTGTGTTTTTAATGTCAAATATTTTTATTTCTATTATTTAAAATACAGTATCTTTATAATTCATAAACAAATATGTTCAAATGTACAACTTTGTTAGTCATATAATATATGGACAAACAAATATGAAAAACATAATTGGAACATCTTGTACCATGAAGCAGATTTTTTGGATGTACATAAACACACCATCCAAATATTGCCGGTCGCTGTTCCTTATCACAAAGAAGAAATCTCGAAGGGATGACTGCCTTCAAAACCATATACTATGAGCAAACAAACACGAGTAGGAAAAAGGGTTCACTAGTGATTCTGTCCCAGATTCAATATGGAAAACCAACACACTTCCCTTGATTCAATAGCCGCTTTCCATAGACTGCAACAAAAGATATTTACAGACAAAAAGATTCGTGCAACCACAAACTATATGGGGAGTTGTTGTCTTGGAGGTAAACAAAAAGGATCAAACAAGATGCAGGAAGCCTAAGGAAATAAATTAGGGGAATTAATCCAGATTGGTGGATCTGAGAATATGAGGTCCAGGAAAGATACAAAATTTTCCCATGATCACAATATTCTGGATCTCTTGGGGGCACTTGAAGAAGGTGGGATGATCTGTGGAACGGCAAAGGAGTTGTCTTCATTCCAATATTTGGTAGATTTATTGTTGTTGGTGGTGAATTCCTTGAACTGCTCCCTGGGTCCACTTGTTGACCCAAAGGCCAAGATCTCTATAGCTTGACATGACTGATTTTGTGTCTGATGCAAGGCAGGCTGCACTTGAGGGACCCAAAATCCCATTTTTTCTGTGGGCAAATGAGCACTCGCATTTGAATTGCTTTCAGCATCAGCATCCCATAATGGCAGCCAATCATTTGATTCTCCCTTCTGGAAATTTTCATAAAAATAGAACAACTCAATTCTTGCAGTGTATATATACTCTTATCCGGTAATCTTAGCAGCAGCAGTAATGCAAACCTCGCAGAAAGCAGGAGGGGGAGAATCAAGGAAGTCCTCAACGTGCCACCCTGGCAGCATTTCCATCAAGTACTCCGAAATGCTGCTAGCAGAGAGTTGACCAGTTACAGTCCCTCCATTCATCATCTGAACATTACTTTGCTCACAGGGTTCTGGTGCTGCCACTGTTGTGCTTTGGACCGTTGTACCCTTTACAGTGGAAGGTGTACGGTTTGGGGGAATTATGGAGGCATGCTTATCGGTCTTAGGGTCTTGAGACTTGACGGTACTAGTAACAGCATCAGATGCATTATTATTCGTCAAACAAATTAGAGACGCTGGTTCCGCCGAAGGTGGTGATGCAGAATAAAGGGCGGAAGCTGCAGAAAGTTTGACGCCAGTTACGAGAAATCTGGTGTGCTTTTGGGTGTGTTCGTTCGTTTTGTGAATTGAGACGTCGCACTCACTGCACAGAATCGACCTGTCTTGTTGACAGAAGAAGAAAGCCCTTCTCTCCTGAAAAGAGATTATTATCGAAACAAAGAAGGCTATGTTTGTTACTCACTCCTATGGCCTATCAAACTTTTAACTATGACCACGTTACTCAATAAATTTCTTATTTAAATTTAAATGTAAAAATTTTTATTATTACGCCTCACTATTTTTTAATCATTACAATAATATCAATATTTACGTACACACAAATACACTCGCATTTCTATGATTATGTTTGTTATTATTTTTGTTTTAAAAAATACACATTAGAATTATTATATATTTAAATTTTCCAAACAAATCCCAACAAACCATCTCCTTGATGAATAATGCACACGTGAGGATGATACCTGGCAGATATCACAGGTGGGGACCTGTTTAGGCGAGGGGTGGTGGAGGGAGAACCTCTGGTGCTTCCCGGCGAGCTTGTTGGCGTGGTGGACGCGGTGGTCGCAGGCGGTGCAGAGGGCGGCCTCGTCGGCCGCGCAGAACACTGATGCTTCGTCTTTGTCGCACACATCACACTGGATCTTCATCTGAGCAGTTCTTCTTTCTTGAAATAAAATTGTTTAGGGAATGCTATGTGATCAGCAAAACAGAGAGAAATGCGGATAGGAGGGAAGAAGAGAAGATGGGTGGGGAAGAAAGTTGTTGAAAACTTGAAAATGGTAAGAGAGAAAAGAGAGGTGTTTGTTTTAATGTATTAAATAAACTTATCACTACTACTATGACAACTGATGAACCTCAATTGCACATAATTTAATAACTACGTATCGGGTCGATCGATCACTGATAATTATATTCTTATTCTAAAGTGGATCCATTTCTTTACCTATTAGTTGAAAAGCTAACAAAGCGGACCAACCAAACAAAGCCACATCCCTGGTAGCCAGGCTTAAAATACTATAAAGTTGTCGCACCATTTGCCATGGTCTTATTACAATAATTCAATATCTGTCCAAAAAGGCCAGGACCCAATAGTGCGAACTTAATCGTAGCATCATATGATTTGCCCAATTGCACCCTCTTTTACAATATTTAATTCCAAGGCTGTGCGTCCAACAGTGGAGTAAAATGATGCATGGGCTGTAGCTTAGGTATGCAGCTCTTTCCGAGCGCAAATTTTTAATGGGTGTGGGCAAATGCCGAGGAATCTGGTTGTGGTGAGGTGTGGTGCTGTAATTATTCAGCCTTGTCTTGTTATGGGCTCCCGAAAGCAACTCTTTGTTACTTCTATCTAGACGTCGCACTTGGGTCCAACGCTTGTGTTGGGTTAATTGCCCTGAGCGATAATTTTTTAATAAAATGTTATGCGATCAAAAGTGATAAGATGCTGTTGCATGCACATAGATAAGATAATAAGATTGTGAGATATATTACAATTTTAATATTTAATAATATTTTTATATTTTTTAATATGATATTATAATAATAAATGTCACTATTTTAAATATTCAATGTAATTATACTGGGTACATATTCGAATAAACGGGTGTAATGGCTCAATTAAGCATAAATGGTAAGGGTGTGTTTGTTTGATATTTGAGTACGTGTTTTTAGGAATATTTTTTAAAAAAATTTACGTAAAAGTAAAAAAAAATAAAGAAATGATAAAATTTAAAAAGTACAATTATTGAAATATATTTTTTTTTTAAATATAAAACAAAATAAACATAACCTGAGTTACTTTAAAGGCTATGGCCGGAACCTCCTTTTACTCTAACAAATATATTATAATTAAATAATTATTCTTCAAATATTAAATATATTCAAAATTAAATTAATATCCATACATATATTAATGCATACATTTACATGTGTATATATATAGTAAAAACAAATAATTATTTTTATATACTATCTCATTTCTCAATTATTGTTATATATTTTATAAAATAAATAATATTATTCATCTAATTAAAATCTTTTTTTTCAAGCATATTTCTCTTGTAGCATAATGTCTACGCATCAAAATAACTTTAGTTACATGTCCTATCATGTGAAAGTAATTAGAATCGAAATTATTCAAAACTTTTCAGGAAATTATGGGCCAATGTTTTTTTTTTAAATTTAAGCTTTTAAGTGTATTTAAAAAATCTTGTGTAGAATTGAAATAGACCAAAAAAAATTGAAAATATAGTGATAAAAATGCGAGTATGATTTTGTGAAAAATAAACTAAATAAAACATAGAAAAAAGGTCACACTTATGGTGCCAAAATGGTTTAGTACGTCCACCACACATGTCAAATCAAACATATATTTAATTTCATTAATGAGAATTGCGAGACTAACTAAAATTGAAGTTCAAACATAGTAAACACATGAATCATATCTTAAATTTAATTTGCTAAACAATCGGCTATGTTTTGATTCAAAGTTCAGAGGATTTTTCACTCATTAAAATAATCACTTCCAAACTATTAACATATTATCCATGATAATAACTCTTCTTTTATCTCTCTCTCAAATTTACACTGTTCTTATATTCCCACACTAATTTTTTCTCATCTAACAAAATTTATAACCAAATAAAGCCCTAATTGTATGCTAACACGTCAGCTTTAGTGGAATAAATTAATGATATACTGACTAATTGTATCACTCGTGACATCATTTAGCAAATAGGCAATAAAATAATGTGGGTTTGATTGGGTTTAGATCTACATGTAAAAATTGGTCAAGGTCCAAAGACAGACAGGTCATTCTGTGGTCCAAATCCTAGGACACAATGGGCCACGTGTCGTCTATCTGAAATAGATTTCCCACTATCAATTAATTATTTCAATTTCTCTCTGGCCAATTGCAGGTTTCCAGCACATAACGTCGAATCATCGGAACAATAATCAAATCCAATATGCTACAGTCACGGTAATGGCAATAATGAATAAGTAAGAACTATTACAAGAATGGCAATAACCACAAACCCTGAAGTGGTTGCGAATTGAAATCTAAAAATTAAGAATCGATGCCCCAATCTTGTTTAGGTCAGAATTAATTTGTTGCAATTGTTTTGTTGAAAAATTTGCTTGATTTGATTTGAAGCTTTGATTTTTTGACCCTACAGAATAAATGAAAAAGTGTCAAAGTAGCCACCATCGTGCATCTATTTATCCTATACTAGGTTGTTGGTTTGGTGGCTGATTTGATTTCGTAGGATCCCCGATTTCCAAAGAAATTATTTTTGTTTGAAATATATTGTAATTTTTTGAAATTTTTAGTTAAATATATGCGATGATTTTGGAGCATAGTATATGAATAATCACTTTGACAGATATCGATGAACCATTCTTAAATGTATTAATGAAATTATATACACTAATAAAAGTTATGCATCCTATTTATGTGTAAATTTATTTATGAATAATAAACTTATTTTATTTTTAAAAAAATATTTAAAATTAAAAGTATAAAAAATATCTAAATAAGAAAAAATAAAAGTTTAAAAGGATTTAAAGAGAATAATTGAGAGAGAACAGCTATAAAAGTAATAAGTTAAAAGAAAAGTGAGAAATTAAATGATAAAAATAAAAAATGTAAATAAAGATAATTGTTTAATTTAAGTGCAATTATAGAGCATTGTCAACTTAATAATGTATAATAACTGGTAAAAATTACACATTATATGTGCGTGTGCAAATTTAGAGTGTACATTTTTGTTCATAAATTGTAAATTATTGCATTTTGAATAATATGAATAAAATTATTTAAAAATTAAAAGTATAAAAAAATATTCACAATAAAGAATAGAGAAAGATCAAAAGGACTTGAAAAGAAGTGAAATTCAAGAAAAAAAAAATATAAACTAGAATAGTCAGTTAGAAGAAAGAAAGAAAGAAAATGATATAAGAAATAAACAAATTTAAAATAAGAATAAAAAGTCTTATTAATTTAATAATATAATATAAATATTAAGAGTTTGCTCCTACATGCATGATCATATTAAATGAATTTACGTATATACCTTTCTGTAACGTAACAAAGACAAAGTTATCATTTTTGACTTTATTTTTTCTTTTACTTTTTCTTTTTACTTTATTATTATTATTATTATTATTATTATTATTATTATTATGTTTTTCACATACATATAAAATAAATATTTAAATAAACAAATGTATACTACAAATAAAATAAATTAAATAATTTAAATTTTATATTATGTAAATTTAATCTATGTATACTATATATTATATTGCGAGTTTGGCTCTTACATAGTTATACTAAATAGATTTACATATATGATCCTGATTAACTTAACGGTAACAAAATTATTTTTTGGCATTATTATTATTTCTTTTTTATAAGAATAAAATAAATATTCAAATAAACTAATACATAATACAAATAAAAAAAATAAATATATATTGATTTTATATTATATAAATTCAACGACAAGTAGAGTGTGCCAAGATTAGCAATATGCAAGCATATACGTAATATTCAAAATTTAGGAGGAAACAACAAAATTAAATGTTTGATCTGCTTGAACAGTATTTCTTGTTTCTCCGCCTCAGATTTGAATTTGGAATTTCACATTATTTTATTAAACTTGGACATGGATAAATCAGAAAATGCTCCATTTATATATTACACTGTATTCATGGTGAAAAAAGAAATAATAAATGATGTACCTAAACCCTTTTTATTTTGGGTAATGGGTGGACTGTTCACTTGGACAAAACCCTTTCGATTGATCATCAAGTACAAATTAGGACATTAAACCCCATAAAAAGCAATGTCAAATCCTCGTACTTAGGAAATTATTACAATTTTGGCAATATATATTGTTGGGCCCATTGGCCCAACCAGCCTTTTGTTCCTTAACATCAACTCGTGAGATTAATGCTAATCAACTTATGTTACATAGCGCGTGTGTGTAATATATAAACATATCAGATATATGTATAACAGAAATTAAATTCCATAAACCCAAGATTGATAACATTCTCAATTCATGAACAAACCCTAGATTTACTTATATGATCTACACAACAAGCAGAAGCAAACAGTGCAATTCTCTCACAGAATTGCAAGGAATGATTATTAAACATGGGACCTAACTTGTCAATACTTGTCAAGTACACATTATGTGATAAGACTATATATATTTAGATTTAATCCAGCAAGGCAAATGTCGTTAGGCGTGAGCCGCGCCGCTGCCTCGTCCACTCTAAAGGCCACCACGGAGTTGATGGGGCGGGAGGCGTGGAGCGACGATCCGAGGCCCTACACTTGGAAATCCATGAAATGAATTGTAGCCACCTTCATTTTCAAGTAATCCATACTGTGGATCCTCCTGTCTTGCCTCCTACCAAATAAAAAATCCATCACACATAATGGGAGTGGACAAGGAAACATTAATGTTTCTAAGAATATATATATATATATATATATATATTATATGAGTATGAGTGTGCATAATTTAAGGAATTTTTTTACAAATTCAAGCACAAGGTTCCGGTGTATCTCCTCAACATTCCTTAGCTGCAAAAGAGACAACAGAAAGGGAAAAAAAATATCGCATTACATGATGTACATTTGAAATGATAAAGTAGAGAGAATTTGAGCATCCTCTGACCTTTTTCTTGCCGGTGTCGGTCTGGTTGCCCATGACTTTGTACTGTATGGTTAAAAGAAACATAATTAGTTTCGAGAATATCAAAGAAGGATAAAGAAAAATCTCAGCCGATCATCTCGGGAAGAAAATTCAGAAAGTGTTCAAATAAACAAGGCGAAGGACAAACTTTTTTTCCCTTAGTAGTTAGCGTAAGGTAAAGAATAATGGCAAGTATCTGCAGGAATTGAAAATTTGATTCATGAATATTAGCAAGAGCAAGACTGCATTAGATGATGATGATTTAGGCACTGTGAAGGGTATGAGAGCCCTTAAAAAGCCATTAAATTATATGCTTTTCTTATTTTTATCCTGAAAAAAAAAATGGAGGTGTTTTTGGGTTTAATATTATATATATATATATATGTGTGTGTGTGTGTGTATATATTTAATTATGTGTCATGTTTTACAGATAACATTTTGGGATTATTGTTTGTGCTTTGAGGTGGGATTTTTTTGGTGAAAATGAAGAAAAATGTGTTAAAATTAAATTTATTTTGTTCGAGAAATACAGGACATGATAAATATCAAACTCCATCTAATTAGTAAATCTTTAGGTAAAAACATAAATATAATATTAGAATAACGATTGACAAATGCGTAACATTTTAAATGTATTTCATATTTATGATTAGAGTTTAAATAAATAATCATATATAGAATCTTTTAAGATAGTTTTCTGATACATGTAGGAGGATCCCAAGATTGAACTACTCTGTTATGTACCCCAAAAAACCCTCGAGCATTGCCTGCTGTTCTTCTGTCTTTTTTATGGCTTCTCAATAGAGTCTGTATACACGTTAAAATTACATGTCTAATTAAATAATGTCACGTAAAAAAATATGACATTAGATTAACTAAATGAATTTATTTATTTATTAAAAAATTTAAATAAATATAATTTTTTAGATAAATAAACAAATAGTTAATATTTTAATCGATCAATCAAACGATGACAAATAGTGCAATCTTATTAGAAGTAGGACAAAGACTCTACAAAATTAAAATTATCTATTAAGATTACTGGTTGGAATTTAAATTATGACAATCAATAGGATTGCGCCACATCAGCAAGAAGATATAACCACTGTATCTCTTTTCCAACTATAGATAGGGGTCAAACTTTATAGAAAAAGAGGACAGAAGTCAGAAAGTGAAGCAGCTGAAAACTTGAAACTTCACAAATTCTATTTGAAATTTCCAAAAACATTTGAAGTGTTCTTTGTCAAATTTAAAAAGTTCGTTGCGTTCTTCATTAAATTCAAGAAATTCTTCATCAAATTCAAAGAAGTTCGCCATGTTCTTCACCAAGTTCAAGGAATTCGTCACCAAATTCAAAGCGCCCTTCCTAAAAGTCTCTACATCCAGCGTTTGATTCAAGATCATGGTATTAAACCCAAAGATCAGTGTTGCTGAGGACTTAAGAACCCTCAAAGAATATCAAACGCAAGCTCTTTGCTTGAAAATTGTTTCAAGCCAAGCCTTCTTGAAGGAAAAATCAAAGGATTAAAGTTGGAGAGTAGAACTCACAAAATTCAATTGGATCTAAATGATTCAATCTTGCACCAAATTTTCTTGTTATTCAAGAATTTTGTTCTACAAATTTCGGGCACGCCTAGTTGGACATCTCTTCCTTTGCCAATCCAAACAAGTTACAATGACGACTAACCCGTCGAATTGATAAGAGCAAATTATTGCACTGACTAAAGTTATCGAAGGGCTTGCTAAGCATGTCCAAGAGCAAGATTCGAAGATTTCTAAGTTGATAGACAAGTTAGACAATCCTGATGCCAGCAAGGTTGTGGACAAAGCACCCGAAATTCATGATGAGGCTGAGATATCTACCAAGTAGTCGGTCATTGACCAAAAGAAGCCTGCAGTCGAGGAGTTTCAAATTTCCCTTGATGACTTAATTCCTGTTGATCAATTAAAGGACTTCATTGAAGAGACCATGAAAAGCAAGCTTGATAAAGATGCCAAGTCAACATTAACATACTTCAAGCCTTACTCTACAAAGATTGACAACTTGAATATGCTAACAGGCTACCAATCACCTAAATTCCAGCAATTTGATGGCGAAGGAAATCCAAAACAACTTGTTCACTTCATCGAAACATGCAACAAAGCTGGCATTTATGATGATCAACTTGTTAGGCAGTTTGTTCGATCATTGAAAGAAAATGCCTTTAATTAGTACACGGATTTGGAACCTAAGTCCATTGATAATTGGGAGCAATTGAAGCAGGAGTTCCTTAATCACTTTTACAGTACTCGAAGGACTATTAATACAAACACTTGCTAATAGAAAGATGAATTTATCATCGATTATATCAACTGTTAGAAAAATTTAAGTTTGAATTGCAAAAATAGATTTTCAGAGACATCAGCAATTGAAATGTGCATCCCAAGAATGCATTAGGGTCTAAGACACATTTTTCAAGGGATTCAGCCCAAACCATTTGAAAAATTGGCTACACGTGCTCACGACATGAAGTTAAGCATGACTGAAAGTGGAATCAATGGTGCACTTATCCAAAAGTTTCAAGATGAAAAGTACAAAAGGGGCAAGTCTTACATTGAAATGTCAAATAAAGAATCCATAGCAGTACGTGCCAAATCTGTCCAAACACAGGCAGAAAATAAGCTGATAAAGAATAAGCAAACTCCTTCGAGGCCTAAAAATTCATCTTTGAAGGAGATGCAAGTTAAAACATATCCTTTTATTAACTCAGATGTCTCAGGGATATTTGATGACTTACTTGAAGTCAAACTCATTGAACTCCCCGAAATGAAACGACTAGAGTAAGTTGAAAAGTTTGATGATTCGAAGTACTCCAAACACCATTATCTAGTTGGGCACACTATCCACAATTACTTTGTATTTAAAAACAAAGTTCTAGAGCTGGCTCACCAAGGGAAAATCATGCCTGAAGGAGAAAGTTCAAATGCCAATTTTGTGATTTTCAACAATTGAAAAAAAGCCAACACGGTTGTCAGTCTTCAAAAAGCTTAACTACTCAGGAAGTAAAAGTGGTGGAACACAAACTGGGGGCATTAAAAGACTAAGAAATGCATCTTTAAAGCATCAAATCTTATGCAAAAAAAAAGTTAGGATCCTTGAAGTAAAAAAACTTGAAAGTGAAAATGCTCCTAGATATGAGTATAAACTATCTAAAATTCCCAAATTAAAACTTCATCAAGACTCATTGACATGATTTGAAATTGTCTTCAAATGTTTAAATTTAAAGGCTCCTTAACATGAGTTGAAACTGTCTCCAAATGTTCCAATTCAAATGTTCCTTGACACGAGTTGAAATTATCTACAAATGTTCAAATTCAAAAGCTCCTTAATATAAGTTGAAACTATCTACAAATGGTCAAAGGCTCCTTGACATGAGTTGAAATTGTCTACAAAAGTTCGAAGGCTCCTTAATACGAGTTGAAACTGTCTACAAACGTTCGAAGGCTTCTTGACATGAGTTGAAACTGTTTACAAACGTTCGAAGGCTTTTTAACATGAGTTGAAACTGTTACAAATGTTCGAAGGCTTCTTGACATGAGTTGAAACTATTTACAAATGTTCGAAAGCTTTTTGACATGAGTTGAAACTGTTTATATATGTTTGAATGCTCTTTAACATGAGTTGAAACTGTTTATATATGTTCGAATGCTCATTGATATAAGCCAAAACCATTTACAAATGTTCAAAAACTCCTTAACAAGAGTTGAAACTGTATACAAATGTTCAAAAGCTCCTTGAACAGTTGAAACTATTTACAAATATTTGAAGGCTCCTTGACATGAGTTAAAACGTTTTACAAATGTTCGGAAGCTTTTTTACACAAATTAAAACAATCTCTAAATGTTCAAATTCAAATGTTCCTTAATACGAGTTGAAACTATCTACAAATATTCAAATTTAAAGGCTCTTTAATACTAGTTTAAACTGTCTACAAATGTTCAAGTTCAAAGGCTCATTGACATGAGTTGAAACTATTTACAAATGTAACTCTCTCTTCGATCTTACCAACCTCTACTTTGACCTTTTGAAGAAACGCCTTTTATTGTACGAAGGATGGGGACAACTCGCTTTGTTGTTGAATCAAGGTCCTGAGCTTTTATCTCAAAGCAACAAACTACTCAACACCCTCCAACTCTGGCTTAAAATGATGAATTGGCCTAACTTATTTAATCTTTCAATTTCAAGCTCCTTAAAGGTGACTCTTTATTTTGCTTGGTTCTTGGTAAATAATCATTAGCAGACTTCTCAACTACAAACAGTGCCTTCAGCAATTGGCAAAATGGTTGAAGTAAGTCTCCATAGACTCTTAAGTGACTCTCCATCTCAAAGTGATCTCCAAAGATCATCTCCAGAGACTCTTTAGCAACCTCTTTTCAAAGTTAACTTCCATGGATTCCTTATCAACTATAACTTGAAGATAGCTTTCCATGTTAACTCTGAGGGTGATCTTCCATTTTAACCCTATCTTGAAATTGGGCTTCCTTTGAAATCTTGTTGACTACTTCAATCCACTTCTCAATGGCTCCGTCTCGAAGCCACCTTTATGGAATTGTCATCGCTCCACCTTAAAAAGTTGCCTCCTTAGGCTCCTCATTGGCTTCAAATTGGATTTAGTAACTCTTCGATAGCTCTTGAAATTGGCTTTAGCATCTAAAATGTTAGAGTTGATTTCTACAAATGTCTTGGTAGGCTCTCCCTCAAACTCAAGCCATAATAGAATTAGTAAACTTCAAGTTTAGGGGGTCAAAACTCAAAAACAAAGTAAAACCTTAGGTCCCAAAATTAAGCATAGTATCAAAGGCTCAAAAGTTCAAGCCTGTATGGTACACGCAAACAAAATTAAGTCTTGTACTCAAAAACTCAAAAATTCAAACCTAAATGATACACATGAGCCAAATTAAGCCTGATACTCAAATGTTCAAAAGTTCAAGCCTAAATAGTACTCGTGGACAAAATTAAATTTGGTACTCAAATGCTCAAAAATGCAACACGAGGGCAAGATTAAGACTGGTACTCAAAAGCTTAAAAATTCAAGCCTAAATGATACTCATTGGCAAAATTAAGTTTAATACTGAAAGGCTCAAAAGTTCAAGTCTAAATAGTACACGTGGGCAAAATTAAACTTGATACTCAAATGCTTAAAAGTTCAAACCTAAATGATACTCGCGGTCAACATTAAGCCTAGTATTCAAAGGTTTAAAAGTCTAAGCCTAAATAGCACACGTGGGTAAAATTAAGTATGGTGCAAAGGCGCAAAAGTTCAAGTATAAATGGTACTCATGAGCAAAATTAAGACTGGTATTCAAAGATTCAAAAGTCCAAACCTAAATGATACATGCGGACAAAATTAAGCCTGATACCCAAAATGGTCAAAAGTCTAAGTTTAAATGGTACATATGAGCAAAATTAAGTTTGGTACCTAAAGGCTGAAAAGTTCAAAGTTAAATGATACTCGTAGGTAAAATTAAGTTTGGTATTCAAAGACCTAAAAATTTAAGGTTAAACGGTACACATGGGAAAAATTAAGCTGGGTGTTGTGGATCAAAAAGGGGTTGAAAATTTGAAGTGGGGTTTTTTAAAAAAATCAGCACTTAAACGCAGTCTTATGCCAAAAATAAAAAATTCACAGCCAAACATGGCCTCATGTCGAAAACTAAAAGCTCACAACCAAACATGGCCTTATGACTTTAACTAGAAAGTCATAGCCAAAGGTGGCCTTAGCTTAAGAATTTCCCCAGACGTGGCCTTAAATTTTCTGTTGCACCTCCGTCTTCCTCATTCTTGTATTGCCCTTTAAGCCACTTCCACTATCGTCGCACCACCGCTAGAGCCCAGCACTGCCATTGCTGCCATTTGACCACCGCTGCGCTGCCGCCCTCGCCACGCCACCTTGTCCTAAAAGTAGGCCTTTGCGTCTTTGTCTTCTTCATCAACACCGCTGAAGCTAGTCGCCACTAAAGACCTGTCATACCATCATCACCATCGCCGTGCGCTTGGCCTTTAGTTTGATTGATCCTAACTTCGCCATTTGCCGTATTCCTTGACTCTAGCAATGGTGTCGCTCATCACCTTCATCGTAGAAACCCACCACCACTGCTCAAACTTCTGGCATCACACCACTGTGTTTGGTCTTGAGCTGCTCCACCGAGATCGTCATTGAATACCCAACACCGCCACTACAAAGACCCGATCCAAGCCATGTCTCCCTTGTTCGAACGCCATTGTCGGCTTCTGTTCCAGCATTGCCTCAGCCAGCGATTCGAACGTCCTACAACTGGTTACCTTCGTCAAATCAGATGGTGACGAGAAGATGGCAAGCTCTCTTATTTATATATAGTTGACAGTAGAGTCCCGAGCGGGTGTGATTCCTTTCAATTGAAATTTATTAGGTGAATGGTTATCGGCCAAAACAAATCTCCAGCGGATTGCACGGAAATTGGTTGATAGTGGGATTCCAGTTAAGAAGGTAACGGTCCCTCAATTTTGATGGACTTTAATGTGAAAGGAGAAACTCGCATTGCATTGCTAGCAAAAGTTGAATTCATGTTAACCACAAATTTGGTTGATGGCACTTGGACGAGCTCGAAACACCAACAATGCAATAAAAATTGTGAGCTAACCCATCCTCGAGATTAAAATATGGAGATTCATCGGAAAAAGAAGAAAAAAAATCAAGACTTATTCACTCACAATAAAAATTTCTCATAAACAAGTCTCGAGAAAGCATTTATAAACACATTAAAATCTCATATCTAATTAAATAATGCCACATGAAAAATATGGTATTAAAATATTAATTAAACTAATTTATTTATTTATTTAAGAATTTAAATAAATATAATTTCTAAAATAAACAAATAAATAGTTAATATTTTAATCAACCAAAACAAACAGTGACAAATGGCACAAACTTATTAGAAGCAGATAAAACAAAAATTTTATAAGATTAAACCCATCTATTAAAGTTGCTGGATAGAGTTTAAATTGTGATAGTAAATAGGACTGCGCCACGTCAGCAAGATGATATAGTCACTCTATTCCTCCTCCAACTATAAACAGGGATCAAACCTCATGGCAAAAAGAGGACATAAGTCAAAAAAGTGAAGTAATTAAAGACTTCAAGCTCCTTAAATTTTCTTTAAAATTCTCAAGAACATTCAAAATGTTCTTGGTCAAATTCAAGAAGTTCGTCGCATTTTTCGTCAAGTTCAAGAAGATCTTCATCAAATTCAAAAAAGTTCATCGTGTTCTTTACCAAATTCAAGAAGTTCGTCACCAAATTCAAGGCATTATTCGTCAAAGTTCTTAAATCCAACGTTTGGTCCAAGATCGTGGTTCTAAGCCCAAAAATTAGCATTGCTGAGAACCTAACAACCCTAAAAGAAGATCAAGTACAAGCTCATTCCTTAAAAATTGTTCAAATTTCAAGCCAAACGTTCTTGAAAGAAAAATAAGAGGATTAAAATTAGAGAGTATAACCCAAAAATTCAATTTAATTCAAATTATTCGATCTTGTACCAAATTTTCTTATTATTCAAGAATTTTGTTCTATAAAGTCATGAGTCTTTCTTTTAATGTCATTAGTCTCCCACTGTTACTTTCTCAAAATTTTCCCTTAATTTTCCATTTTCAATTAAAAAACACTTGCTAATGATCACTAAATAAGTGACGGATCTAAAAAACCGATATCATAGCTATTTAATTAATAGTTATGGTAATAATAATGGCTATGTTTGTTTTTAAAGTTGAGCATGCATTTTGCTTCAAGAGTTATGTAAAAATATAAGAGACAAAAAGAGAAAATTTAAAAATTATAATAATTCAACATATGTTTTTTACATGAAAAATTAGGAAACAAACATAGCCACCTTAATTTCAAGCTAGTTTATAGAAAAATTATATATACTAGTAAAATTGACACTCACAATTCGTGTGTAAAATTATTTATAAAATATAAAATGATTGTATTTTTAATAATTGAAATTATATTATTTAAAATAAAAAAATAAAGATCAAAAGAGTTTGAAAGGAAATATCCAAATAAAGATAAATTACAAGGAAGGAAATAATAAAGAATAAAAAAGGACAAAAAATTAACAATAAAGGTAAATGTGTAATTTTATGTTATGCAATTAAAAAAAGGTAAATGAGTAATTTTACTTTTATGTAGGGGTCAAACACTTAAAATACACACTTAATAGATACCAGTAAAATTGACATACACACACACAATATGTGTGTAAAATCATAAAATGTTCATATTTGAAATAATAGAAATGATATTATTCAAAATATAAAAAATATATAAAATAAGAATATAAATAAAGTTGAAAAAAATTGAAAGGAAACATAAATAAAGATAAATTATAAGAAAAAAATAGTAAAAAATAGAAAACGATAAAGAAATAAAATTAAGAATAATTAAAAAGAATAAATATATGATTTTACTTTATGTAATTAAAACGAGAGCGAAACACCCAATGATATGGCATCGATGCATACCCCCGCCACCCCCAGACCTCGTATTCTTGGCAAAGTAGTAGAGAAAACTCAGGAGAGAAATTATAACCTTTCTATCCCGAATCAACCTCAGAGAGTTGTCTATATCTTCGATGAGATTCACCGTTTGATCGTATCCCAGATCGTTCAAGCTCTCCCCCATCCGCTGCCTAGTAAATCAGATCCAAGAAAAAAGTTTGTACTGGTACAGAAAGAGGGAGATGAACCAGCTTTGAGTTACTACAGCAAAACTAGAGTAATTTACGTACATACCTAATTTCCTTTCTTAGATTCCTGTTGACCTCCTTTAGCTTCTTCAAGTGCTCTTGCATTTTCTGTTACAATTTGTTAATTTTACCACAAAAGAAAAATGTTAAACAAAATCTCCAAATGGACACAAAATGGACAAGCTAAAACCTCGTAGTGGGAGTTCCAAAGATCAACTCCAACAGCCTTCTGATAAAGGTCTAACAAGTGCTTAGTCCTGATAACATAAACACAGGGAATTCCAGGGTTAAAATCTGACCAAGTATTTAACAAGAACAAGGGCTAAATTCGATTATGAGGAGTCATAACAAAGAGGGGTTATAACTTATATTAAGTACGTACGTGGTGGTGGGGCTGATGTACTCATGGAGCTTCTGGGTACTGGAGATCAAGAGAATGGGGAAACCTTGGCATCACAAAGAACGGTCAGTTCCTGAGCTTTCTTGAAGAGCCCATTTCTTCTCTTGGAGTAGGTCACCTGCCTGTTGGTTTGGTTCTCTATTCTCTTGATCTGGATCTTCCCACGGGCCATCTCTCTCTCTCTCTCTCTCTCTTCCCCTTCACCCCTCTGTGTGGAGATTTGATTTACTAAAATGTTGACAAGAGTGTGAAGATGGGAAACGAATGTATAGAAAGAAGGGCTTTAATCATGGAAGACCAGAATTTTGTGTTGGCTAAAAATGTAAAGGCTTGCCAAATGGGTGAAAAGGTGTCCCACAAGTCGATAAAGTAGAGGTAAGAATGGGTCGTTTGTTGTCATCAGTAACCGCCACTGCACAGAAATTCTCATTGGGGTTTGGTTCCCTTTGCTTTCTCCTCACTAATTTCCCCTTTTAATTTTAAACCCTTTTTCTTCCGAAAGGACAACTGCAGTTCATACTTCAATTCAGTTATATATGATCCATGGTTGTCGTGGTTTGTTGTTGATCCTATAGAACAAATTATAGACATCTAATTCTAATCCAACACATTGTACGGCAAGTGCTGCTGTTAGATATACCTTAGGGATTTATATATTTTTTAAAATATTAATTTGTTATGCGACGTGCACTTTGATAATGATATGTTTATGAATGTATCACATATATGTTAAAAGTAACATAAACTGGTAATAATGCTCATAAAAAAGATTATATAATTTCATAATTTTTAAAAAATATAGAAAGAAAAAAATTACGAGGAGTGAATAAGACGAGAAAAGAAGAAACTGAATATTAATAAAAGAAGAGAGAAATAATTTAAAATAATAGAAATGAAGCGAAAAAAAGAAATATAAAATCAAGGTTTTTAATTCATTCATATTTAAAAACTAAAAACATTTATCAAATAGCATATATAGATTTATTAAGATAGGTATTTTAAGAATTTTATTAAAATGATCAAAGTTAATTATTATATAATTGAACCATAATATATATATATATATATATATATATATATATATATATATATATATGGGGCAGATGCTTTTCCAAGTCCATCATTAATTTTATTAGAAAATCTTTAGAATCTCTTATAGCCTACTTTCGTGTTGAATTCCAATTTCATTCTTAGCTTTGTCAATATAGTCGTGCAATATACAGATAACCAAATATAAGTATGGCCTGCATGTAAAATGACTAGTCATGTGTAAGCAATTTGACATGTTTGGAAATGATCCTAAGAATGTTGCTATCTGATTCCATAATTCTTGGATGAATTCGAAATTCGGATGTATGTATACATGTGTTGGGGTCAATGCAATCAAGTTCTCAAATTAAATTCATCATTGGACTGATTTAATAATAATTGAATAGATAAGAGTAATCTGAAGATGTGAATGACACGTCTCTAAAAGGGAATTTTTCTCCCTCTGAGAGTTATATCCACATTCAACAAAACATAATGGGCCTACAACACACTTAGCCCATTGGGCTTACTCATGAACCTGGCATCTTGCTGTAGTTTCAATCCACGTTTTAAAATTAGGACATTCGGTTGTGTCTGGTTTCATTTTTCCACACATATATATACAGAAGAAAACAAAGGACTTTTGAGAGGCCACCTTTTCATTATCTGATAAAACTGGTAATCTTGACAAATTGTCGAAGATGATGAAAATTGCTGGGGCAGAAAATGACATCACGGGCCAGTTCAGGGTGCATTGTAGGTTGGTGATGTGCAGAAGCGTGTTAAGATTCTAGAGAATGCAGGCCCCTTGCCCCTGGCTAATGTAACAGCTGCCGTCCATGACTGTTTGCTTCACGGCAGAAGATCTGAGCACCACAGCCAACTTCGCCGGCCGACTCCTGGAGACCGATCCAAGTAATGAGAATCAAGTGCCAGGCTGCTGAGAGGAATATGAAAGACTCCGCGCGCAGCTTAACTACGACTTCAGGAATCCTTCTGTCGTCTGTGGGGCAGTAAATCATGCAACCTGTCCCTACTGCAGCACGCATTTCGTTCCGTCTCAGCAAGGGAAATTAAACTATGTACAGTTTGTGATCTAGCTGGCAGAAGTAGGATCTAATGCATCTGGCTTGCTTGCTCGGAGGCAAGAAGATTTCACTCGGATGCATGCATATGTTCAATAGTTGGTCCCATTTTATCTTTCTCCGGGACCTCAAAAACTTTTTTGTTCCTCTTCCTTTATGATTACAGCTTTTCATCGAAGTAGAGTTGTGTAATAATTTGATTCGAGACCATGCAATGAGGGAATATAGTGTGCATGGACAAATGTGGGCAACTTTGTTGCCCTTACTTAGTACTGAGTAATCCGTGATCATAAATGTACCGTTTTGCAGATGTGAGACACTTTGGTTATGTTTTCTCAACTTCTAATCTCTGTGTACATAAAATTATTTAAAAACTAAAAATACGAAGAGTGTTTACAATAAAAAATAAAGAAATACTGAAAGAATTTGAAATGGGAAGAAATTTGAGTGAAAATATAAATAAAATGGTTAGATAAAGAGAAGAGAAAAAGAAAATGACTGGAAGAAATAAGAGAATTCAGAGTGAAGGCATTTATGTAAGTTTACATTATACAACCACAAATCTTTATTAACTTAATATATGGCATAGATATTTAAATAAATCAAAATTTTTAAAATATTAAAATCTTATAAGTAAATATCTTATCTATTACAATACAACTCCAAGTAAACATCGTCCCAACAAAATTACCCCTCACAAACACAGCCTTTGCCTACACGTTTACTTCTGTAAGCACATGTATTTCTTTGGTTCACCTCAAATCTAACGGACTTATTTACAATTTATTTATTTACGCCATGTAAGTGTAGGGTCAATTTGATTGGGCATTATGTATTTATATTATTATTCTTAATTAGTAAATTTTACTCCATAATTCTTAATTAAAAGACAAATGCACTCATATATAAATATAATTATCAATATACCATTATTTCTTTTCTATACTTGTTGTAAAACTATACAACTATTCCGAACTTTGTTTTTTGATTTTCTATTTCTTCACGTGTCTTATAACTTATTATTTTTATTTGTTTTTCTCTCAATTTTTTCTTTTCAATTTTTACTCTTCTTATTTTATATTTTTAATGATTTAATATATATATATATATATATAATATTATTATGGAATTAAGACATTTTGATCGCCTAGTGTGACTTTACACAACTATTTTTAATTTTTATTTTTATTTTTCTTTTTACTTTTTAAACTTATTAATTTTATGTATTTTCTTACAAATTTATTCTCTTTTCGATGTTTTTACATTCCATATTTTTTGTGTTTAAAATATTTTCCATATTTTAAATTTTAATATTTTAATGATTTAAATATAATAATTTTATAATTTATAAATAAATTTACAAGAGGGTGGAAAAGTGCATAGAAGAGTGACTTTGATGTATCTACAGGCCTTATGATGACATATTTTTTAAGATATTATACGTATTATAAACCTTGCCCGGATGACAATCGTGAGACTGTTTTTCGATTAGTATGACTTTTTAAAATAATTTTTCCCACTTTTTTTCACTTTTTAATTTATTTGACAGTATAAAGTAATAGAAATGGAAGACATGGTTGAAATTTTGTTGTATTTAACATTATATTAGTGTCTTTCCCATAAGACATTGTTTGTTTTTTCTACTTTTTAGTATGACTATTTAAATTAACTGATCGCTAGTGTACAACATTGTTTGTATTTCTAATACGTAAATATCGGACCAGAATTGTTTATTGATATATTAAAGTAGATTATATTTAGATTTCTTTAATTCCAAAGTTTATAATTATTCTTTTTTCAATTAAGAACAAGCACTGAAATTTTCATCGTACCTGAAAAATTCCTATTTCCAAAATGTTAAGTATTCCAATGCATTAATAGTCCAATTTGCTATTTTGGGCATTAATTTCTTGTTAACATGCAATAACCAATACTAAGCCACCAATAGCTGCCATCTACAGTGCTATAACTTCAATAGTGCCATGTTTGGGTGTATCTTTAATATCATACACTGCTTTCCTTTAAAGATCTAGGTTGTGTTTGGAAGGGGGTTTGCCAGGGGGATAATGTCCCGTGCCAATTATGTTAGGATAAATAATACACTTAAAAGGAATATTTTGATGAGGTAATCATGTAATTTATTCGAATTTGTACATTTATATATACTCAAAATATATAATCATGATTAGATAATATAATAATATATAGAACTAACAATTAAATTTTGAAATATAAATATATAAACATAAGTTTATTAGTATATATATGTATTGATTGAATTATAAACAGGTGTAATAATTGAATAATAATTAATCAGTTATATATACAAAATATGAAAATTTTGAATATAAATTTATGTAAAATTTTTGTTGAGTTACAGATCTAGCAGCATCAGATTTAATAGAATAAGTACAGATTAAAAACATGAAAACAAACATAGCCCCAGGTGGTGCATTTATTTTTTAAAAATTGTCCTACCGGAAAATTGCTTGGATCATCGAATTTCCACAAGGACCCAACACTACATTAAAATGGCCTTAGAGGTGTCGTAAATGGTTGGAAGCCGTGTGAGTCGACTGTCCACTTCTTCCTTTAATTTAAGACGGATAATCGTAATGACATAAAAATGCCAAGAAACCAAAGATGATGACATGCTCAAATAAAAACCTAAGCTGGTCTACACATCCAAAATTACTACATGAGTCCAAATAAATTGATAATATTATATGTAGTTCTTTTCTCAATCTTTATGGTGATGTTGTGGCCGAGGAAAGAGACCCACATAGAGTAGGATTAGGGCAACTATATTTGTTTGTCCTTGCTTAAATTTTTAATTATTACAATTAAAGAGAAGTTTGATTCTTTTTATTTTTGCTGTAATTTGATATAATAATTATTTAACAATTGTGCTAGGTACAATATATAAGATGATATTATGATAGATAATTTAGAATGCTTGTTTACCAAAAGAAATTTATTTATTAAATGCCAGTCTACCACACGTTTTTATCTAAATTAATTTATTAAGGTTTAGCTTTTAAAATTTGAACTGGTTTGTCAAAATATTTACTTTCTTAAAAGGGCATGTATCTCATAGTATAAACGTGGAATCCAAATGGCTAGTGAGAAAAGTTTATAGAAATTAAACCATTTATCCAAATGAAGGGAATTCTTATTTATTACTCTCGAAAATCATAAACTCGTTGTAATTAGTCTTGTCACTTGTGTTGTTTATTTAATTTTGGCAAAAGTCAAATGTTTGATAAACATACCTCATTTTTGAAGAAAAACAGTTTACGGTTTTTTATTCTTAAATACATTTTTGATCCATAAATAAAATTGTAAAAAGATTAGCATAGTTGTGTAGAATATTTGCTATATTTGTCTTATCTTTTTTTTTATATATATATTTTTCACATGCACAAAATACGCACTATTTGCACACACATAAACTATTGTAGTTAAAGTAATATCTTAAAAATAACCAATTTTAAAACATGACCTATTATTTGCTATTTTAAATTATTAAGTATGAGATTATATATTAAGCATCAACAAAAATTAAAAAACCTTTTCTTCTTTTGTATGTGTTTTATGCATAGATTGAAATATCTAATCAAATTTTTAAAACTTTGTATATGAATTTAAAATATCAACATATTTACACAAGCGCGGACATATATTGATTATGAATACACAAACATATATATGACCAATGCTTTTGAAAAATAAAAATTCATGCACAATTCTTGCATGCCTATCAATTTTTTTATACATAGACCCGTCAATTAAGTCTTAACAGATATTCTTAAATTTTGTGCAGTAATAAATTTAAAATAATTTTGAGTCATAACTTTTTCACAAGAAGCCCCATACATGTCATATGACACGTGTTTAATTATATTAAATATTGGAAAAAATAAGAATTTTGGATACAAAATACACTAATGTAATTAACGTTAATAATTATGACGACATTTCAACTGTGTCCTATATTTTTATTAGTCAATACTATAAATTACAGATAAATTAAAACACAGAAAAAATAATTCCGAAATTCTACAATAGATAGATTAGACATGTAGATAGACAATGACGAACATAAATGTATTCACACACACACACACACACACATATAATCGCGGAATTATTTATACATAATATGCACAAATCGTCTCGCAAACATTAGATAAGTTGAGGATCAATTACTAGGTTTCTAACTTCATACAAAACCCCTTTAAGTTAATTTCCATTCAGAGGCACAACAAATTAAAAATATTTAATACATATGCATACGTATAACAAAAATGGGTGCTTTTTCATATTTCAAGATTAATAGATTATAATTGTCGTTTGAGAAGTTAAATTTGATTAAATTATCCCAGAAAAATGGGTATTGAAAACAACGAAAAGCAAGTAAGAGTAAAAATGGACTAAAAAATATATTTTATCTTTTAAATAATTAAAAAAAAAAATTAATAAAAAAGCATGAAGTACTACCTTAAGCCGTTAAGCGTGAAGAAAGGTATCGTAAAGCGTAAAATACGTAATTAGTTTCGGAAATCGCTAAATGAAAAGACGTTTTTGGTTTTATTAATATAGCACTGTAAAAACCGGCAGGAAAGCGGACGCGGCAGGTCAACCCTCGGACGCAGGGCTCGAGATGGGCTGTCTGCACTCTCTGCTCGCACCTTCCATTTTTTATTATTTCCGTTCACATCCCACAAATTTGGGAAATTATTTATCGTATTCTGTTCACTTTTTTGAAATGGCCCAATCCAATTGTATCTTCGAAATTTCTGGGCTTTCTTGTCTTGATTTGATAACCCCTAGAAGAGTCTGGACTTAAACGTCATTTGAAGTGATTCAAATTCATTAATGAACAAAGCGTTGGGATTAATAAGAGTAACAAAGACTATGTTGGGGAGAGGGATTTTGTTGGAAAGATATTTAATAAAAATTGTGGTGGATTGAGTGGTATTTTGGGTGTAAAATTTTGATTTATTTCAATTTAAGTGTGTTGCGAGTTCGGCTTTAAGCTTTTACGAGCATATAAGAATAATTAACAAAAGTAATAATTTATCAAAAATAATAAATATTTTTGAAAATAGTGATAATATTTTGTAACTTTCTTATTATTTATCATAGGAGACAATGTTATCACACATCAATGTCTTTTATATATGCATAAAATATATAAGAATGATTGAATAATATAATAATATATTAGAACAATAATTAATTTTTATAATATAAATATTTAAATGTGAGTGTATGCTCGTGTATATAAATAATTATTGATTTGATTATGAAATATATAATAATTGAATAATGATTATTTAAATATATTGTACTAAAAGAAAATTAAATTTAATTTGAAAAAAAACTTTGCTAAATAATATATTTAATTGTATAAAATTTTATGAGTTGTTGGTGATTAAAGCATGACTTCCAACCATAGCCGAAGAGATTATTGTCTTGCATTGGAAAAAGGTGGGAAAGATGAGTGTAAATAAATAGATATATAACTCATTATGTGTAACTTTTTTTTGTCAAGATATACATATGCACAAGAATGGGGATGATTCTCCCTAATTTGATTGATTTTGCATAATTAATGCTCGGACCTAATCATGTTCGATAGATTTAATAGGTTCAATCAGGTTCACATGCACCTAATTATAGAAAAGGCATATAACTTGCATATACAATGTTAATAAATTTAGTTCAAACCATGTCAAATTATATTAGTGACTTTGTTCAAATGATCTTTTAACACTTCCAGTATTATCAAACTCATCATGGGCATTCTATTTCGCTCCCCAACACAAGTTCGTGCGCCTACGAGGATTTTGGAAATGACAACAAATTAAGGTTCAGAAAAAAGCCAGTAACAGAACACCCTCTCCCTTAGTGGAACCAATAGTGTTATCATGACAACATATGAACTTGCTCCTTATTGAAGCATATCAATGTGAAAAAATAAAGTACTCAAAATAGACATTATTGGCCACGATTTAACTCCCACATGGCGAGGGATGAGACTGGATTTGGGGGAATGAACATAGATGTGGTTCAATTTGGGGGGCACTCACTGATTAGACATTGTGTATAATTTGCCAAACTAGGTTTGTCTTTCACGTTGAAAAATGGTGCTCTGCCTACTCATATATAATTTATAAATTCGTCCATTTCATGACAAATTAGAGAGGTGCAGCGATTGGATTTTGTGTGGGTAGGAGAAAACTGTAGCTAATTCAAAATATCAGAGTGTACAATGTTCTAAAAGCAAGAACCGGAGGCACAATTTTTTTAAATTTGATCATTTTTTAAATTTTTATACAATTTTTGATTAAGAAAAAATTAAAAACACACATAAAAACTTGAAAATAAACATAGCCTAACTTAATTGGATATAAAAATTATATTTAATTATGAAATTTTGATGAAAATAAAATTTTAAATTTATTTGATATGCATAAGATATATATATGTGTGTGTATATTATAATTGAATGATATAATAGAGATTAGAGCTATTAAAGTATAAATGTATAAAAATGAGTATACGATGTGTATATATAAATATTCATTTAATTGTGAATAAGTTTAATAATTGAATTATAAATATTGTAAAATATAAATTTTTAGATATGAATATTTATATTTGCATTTAAATAAAATTTTTAATTTGCTACGTGTTTGTTTTGTTTAGTTAAAACTTTGATGGGTAGCAAACTCGTCCAAATAAGCTAAACAACATTTTCTTAGCCCAAAAAGAAAGGGCAAACAAATATGGTAAAGACATGGAGTTCTAATGTTATAATCATAAATTATTGCCTTGGATTATTATACTCTTTTTGGTAAAATAAAATAAAATAATAAAATACGATAGCCTCGGGGTATGTTCTGTTTGATATTAGGATTGGTAAAAATTTTTTAGCGATTTAGGTGTAAAGATAATTTATGTTTCCTTGTAAGAATTTAGTTGGCAGAAAATTATTTATATATATATATATATATTTAATATGTAATAAGTATGAAATAATGTAATATTAAATAAATTTATGTGATAATAAAAAATAAATTTAAATAAAAATATATATTGATAAGTGATAATTTGAATGTGAAAAAGGTATATTAGTTATAAAAAGGAAAAAGAGATAAATTTTGAATTTGAATATAAATAAATTTTTTATAACGGGGTGTTTAGTTTATAAAATTTTAAATAAAGATAAATTTTTAGAAAATTATGAAACAAACGTAGCCCCAATATTTTATTGTTAAACTTGACTGTAATTAGGCAAAGAGAACACTTTAGTATTAGTGTACGGCTGATTACTGATTAATGCCGCCGTTGGTCCGTACCAAACAATTAAGACAACTACAAATTTCGAGAAAATTGATTAATTGTGGCCACTGATTATGGAGAACTCACGTGTAATTAATATTAATTAATCGTTTGTTGTCATTAATTAATTTGTTGGTGTCAGTTGTGGTGTGGGCGGTAACGATGTATGGTTGTCTTAATGGTTCATCATGCATGCATGCGTGCTTGGTCCATGGCCAGTCTTTGTTTTGCAAATGGTTCTTTTACATCTCCCCTTCTCTAAGACATGTCTTGTCAAGTTGCTGCGTGGGACAACTTTTCTGCTTGCCAACAGTGAATTAACCCTTCCATTAAAAAATGGAATAGCTGTGGAATCCTCATGCCACGTCCTCCTGGACATGCATTCATTTTTCCACTTACACTGTTAATCAGTAGAGTTTGAACAATAATTGCAGCTCATAGTTGTTTGAATTCAATTTTATTTAATTTAATAGAGAATTCAATTTTAAACTTATTTACAATGTTAATCAGCCAAGTTTGCATAATAATTGGAGTAACAGTTGTTGACAGCCAAGTTTGAGTAATAATTCGAATTCGTAGTTATTTAAATTAACTAGATTCAATTTTATAGAATTCAAATCCCAACTTACTTCCGATTTCAATATTAAGCAGCAGAATGGATCTAAAAAATATTCAAATTTCAAATTAAATTATGATTAAATTAAAAACACTTTTGAACCCAATCTAATTTTAGTTGAGGAGGTTGGTTTTATTCACAGTTTTTTTGTCTACGCGTGGAGTATAGATTGTTTACAGGTAATAATAAACATAGAGAAAGCCCTTTCAACAAGACTGAAGGAAAAAGAAAGAAAAAATTGTCAATTGTTGATTGGGAGGCAGTTTATGCTTGCTGCAAAGGTTTTATTTGTACATTTTAATGTGTATTTTATTAAAATTTATATAAAAAAAATATGAAAATAAAAATTAAAAAAATAATTATAATGGGTGCTTGATGTGAAACTTTGAAAACAAACATAGCAAGCTATTCACTCCCATGCCTTCGTTCATTTTGGCCATGTCTCATCTAACCCACGTCTTAATTTTTACATATGAAGTCATTATCGAGAAATGGGATCAGGAAATCTGTTCATTATTGCATCAGTTACAGCGTTAAAAATGATTACAGAAAGAATTAGAGAGGAATACGAGTTTATTTTGTATAATAAAATAATGAATGCGCGATTGTTTTTGTAGTCTCGAGGAATCCTTTTTTAAATTTTACCAAAAGTTGAAACCAAAAAATTGAGACACTAATCTTACTCACTGTGACGCTTGTAATCATTTCACCCTAAATTATCGCTCCTTGATTGGCCAGTGATGCAAGGTTTCTTTCCCACGAGGAAAAGGCGAAAAGCTAGCCGGGCCCTTCGACCTTGTGTCTCAAGTGCTCTTAAATGTTAATTCCTTTGAGATATTAAAAAAGCAATTAAATAAATTATTCTCGTGGGAAAGACCAAAGCAGAGCGAGGGAGCAAAAGCTGATGCAATGCTGGCCGTTGGATCATCATGCAAGGGCCGAGATCCAGTCCCATGACGAGGTTCCGTTTTCCCTTCATTTCTTTTTACTTGCATAATCTGTGAGAGAACTGTAGAATAAGTGGTCAGATTTTCTCGATCACGCCACTGATCCGACTCCAAAGTGAGCGTGTTGTGCGTCTGAGAGAGAGAGAGAGAGAGAGAGGGATGTCTTGCATTGGGGTTGCAGAGGGGTGATTGCAGTGGCTGATGGCGGCGTTTGCAGGGCTGTGACTTTAATGCGTCCAGAACAAAGACAGAAATTCAATTCTCAAGTGATCGCCAATATCGACGGGTCAAGAAAGACACGGAGAAAGAGAGAGCGAGCGAGAGAGGCAAACCAAAGGAACTCCCTTTGCCAAACAAAATTCCCAAAAGCTGCAAGAGAGAACAAGCCCCCAAAAATCACACACGCACAACACAAACTGGGTCAGCCAGCAGAATTAGCAACACAAAACAGTCTCCAGCCAGGACTCTCTACCACCTACAAAACACACTTTTTAGTTTGACCATCGTTGCTCATGTACTAGCAAACCAGTCGTGTGACTCACAATTCAAATTGCGAAGCTTGGCCCGGGTTGGGTTTTCCTAACACCGCCACTTCCTCTTTCAGGCCCTGTGCTATGGATTTTCTCCCAAAATTGAGCTTGGACTTGGCTTGTAGGGGCGGAAAATGTCTGGGTTTTTCTCACTAGGCGGTAAAGAGCAACAGAATCAGAAGACGGACGCTAACAGCAACTTGTTCCCGTTGAGAAACGTAGAAATCTACAAGGGTTTCGAGCTATGGCAGCAGTACTACCAACTGCATCAACAGAGGCATCAGTCTCCGCAGCATCATAATTTTCAAGACGTGAATTTTTCCATATGTCCGAGTCGGAATAACAATATCGTCGGTATTAATATTGGGGATGAGCCTTCGAATTATAGTTACAGATCGGCAGCAGCAGAAGGGCTTAGGGTGATGAGTCAAGGCGGAGGAGATGGAAGCGACGGACTCAACTGCCAGGATTGTGGGAACCGAGCCAAGAAAGATTGTATGCATATGAGGTGCAGGACTTGCTGTAAGAGCCGGGGGTTTCAATGTCAAACTCACATGAAGAGCACGTGGGTTCCGGCGGCTAAACGCCGCGAGAGGCAACAACAGCTGGCTTCCCATTTGCGGCAAGATCAACAGCAACTGACCGCCAGAGGGGAGAATTCTAAACGGCCGAGGGAGAATCCGGGTGACGGCAGCGGCGGTGGAGGTGGGGGGTTTCTACTCTTAAGCCTGCGCCATTATTTCACGTTTGCATTCTACGCGACAGGTTATGTAGTTGGTTAATTTCAAATTTTTTAAAAAAAAAATACCAAGAATTTCATAGAAGAATTGTCTCCGGGGTTTGAATCCTTGAAGAATAGGAAAAACGGGCTGTCAAAGAAACTGAGGGAAGGAATATATAATGTAAATGAATTGAATAAACAGGCTACGAATCGTGTGATGTATGTTAATTGCGTGTGATGAATGAAGTCCAACGACCGTGCTTCGTCCAACCATTTGCTTTACCTTTCCTTGATTTTCTCTCCTTACTGTTGCAGAGTAAAACTGACGCCAATAAACTATTAAAAGAAAATCATTGGAGATCTTCAGATCTCCTGATTTTTTTCATTTATTTGGGGGGGGTTTGTGACGATAATTCTTCGGTTGGTGACTAGGGTTTGAGTTGGGACACTTTCCAGCAGAAGTGAATTCCTCGGCGGTTTTCCGGTGCGTGAGAGTGAGTGCAGTGGATGACGCGGAGGAGCACTTGGCGTACAAGACAGCTGTCAACATCGGAGGGCATGTGTTCAAGGGAATTCTCTACGATCAAGGTCCCGAAAGCCAGTACCCAGGTGTGGGCGGAGAGAGCTCCTCCGCCGGCGGGGGATCACAGCAACAGCCGCTCGATCTGATCGCCTCCGCCGCCGCCCCGATGCTTGACCCTTCAATTTATCCTGCTCAGCTTAGCGGTTTCATGGCGGGTACGCAATTCCTCCTACCACCAAGACCTTAAAGAAGTGGAATTCACTGTTCTCAGGGAATTCTTTTCCTTCTACTAATCTAACTTAAGAGATTGACGTTTGATTTCATTATATTTGAGCCTATTTTGACACCTACTGAGAGAGAGATGTGCCAAAACGGTGTTAAGAAGAAGAAAGGCATTGCAACGACGTTTATTATAATTTTTCGAATTTCTATTACGAGTTGGTGCATTTGTCTAACTAGAAACCTTGTCGACTGCACTTTTACGTATGGCTTCTGGATAAAGGATTGGTTTTTGGCATTTTTTGAGCAACATGTGAATAAGTGCAATGTGCATGTTCCGTGTTGATGTTTCCGCACATACATGAGGGGTCTTTTTTTTCCTCCTTACAATCGGCATTCATGCTGGGTTTTGTAGTCGGTGCACTCTACCTTTCCTCAGTTTTCTTTCAGGATTATTGTGATAAGTTAGAGGTCAAAATGTGTTTTGTGTCCAGCACTGGAACTCTGGAATGCATTGGCAGACATCCTTTTGTTATTACTTAATGTCCTAGAAAAAATTGGTAGAAGCACACGAAAGTGATCTCTATTATTAACATCCTAGCCGCAAAGTAAAAGCATACAGAAATATATACGTGTAAGTTAATAAGCGAACGGGTTTTGGGGCCAGCGGTGGAATTCTTCCCTGCGTTGGCAAATGTCACCTTGTCATTCATGTCCTAGAAAAGATCAGCATTTGCAAATAATTGCAAGTACTATCAGATATGTGTACAGACATATGTATGTATCAGTTTGATGGGTTGCTGTATCCAAGTAGCCCAAGCAAGAAATTTGATGCATATCATTAAGGGGCCATTGAGTATCTGTAAATATTTGTGCTGTAGGATAAGGTCGATATCATATGGTAAAGATGAAAGGAGCATTCTTTATAGGCTTCTTGATATGGTGCAAAATTTGGGGTTGGGTAAAGTTAGGAATTTTCCTTGGCTAGATTCGGAAATTCTATTAGGGCCTATTTGGATGGAAGGAAAGATTTAGAAAAAGATTTAGATAAAAGGATTTTAAATTACTCCAGATGAAATGAATTCATCCTAATCGTTAAAGTTATAGTTTAAAAAGAGGATTTAAGGATGATAGATTTATTATTATGAATTTGAAATTTATCCTTTTAAATTCATCAATTTAAACGCACCTTAGGTAAGCTTATACGGGGACATCTTTTAGAGGCACGAGGACAGACATTTCAGTCCTAACTCCTGAAGGGAACACTCCTTACTGTTTTTAATCTTTGTTCTGGTCAGCCTCTGGGCTTATTTGATATCGGTTATTTGTGCATTGTATTGTGCTTGATCTGTAAGTTCCGTTTATGGATGCTTAAACTGGGATATGTCTATCTATTTTTCTGTATATATATCTATGATTAACAAGGTTTCTGTGCGTGCTTGTTATAAGGCTTTTTGAAACATTTTTCCTTTACTTATAACATGCCTCAAAGTGTGGGAAATTTTTCAGTGTGACTTGCATAATAACTCTTACAATAAATGATTGAATCTTGAGAACTCCGATCCAACTGAGGAAAAAGAAGAAGAAGAACTGATTATATATCATTTAACTATTTATTTTTAACATTAATAATATCATCTCTTGAGTATGGAGAGGATTTATGGCATATGCCGTGTGAGTAGTTTATTTAAAGTATGGAGAGGATTTATAAGATGGCCATCAGGAGTTTCGTTGGCTACTTAGGTTATGTTTGTTGCCTAATGAGGATGTGGGAGGAAAATTTATGTAATTTGAGTGGAGATGAAAATCGTGCTTGGTTTATAAAATTTGAGTGAGTAATAAAATTATTTATATTTATATTTAATAGATAATAATATTTGAATGATCTGATAATATGTAAATTTATATGGTAATAAAAAATAAATATCAGTAGTAAAACTTTAAAGATAAGTATTAATTTGATTGTGAATTGATATAATGATTAAAAATTTATTAGTCTGTTTTAAAAAATAAGAGAAGAAAAAAATTAAATTTGAATTTGTATAAAATTTGTATGATAAAATATTTGATTTGTAAAATTTTTAAGTGGTGAAAAATAATTTATAAATTGAATTCCTAGATTTTGGTGATTGCAAACGGGCTTGCATGTTGCAAATGTCTTAATTTGTTAGAATGTATCGTATTGTTTAGGATGCCTAATAGTGAAGGGGATGAGTTGGGTGCAAAGATGAATTTATTGCCATGCTTGTGTAGCAAGTCTGATTCTGTTTGGCAAGGTTCACGTAAAAAGGGTGAGTTTTCCCTAAATGCTAGGGGAGATGCAATACAAGTATGAGGAGTTAACACAATTGTATAACCAGCAACTAGATCTTCTGAGGTTGCTTTCGATGCCTTTTGAAGAGAAACGCATAAGGAATGATAATCTTATCTCCATCGAATTACGTACATACATACATCTACACACACACACACATAAACCTGTGTGTGTAGATTTTGAACTAAAACGGTGTAATAAGCTTATTTTTAATAATTTATTAGATTGTATAAATTATAAAATATTTTTAGAGTTTATAAATTTATAGATTTTATTTTAAAAATAAGTTAATAAGATATTTAGATAGAAAAATTAAGATAATCTTTTAAAATTTTTGTCGGAATTTATATATTGTAATGGTTAAAATTCTTTTGAGTAATATTGATAAAAAAAAATAAACTAAATATCATCAATAAATTTTTAAGGATTTATATGTAATTTTTAATATATAAAATGAATTAATTTGTATGATATTTTCAAAAAAATTGGGAATAATAAATTACTTTTAAAACACTTGTGAACATTGAAACATTTCGCCAAACACCTTCTAAACCAAATAGTTTTCTTGCTAGGTCCGACGTAGAAATTTCAAAATGCGTTGCGTTCGTTCTCCTGTGACTGCAATAGCTCTCCTCGCAACCATGGTGTCTATTCTCACAAAGTGTGACGATTGTCCGCGGCGATGGATCTCCCATTGTCATTTTCAGTTTGTAACTGCGAATTCATCTCTTGCAATTGTGATCACTTTTTTTGCAAGTGCAACCTGCACAATTCCAAAATATAAGATGTTTTAAATTCAATCATTTTCACACAAAACACTTAAAACACAAATCAAATATCAGAAACATATTTTTAATCATTTTCAATCACTTTCTCTTGCAATTGACGCGCCAAATAGTCAAGAGGCAAAGTGATAAGATGCTGTAAATCCTAGGATTATCACATGTCGAAAGCTAATATACTCCTAAACTAACAAAGATAAATATAGGATGCAAATGGATGAAGTGTTTATTGTGAAAAATCTGGTGAAGAGAATTTTGAGAAAGGAAAGGTGGTTGATAGTTTTTCGGAAGATAACTGTTGTTAGTAGGGAAAATATCAAAGGCATGTCCATATGTAGAGTTTGTAGGGCTGTGGAAGAAGGCACAGGGTTAGGGCAGAAGGCGCTTGCTTCGTTCATTCTGCAGTTGTTTGCTTGTCCTGATATTGTTGTCCAAATTCCCACTTTCTAACAATTGCTCCATGGTCCTCTACCTCACTCGTTCTGCATCATCTCTATCTCTTCTCCTTGTTCTCCATTTTTGACTGTTCGATTCAATTGCTTGGAATAAGAGTCCTTCACGACCAACCTGCATGCAAGCCTAATTGTGTTTTAATTTTAATTTGGTCAATCAATGAGTGATCGCAAAAGTCACCCACCCCGATTCTTGCTTTTATTATTTTTGTCCCCTTGGTTAAGATATTTTTTGACAATAAAATAAAAAGAGGAAGAAGAAAGAAAGATCCGAACTTGATTCGACCAATAATAGCCCATTCAGTCCACAAAGAGCACGCAAAATTAGTATTGTGGTCAAAATACATTTGTTTGGTGGTAGAATTTGGCATTGTCAAAGGTACTGCAGTACAATTCACTATTATTTAAAAATACCGTTATCCAAATATTTTACTATAAAAAATTTATTTAAATTTAAAAATTTTTTCCCTTACTTTTTATAAATAACTAATAATTTTTTAATTATTATACTCATTTACATCAAATCAATATTTATCTTTATAATTTTTATATTCATATTTATTTTTTTATTATCTTATAAGCTCATGTATTATCATATAATCTAAACATGATTATGTATTAAATATATATATATATATATATTTTTTTTTTTTTACTAAATTAAATAAATATTATAAATCGAATATAATTTTTATTTCCAACCAAATTGGCTAACGACATTGCCCGTCTGATCTACATGATTAGTGAATCAATGAAATAAAATAATTGTAAGAGTATGCCCGAAAACTATCAATTATTATTAACAATAAAATGCATTCAAGTGTGAGTATAATTACAATATGTATACATGAATAGACAATATATTTAAATATAAATTTTATATTTTTTATAAAATAAAAGAGAAATTTTTTTAACAAATAAAATTAAGATAAGAGATTGAAAGAAAATATAGTAAATTTAAATTTAGGGAAATTCAATGGAGTACATATAAATAAAGTAACCATATCTTTAACTGTAAATTTATTTTATTCATAAAATGATAAAAAGAAAATTTAAAATAAAATAAATTAAAATGAAGACAAATGAATGAAATAGATGAGAATCAAGAATAAAAGTGAGCATACACACACACACAGACAGATATAAATATATATATATATATATATATATAAGTAAATAATTAAGAATAATGGTGTAGTTTTAAATTATGCAACAAATCAGCTTATATCCTTATAGGCCATGTTTACTTTACATAATTAGGTAGGATAAATTATTTTGTCAATTCTAATCATATGTTCACTTTGATAGATAAAAGTCTTAAATATGATAAAAATAAAATAAAATAACTAAAATCATAATCTTTTGTAATAAGTATGATAAAATAATTTTAAAGGACCTTTATTCTATCATTTAAACAGCTTGTTTATAGATAATAATTCAAAAGATTGTTGTATGTATTAATGAATTCTCAACAATTATGTTTAATAAGGTTGACGATTTAATGTAAGTACATTTATTTTTTTATTATAATTTTGGTGTGGAAATTATTTAATTAACAATATAAAGTTAAAATAGTAATTTAAATGATATATAAGTAATTTTTAATATCTTAATTATTGAATTATAGATCTCATATAGGATTATTTATCCTATAATTTTGTGATTTTATAACAAATTTCTATTTAATCAAAAATTTTAATTAATTAAAGTAAATATATAATTAAATAAATAAAATAATCTAATTCTATTTTACCATTCAAAGTGAGCGAGAGAATCAAAAGTAGCTACAAAACCGAAAAATAGATAAAGCGCGACTTCGGCCTGGAAGAATAAAAACAGGCAGAAACGGGAAACGTGGAGCACGATTTTAAACAGCCACAGCAACTCCCTTTTGAGTCATTGCAGAATACTCATCCTCCCGACGGACTCCTCTGCCCAAGAATCCCCTTTACGCTCCATGGAGGATGATTACGGTAACGCCAACGGCACCGTAGACACTGTCAAAGCCGATCGATCCGTCTGGCTTATGAAGTGCCCACCCGTCGTCTCGAAGGCCTGGCAATCCGCCTCCGCTGACTCGCCGCCAGTGGCCAAAGTCGTCGTCTCCCTCGATCCCCTCCAACCCGATGATTCGTCCTCATTTCAAGTAATTGTTCCTTCTAATTTTTTGCGTACGTACCGTATGTGCGATACCTATATGGCATATGTTTGTCTGTGTGCATTTGTTGAGTAAAATTTTAACGTTTATTAAGCTAAAATTGTGAATTTTGTAGGGGTTTGGTTTTTGAAATTAATTTGATAATATATGTGAGTCAGTTTACTATGGAGATGGCTGGTACTGAGGTTGTCAACATGCCCAAGAGTTACTCTCTGAACATGTCCAAGGATTTCGTTCCCATGTGTGTTTTCTCCGAGGCAAGTCAAGGTGACTAATCTTCGCTTACCTTTTAATTTTTAATTTTTTTTACTTTCCCGCTTTGGTGAAGTGTGAGTGCCAAGTATTTGTTGGCTTAAAATTACATGCTTTACTCTTTATCTCGTTGGATGGTTTCTTTTTTTGGGCTTTTCTAATCTGACATTTTGTCTCTGTGATGAAATTAAATTTTATGAGGCAGAGTAATTAGATTTTTTTGTTTTGTGTGATTTACGTCACACATTCGTGGTTCTGGGGAAGCTACATCTCTTACTCTTTTCAGCTCATCGGATGGTTTATTTTATTGCTTTTCTAACCTGACATTTGGTATATGTGATGGACTTCAAATTTTGTGCAGTTTGGTAATTGGATTTGCCCTTGAACTGCCCTCAATTTTTTTTGCGTGACTTTTGTAGTACCTCCTTCATTATTGAAAATAAAATATTTTCTCACAATTTTCTCTAATACATCGCACATCCGTGATTCTGGGGGAACAAATTCTACAGCCAGTAATAAGGCCAAAAGGTGTGATTCTTTTCTGCTGACATATTTTCACAGGCCTTGGTTAAAGTCAGAACAAATTGATGTTTAGGTCAAATGATCTACTAACCAGATATTGAATTACTTGAAAAGGAGCTGAAACTGAACAATGTTAATACTCTTGGAGCGGCTTGGCTAAAGCCTTCTGATGCCTAAACCAATAAGAATGTAGATGAAATAGACTGTAAATGAGATACTTCCTATGACCTGTTTTTTGAAGGTATCTGCATGGTTCTTTCGCGTGGGCTATTTCATTGTTGTACCATGGGCAAAATGATTTCTCCTTAACCACCGCAGATTGAGGATAGAGTAGTGCTTTTCTGGTTTGAGTTTTACCTTGTGTGTGGAGGTATACACTGAAAAGCCTTATTCACATTAGCATAAGTTGATCAGTATGTAGGGAATTTGGGTACTACTGGGTAGGTCTGATTAAGCAATTGACGAGTAGAAATTTTTATTTATCTTGCTCTGTGTGTTGATATGGTTATTTATTTTGTTCTTGTTATGAGTTGCAAGATGCTTAAGATGATTATTGAACTAGTAGCTAAGGAAAGGGACTGGATTCTGAATGTCTCATGCTGAAGAAAGACAAACATAAAGGTTTTCCTTTTGAAATTTTCTCTGTTTTATGTATAATTTGCTCAAAAATTAATGTTGTTATGCTTCACGTACCGGATCTTATACAAATTATTTGTTTTACCATGTATTATTGCTATGTCATATAGGTCAGTTTCATTTTGAGTCTTTGGCCGTTGCTTGATTTTACAGTGTTGACTTAACACAGTTCCACAAATGGCTATTTACATATTTGCCACTTTTATAAGCCTTTTTTACCAGTCTTTATTTATCCTTCACAAGTTATGAAGCCAAATTGGCTTGAAGCACACATGTTTCAATTTTTTGTCAGTTTTCTATCAATTGTTATGCCTTTTTTAAAGGAAACGTTGCAATGGAAGGGAAAGTGGAACACAAATTTGACATGAAGCCCCACCATGAAAACATTGAAGAGTACAGAAAAATGTGTCGGGAAAGGACGGATAAATCCATGATCAAGAATAGACAAGTCCAGGTCATACCATCACTTTGCTTTTGATTGTTGCCTCTCTTGAATCGAAGAAGTTTTTGGGTTTGATCATACTAATTTTATATATTGATGTTTATTAGATGATTGATAATGATCGTGGTGTTCATATGAGGCCCATGCCTGGAATGATGGGCTTTATTACATCAATTAATAAGGTAATTTTCTGTCTTGATCTTTTTTCTTGGATATTCTTACTATGTCCAATTTATACTTGGACATTTTTTCACAAACTTCCTGCCTTTTATTATTTGATTTTTATAGCAGATATTGTAATTTTCAAATTAATTATGCTCTTGTAGGATAAGAAAAAGGCAGTTCCAGTTAAGGGGTCAGATGTGAAAAGAACTAGAAGGGACCGTGGGGAGCTGGAAGATATAATGTTTAAGCTTTTTGAAAAGCAACCTAATTGGACGCTGAAGCAGCTGGTTCAAGAAACTGATCAACCAGCGGTATGCCATTGCTTAACAATCTAGTTTGTAGAAACAGACAACTAGGTGTGATGTGAATATGGTAATTGTTGGTTTCTTTTTCTAGTATTTGTTGAATATCCTGCTGGTTTAGATTGGCACACAAATATCTTCTTGAGGAGTGCTTCTTGTCACAAAAACTTGCAGTATATTAGCTTGTTGATTGACAATTTTATTCCTGTCTTTGAACTTTGTGGATATAATATTACTTATTTTCTGTGTTGTTCTTTGCAGCAATTTCTGAAAGAGATATTGAATGAGCTCTGTGTATACAATAAAAGAGGAACAAATCAAGGTACATACGAACTCAAGCCAGAGTATAAGAAATCAGTTGAGGATACAGCTGCCGAACAATGACCCAGCATCTATGCCTGTAAATGAGACTGAACGACGAGAATTACTGTTATTTAAGAAAGGTGACTGTCTGTACTTTCTGTAATACTGCACATCTGTCCTTCAAGATTCAGCGACATGCCTAGATTTCTCTCATCATAAAGCTCATTAATATGTAGTTAATAACCCCAGATCATGTATTTTCATTCATTAGGTATGTTTACTTTGTTGGGTACTCATTAATATTCTGTATTGAACTGCTCTTTCTTTCATCTTTTATTAACGTGTATGTTTCCTTGGAGAAAGTTTTGATCAACTGGATTTGTTTTGTTGCATATTTTCCCATCTGTGCATGTGTAGCCGGTGAGTGGAATCAGTGATCCGTGATGAAAGCAGGGCTTTGTGAAATATGCTTGTTCTGGATGGTTATGTTTATGCAAGCGTATGATATACTTTGAGGAGCACGAACAAAGCAAGGGCTAGTAAGCTTTGGCTAGCTATCGTGGTATATGGTTTGGTTGATAACATTTGCTTTGGATTTTGTGGGATATGGTTGATAACATTTGCTTTGGATTTTGTGGGACATGGTCGATAACGTTTGCTGTGGATTTTGTTCTTTAATCGCTCCCTGAACTTGTGAAGATGGCCTTTGGAAGCCAGAGAAAAGTGGTCTCTAGTACTTTGAGCACCCTTATGATTATGCTTTAGTGAACAAGAACGCATATGAGTCTCTGGTGAGCAAATTCAAGCACGCATAGCATAGTTTCGAAAGATTCCCAATTTTGAGCAGAAAGATCCCAATGTGATCCTTTGACTTCCGGAAACACACTCTCGTGTGTATGCTCTTCTTTTGCATGATTGGTCGTTAGTTCTTAATGCAAATCTGGACGACATGAACAAATTTACTTTTTTGACAGGTTCCAACGGAAAACGCCCATCTTTCTGAAAAATCTTGGTTCACCACATTTTTAGATGGATCAAGTCTAAACCAACCAAGAGTCCAGAAATTGCAACAGTCTCAAACTCTTCATCAATTTCTGATCTTTTTGATAGTTGGTGCAAGGAGCTCGTAAAAGCATGTGCTTCTGAGCAAGAAAGAGACGACTCAAAGCTTTTGGGGAGAACTACAAATATGTTTCTCAACACAAGGCTAGGGCTAATTCTTCTGACGTGCTTTCTCTGAATGCCTTAGCTGATTCCACTAACCACGAGTTTATGTCCCAATGACTTGGGGCTTTCACCTCATGCAAGTGACTCAGTGATCAGATTGAATAGCAGGCCAGTTGCTATTGAAGGGCCCAGTCTTGTGGGAGAATCCGGCATTCCATCTCCTGTGGATTGGAGGGGGTGCAGGATGAGGGTAATTGTGCTTAGCCAATTTTTTTTTTATACATTTTTTAATTCATTGATTCATACAGCGTGCAATCAATGCAACGCTTTTTTTTTTTTTTTGCAACAATTCCGGTCATGGCCTTGATGAGTATGTTCCCTCATCAAAATCACAACTTCTATATTTTTACACTATATTCCTCCCCAACAAAATTTGCACCCAAACAACCAACCAATATATAGCAAATGATGCACTCGGATAAGAAGTGGCACTTCAGTAGATAACATGCGAAAATCACTAAATAAGGGTCATAAAAGATGCATGCCTTATGTTGCTTTAAGGGTAGTATATAATGAGCATTCAGCAATTTTGGCACTAACTCAATAGGCATAACCATTTTGATGGCTTTATCAGAATTAGCAGGAACACAAAGAAAACTCTCTTTTGGGTTTTATCCTTTCTATGGGCTTGGAAAGAAAATGACTACCTTATGGAAAACATGGGCAAGCCACATGAAAGGGTGTGACACATGTGGCACTTTTGGGTTTTTTGGAAAGTGAATTCCATGCCATAGAATCACGGTAAGTTGATTCATGCCATTCAACTTAATATTTTGTTGTTTCTCCAAACAATTCAGTCACGTTTGCTCCCAGAATACATGCTTGCTAGGATACTTCTCTAAGTTTATTTCGGTTGTCTGAGTGCCTACTAGGAAACAAGATTCCGTTGGTCTGATTGCTCACTGATTAGTTCATTCAACCGTTTCTACTGATTTCCAGATGGCATTTAGCAACTAATAGGCGTAAACAGTTCGCTGCAAGAAAGAAAATATCTAGTACTCAAACTTGTTTTACTGAATTACCGTAGGGTATCACAGTAACTTCGTGCCGTTATGAAACCAGAGCTTAAAACATTACTTGAAAAGCTTCATAGAGAAAACCTCAATGCTTGATTAATGGACTAAAGAAAAATAAGAACTTAACTGATCTCTAATCCAACGAATGACTAGGTTCTAAGGATTTCAACTAACTATTAAGTACTCAAATCAAGTAACGCACAAGACTATCTCCAAGGCATAGCAGGCATAAAGTTGGCTGGAGATCAGTTGGAAAACATGAAGTCATGGATCAACATTTCACGCCAGGGTTGTGGCATCTGATTTGCTAAAGGTAAATTGACTTCAAGGATAACATATTGATATAGAATATCATCTTTAAACCACAGCAAATGCTTCACTCCCTATGATTTAATCTGACTTCTCAGTAAGCAGAAAAGTTGAAAACAAGTACCCGAATTCTAGACTGCAATACAGGAAAACGGAACTTAAAATTTCACGAGCTCATATGGTACAGCTAAAAGCACCAAGAAAGATGAATTTACGACTAGAAAACTAGTAAAAGACGGCAACCATGATTTCTTCTTCCCTACTTTCTTGTCCTCATACAAGAAAACTCAGACCTTCCACCTTTGATTTGAGACCTTTCTACATAAACACATATTCACTTTCCCAAAACATACCAAAAATAAAAATCTATCCTCGTACCTGTCTTCACTTCACAACCTGAAAAGCAATAGTCTGACAGAATCAACTACGAGCCCCAGTCCAACTAAGTGACACAACCCTATCAGTAGATTCAAGGATCATAACAGAGTAGGATAAGAAATCCAGACAATTCAATGATACACTCAGGATAAAATTAACAGATCCCTGCTCAAAAAATTCAACCTTTTCAGCCTGAAGTAACTCCAACATACTAGCAAAACAGTAGAACTAAACAATCCATATAGCTAAAACACAGCCAAATATAATGAACTCAATTTATCTATCAGACACCAAAAGTTTACACATTCCCATAAAAATAATTATGCTGTGCATTGGCGTGTAACTGTAACAAGATATACATATCATTTATCAAACAAATATTACCCAACATCTCATCTGTCATGAAGATGGAAACACATCCTTGACCGCAGACGCAGCCGTCAAGTAGTTCAACGTATTCTTTAGAGTCTCCTTTTCTCTCTTCAATCTCAGCGCAGTGTCCTCCAGCTCCAGCAATGCCTGCTGCTCCCGCGGCGCCCCCTCAAACGTGCTCCCGACGAAGAACGAAAACGGCGTCGGAAAGAGATTCCTCCGCAAGTCCTGAACCTCTTTCTCCGGTTTTCCGTTCAGCCGATTGGACAGCCTGATAACGTCCCGCATGTACATTTCCACCTCACTGGCCAGGGCGTCCAAATCCTCCACCTCGCCGGACGGGCGGTCCTCGAGCCACGTCACCTCCGCCACCAAATAGGGTTTGGTGCGGACCAACTTGGTCACGCGGAAACGCTCCTGTCCCTTGCAGATGAGGAAGAAGCGATCGTCGACGAGGCGCTCATGCTTGACAACTTCGCCGACGCACCCGACGTCGGCGGTTCCGGTGGCGGCGTCGATGTAGATGACGCCGAACCGGAGGTCGGTGTGGAGGATCGTGTGCATCATCATGCGGTAGCGAAATTCGAAGATTTGAAGTGGGAGGATAGCACCGGGGAAGAGAACCAGCGGGAGGGGGAAGAGGGGGAGCTCGACGACGTCGTCGGACTTGGGGGAGTTGGTGTGGTGCTTCTCCGAGAAGGAGGAGGCGGAGCAGGAGAAGGAGTTGGGTCTCCGCCGCCTCTGGCGGCGAGAGTGGGACGGATTGAGAAAACTGCCGGCGGGCTTAGTGCAATAAGCGGGATTTAAGTGGGGTTTGGGAGAGATTAAGGAAGACGAGCTCGAAGAGGGCGTTGAATGTAAGAGCTGAGGCAACGCCATTAGAGGGGGAGCTGAAGGCCTAGAATGGGAAAAAAGGAGCGAATCAGCTCGAGAAGAAGAGTAGAGTGTGGAGTGTGGAATGGGAATTTTGTGGAGGAGGGTGGAGGACAGGGAGGAGTGGAAAGATCTTTTAGGACTACTCCATGGCTAGTGATTTGATTAAGGTGTGGATAATGCAAAACCAGCGAAGATTTTGGTAGCGTTGAGACAAAGGTGGGTTGTGGTTTTGGGGTTGACACGTGGATTCTGTTTTTATCGGTTGCTGATGCTTTCTTTTTGTGCTCCTTTGACTTTTTCAACGCATGTGTATGCAAAGGAAAAGATAGCCATAAAAGTAATGAAATAAAAAAATTGACTTTGTTTGGATGCAAATTTCCATCTCACTAAAATTTTTATATTTAAGGACATCATTGAATAAAATTGAAAACCAATTTTCTTCCATTATAATTTGCGATTCAAAGTAAATTATAATGCTGTATTAATTGAAAACAATACATACTATGTGACGCTCGTGAATAAAGTAAATTTTTTTTTTGTTTATTGAAAAGTAAACATGGCATAGATTGCCCTTTAAATTAATTACTTGGTGCATGTAATAAGATATGGAAAAGATTTGATTGATTTTAAGATATGGTTTTCGTCAATTTCAATGTAGTTTGGATTGATTAGTTTGTTATTATTTGCATATCTCGTGAAGACATGTGTTTGGTAGTTCACAAATTCGAAAACCATATAAAAGCCAATTGTTTTTTTTTTCTCTCTCTCTCTCTCTCTCTACGTTTTTTTTTCACAAGTTTGTCAAAAGATTTTTAAACTAGCAATTTTTATTGAATTGAACGAAAAAACAGGCCTATTAAATCTTAAATTAAGGATAAGATCAAAAGTTTAATATCCAGTTACAAGCTTTTTCCCCACATATGGAGTAGTTTCTTAAATTTAATATTATGTATATAGATATTGAGTAATGCAATAAATAAAGATATAAAATCATGTTTGAACATATTTTGTAATTTATTCCTTAATAATCATTTCGTAAGTTAATGAAAATTACTGAGTGTAAAGTCATTATTGTTTTGCATAATTGTTTCCTACAAAAGAGAAGTAGTTATTCCCTTAATTTTGGCCCGTATTGCCATTTATCATCAACCACTAAAGTGAGCATTCTATGACATTGCTATCTCAAAAAACTCACATAAGTAATAAAAATAATAATTATATTTTAGAGATTAAATAAAAATAAATATGAGTATATATTTATATATATAAGTATTGATTTTATTATTAATAAATGTAATAAAAAAAATTATTAATTAGTAACTGCTGGCCCATCATGAGCCCTGATGTCCCGTCAACCCATCCTTCTTCTGGACCCAGAAATGTGTGAGTGCTGGCCCATCCAGAAAATTCATTTCAGCCCCATATTTTCATCGTTTAAGGTCAATATACCATTCAACCTTCGCCCCATAGTCTCTGGGCATAATCAGCTTCACACAAAATATATCCAAATTTATATTTATTATTATTTTAATAAAAATTTGTGATTGCACAATTTATAGTCAAATTTTTACAAGTACTCTTATATTACATTCTTTTATTCATTTATTCTTGTTTATTATTTTCATCTAACTTATAATTCATATATATATATATATATATGTTTTCACTCAATTTTTTTATTTTTATATTCTTTTGATCTTTATTAATTTTTTTATTTTAATTAATTATTATTTTTACACAATTTAAAATCATATAATTATTTTATTTTATTTTTTTATCCTTAATTTTTAACTTATTTTTTATTTGTATTTTATCTCAAAATTTTCCTTTTTTTTAAAATTCTTTTGATATTTATATATATTATTATTTATTTTTAAATAATTTTATTTTTATTAATATAATAATTTTATTATTTATTAATAATTAATAAGTTTATGCACGCATAAAATGTGCAACGTTTACCAGTGTCAAAGAATGTAGGATAATCTTTCTAGTTACTCATCATGAAATTACTATTGTGTCCTTCTTTATTCATATATTTTCTTTTCTTCTTCTTGATTTTCATTTATTTAATTATCTTCTTTCAATCTTAACTTATTTTATTTTTTTAAATTTCGTCTATCAAATTTAATTTATTTATTTATTTAAATTTCTTTCTATCTTATTTTATAAATAAAATAAAGCTTATATAAAAAAAAATATATTATTAATTGATTTACATGATTGTGCTCTGCAAAAAGTATGTCTTATCACTAGTGTGAACGCGTGTGTGTAAAGAGAAGTGCGCTTACGTGGTTATAAAATACGAATTGATGTGTACACACTCAAATTCAAAAGATAAGGTTAGACAGGATTTTTGATAAAATAATAGGATACATGGACATATAAATTTCATGGACGCAGGGAATCTTTATGTAATTATTTATTCGTTTTTAACCACATCTACTTATCAAACAATTTTGAGTTTTATCCATTACATATACGTATGAGATTTTTGGTGTTTAATTTGATACCACATCAATCAAATTAAAATAGAAGTGATCAAATTTATTGGAAATTAAGTATAAGAGATGGTGCGCGCGCGCGCGCGAATCAGTATGGACATACATATCTGGATGTACATCTTTTATTTATACGTACATACATTATATATGTGTATACACTCATATAATTATTCTAATATCAACAATAAAAGGCATGAATTCTATATCTCTGTAAAATAAGAAAGAAAAATAGAACAAAAAATACAAAATAAATTGAGAGGGAAGATTAAAAGAATAAAATATATTATAAATTAAAATTCATAAGAAATCAAATGTGATAAATAATATTGAGAGACCTCCTTTTATCCCTAATATATTATAAATGCTGGTTTTTTTTGCCACATCTCTGAAAAAAATTCCAAACACTTTAAAATATATAATTAAATGCTTGATACGCGACTTCATAGAAGTTTAAATCGAGGCCCATGAATGTTCTCAATTGGTGTAGCATTTGATGATAAATTTTATATACATTATTAGAGTATAAAGATGCAGCGTATATTTTGGCAGCACAAAACTCATAAATCCTTATGTACAAACAAAAAATTTTAATAAGATAAAACTAATATTCATTTTCATCTTATTCAACCAAAGAACTACATATGCAAGAACAGTTAGATCATGTTTTGGGCAGTACCTCGAAATAAATGGAGTGTGCAAGAGAACTATTTGTCATCTTCAACAAATGAAGTGTTAAGGGTAACTTTTCAAACGAGTAATTTTATTTAGGGAGGATAAGAAGCCTATAAGAGTAATTTAGATTTCTTTGTAAAACAAGTGGGGTAAACTACTGAAAAATTAGGAATGAAGAATAATTGTTGTGGACGTTTAGAATGTTTGTGAAAGTTAGTAGCCATTGCGAGAGAGAGAGAGAGAGAGAGATTAAATTAAGAAGTAAGAGGCGTGTGTAGCCCTTGAAGATTTGTAAACTTTTCCAATTCATAACGTTGAAAAAGAATCAAAGCTAGACACAAGATAGAAGAAATATTAAATTGCTAATTATTTGATTGAATAACTTAATATTAGTCGGTTGAAAAAAGTAAACTGCGGCTAGAATTAAATTTTTAAAATTTGTATCCTTTTTTGTTACTCATCTACCTAATGACCTATTAAGTTTGAACTCTCAATTTTAAAGTAAGGATTCAAATCACTACCCTTCACACACGCTTTCTTCTTGTAGCTTTTTTTTTTTTTTTGACCCTCTAAACTAGTAGAAGGATTGAACTCTAATTTCAAGTTTAAAAATTTGAGATGTCATTACTAATTTATATGCTCTACTGCGAATCCCAACTTGCAAGTTTTAGTCCACAAATCGAATTGATCTCGTGGAAAGGATGACTTGCGCATATTTGTTCACAATTCTAAACGTTGTTTTTTCTTTTTTTTTTTTCTCACCCTCAAAAATGGCGGAAGGTTTAGAACACAATCTCAAGTTTTAAACATTTTTAAAGCTGCCACTAATCTACATATTCTACCACTAATCCCAATGCATAGGTTATGGTCTAATTAAATCGATCTCATTAAATCAGCGATTCGCGCAACTTTATTCACACTTTTATCTAACATACACTACTAATACTAGACGAACAAGCAAAACACTTTTGGGTAGCTTCAAGGCAAAAAGCCATGGCAAAACAATTTGCGACGACATTTGAGACAGCAAATTGTCCGTCCTTGATAATACCGTCACAAAATCCGTGACGACAGAAGTGTACCATTTCAGATTTTGCGACAGTGCTTTTTTGTCATTGCGAACATCGTGATAGCTTCATGAAAGTTGTCTCGATGTTGGCGATGGTATGTTAAATCCGTTCCTAATTTTGGCGACGGTTTCTTTTAAATCGTTGCAAAATTGGAAACGGCGACGGATCAAAGATGGAACGTGAGGGACATATTAGGAACGGGTAGATTAGGAACAGATTTGCGATGGGATTATTTGAGACGAATTTGGAACTGTTATGTTTAGGATGGCTTTGCGACGAACGATAATTTGTTCAGAGATGGTTTTAGGATAGTTATGACACGAACTAAGGATGCAATAGAACGGATTGGGGATGGGTTTGCATTATTTTGCAATTTTTTAAATTCCAACCAGGTTTTGGGCATTTAGATGAATGGAAATAGCAATTCTATGATTTAAGAAGAAGACTTTAAATAGTAAAAAGCATAAATTGTTGATGCAAACAAATGGCTAGCTCTTTCCATCGCAAAATGTGTGACGGCTGCGTTAGTACAGCTTTCAGACTGTTGTCTTCAGCCATGCATTTCTGGGACAGCATTTGCTAAGGCTTTGAGAATCTATAGTGACGCCAGAGTCGTTCCTCCTGATGTGTCCTAAATTATGACGTCTCTTTATCATTTCTATCCTTGTCCGGTTGCGTTCTTGTGGCGATAGTTTTGGTTTTTTTCCAATTATTTTTACTCACCTAATGACCTATTAGATTTGAATGTTTAACCCTCTAAACGGTAGAATTTAAACCGTGACCTCAATTTTAACAAATAGGAAGCAGATTTTAGTCTACAAATCGAGTTGGTCTTTGTGGAGAGGGTGATTTATGCAAGTTTGTTCCCAGCTCTACCCAAATAGCTTAACCTTCCCATAACATTCGCAGCATTTTCGGCACTGCAAGAGAGAGACAGGTGCATATCTACTCAACTCTTAACTCCTAAGTAATGCCCAGTGCCTCTCAGTCAACCCGTGCATTCCCACGGGGATGTCCACGACGTCCCTCCATACGTCACGCGACAGTGGTGCAGCTAGGGGCTGGATTTCTTGGACGGGACGTTTATATCGTCAACGCGACATTGCTTATCCCTTTTTTGGCATTTGGCACATCCGTAAATATTCTCGAGTGAAAGTTACGCTTTCGTCAATTCCCCACCCTCTCATTCGCCTATATAATGGAATTGTTAGGATGGCTTTCGGCATACGCAGGCTTCAAGAAATAGAAATAAAAGTCCGCAAGTTGGGATTCTTGTTTCGGAAGAAAGAGAAAGATGTCTTCGTCGGAAGAGGGGCAAGTGATTCCGTGCCACACCGTTGACCAGTGGAAGCAGCATTACGAAAGTGGTGTCAATTCTAATAAGCTGGTGAGCGTTGACTATGAATAGCTTGACACGATTTTGATCCTTTTAGCTCTGTGGATTTCTGTTGGTCTGAATTTTTTGGTGTTTTTGCGTGTGTGCTTTTGATTAACACGTTTCCAGGGTTCGAATGATGATTATGTTTGTTTGCTTAGGATCATACTTCTTGGATGGCTTCGTTTTGTTTCCTCGATAGTTGACTTTTTTCCCTTCCCGATGAATGAAATCTTTGTTCTCGAAAATACCCTTGGATCATTCACCTGCTTAATTAGGCCGCTCCTCAGTTTGCTAGTTTAGAACAAATAACGGTGGATTTAATATTGCTATATTACTTGCTGGTTCTCATTTTCAGGGATCTTAGTTTCATGGCAAATAGATCAATTACAATTACCGGGTTCTGCCCCTTAGCTACTGCTAACTAAAAAGTTCATTTTGCAGAAGCATGTCTAATTATGATTACGACCGTGTAGAAGTAGGAAGATTTTTGTCTGTTTCCTTAAGTGACCGAACGTGAAAATTCTGAGAGATGGATGCTTTATTTCAGTGATAATAGTTTGAACTCAAATTTGTGTTTACTTCAGTGTTATGTTGAATCAGGATACTCATCTTGCTATAACAAAAGAGTAGCTGTATACTTGGCTAATATTTCCATAATTGGAAGACACTTTGGTATTGAGGTTTCTGGCTTCTATATATTTATTACATGTATCAAGTTTTGAAATTCTAACATGGGATACCAAAACATCTTGATCAGGTGGTGATAGATTTCACGGCTTCATGGTGCGGACCGTGCCGCTTCATTGCTCCAATCTTGGCTGAGATTGCCAAGAAGACACCCCATGTTGTGTTCCTGAAGGTGGATGTTGATGAGCTTAAGGTATGTATCATGAGGCTCTGAGATTGTGGGGAAGAATCAAAACTAGTTTGCTGAATTTGTTTAATTGTCTCTTTAGGCTATTGCTCAGCAATTCAAAGTTGATGCAATGCCTACCTTTGTGTTCGTCAAAGGAGGGGAGGAAGTGGACAGGCTTGTTGGTGCTAACAAGGAAGATCTGCAGGCCAAGATTAACAACCATGGTGCCCTTGCTGCTTCTGCTTGAGGGTGTCTGAAGATGTAGTTGCTGTATTGCTTATGCTTGTAATAATCAAGAGGCTGCCGCCGCCTCTTGTTATGGCTGTATGTTTTCTGTATGTGAATGTTGGTTGTGGTATTTTAATGGAGTATTCTCTTTACTTGTGATCGCTGGAAAAAACTTTTCCATTTCTTATTGTTGATAGCGTGGTGGGTTCAATTACAAATTCTAATTGAACTTTATTGGGTAAGAAGAGAAGCTCAATCAAATTGGAAACATCACCTATGAACAACGTATATTGGGTCTAGAGCAGAACCCAATAAAATCGAGGAAAAACATTCATGAGCCTGTGCGTGGGCATGTATATAAGTGAGCTTGACACTATGTATTAATTCAAAACTTTAAGGCTGTGAGTTATGAGTCAAGTATCCACTTTACATACAAGTCACTTTTCACTTTTTCTACTAATGTGGGATGCTACTTTTTTTGATTCATATTTGTTTCCCAACAATCTCCCCCTCAAATATGAGTTTCTTCCACTTACTTCTCTTCAATCAGAAATTTTCTTCCACTTGCTCCTCCTCAATTAGAAACTTCTTGAGTACGTCACGGTCTCACTAAGTTGCTCATCACTGCCCATCAATTCTGTGGGCCTTCCTTCCATGGGGTATGGGCTTCTCATGAGATCTCCGAGCATACTTGCATGCACATCACTTCCGTGGGCCTTCAATGGGATATGAATCTCCCATGCGATCACCGAGAACCGTCTTCATACTCGTCCCAAACTGAACCACCAGCTCTGATACCACTTGTTGGGAGTACGGCGGGCCCAATTGCAAACTCCGATTGAACTCTATTGGGCTAGGTGAGAAGTCCAGTCAAATTGGGAACATCACCCATAAACAACGTATGTTGGGTCTGGAGCGGGGCCCAACAAAATCGGAGAGAACCGTTCACGGGCCTGTGCGTAGTCATGTATATAAGTAGGCTTGACACTATGTATTAACTTAAAACCTTAAAACTGTGGATTATGGATCAACTATTCACTTTATATACAAGTCACTGTTCTCTTTTTCTACTAACGTGGAATGTTACTTTTTCAAATTCATATTTATTTCCCGATACTTACGAGGTCGGTTGTAACTTGTAAATGGATTACCATGTCTTGTATTATCTTGTTGACGCTTATGAAACCTCCTATGTAAGAGTTCTGAGTTAATAAATTAAGGTGAGCAAACTCTCAGATGGTTGGTTGAGAGACAATTATTGTGATGCTCTGCCAATGGATGGTGTTAATGCAAATTGTCACTTCTAATTGGAAAGCTGGAGGAAGCAATTCATCTTCCTAGAAAGTACCAAAAATGTTTTTATTCTTACAAAATTATTGGATATGTTAATACGAATTTATTTTATAGGAGGTTTCTGCGACAGAGCAAGCCAGGTTTTTTTTTTTTTTTCAGATAGAAATTAAACTTTCTTACTCTTTCCTACGTATTTTTCATTTTTTTTTAAAATGAGTTTATTTGTCTCTCTAGCAAGCCAACTTTTTCATTTTGGGCCAAGCATCTTCTTGTGAATTTAATGGTTGAAGGAACAGTGATAGGCCTAATTAGCTGGATTGCGTACGAAAACAATTTGAGTGCAACTTTAAACTCGAGTGTCGAAATTTTTGTCAAACTTAAAACTCAATTTTTAATATGAGTTATATAAAATCATATTAAAATCAGATTAAATTTGATATTAAAGTTCTATAAAATCGTATTAAAATCAGATTAAATTTGGTATAAACTAGACTTGATTACGCGTTAACCCCCAATCATTTATGCATTATATTAGGGTTTAGGGTTGTACGTAGAAGGTATTTGAATAAACTTATAAGCTATTCGAAAATCTCTTATAAGATATTTAACCCCCAACCATTTATGCATCATATTAGGGTTTTGGATTGTACTTGGGGGTATTTGAACGAGCTTATAAGCTTTTCAAAATATTTTATAAAATGTTTAAGAGCTTATAAGTTCTTTCAAAATATTTAGTAATTTTTTTAATTAAAGAATTTATAAGTTTACAAAATAAGATGTTTAGAATTTTTAAATTTTTTGAAAATAAATTGACTTTTTCCTACATATTTTCAAATATCTTATAAGTTACTCCTTTATATGTACTAAAAAATATCTTAATATCTTAAATTACATTCTATTAATAATATTTAATTATTTTTATCATTATTACATCAAAAAATTATAATTAATTATAATTATAAATTTCTACAAAATCTTATAAGATGTTTCTATCCAAACACTTTATTAACTTATTTTAAAAATAAAATGTATAAATTTATAAGTTTTAAAAATATTTTATAAATTACATAATCTTATAAACTATTTAAAATAAAGTTAGACTAAACACCTTCTTGGTCATGGCCAATACACACCCTTGATGTTGATGACGCCACTGTCTAGCCCTCAAACTATAATGGAAGCCCTCAAACTATAATGGAAAGACAAAGACTGTGTTTGGGAGGGGCTCTGTTGAAAGATGATGTTTGATAAAAGTTATGTTGGGATGGGTAGAATGTTTGATTGTAATATTTTGATATTTTAAAATTTTTGATTTATTTGAATATATATAAAAAAATATATAATAATGATTGAATGATATAATGTTTATAGAGATAATAATTAAATTCTAAAGTATAAGCATATATAACTTGAGTGTATATGTTATACATATAATTATTGATTTAATTGTGAATAAGTATAATGATTAAGAAATGATTAATTAGTTATGGATGGAAAATTTAAATTTAAATTTCAATGAAAATTTTATAAGTAGATATGTTTGGTAGTTAAATTTTGATACAGTCTTAGATGATAAAAGTTGGGTTCCAAACATAGCCAAAGATTTCCACGGGTTCTTAATACATGCAATTTATTACATAAATTTAATTTTTTTTGGGTTTCTTGATTACCGGGAAAGAGAGAGACAAGACCACCTCCTTCATTTGTTAAGATATTGTTGATCATACCAAATTATTATAACTCTCAATCAAATCAATTATATAGGTAATAAGTTAATTTGGGCGTCTGTTTTATGGATTTTGACTGAAAACGAGATTCGTTTCTAAAATAAATTGAGAAAAAATATTTTTTAATGTTATTTTAGTGTGTATGTTGTTGGGTAGAAAAATGTAACCAAAGGTAAGCCATAAAATTACGTGAAACACACTTGTGTGTGAATTGGAAAGCTATTGTTTAAGAAGTTGGACGCCTTGCAGGACTGCAAATAAGAGGCTTGAGACGTCTATTATAACGGTCCGGAGACCGTCTCGTGCAGTTTGCAAGAATGTGGAAAACTCAGTAAGCATGGATCAAAGTTAAAGAGGCGAAACTTTCACCTTTACAAGAGGAAAAATCAAAAACCTGTCTTAAGATTACCTGATGATGCAAGTTGACCAAGTGCCAGGCATCATTTGATCACTGGACATTTTTGCCAGTTCAAATTACCTGTTGTGTTTTCTTTCCATTCCAAGAAAATTATGGAATCCAAGTCTCCTTTCTACAGCTGTAAAGAGGTTTTGATGTTGGTTCATCATGTTGTAACGAAAAGGCGACAGAATCAGTTCCCCTCTGACATGAAACAATCTAGTGGGAAATTACTTGGACTTACTAATTCGGCACTAATTATTGAAAAATTGTTGTAGTGGGCTTACATGAAATCTTTCTACGAAGGAGCTTTCATCTTCTTGGAATCAAATTCTCTCCCTTTTAATACTTTCCTTCCAAAGTGGAACCCGGAATTTGCCGATCATCCAGAAGACACCGTTTGACAAACTTGAACAAAAAAATTCCTTTATTCTGGACACCAAATGCTGTATATATTGCTCCCTGACTTCTTCAAGGATGCAAAGCTATCTCTGGTCCGTTCCTTTCGCGTATCTAGATTCATTGCTTCACAAACCATGGTAGGTACTCACAATGCATTTCTTATTTGCATCTTCTTCCAAAACATTTAAATGATGGGTTGTGAATAGATGATCGTTGCCTGCAGAGTCTGGAGAATTTCGGCAAACAAGCTATGCTGGTCGGCCCGTGGGGAGGCCTAGACGGCTTCTACTGGGATGATGGCATATACTCCACAATAAGGCAACTGGAGATAGCTCATGGAACTGGTATAGATTCAATCAGGATCGAGTATGACAGCCATGGAAGATCAGTCTGGTCAGAAAAGCATGGTGGCAGTGGAGGGCTTAGAGTTAACAAGGTAAGTTTAATACATGTGGTGCTGCCCATGAAGCTCCTTGAGAAGAGATGATCTTTCCATGAACTGATTGTTACAGTGAGTCTTCTATGTGACAGGTCAGGCTTGAGTACCCCGATGAGTACCTAATTTCGCTGCATGGACATTATGGCGGCTTGCAAGAATGGGGACCGGTCATTGTTAGATCACTTACCTTTGAGAGCAACAAAAGAACGTATGGCCCTTTCGGGGTTGAGCTGGGGACATCGTTTATCGTGCCTAAAACGTCTGGCAAGATCGTTGGATTTCTTGGGAAGAGTGGCTGGTACTTGGATGCCATTGGAGTTTATGTGGAGCCTCTTTATAAGCCTGTTGTGTCGAATTCCATTTATCGTTCTCAGCAATATGTCGAGCACGGAACAGATACGCATGAGTACTCGATGATCCAAGGAAGTCTCGGTCCAAACTATGATCTTATTGTTGCTATCAAACAAAAGGATGGTAGAAGAGGTTATCATCAGTCCAGTGATCTCCCGCGGCTGCCTTCTCAGGACTTCAGCCATAGTGATTACAAGAATGAGGTGATGAGGGTATCTCTTGCCCTATTATCCGCTTACTTTTTTTTTTGTTTTTCTTCAAAATTTTTGCAGAATTAAGTTTGGTTAAGTCCTTTTTCAGGCTGCTAGTATTGTCCCCAGAAAAATTGAGAGGGCACCCTCCAAAGATGTCGATGAACTGGTGACCTCTGGACCCTGGGGTGGTAATGGTGGCAGTTTGTTTGATGATGGAGTGTATGACGGCGTCAGACAAATAAACGTATATCGCAATGTGGGAGTTGTTGCTATCAGAGTCTGTTATGACCAAAATGGACAACCGGTTTGGGGAAGCAAAAATGGCGGCAAAGGATCATTCAAATCTTATAAGGTATGTAGGACTAAAAAGACACTCCTCCAACTTCATGCCTCTATGTATTGGCGACCGTGAAGTTTTGATGATGACGACAAGAGTTCTTTATTCGCAGGCTGTCTTTGATTATCCATCAGAGATCTTAACACACTTGACAGGCTACCACGGGCCGGCAATGATCATGGGACCTAACGTGATCAAGTCACTCACTTTTCACACCACAAAGGGCAAGTATGGCCCCTATGGGGAAGAAGAAGGGGCGTTCTTCTCAACTAAGTTGAAGGATGGATCAATGATCGTTGGATTCCATGGGAGGAAGGGACTATTTCTTGATTCCATCGGCGTTCATGTGATTGAAGGGAAAGTCGCCCGGACTACAACTTCCTCTAACATGGATGCAGTTGTTCCCTCCATGCCAAATGGCAAGAAGTCAGCATCAGATTCCCTCTCCAAAACCAGCAATCAAACTGCACTGTCTGTTAGCAAAGCTGAGAATTCTCAATGGCCTTTCAAACTAGGGAAGAGAGGGCAAACTGAGGAGGTAATATTTAGCAAATTTTTACACCTAAACATGCACACAAGACTTACGGTTACAAAGTTGAAGCTTGTGAAATCTGTCAGGCCCACCGGCGGTTGGTGAAGGATCCTGCTCCATATGGGCCTGGTCCATGGGGTGGGGAAGGTGGGAAGCCCTGGGATGATGGAGTCTTCACAGGGATTAAACAGATCATTCTTACAATAACAGATGCCATCGGCTGTATCGAAATAGAGTACGATCGAAACGGGCAATCTGTGTGGTCAGTCAAGCATGGGGGCAGCAGTGGACAAACTGCACACAGGGTAACAACTAGCACACGCCATTTTCAACTATGACTTAGAGACTGACATTGATGAAAGTTGACACTTGTATTGTTTGCTCACAACCCCTTTTCAGGTGAAGTTAGACTACCCTAATGAAGTGCTGACATGCATAAGTGGATATTATGGTCCTGTAAGAAAAGACCAGGGAACGACAAAAGTGATTCAGTCCTTGAGCTTTCACACCTCCAGGAGGAGATATGGTCCGTTTGGTGAAGAAATGGGGACGTATTTCGCGTCGGGTACGACGCAGGGCAAGGTGGTTGGGTTCCATGGGAGGAGCAGCATGTATCTGGATGCCATTGGTGTGCACATGCAACATTGGTTGGGGAATCATAGATCATCTAAGCCTCCTTCTCTTATGAAGTTATTCTCTTGATTGATGTTATATGATAGTGAGATTTAAGATCAGCGTTCTTCATAATCTCTGTTAGTTGCTTGGTCCTACAAGACCTGCATAAGGGCTTGTAAAAGATTGTACTTTGCTCAGCATGTTTGAGAATAAGTTGTCTAATATGACTTTTATATATATATCTCATAAACTACATGTTTGCCAAAGTAATCTCATAACCTTCTGCTTTGCAGCTGACGAAGTAAAAAGGAAAGCTACTGCAGCTGCAATTTATGTTGCAATATTTAGGCAAAAAGGAAAAATGGAAATTTAGGATTTAGGCAGACTTTGTCTTGTTTTTAAAATACATTTTGAGTGCTTGGAGAATGGAGTAATAAAGGAGCAACAGCACAAATTCTTTGTTGTGAGAAACAAGTACCCACAAAGGCAAAGGTACTCGAATGACATTTACTCCCGACAAAGAAATTTTCTAGTTCAAGACTCATCAAACAAAATGATTTATGCTTTTTACTGATCTCCACGGTAAAATGATTTAAATTTTGAGGAAGTTTAGAAATGTTTGAAACCCTTCATTCAAATTCTAGTCAATAACATAATTCTTTTACATCCACCTTTTATTTTACTAATTTATTGAACAAAGTTTCCATCATGCTCACTAAGTTAAATTACTAGATACTCTGTAACTAATACTAGTTCAAGACATCTGTTACTACAGTCGATAAATAACTGTTTGACTTGTTCTTCATTTATTGGAACTTTCTGTCACCCTAAGATGTATCCACACAATACCAATGCGAAGCACAAAATGCATTTATCATGAAAATATCTCTTGCGTTTCCAATTTTGCTTGTTCCAATTCGTGGCTCAACCATTCCAGGCAAACGTGGTTATGTTGAAATTTTTTGGCATCCCTAGGAGAAACACCATTGGTCTATCCTACTAGTTATCTTCAACAAAAGACTAACTGCTCAAGACAAATGCCAAAAATTAGCTATGTTCAAAGATTGGCTGACATATTACTTTGTGCAGTTCATGGAGCAGGTGAAACCAAAACCAGAGACCATGCCCCATTATGCAAACCGTGACATATAATGCTACAAAGTTGATTGAAATGGTCACCAAATATCCACAATAGGCATGATGCGCTAAACAAAGGGGAGTTGGTGCATAGCAGAGCAGTTGGTTTTGCTAATTCCACTCTACATATAAATCCAGGAGTCTTGCACTGAATATTATTCACTGATAAATCAATCTCTCCAACGATTAAGAGAAAAAAAGGGTGTTTGAGATGTACAAATGGCTTCTCTCAAGTTGATTATGAGCTTCATGGCAGTGGCTTTGTTCTGTAACTGCTTTCAGCTAGAAGCCCACTCGGGCCTTACCCCGGAATTCTACCAGTTTTCATGCCCACAAGCTAATGAAATTATAATGTCCGTATTGGAAAATGCCATGGCAAAAGATCCAAGAATGGCTGCCTCTTTGCTCAGGCTCCACTTTCATGACTGCTTTGTGCAGGTATATCCGTTGACAAGATACTGCGTATATGGGAAATATGTTGTCTTGGTTCTAAACTTATGTGCTTTGTATAGGGCTGTGATGCATCGGTGTTGCTAGACGACGGATCGAAAATAGTGAGTGAGAAGAATTCAGGGCCCAACAAGAATTCCATCAGGGGATTCGAAGTAATCGATGAAATCAAAGCTAAACTAGAGCGAGTCTGCCCTCACACAGTTTCGTGTGCAGATATACTTGCTCTTGCTGCCAGGGATTCTACTGTCCTAGTAAGCCATATTACAAATCCAAGAGAAAAAGTGATTTTTATTAAACTGAACTCTGTCATAAGGTGATTGAATTCTGTGTTGATGCCATGCAGAGTGGTGGACCTCATTGGGAAGTGCCACTGGGGAGAAGGGACTCTAGGACAGCAAGTCTCAGAAAGTCCAATACTAATATTCCCGCTCCCAATTCCACCATCCAAACACTCATAACAAAGTTCAGGCGCCAAGGCCTTGACGAAGAAGATCTTGTTGCTCTTTCAGGTTAGTTAGTTAATTGAAACATTGTCATGGAGAATTTCTGACCAACTTAGTAGGTAGCATTCCTCTTTGGATAACCCATGTTTGAAGTGGTATTAAAATAGGACTCGTGTAGAAATTGGAGGGAGTCGGCCAAAGCAGGCCATGCAGCCGATTCCAAAAGTGGAAACCTTGTGTGTAAGAGCTCGAAGGGAGCTAATCTAGGGGGCTATACCAGTATGAATGAGTTAGAGATAGGGGCTATATTGGATGAGGTCGTGTGTGGTTGGATGGAAGATACAGACCTTTATTGATTAGAGAAAAATATTCAGAACAAATTATAATAACTTTCTTTATTAAATAATGGACTTTATAGGGATTGGATTGAGCGACTCTTTCCCTTGGAAGTGAACAACAGATAAATTGTCGTTCATGATATGCAAGCCAGACTAATAAATTCCGAATATATTACAGGAGGGCACACCATAGGAGCGGCCAGATGTGTGACATTCAAACAAAGGTTGTACAATCAAAATGGGAAGAACCAACCAGATGTAACCCTTGAGAAAAACTACTACAATGGCCTCAAAGCAGCCTGTCCCAAAGCAGGTGGTGACAGTAATATCTCTCCTCTTGATGTTTCATCCCCTGTGAGATTTGACAACTCATACTTCAAGTTGATACTGTGGGGCAAAGGACTCCTCACTTCAGATGAAGTTCTGCTCACTGGAAAAGTGAGGAAAACCATGGAACTGGTGAGAAGCTATGCAGAAAATGAGGCTGTGTTCTTCCACCAGTTTGCCAAATCCATGATCAAAATGGGGAACGTCAATCCCCTTACTGGTTCCAAAGGTGAAGTCAGGAAGACCTGCCGCAAGATTAACTGAAAGAAACTGAGCTGAGTGGATTGTCTGTATTAACTATGCTTCTTCTATTTGTGCTTGTGTTAGTGGTCTGACGATGTTATTGTCTTTCAAGCTTAGTGGACTACTGTTGTCTTTTGCGCATGCAACTAAGTGTTTATCAGACAAGTTACATGAATAATGTAATCAACCGTATGCAATATAAATCTGCCCACAATGTTCTTATCACATTTCTCTTTGACTGGCATTTGGTAACCATCAGATGCCAAATGCCATGGGGAGATGCCAAATGCCAATTTTGATAACAAAATCTTGCACTAGTAGGGTGCAATCTTACCCATACCATTATTATTATCAATTATAAAAAATAATGCAGCACCTCCACAAGACTGAATATGGTGGAAGTTGTGAAGATTTTGAAAAGGCACAACTGTAGATTGGTACCATTATTACTGGTCAGCGGTGACCACGTCAAGTAATCCAGAATATTGTATCAAACAATTGGATCAGGTAATGTTTTTTAAAAAAAATATATATGTGACAAAATGTGGGATAAACATAATGGCTATGTTTGAATGCAAATTTTACTCAATTTTTTTTTTTTTTGCCAAAGTCTATACTTCCAACCACACAACCCAATAAAATTAACTTTTCTTATTTCTTTCTCACAATTGCTTGACATTATTTCTGAATTTCCGCCCTGAATTTCCACTCCGTGGTAACTTGCATCCAAACAAGCCATGTTACTTTTGCTTCGCTCATATAATTTTACCTAGAAATAATCTATATATTATTTGGATATATTTACTTTTAAGAATGAGATTAAAATCTATTGAAATTATTTTAAAAAATTATTTAATCGCATTTTATGTATGACATTAATTATTTTTCATTTTAGTTATTTTATACCAGATATTACTCAAGAGTTTTTATCCATTGTAAAAATATGTTATTAAGTTTGATAAAATAATATGAACTTTAAGAATAAAAAGGTCCCTAGATTGTTTTTTAATTCATTTCCTTAAATGCCATTTATTTTTTTCTCTTAATGTCATTCAAAGATTGGAATTAAAAATGTATTTTATAAGCCCAATCTATTTCTCTTACATATTTATATATGCTTATATATTAAGGTTAAAGGTTTAATTTTAGTTGCACATTGTTTAGTTACTATAATATCCGTATCTCCGATATTATATAATTTTTCATTATGTTTTAATATAAGTCTGAACTTTTTTCATTCATATTATATATATATATATTTTATTATTTATTTATTTTTAATTCTCTCATTATATATATTGATTTTTTATATACTTTAATTTTAAAGTAATTTTTTTACTATAATTTATTACAATAAATAAAATTTTATAAATTCTAAAGTGTTTTCACATGTGCCATTATGACTATTAACAATAATACTGCAACTACACATGCACTTCTACCACTAATGAAAAAGAGTAGTATTATATAAATTTTTATTAACTTTTAAATTTAGACAAAATAAATATTTTAATTAATTTAATTAATGGATGGTCACGTTGAAGTTCGTCATATTTTTATATGATGAATCTTCTGTTCCTTACAATATGGCAACTATTTCGAATTTAACTTTGATCGAATGATTAAATTGTGTGTGACAATTTTTGTTATGGCGAATGGTAAATCGCATTTCTCCTTTCTGCTCTTATGTATGGCCAAGCAGACGGCGTCGTTTCCCTGTAATAACCAGTTGGCCATGGAGCGTGAAGGTTTTTCAGTTTAGATCTAAACAACGACTGCGAGTAACAAGTTTCCTTCAATTTCCTAAGAGTGGTGATCCAAATGCCTCAATTCGAGGCTGGATTTAATCGCTGGTTGTACTCTGGCTGTGTGTGAACAATACAATGGCGAAACATGCGACAACGCCCCACAATTCAGTCCAGAAGGGATGGCCGTTAAAGATATTGCTGTGCTTGGCACTCTGCACCGCCATTGCCTTCGTCATCGGAGCCTCGTTCAATTCCTGCAACTCTCGTGATTACCGTGATGACAACAATTTCAACTCTCCCACTCGCTCATTCGACTCGGAAGGCAGCGCAGCGAAGAAAGAAGAAAATCAAAGTCCGCTTAGTTTTATGAAATCCAAGCTTGTGCTCTTTGTTTCTCACGAGCTCTCGCTCTCCGGTACGATACTTTTTGATTCCACTCCCTCCTTTACTGTGAAACCAGTAGATACGAAGTATGGTTCAAGTTTTTGATTCGTTAATGTTGCAATGACCGAAACCTCCGAAATTCCCAACAAAACGAATTTTTGATAGCTTTGATGATAAATACAGGAGTATTTTAGCGTATAGAATGGGGAGATTAACTCTTTCATTCCTTGTTTGCTTCTGCATTTGAGAACGTATAATTAACTGAATGTGAGGCATAAAGGTGGAGTTTTATGCTGTTAGGGTGTTTTATAAAATTATTTAGTCCAAGAGTTTTAAGTTGTTGAGCTTTGTAGACGAAATAATCCCCTGCAGGTGCTGGAAAATGCTTCGAAAAAAATATTCATTTTCAACTAAAATCTGACTATAGATTGATTATTTCATTTTCTCAACAATACTCATAGGTGGACCTTTACTACTGATCGAGCTTGCCTTTTTGTTAAGAGCTGTCAACACACGGGTTGTCTGGATCACCAATCAGAAGCCCACGGAACCCGATGAAGTGACCTACAGTTTGGAACAGAGGATGATGGACAGAGGAGTGGAGGTATAATGAAGTTTAAATATTGAGACCTGGGTAATTTACCATTATTCTTCAACGGCTTTTGCATAAATTGCACTAGAATCAAAATAGTTGATTTTGTTATTCAATGCAGATTTTGTCTGCAAAGGGCCAGGAAGCTGTTGATGTTGCTCTCAAAGCTGATCTAGTCATATTAAATACTGCTGTGGCTGGCAAGTGGCTGGATGCTGTACTCCAAGAAAATGTCCCTCATGTACTCCCGAAGGTTTTGTGGTGGATTCATGAAATGCGAGGGCATTACTTTAAACTGGAGTATGTCAAGCACCTCCCTTTTGTTGCTGGGGCCATGATTGATTCACATGCTACTGCTAACTACTGGAAGAACAGGACTCATGAGCGTTTAGGGTATGCTAATTTGTGTCTTATGTGTTACCTAATACTCTATTTGTTACAAGACCATTTCAAGCTTAACCCTAGGTAATTGCACTACCAAAAGTGTTTGTATATGTGAAAATGCCAAGGTCTGATATAAGAGTTTTCAAGCATAAATAAAATATTTTCTGCAGAATATGTTGATTTCATTTCCTATCTTCGGAAGGAGAGGAAGAATCTAATATACCAGCTACACCCATTCAATTATCTTGTTCATACCCTTTTAACAGTTCATTGTACTGCAAGAGTTTCCTGAATGTGTCTCTTTGGGTTCTTATTTTGTAGTTTCTTCTTGTAGGCAGTTATAAGAGATCATATTGTCTTCCATTTCCAATGGTGCAGGATTAAGATGCCCGAGACCTATGTTGTGCACCTTGGGAACAGCAATGACTTGACAGAAGTGGCTGAAGACAGTGTGGCAAGAAGGGTCCTTCGAGATCATATCAGGGAATCGCTCAGAGTACGAAGAGATGCTCTTCTGTTTGCCATTATCAACAGTATGCTTTGCTAACGATCAAATTGTATTTTATCCTTTACCATCTTTCCTCTGAAATCTATTGCACATACACCTGATTTTCCCAGTGAAATTTGACAGCTTTTAAATATACTAGACTTGCCTCCAATGCACATGTAGGGTTAGTTGATGTAATATCCAATCTTCACCATTACATGTGTGCTTTTCTTCGTTGATGCATTTTGTATTCACCTTGACTCTTGCATGCAAATTTAGGGCAAGGCTGCCAATCAGGCATCGCACGAGAATTTAAAACAAGTTTCTGATCTTCTCTAGGTCTTCTGTCTTTGGTGCCGAAGTCCTGTATCCCATACTTTTCAGGGTCAAGCTTTTGTACAAAATGTAGTCGGATTAAAATTCCTTCTAGGATGTGCTTTTTTTAATTATCAGCTACATCATGCCAAAAACATGGAATATAAATTCACCTCAGGACATCCTCCAGTTTTCTAGGAACAATCACATATATTTCTCTAGTTTAAGTTCCTTGCCATAGCTCATGCTTTGAAATTGATTAATTTCTGACAATTTGTATCAACTAGTGGCATTTGTTGAGACAATTAGTAGTACATACCAGATGAGTGAACTTAATTGTCAATTGCAACATATTGCCTCTGTATTCAATGAAACTTTGCTATTGGTGGTCACATTGTCTAGAAGTTTCTGAGCTCTAGATGTTGTGTTGCTGCAGGTGTTTCCCGAGGGAAAGGTCAGGATCTGTTTCTTAAAGCTTTCTATGAAGCACTGCAACTCAGCCAAGAGAGGAATTTGAAAGTGCCACCAATGCATGCAGTTGTAGTAGGAAGTAACATGGATGTCCAGACTAAATTTGAAACAGAACTGCGTAAGTTTGTTGCTGACAAGAAAATTCAAGAGAGTGTGCACTTTGTGAACAAAACACTGAATGTTGCTCCTTTTCTGGCTTCTATCGATGTTCTTGTGCAAAACTCTCAGGTACTTGTTTATTTGTAAGTTTGCTCCCATGGTACACAATATGCGTGTTTTGTGCATCACTCTGTATCTCATCAAGGGGCTTATCCCCTTATTGTCATCATAACCCCTTGTTAATAGAAGAATTGTCTGTTATACCATTTCTTTCTTGTGCTCATTTGTTAGTAGCTCGTGCTAGCTTCTGAAGAATTTAACCTGTGGACTCTACATAATTTATTATATTTCAAAAAGTTAATTTGGTTTCCGTATTTAATTCTTTTGAACATTGAATTTTAGTAACCAAAATCTTAATGGAGTACTTTTTCCAGTCAAACTATTGCCTTAAAAGTCAAGAGGGACATGAACTGCATGCACAGGTAGTCTTCAGAAAGCTGGGTATCTGAATGATATTCAAGACTAGCTTCTCCCACCAATACTTCCAGATCATCTGTCTGTGTTGACAATCTTAATATGTGCTGCTGGTAAATAAGAAGACAAATTTCTTCTATCAGGTTAGGTTGGCCGAGCTTATGGCTACTTGCTGGTTTTGACAAGCTTCAAGCAGTTACTTTTCCTTTTTTTCTCAAAGTTTCAATTTGGAATTTGGACCTGTCTTTCTTCCTGTTCCTGGACAAACCATAGATATATGAAGTTTAGTGCTTATCTGAAGCTTGTTTTAGAAGGATCTTTATATGGTTGGTTTCAAACCCAGCTTTCAACAGAGGAACTGGATGGCTTCCATTGTGATGAATTTGAACAATTGACTTAAAGAAATGTGTTTAACCTTTCTTGCTTCATGACCATTTTCTTATCAGCTTCTTGTCTGGCATATTATGGAAAAGATAGGGAAAGTATGAAGTAATGATTTTCTTGATTTATGGGCGTAAACTGATTTTTGTTCGTTTTGCTGAAGAGAGTGGAACATTTTTTAAACTGTAGGCACGTGGAGAGTGCTTTGGGAGGATAACCATTGAAGCTATGGCTTTTCAGCTGCCTGTATTGGTGAGCCTTTTAATCTTAGCTCTTTTTTTCTGACCTTTAGCATATTACACACTTTTGGGCATCTTCATGTTGATTTGTCACTTCTAGACTTGAGTGTGTCGTGAGCTTCCCATGTCTCAATTTCAAATATTGAATCTTTAAAGATATGTTCACGCTTTTGGCTGGCCAGGATTTTATTTCTGTACTACCTATTGCAGTTCATGCACTACTTACTACCTATTGAAGTCATGCACTAACAGTAAGCTAAAAATTCCTATAAAACTGGTAGATGTCCTCCCCACTTGTTAGAACCTGCATGCAAAGTTTGGGTGGTTTTATGAGTGAGGTGTCAACTTTTCTCATGACCTTTGGTTCCTGCATAGCCCATAATCTAGGAGATAAAAGCACCTTTTTATCCGTTTCTTCTCAGCTGCAAGCAGTTTTCAGTTTTAAGCTATTCTTAAGGCTTTGAACTTCCCACGAGCAATATCTTTCCTTTTTCTCTGCCTTTGGTTGCGGTTTACCAGTGAAGAAGCTTCTTAGGAGTCATACTCGTGTTTTAAAATTTCTATTGAAATTGAAGGTTGAGCCTCTCTATATTTGACCTGAAACTTCATGCTCACATACAAGTTATGGGACTGTAGGTGCAGCCAACCTTGCTGAATGCTGGAAAATTTTCCAGTTTCTGCATGCAGTATAAGTTTAGATAGAAAAAATGAAAAAAGAAGAACGAGCTATCTCTCAAGCACTCTTCCCCCCCCCCCCCCCCAGAAAAAAAGAGAACTCTTCTAACCCACCCCCTGGTTACTTGGTATATGATTTGCATGAATTTGGTTTTCCATCTGAATCCTGATTGTTTACTTATTTCTTCATTCCACTTAGGTCAGAATATAAAAATATTCTGAATCTTCTATTACTCCTGTTTTGACTAAGTGGGCCTTCTTTTGTGAGTGGTATTCAATTCCAATTTTCATCATCTAATGAACATCACTATGAATGCATGTCATTTATATTAGGGTACTGCAGCTGGAGGTACTATGGAGATCGTAGTGAATGGCTCCACCGGGTGGTTGCATCCAGCTGGAAAAGAGGGTGTCACACCTCTTGCAGAAAATATCATTCGACTAGCCACAAACGCAGAGATGAGGAGAACAATGGGAATGAAAGGTTACGCTAGGGTCAAAGAGATGTTTCTTGAACACCACATGGCGCATAGGATATCCTTGGTTTTGAAGGAGGTTTTGCAAAAGGCGAAGAGAGGGGCTCATTAATTTGAAAGCCACATTTCTGGTACAAGGAAGAACTTTCACCCTGCCAATAATATGTGATATCTAGAATCCTCTACTTCATCCCATAGAATCTTTTTCAAGTTGTACTCTCTTTGGATGTGTGTGTGTAGATGTGAACCTCCCCTTACATTATTGCCTTTTGGTATATGATAAACTTTCAATGATTGTTTATCAATTGACATTACTCGTGATTTCAGAGAATCTGTCTGCATCAAGTGCTTTCTTTGTCGAACATGAATTTTCAAGACTAATCAACATCTCTTCTCTGTCACTCAATTGGTTATTCTTAACAGATGAATTATCTTCTTTAATTATAATTCTAAAATCTAAGAAAACTTCTCTGATATTGGAAATATTATTTATACTCTGAAACACGGAGAAAACCAACGTTAGAGTTCAGTGCACTGCACTAGACTTGCTGTTCTTTGAAATATTTTTGAATGCAAATCATGATGGGAGAAATTTTGAAGATAGTATAAAAATAAGAACAAGAATAAAATAAAAGTTTTTTTTTTATTTGGTAGTATGTTTGGAAATGTAAATTTAGATATAAGAAAAATTAACGTAAATATGGATCTAAGAGCAAAGTTTTGTTTCTTCCCATAGTCATCAATTTAGTTTCATCACTTTATCCTGGTGGATGGTTGCTGAATTTTTTTTTTTTCCTCATATTGAAGGGAAAAATGCTTATTACCATTTTTAGAACGAGTTTTATGTGCACCTCGAAAGCAACTTAAATTCTCCAATAAACAAGAAAAGATAAGATTGAAGACGATAATCTCAATTCTGGTTAAGCTTTGTATCTCATTAGCTGGCCACATGCTTTCATCAATCATCATCCCATGCTTAAACATAGAAATAAGCCTACTTTAGATAAGCATATATATATATATATGTGTGTGTGTGTGTGCACACAAAAAAAAAAATTATCTTTTGATATGTAATCAAATGGCGAAGACAGAAAGCGCGTTCTGAACTGGACCGCGTCCTCTTTTAAGATAATGCTATGAAATTTTATCATTTGACCATATTTTGTAGGTGTTGATTATTATTAGGTTCTTCGATTACTTTTTTCCCGTGAAGAAAGAGGAAAATATAAAGGGGAGCACGTTATCGTCGTTGAACGACATATAATTGATTGGATTCTTCATAATGATTGTCATAAAACGTCCAAATACACCCCGCCATTCATAGCCTAAGAAAAGCACGTACACGGCAACAAGTTACCGTATCAAGAAAAACAAAGAACCTGCAATAAAAATTCATGACCACCTTGTCTCAGTCAAATGAACTTTTATATATTGGACGTGACCAAAACGAATCGTCATCATTAACTAAGATGAGAATGGCTCAAGTATTGTTTTTTAGGGTTTCAGCAATAAGATGATCTAACTACAACATCTAGAACAAAAAAAAAATAGCCAAACCTGTTATTATTAACGTTTAGCACCTTGTTTCTGAAGGAGAAAATAAAGAGTTAATTTAAAATAATAACCCCGAATAGCTGGTCTAAATGCAAACAACTTCAAATTTTACATAGTAATACAACCCCATAATATGATTAAGATAGCATATAGAGAGAATCACAGATGAGACCATCACAACCACTATCATAAATTGGACAAACAAACTGTCACCATTTCTTAACCCCATAATCCCATTTGCGATCAATAATAATCAAACATCTCGGCCGAGGCCATGATGGGGTGCTGGTTAGGACCCATAAAATTAAATGGATTGTTCAAGAAACTCTCGGCAAACCCTTGGTGCTGAAACTCCTCCGCCTCAAGCATGCAGCCTCCGGCTGCCACGGCGGTGGCGGTGGAGGTGGAGGAGTTGATGTAATCGATGATGTCATTCAGGGACTGGAGCCTGTGGGTAAGCTCCATCATCTGAGCCCTCAAGACCGAGTTCTCAGCCTCCACATTGGCGTAGTGCTGTGTGGTGACGTTTATCTTGCTTAGAATCTGGTCATTTTCTTTGGAGATCTGAGCCACCTGGACCGTCAGATCGTCCAATCGCTGCTGCTTCCTCAGCCTAGACCGCCTCGCCGACTCCCGGTTCGATTGCATTCGCTTTCTCTTCCGCTGATCCATCTCCTGCTGTGAACCGGAGATCTGAACCGGTGGTGAACCGGATTGAGTCCCACTTGAAGACGCTATTTTTATTTGCTTCCACCAATTGGGTCGCTATGTATCTAATCTATATTTCAAAATTATTTGCTATATGATACACAGATTTATATATATATATATATATATATATATAGAGAGAGAGAGAGAGAGAGAGAGAGAGAGAGAGATCTACGGGTTGATTGGGAAGGATGGTAATGAAAAAACGTAGAACCAGTAGAGGAAGACAACGGAGAAGGATTGAACAAGATGAATCCTGCGAGTGAGGGACGAATTGGTCACAAACTCGGAGAGGATGACTTCACTGAGTACGGGAGACATGTATGCCAAACATGAAGAACAATATCTGCAGCATCAAGATTTAGTTACTGTGTAGATGAAACCAAATAAGAAACTTTCCTTCTTCTGGCAGACGAACAACAGCAAGAAACCTCTGCGAAGAAAGAGAGAAGAGCGAGCAGAGGGAAAAATAAAAACTAGAGAAACCAAAATCTATGCAGAAGGGAGAAGAGAGAAAGAGGAAGAGGACTTTGACGAAGGTGAACGGCGTGATTTATAGGAGGAGGGACGCGTGGGAAAGAAACCACACTGACATGGAGGGGAAGATATATTTTGGGGGGTGGGAAAGCGCAAAAGGGGGAAAAAGCGGAATAGGGAGGAGACTCGGTATCTGGGGGCGAGAGGGCGGGGGTGGTAGGAGAATGATAAGGGACGTGCGGCGGAGAAGGGATTCGACAAACGTACAAATCCGTGTCCAGCTGTGCGCTGCAAATCAGTTTACTGAATGGCATTAAAGAAAAGGCCATTGGTTTTAAAAGAAATTCTTGGCAGGTCCGGGACTTCGAATCCCTGACAAATTTTTCTTTCGACCTACCAAACATCATGCTTCAACTAAACCTCCTCCCAAACATAGCCTTGGGAATTCTGGGAAGTTAAAATTTGAGAGTATTTTTTTTGTGTAAAAATTCATGAATATTGGTAAAGTAATAGATGTGTGTATTGAATATAATTGATCTTGTATTTATAATATTATACAACGATGGAATATTGTGATCCTAAATATATAATATATCATGATGTAAGGTATGTAAAATTCGGAAATGATTTAATTTTAAGCAGAGATAATTGTTTGATATTGAAAAATTGTGTGTGTGTGTGTGTGTGTGGAAGTGATTTTTTTTGTCGAAGTATTTATGTTTAATTTGTGCGTGTTTCAAGGGCTGGAAATTCTTACAAGAAGAAAAATAAACATAGGCACAGAATTATCTTTTATAGCTTCATTATAATAAAGGGAGTGATTGACTTTTAGAAAAATCTATATATGTAAATAATATTTTCTTGAAAGTACTTATGTTTAATTTGTGTTTGTTCCGAGGGTTGAAAATTCTTGGAAGAAGAAAGATAAAAACGGCCTTAGCGCCTTCCTGTGTTGATTCGCTATCCTTCATCTAGCAATAGGACCAATCACGGCCTTGCATCTGGATCTGTTGACTGATTTTTCTTTGGGATCACTCAAAAGACATTAAAGCCAACCAAACTCCGATTTCTCTAACGATACGTTTCGATTTGGATTTAGAATTTATCCGAAAATGTCAGGAAAAAGAAAATAAAGTGAAATAAATTTAAAATTTTATATATTATTTAATTGAGACGATTTAAATAAAAGAAAAGAAAAAATTAAATAAAATTTTAAAATTAATTTTTTTATAATTTGCAAAAAATAATAAAGAAATAAATAAAAAAGAATTTGTGAAATTTTTAAAGGAATAATGAGAGTTAAAATAGTTTTTTTTCTATTTTTTTACTATTTTTTGAGGAAAATAAATTTTTTTTCCTTACTCTATAATTTCTTTCTATTTTTTTTCTCATAAAATTTCTATTCTCAAGGAAACAATCAATATTATTTTTTTTGATATTTTCTTTTTTTTTTTTTCTCTCTCTCTCTCTCTCGCTCTCTAAATTTCGAGTACCAAACATGGTGCCCAATAAGCCTTACAGTCCATCTTCCTAGTTGTAAGACCGCGATTGGTGAAGGGCTCCCATTCGCCTTAGGAAACTGCTTTCTATTGGATCTTCTAAAGGAGATGGGGTAGGTGGTTGAGGGGGAACCAAACAAAGCCTTGTTTTAACCAAACCGGATTGGAGGATAAAACCCTATTCTAACCCTTTCCGTATCCACACATATATTTTTTTAAAAAATAGTAAATAAAATTTAAAATAAATAGTGATAAAGCGTGTATATTTTTTTGAGATAAAATGAAAACCAACATACCCTTCACTAACAGACAATTCTTCCTACATGACGTGACCATGTTAGAATAGACTTCAAACAAGAAAAGAGGATTCTAGAAAGGTGGGTGCCCGTGAATCAATGTCAAAATCAATTCACTGCCCCTTGGAATTTCCAATTAATCAAACAGCATTAACTTTGGTTTATTAACACGCTTTATTTTAATGACATCATTTTCTTTATCATTCTTTTGCATGTGACGGTAATTTCTGGGCTTTCATTAGGCGCCTAATAACACGCTTCCACGTGTTTCTGTAATCTATTGGCTTTAATAACCCTTGTAGTGTTTGGTTTGTGCTGTACTCGACGTAGTATTTTAACGTACTAATGTTCTTCAGTGTTTATTAAAAAGCACTGTTCGTTAAAAAGTGTTTCGAATTATAAACACACGTTTATTTTGATTTACCTGTTCTATAGTCTGTACGTTCATATGTAGCAAAGATTGGAGAGCCAAACGCGCCTCTAGTTTAGAATTTAATAACATAATTTAACTCAAATTATTTTGTTTGAGAAGGGAAATTTGATAGCCATTTGTATAATTCAAAAATTAAGGGTATTATCAAATAGAGTTTGAACTGCAACTTGGGCTCTGAATCAAATGGCAACATTGGATTCTAAAAAAAATTCCAAAATTAGATTTCAAGATTAAATAGACAATAAAACGTGTTCGAATTTAATGGAACTTGATTTGAATAGCTTGGTATATTAGCACCTTTAATTTTAATTTTAAGGACATTCCAGGAAAAGAAGATCAAGATATTAGAAGTAATATTTAGAACATGTCTATATACATTGACAGTTTCACAATTTTTGTTACCCAGCAAAAACGTGTTTTATTTATTAAAAATAAATCATTAAACACGGCACGCATGTGTATGACAACAGGAAGTTCTGAAACCACAGAAATTAGTCAAAGAGCAATTAACGCGCTCTCATAAAAAAAAAAAAAAAAGAGTCAAAGAATGCAATTAATTTGTTCCAACTCATAAACATTGAAGTAAAGTTCTAATCATGTGTCTATCAAATATTCATGAAGATTTCTTCTATTTCTCAATGTCAAATACCAATTCCTTTCAACGCATCGTCAAGATGCATACACGTATGGTCTTGACTCTTATGAAATTATGATGAATTTAATATAATTCTTGGATCCGAGTATGCACGTTAATTCGAGTATTTGATATGCTATGCCTGGTTTTGGGACAGTGCATGTGCAGTTTCTGTAATTAAATATTTAATCAACTGGAGATCTTGATTTGAGGCAACATTAAAGGGCGAGGTGGGTGGCCACATAAAACCAAGTACGGCGCGTGTCGGGAAAAAAATATTATTGCAATAAAATCTCAGAATCTATATTTGTTTATTTAAAAAATTGAGAGACATCAATTTAGATAACCAATACGACCAGAGAGTGTGATTGAGGCCATAAGTTATTTATATACCGTACCAGAGAAATTTAAGTACTTAAGTTTTTGTTGAGAAATATTTATTCGCACTAATTGTAATAAATACTAGCAGTAAGAGCGCATTTGTTGCGTGTCCAAATAATTAAAAATGTAACAACGATTTGGAAAATTAAACCCGTTCTCCATGTTTAAGGGGAAAAAATGCAAAACAAAACAAGTTATGCAACTAATAAACATAAAATAAGAAGATTTAATAGGACAACAATAACCAATAGCGAAGTTTATATCTATTTGCAATAACAAAATGACTTCAACAGAAAAAAAATTATTAAAAAATAAATATCCAACACAACCCCCATATATGAAATAAGAAATGAACTTATAATAAAACAATGTAAAAACATTTCTAGTTAAGAATAAAAATATCAAAAGTGGTATACAATAACGGATGCAGCAAATGATACTTGAATAATTAGGAGATGAATACGTGAAGAGAGTACTAATGTAATTTTAATTAATTAAAGATTGAGAGTTCGATAGTAGAATATGGAATTTAAAAATGGGGAGGAGATAAAGAGTAAATGGAATGGTGAGTTGTTCAAGATTAAAAGGTCAAAAGTGAAGAAATTAACGTTTTATTGGAAGTTGAGAAAGTTCGACGAGAGAGAATTTTAAAAGTGATTTTAACTTTAATTAAATTAATTACTTAATCATATTTCTTATTTAATTTTTAAAACACAAGAGAATATTCTTTTGGAGATACACGTTGATACCAAAAGTACGCCTTTTTCTTAGTAATAATAATACCACGGGGTAGATATATTGGCATAATCAGGATCTGTGGCTCAAAAAATTATTAATCCATGTGCTAGTACGCGTAATGTACTGTAATATATATGTGTGTGTGTGTGTGTGTGTGTTTTTTTTTTAGTGTACTGTAATATATACAGACACAGACATGATTTCTGACGACGGAATCATCGCTGCTCCATAGAGAAAATTTTTGATCTTTTTAAAATATTAAAATTTCGAGAGTATTTTTGTTATAAAATATAAAAGAGGTTCCAATTGATCAAATTATGTGAGAGAAAGAGAGTAATTACTAATCTCCTTTTAATTTTTAAATACAAGTCAAATTAAGTATATTTTTCTTGATCGAGTTTGACAAGCTACCAAAAAAAATATTCATATTATTATCAATTTACAATATTATTTCTTGATTAAATATATACTACATTATTAACTGTGATGGATTCATAGTAACTGGGCTTTTGATTTCTAATATTAAATTACTAAATTACCTTTCTTTTCTAAATCTTCTTTTCCTCCTTTTAATCTTATGTTCAAAATTTTAATTTCACTTTATAAAAATTTTTATCTTTTAATTTTCTTAACTCCCATTTCTAATTTTTTAACTTTTATATTAATTTTTAAAACATAATTTTAATTTATAAATAATCATATCACCATTTAAAATATAATAATTGTAACTTTTAATAATTAATAAAGTCAAATAATTTTTTAATATATATATATATATAAACAAAAATATAGTGTGCAATTTATATTAATACCGCATTATTAGTGTATCATACTTTTGAATAATGGCTGGCCAATATAATAATAATTATTATTATTATTATTATTGACTGATTATTTAGTGGTCGACCTAAACATTGTGAATTATCGAATCTTCTAGAAAAGTTTAATATTATTTTAATAGAAAGGAGCATAGAGTTCATAAAATATCAATTGTCGTACATAGAACCATCTAGCTAAGCTCAATTTAGATTAATTTGTAGGCATTTAATCATTCTTATTGGAATACTTAATAGTTGAAGCACACTAGTGGTGGTGGCGGTGTGTCGTTGGGCCAATTATGAAGATGCATTCGAATAGCTGTCGGGGCCACATGGCCTCACATGTGATCTATTTTCCATTTGTTGTGACAAACATCACAACCTGACACTAAAAAAGCATAAATAATTTTTAAAATATTAAAATTGTAATATTTATTATAATTTTACTATTTAGTACGTTTACACTCTAAATACAGCATCTGCATGACCTTACATTTGGAGAGGGTCCCGATTGGGTGAGTCACAGATGCATACACAACGGGATGATATATTTTTAATAATTAACAATTATGAATGAAATAGTTTATGCGTGATCCGATGTCGACCTTTCATTCAAGTTCATGTTTATTTATTGTTTTTTATTACATGTTGGAGTTTTTTATTATGCATCACCACTGCGGTCTTATTTTCCAGTCTACATGTTAAAGCTTAATGTGACTACACAATTAAAAAAGACAAACCTCACCAAACACGAACCTAACCCATCACTGAGAAATTATCCGCCCTTGATTGAGCCCATCGACGTAGACTTGAAGCAGCCGATGTGATTTTTTGGCATAATGACAGTATACTTGCACTTGCACGTGATTATAATACATTTACATAATTGCACGAAGAGAGGGTTTGATTGGTAAGGCTATGTTTGAAACCCATATTTTATTCTTTACATAACTTATTGAGTTTTACACAACAAAACATATTATTCAGTAAATTTTTTATTCAAATTAAAATTCAAATTATACATATAACTAGTTAACTATTTTTTCGATTAATATACTTATTTACAATTTAATTAATACTTATATATACACATATACATACACTTACATTTATATATATATATATATTCTAAAATTAATTATTACATATATATATTATTACATTATTTAATTATTATTATTATATATTATTAAAAATAATCAAATAAATTAAAAATTTTTAAAACATTAAAATTTTATACTAAATATATTATTCATCTCAATATAAATTTCACCGTCGTCTATCTCCCAACCAAAATCCCCTCCCAAGCACAGATTAAGAGTTTTGCTTGCTACATCTAAACGTTTCTAAACAATTTTTTTATCCCATAAAAAAATTAACCACTTTAGGCACACTACTTTTTTTATCCCATAAAAAATTAACCACTTTAGGCACACTACATATTTTATTTTTCTTTTTTCTTGTATTTTTACTTTTATACTATTTTTTAATTTTCTCATTTATTTTTATTCCTAAGAAAGTTTTGGCCACGACAAAGTTGTGACTCGAGTGCACTGCATAGAAAAAGCGTGTCAAGGTCGGTTTTGTGGGGCCCCAACTGATACCTTTAGGTGACTGTCTGGTTTGAGAATCAATTACATGTTACAATCAACTTGTGCGACTTTGTCTCAATTCAGAAACACTTTCGGGCAATTCTTCTTCACATGCCGGTCATCACTGTTTCTGAATTTAATTCTCCACCTTCAAACCATTTTAATGTTGTAATATGAACAGTGGACTAGTGCAGTGACACTATATACCTTTCTTGATGTAATAATAATTATTGTTCTTTTCTACGGCCAAATTTTAATTGTTGTTTTCATTCTTTCGACGTATATCTTTTGTTTTTAAAATTGAGTAAAAGAAATGGAAGAAATAAAAAAATTAATAATTACAATGTGTATTTTATTATTGCAGAAACGAAAACACACAAAGCAAGTTTCACCTAATGTATCGTTATCATATGTAGGCCTTGCTGAAGGTGAGTTTTAGACTTTGTTTGGATGAAAATTTTTGTTAATGAGAAAAGTTTGTGCACAAACTTTGTATTAGTACAGAAGTAAGGAAGATAAAGAAATAAGAAGAATTATTTTGATGGGTCCAAACATAACCGTAGTTGTCTATTGGCATAAAATAATGAGAGCCATAATGGCTATGTTTGGATGTAAATTATCACAAATTTTTTTCCGTCAAAATCTGCACTTCCAAACACAACATACAATAAAATAACTATTTTTATCCCTTTTTTTATTTACTTTTACAATATTTCTATATTTTCTCGCGCCAATTTCGTTCCCACCCAATTTGCATATTGTTTTGCTTGATTGAGCCCATTCCCAAATGAGATACACACATACAAAGAAAGTGATAAACCCCCAAAAAAGGTGGGCCCACTGTATTTGTCGACTTCTATATTTATATTCTTAGTACTCATTTTTAAGTGGGCAGAAGTGCAGTGTGGCGCGTAGGTGTGGAGGTGACAGGTTGGCCAAAGGTAATAAAGTCACAGTTAAGGTGGCTGCCTCAAAACCTGGACTGACGACTGTTCAACCGATCGGACGATCCCACTAACTTCAAATTCTGAAATACATATTCAACACAAAAGATTTGATCCAACAATGTTTATGCATATCTTAGGCTATGTTTGGGAGAGGAATTTTGGTTGAGATGATGTATGGTGTGCGTTGTGTCGAGGTAGGTGATACGATGTGATAGTATATAGAGATAATAATTATATTTTAAAGTGTAAATAAAAATATACGTGAATTTATGTATATTGATTTGATTGTTAATAGGTGTAAAGATTGAAAAATAATTAATTAATTATACATAAGAAAGAGAAAATTTGAATTTGAATTTAAATAAATATTTTGTTGAATTATATGTTTTATAGTGTGAATTTTGAAAGAAAGTTTTTGGGTTGAAAATTAGGTTTCGAACATAGCCTTAATGTTTTTCGTGATCTATTATCATGTCATTTTTTTTTTAATTCACAGAGTATACTTTTATAAGTACTCTTTTTTTATTTTTTATTTTCTGTTCTTTGCTTTCTTTTTTTTACATTTTATTATTTTTTGCTCCCTATCAAACTTTCTCTCCCTTTAAACCTTTTTTCATTTTGTTATTTTAACTTTTCCCCAATATAAAATTATGGAATTATCTCAATTTTTCTTTTTTTTTTTTCAATTTTTGATCTTTCTTTTTTCTTATTTCTTATTTTATATATCTACATATTTTTTTCTTTTGAATAATTTTATTTTGATTATATAAAAAACAAAAAATTATAATTTATAAAAAAAAAAACTAGTGAACGAACACTATTCGTCTTCAAAATTTATATGATCCAAGTAAAATTATTTCCTTTTTTATATAGGCACAAATATTCAAAATTTGATTCATTGAACCTATACATCTTATATCTAAAGTTAAATAAATAAATAATTCAAACAAATTAAAATTTTAATGCATCCAATCACACGTGGGCAAAGATTCCGAAGCTGGATTCAGCCGACATTAGGTTATGGCCGTGGATATTTAATTCAATCAGCCGTTCAACAATGGGCGAAGACTAGAAACAGTGGATCGACAGCAAACGGGCTACAGATTCGCCAACTAACCACCAAGGCAGGCACCTTTTTACCAAGTCCAAACAAATTATGCATGTCGGATATACAGAAGCCGCCATGCATTAGGGGGTGGTAGCCAATATTATTTTAGAGAGTTCATGGTAAAAAAACGTAGCTTATAAGATTTTTTTTTTTTTGAATTTATAAATTTATATATTTTATTTTAAAAATAAGTTACTAAAATTTTGGATAAAAATAATATTACCATTTTATAAGTGTCTGTTGAAATTTATAAGTATAATTGGTTATAATTTTTTTGTCGTGTAATAACTGTAAAAATAAATTAAATATTATTAATATAACATAGTTAAGAATTTTATATCATATTTAACATTAATTTATAAGGTATTTTGAAATGCAATGATAAGAACTTATTTTAAAAAGCTTACAAAGTCCAAACAGTTCAATTTATTTTTAAAACTTATGAAGTATTTTATCAAAAAAATTATCAAATTCTTTTGAACTGAACACCCTATTAATAAAACTTTCTACTTACATGTAACCAATAACAACAAGAATTTGTTTTCAATTTTTTTACCGTGTGTTTTAAAATATTTTGATCTCAATAATTCTGTAAAAATAAGATAGAAAAATACATAAAATTTTAAAAGTATAATAATTAAGCGTTTGCTTTTACTTCAAAATTTGTAAACAAACCTAGCTTTTTAAGCCATTTAGTCATTTTGCCCTCCAACTATTCAAAGTTTCCCCGAGGCTTTCAAGATTTGCTTTCCCCTTGTCTATTCAAGAATCAAGATTCCTTAATGTCTCCCATTACTCGTATTCAACTCAAAATATCCTTCGCCATTAAGGACACAAAATTCAACCAGTTAAGTGGTTGTCTTTTTTCTGAATTTTCCAATTAGTTGTGGATTCAATTCATGCAAACCCCAATTACTTTGGTCAAAACCTGATTATCGATGTCTAAAGGGATAGATTCTTCATTCCAAGTGTACACCCAATTCTTATGCCCCCATACTCGCATTTGGTGTCCCATCAGCATGCGAGTAGAAATATGCATACATTATAATAAGAAAAACTTGAAAAGAAAAAGAAAGACAACTGGAAAGAAGAATAAAGGCGTCAAAAGAAGAAGGCCCTGAAGCCGCCAGATTGGAATGGCTGCGCCGGCCGCAAAGTGAAGCATGCAAATGCCGCCTTACTTTTGAGTTTCAGCTTCTCCATGTCTTCGTCGGAATGCATTATTATTCCACACAGGTCCTTTAGTTTCCAGAGCAGCACTATGAGGATCCAAAGTAAAGGGATTCTTGTGATGAAAGTCATTGTTTGTGGTTTCAGGGAGTACCGAATTAATACAATTGTGAATTATTTTATGTGCTCCTACTCATTTTTTTAATGGTTGTTTGCAACAGAGATCCTGATCTGCATCGAAATTACCCTTGACTTGGTGTGAACGTGAGAACATTAATTTTGGGAGTGGTTTGTCTTGACATGTGCGGCATCATTTTTGAAATGCAAAGGAATTAAACATTTTTGGTATCGGAATTCAACTAGTGCTAATGTTGGGGTCCCAATGCGAGTGATTCAAAGAAATGAATTGCCAACGTAGGTGGGTAAAAATTTTTGTAATTAAATTTCAATTAACAAAAAAAAATTGTATAAATATAATTATAATTTAAATTAAATTAATTTTTTTTTGTTATTATATTTTTTAACTTGATCATTTGATTCTTTCTTTAATTTGAAAAACTTGAAGGTTCTTGCAATTTTGTTGAAGCGTTTAAATATTTAATTTTCTTTAGAGTTTACCAAGCCTCAGAGAAACATTAATTTCTTAATTTAATATCACGATTTCAAATCAAAGGACAAAATTTGATGAACTTCTTGAAGAACATTACAAGAATTCCTCAAATATTGTTAGAATAATGCGGAACTTTTGAATTTTGATCTTTTTTAATGTTGATTAGACATTTAAATAACATTAATTTACTAATTTAATACTTTAAATATGGATCCAATGTTTGAAGGTGGTGGACAAAACTTTTATCTCCTTTCTTCGATCTTCTAGACTTGTTCTGTCTTCACTTATTGTCTTTTTAGTTTGTATAAACCACCTCTATATATAAGAGTGAAAAAAGTTTTACTGCTATAAATGTTTGATAATGTGACAACGTCAAATTAGTTGAGAACATTTAATTTGGTGCCATTTATTTTAATTAAATGATTTTAAATTAATTATTAAATCAACAATATTTTCTTTTTAAATTCATAAGATTTGACATATGGTATTATTTTAACACTTGTCACAATTTAATTGAACGACCTTTGTAATAAAATATCAATTCATTTATTATTTAAATTCAAGAATCATGTTTGTTTAAATTACCAAAATAGAAATAATAAAATTTCTTGTTTTAATTGATGTTTTAAAAAAAAAAATTCATATTGCGGCATTTAATTAGGCAAAAATTTTACTTGATTACAATTATATGTAAAATTACATATGAGTGACTTAGAAAAGAAAAGTCAACATATGCATTTGTACTTGTGATAAGCCAATACTGTAAGAATCTAGTGTATACTTGAGAGAATGCTTGTGAACATCAACTCTAAAAACGATTTTGAACCAATAAATCTTAGAATTACCCACTTGATTGAGATACATAGAATATATACATAAACTTTGTGACACATTGTATGGAAGTGGAAATAGTGACCTTTGTATACCAAATCCTTGTAGGGTCGGGTCTTTAGCAGCTTAAAGGTGAAAAGTGAACCACGAATCACTCTTGTTTATGGGCCTTTCACGTTCAATGAGAATCAGAATCAACATTAGCCTGCGTCAATAAGTTTCGTGGATCTCAAAAGCTGCAAAATTAAGATACTCCAACAACGTTAGGATACTTTTTATGGGGAAAGAATTTAAATCAATAATGTTGAAGCACACGCTTTTGAGGCTCTTACTGCTGTGAAGCCTCCAAGCAATAAGCAAAGCATTCTAATTAGCTAATAAAACTTACACACCATATACGAGTGCATACTTATGAAAAATTATATAGTTTTATGAATGATAGTAAAATATAAAATTATTATTTTAAGTTGTTTAATAGTAAAATAATACTACTTATATTATTTTTAAAAAAAATGAGAAAAAATTCCCAGTAATATATAAGATGAGGAATGAAGGTACTAAAAGGTAATTAAAAATGAAAAGGAGGAAAAAAAATTAAAATAATAGTGACAAGTCTTGCTCAACACAAAGTAGCCTCATTTACACATCATGGGCAATATGGGGCTTGCTCAAACGAGCTAGTTCGTCCTTAAAACACAACCAAAATCAGGTACCAATAGAGTTTGTTTTCAAGTAGTAAAAGCTAATGTACAGAACATGCTCACGGCGTACACCACCACACCTATGTACAAATTTGAAGGACCTTGTCATAAAAAGCTGAAGCCCACAAACAGCTTACACGATCAGATAATAGTAGCACATTAGCAGCCCAAACTGTTAATGCGTTGCTTCTCATGATTATTGAAATTGAGGGGGGCGGGGGGGAGAGCAAGAAAAGATTGATGCAAATGTTCTAATGTTTAAAACAAAATACTAGGCTCCCAGGACACTCCAAACTTTCCATCGTTGTGGAAAACTCGAGTTTATATGCCGGCTCCCATATTTGCTGTACCAGCTTCTGGATGGAAGTGCAGTATTTCCATCCACATCATTTCTCTAATCGTCTCTTCCCCTAAATCCTCATCTATGTCTAGGTTTATTGGTACCTGAGCTGGTGGATCGCATCTTGGATCGTACAGGGGAGACATGTAAGGATGCTGAAGTGCTTCACTTACACTAATCCTCTTTGAAGGGTCAAAGACAAGCATTTTCTGTAGCAGATCAATAGCCAGAGGATGTGCCTGAGGGTAAAGGCGCGCAAATGGTGTCCCAAGGGAGTAAGGAAGAGATTTGATGTATTTCCTTGCCTTAGAGTTATCAATAAATTCTAGATCATCTTCCCTTTGGCTACCAAGGATGTTGATAATTAATTTAAGCTGGTTAAGACACTCGGTACCTGGAAAAAGGGGCTTCCTACCAAGAAGTTCTGCAAATATGCAACCAACAGACCACACGTCAATGGACGTCCCATAGTTGTCACAGCAAAGGAGGAGCTCTGGAGCCCGATACCACCGTGTGACCACATACTCTGTCATGAACTGACCTTTACTGTTGTTTGTGCGTGCAAGCCCAAAATCACATATCTTGAGGTCGCAGTTTGCATTAATGAGCAAGTTTCCAGGCTTCAAATCACGATGAAGAATGTTTGCTGAGTGTAGATACTTCAGACCTCTTAATAACTGCCAAGCGAAATTTAGAATACATAGAAGGTGAGAGCCACCAATGATGGGGGTAAGGAAGTTTTCAGTCTTTCAAACCATGCACCACAGTCTATGCATACAGGACCATAGATAAGAATATCAAATACCACAAAAATCAAAAAGTAACCCTCAAAAAAAATCATAGCACATGTTCATATCAGAGATTCTCTTGGCCAAGAATAAACAGCTGAAGAATGTTCTTCAAAAGAAAGTGGTTTTTTCTTCCCAGATTGGGAGAAGGCATGGTACCACAAAATATCTAGGGACACAAGGAAAAAATGATTCATCAATTCATATATAAACCAGAATAACTATAAGCGACAATGTTTGGTCCTTATGTTTGACAGCTAGAGTGCAAGGAAGCAGAGGTATATTAACAGACCATTATATAGAAAAAAAAATAAAGAAATTTTTGAAAGCTTTTGTATAAACACTTCAAAGCATCTGCTACTACTAAGTAGGAAAGAATGTTCGAATATAGCCAATAAGAAAACAATTACAGGGATATCATTTCCAAGAAAGCCACTCATTAGATCCAAATTTCTAGGTTTCATTAGTTAAAAGCAGCTAAAATTTCTTTCTGTAGTTATTCTACTTTTTCTCATTTGCTGTCATTCTTCAATTAAGAAAAAATAAGAGCACTAACGAAGAAATAATTATCCTAATTCATCACTGGATATCATTCAATTAGGGAAAAGTCTAGTACAATGGCACAGCATTATATCTTTGCATTTGGAGACATCAGCGATTCACTCAAATGGATAGGTAGTTGAAATCACAGTGGTGAAGTGATCATTTAGTACAGCCAACCATGAAACTGCATGTTAAGACAGAGCAATCTTCTGGTCATTCAAATAAATATTTACTAGTACTGCACAGCTCTAGCCTTGCTCATTCTTCAGAACGATAGGTCAAATGCTGGTCTAAAGATAAAGAACAGGAATAAAATATAATTCAATAAAGCAAAACTAAAATTAGTTCATATACAATTCTTAGGTTATAATTAATGGAAAATACCTGGAAAAGGAAATATTGGCAATGGTCATTTGTAAGCATCTGGGAGGACTTAATGATTTGATGCAAATCGGTATCCATAAGCTCATAAACCAGGTAGACATCTTTGAAACTTCCCTTGTGGATAGGTAGCATGGCATCTTTGAGTGCTATCACATTTTCATGTCTAAGATGCCGAAGAAGCTTCAGTTCACGCAAGGTTCTCAATGCATCAATACAATTCTCAAAGGCATTGTGTATCTTCTTGATTGCAACCTTTTCATTAGTTTCCCTGTTGATAGAAGAACAAACTATGCCATAGGCCCCTCGACCAATAGGCTTTATAGGCAAATATTTTGTATCAATCTCAAAAAGCGTTTGCCACATGGAAAAGTAATGCTTTCCTTGAGATCCAACCCCATTTGGAGGTTCCACTGGAGTTGCCATTCTATCAAAACAATTAGAGAAAATTAGACCGGTCAGATTGCCATCCATGTATTATTTGATTTCCTAAACTATTTCAGAAGCAATCTGTACAGATAAACCTGTGCCTACAATGCGAATTTTCTGCTAATTACAACCAATTCAAGTGAACCACGAATGCATGACCTGTTCGAATCTCGGCAGTGAGGGCACATATAACTAACAAGGGGCAAAATATGGAACTCGGAAAAAAAAAAGAAAAGAAAGAAATTTCATAAAAGATGGAATTTTCAATTTTAATCCACTCTTGGAAAATCCAAAAGGGTAATATGATATCCACTGCGAAGGAAAAAAAAAACAAAACCTAAATGAGACGCACACAGATATCCCGTACAATTGTGCACGAAGTACGAAATTTTACAGAAATCTCACAAACAAGTAGACGTAACCTGAACAATTTCCCGGAAAACGAAAAACTAATTTCCAAGCACATACCTTTTGCGCAGAATTTTCCGGCAATATCTTCAAATCTCTTCACGGAGCTCAAAATTCTTCATTACTCCACTCAATTTTCACTCTCTCCTCAAATTTACCCTTATATCCCCATCTTAACCTCTGCTTCTCCAGCTAACCCCACTCAAACTTCTTTCAGAGTGTCGTGAATTCACCCAAACTTTCTTGAATTTATCCGAATCGGATCATAAGGCACTGCGTCAACAAATTACCTCACAACTCTATCGATATTTCCACTGCGAATTGATGAAGTACGGACAATGCTAAAAATCTAAATATTTTTTCAAGGGGAAAGGTGAAAGATATTTGCAAAGGATTATGGCATTATCCGTTACGCCGTCCCAATCAAGAGCGATGGACTGTGGACGACGAATGAAATAAACGCATGCTGTTACTATTCGAATATTCAGATTTTTGTTTTTTGTCGTCATATTTAAATTTAATGAATGTAATTTTGTCTTTTTACTGTTACTGGGCCTCAGATATTTTTCTCGTGTGGCCCATTAAGGGTGAATCTCATTTCGGGTCCATATGTATTACTTTCATTTTTTTAAAAAAAAAATACCAAACTGCACACTAATTTATTTATAAATTATAAAACTATATTATTTTAAATAATTAAAATATAAAATTTTAAAATTAAATTTAAAAAATATTTAAAATAAAAAAAAATCAAAAAGAACGTGAAAAGAGAGAGATTTGACATATAACATATATATCAGAAGAAGAAGTTAAGATGAAGATAAAGAAAGGGATAGCAAAAATCAAACAATTTAAAACGAGTGAAATCTTATAATTTCATATTGTGTAACATGTGAAGTTTTATTTTCATAATAGTATAATTAATATAATTAGATATAGTATAGAAACAATAAAAAAAACTGGAAAGATTATGCTTGTTTTTACCTTTTGCGTATATTTTTTTGAAGAATTATGTAAAAATAAAAAAAAATAATGATAAAATTTTAAAAAATATAATAATTATAATATCTATTTTTAGAGTGAAAGAGTGAAAACAGACTAATGTAATTTTTAATTATATTTAATTGTATTTGATCTCTATAACTAAAAGTAATAATGTAGTTGTACTAATCAAAAGCAATATTCTAAATTTATAAGGCGTAATAACATAATATAAATTAATGTCATATTTTACAGGGATTGACCAGTTTCTAAAGATAATTGAAGAGTTGTCGATTGGCTTGGTGCAGGTGCGCGGACCGTGGGGAGGAGAATCCTTGGACGGCAGCGTTTCGGGGGCCGCCAGAACGATGACGTAGAAGTGGGGGAATCGGCATTTTCCGCATGATTGTTGGGCATATTCGTCAAAGGCGGATTTCAATTAGATTACCTACTGCAAAGTCAAACCTACATCTGGATTTCCCTGTCAACGTTCTCACATGCACACGTACATCGTAACCGTTTAATTAATTTTATACTTTGATTTATTTCAGAACAATATATGATGAAAAGAGGCCAAAGATTGGCCAAAGAGATTAATTTTTTAATATCCACAATTTTTTTTTATCGCCTTAAAATAAAAACCCTTTATGTGTAGCATGCTATTTATGGCTTTTCTCGTTTCACTTGTTCATTTTATTGTAAAATTGTAATTCGTACATTTATAAATAATATTTAACTTTGAACAATCAAAGCATGCAATATTATTTAACGATGGAGGTTACGAGGAAAATTAATGATTAGAGATACATTTGATGCGTGTACATAATTATTTAAATAAATTGTCATCTTCAAATCTAAAGTTTATGTAACTTACAAAATAAGTGAAAAATATATAAAAACTCATATGGAACTAGTATGAGCCAAAAACTTTATATGTGCTAAATTTATTTATAAATTATAAAGTTGGGGTATTTTAAATAACAAAAACAATTAAATTATTTAGATTAAAAGTATATATATATTAAAATAAAGAATAACCAAAAGATTTTTTTTTAAAAAAAGAGAATATTAGAAAACATAAATAAAAATAATAAGTTAAAAGAAAAGAGAAAAATGAAAGGATGAAAAATTAAAATAAGAATAACTACGTAATTTGATATAGTGCCAAAAGTATCTTCAACTTAATAATTAGTATAAAGAAATTAAATTCGAGAGAATATTATAAAAATAAATAAGAGACTAAAACAAATAAAGATGGAGGGGAAGTAAGTAGAAAAAAATATAAAAAGGGAGTTCATATCTTTAATATATAGTATAAAACAAAGACAAGAATGAAACGTAGACAACAAGAAAAGTGCTTAAACCGAAGTAAGGTCGAAGCCCACACAGATTAGAAAAAGGGCAATGGGAGGTACCTTTCGCTTGTTTCTTAACATGGTAATGATTCCGTCATTAACCTAATTTCTTCGTTTCTTAACCTATTGTTGGCAAGAAAACTTGGTCACTCAAATCGCCATTGGTGAAGCAATTAATATTAATACTAGTAAAATTGACTATTTTTCATTAATTTTAATGTTATGACATTATAAATACTAAAAGGAATATTATTTAAAGCTAAAAATATAAAAAAATGTTTAAAATATGAAAATAAAAATGAAAGATTGAGAATACAAGAAAGAAAGCATGAATAAAGATAAATTAAATAAAAATAGACGAATAAATGATAGAAAAGAACAAAAAATAAATAAATAAAAATAAATGTGTAAATTCTTAAACTAAAATGGGCCAAATGTATCATTTTATATTATTCAACTAAAATAGATCCAAACAGTTTATAATATAACCAATAACAATTCCACGCTCAATGCATGTGTAAATTTATTTATAAATTATAAAATTTTTGTATTTTAAATATTAAAAATAAATTTAATTTAAAATAAGAATATAAAGAATATATTAAGCAAAAATTAAGAAAGATAGAAATTTTGCAAGAAAATACAAATAAAAATAATAAGTTAAAAGAAATGAGTGAAATAAAGATATGAAAAATAGAAGAATTTTTATTAGGGGTAGTTCTATAATATTATATTGTGAAAAAATATTTAAAATAATAAAATAAAGAAAGGTCAAAAAAAAATTAAGAGGAGAGAATTTGAGAGAGGACATTAAAAAAATTAAAATAAGGGTAGTTGTGTAAATTTATTTTTATGCAACTAAAAATCTTTATTGATACTAGTAAAAATTTCACACTCTATAAGTGTACATTTTATTTGAAAATTAATCGACTTTATTTATTATATTAAAGTATAAAATTATCATTTTTTAATATTTTAATAACAAAAATGAAATTATTTATAAATTTAAATTATATTTAAAAATTTTATAAATGAGAGAAAAAAAGGAAATTAGAGGTGAAAGTAAAAGGGAAGACAAATTTTATTTTTTATTGAGAGAAAAGAGGGAGAAATGAAGACAAATTAGATTCAAAATAAACATGAAAAACATAACGAAAGTAAAAAGAATTTGGCAATTTAACATTAAAAGTTTAGTGTTGCGTACCACAAAATCTTACACTTAGTATTAGATCAATAGTGCAAATTGACATTTTGTTGCTAAAGTTGGCTCAAAATCTTAATAGTGTAGCATTGGTGGATAATAATATGGTATAAATATAGATTAGAAATCCAACGGTGAGTTTAGGAATATTTGCTATGCTGTAATAAAGTTGACAGGCCACAATTCTTTTGCATGCAACGGTGTTGTTGAGTTTGATTGGGAAAGAGTTTTGTAAGTAAACAAGGGCATGAGTGGTAGAATAAGTTAAAACTATAATACAATTAGAAAATGAATTACTATGTTCCTTACTTGATATACAAAAAAATGACATTTGGAATAAGAATTGAATGTAATTGTCATTTTATTATTTTATTTTATATTTAATAATGATAATTAAAAATAAATACAATGAATTAAAGATAAATATTTATAATAAAATGGACATTATTTGAAAATATTTAATCAATTATTATATTTTTTGCTATATGACTGTATATATTTAGATATATAATAAATATTTAATATTTATGTAGCTATACAATATTTATATTGCATACAAAAATTATATATTCATGTACATAGTTGGTACTTGAAAGAATGTGTATAATTGATTGTTAATTTTTTTTCTTGTAAAATAAATATCTATAATTTTATTTTTAACTTTATCTAGATATTCATTTTATGAAAAGAAAAAATATTCAATTGATATTATTATATTAGTTACCTTTACAAGTAATATACTAAACATTTATAATTCACACACATACATATTTCCATTATATCATGTTATTTGATACATAAATATGAATAAATATTTTACATATTCAGCATATATCTTAATTATATTATAAATAGAAATAAGATAATATATATTATTAATACATATTACGGTAATATATATTATTACGGTATACTTGTGTAATATAAATATAAATATATATTAATATTTTTGCATATGACATTTGCATATTTAATTTATATATTAATAAAGCATAACATCAGTTGACATAAACCTTATAAATCTGAAAATTAATAAAAATATTTTAACAGTATAAAATATAAATTATTCGAATGAATAAACCCAAGGGGATGTAGAGGATGGATATTCCTTGTTTTTGGGAATACTGATTCCCAATGAATGGAATCAATACTCGCTAATATCTAATCATACTAGTTGTAAGAATAAAAATAAGAATAAAAATGATGTGAGAATTATCATTCTACTTTTACTTTATTTTTACATGTTAACCACGCCTTAAACTAATGATGTCATAAAAACTTTTCAATCTAATGGCTGGTTTGTGAAATTTGCCTTTATTTGAACATGGTTTCCAACTTTATTCCAGCCATAGGAAAAGGATTCCTGTATTTTAAGAGCAGTCATTTTTTGACCATGAAAATGATTGCGAGACCATTTGTTATTTCATTATGTTGTATATGACTTAGTCAAAGCTTTGATTTCTTAGGTTTGAAGCTCCTTTAGCATTAATTGCTGAGTTGGGATGGAAACAATTCAGACCATTGCCATGCAAAGCTATGTCACCATTTTATTCCTTAACAATACTGGGTGACGTTCACTCTCAATGATATAATTAAAATTTATTGAAATTAATTTGAAAGATTATTTTATTATATTTATTATATAAAATTAATTATTTTTTATTTTAATCATTTTGTACCGGATTTGTATTTTATCACGAGCTTCTATATACTCAAAGAACATGTAATTATAAATTGGATAAAATACTTTATCGAATTTAATCATGTAAAGTAAACATAATTTCCCCATCTTTCCGATTTGAGTGGATACATACTTGCGTACAAAATTAATTAGTTGAAAAAGTAAAACAAAAAGTAATCAAGGTCAAGAAATTCAAACAAATTTAATTATATAAATTGACAAGTGATGTGAAAGTCAATGCAATGTTTGTGGTTTGACTGATCTCTTGTCCCCGCTTTTCTTTCTTCTTAATTTTAAGCTAAGTGGCAGATTCTAAAGGAATTGTTTAGATTCAATTAATAATAAAAATGATTTATTGTTGAAATTTAATGATGCATAAATAAAGAAACTCAGTGAAAACAATAAATTATTGGACTTTGGATTATAAATTAATAATTCTAAATTAAAGGATTTTTGTCATTAATAAGCTCTTAAATATTGCTATATGCGGGAAAACCTCCAAAAAGTCCAATTACGTTTGTGTACATATAATGAAATCTAGGCCCAGGTAACATTGGCAAGCCCAATTAATTTTTTATTCCCCACATTTGGATCTTTTGTTAACGTGTTGACGTATAACCCAAAAATAAAAGGAATATTTTATTCAAAAGCATGAATAATCGTCAAAAAAGAGATAAAGTAGAAGGGAACATTTGTTTAATTTCAAATATTGTGCTTAATTTTCTCTTGCTTTAACATCATATTTCTAAGCAGATCAAGCATTACACACGGTTTTGAAATTTGCTAATTGATTCTTGAAATGTTTAAAATGGTGTATTGATATTATAAATCAGCTTTCATTGCATGTATTCCTTATTTTCGACAAAAGTATATCATCATTCAAAGATAACGTTAGTGCTGCGTTGTACAACATATGCAAGTTTAAAAGACAATCATTCATAACTTCCAATATGCCATTGATGTGACGGATAATTTTTATAAAAATATTCTAAAATTTTAACGACGTATCCCAACAAATGATATGACATAGTTACAAAATTTTCAAATTTGTTAAAGATCAATAAGTTGATTTATCCCTTCCTATTTGTGACTACGGTTGTTAATTTAATCAAATTAAGTAGATTTGATTAAATTTTAACTATTTAGATTGTTTATGATTGACTTATTTTATCTAAAAAGATATGATAGAATTCATATCTCATCTTACTAATATTCAATTCAATCTAACCACACATGATATGATCTACAGAATATTTTCAGTTTATTACAATGAAGAAAGTCGTCAGAAATTAACTAAGGAAATGATCCCAAACTTGTCACGATAGATAATTCAACATGAAATGTAATAATTTCAAATATTTTGAATATTGTCAGCTGAATTGCTTTTAAGTCAAATTTTCAACTTTAAAGGCTGATTAGATAGGTGCTTTTGGATGCCAAGTTAGAGGATTTCATCGAGAGAGTTCATTCATAAGTGAGGACTCTACGGTTTGCTTAGAGGAACATAGGTTCAACCAACTCTTATTTAAGAGGTCGAGTGTTACGAGTTATTCACATTTTGAGAAAAAGGATTGCAAGAGGCTGATTGTATCGCTAGGTTCCATCAATCCACACAACCACAAAGTAATCAAAGTGAAGAAAGCACCCTTGAGAAAGGAAACTCACCGATCAACGCTAGAAGTTGTGGCAAAAAAGGAGTCTTGACAAACCGAATGTAAGAGGATTTGCTACTTAGGGGAATTAAATTAAAAACGCATTAATGAGTTGATACCAAAAGAGGTATTTGTGCATTGGTATTGACCAATTATCCAAATAATTGTCGTATCATTGTTAATGAAATTTTTTAGGTGAGCCATCACAAACAGAGCAAGCTTGTCTTTAAACAACATAAGCAAATTATTGGTGCCTATCTTTGCTCTTTCACTACGTGTATGGGTTCATGGTGACATATGTGTTGGGAGAAATTGACTCTAAAAATAGAAAAGAACTTTAAAAATGTAGCACTTTATATTTGAGTGTGTATAGTACACAAAAGAAAGAAAACAAACAACAAGGTAAGGGAGGAACTTGAACTCTCAAAAAACAATCTCATAAGGAACACTCCTTTTTACACACACTCACACACTCAATTCTTGAATGTGAACTAATGCAAAAGTTTGCCAAAACCTCCTCTATTTATAATTGAGAGTCCTACACTCAATTGGCCATGTTTGGAGGTACCTACCCTTACACCTAATTGGTCACAATCTTTGGCTTATTCTTATTAGTTGAAATGAGTGGCTCTTGATGTATAAATAGCTACAAACCTTAACATTCATCCCATTTTGTTATTATTTATAGGCTTCCTCGTAACCCAACAATTTCTTTACATGTGTCACTCTTCTCTCTAGGGCAACAACTTAGTTAACATGTCTGCTCCATTGTTGTCTGTATGGATATATTGCAAACTTATTCTCTTTTCTTTTAAAGTTTGTCGAATCTAGTGATAATGAATATCAATATGCTTAGACTCAGAGTGGAATGTTGATTCTTACTTAGGTGGATCGCACTTTGACTGTCACAGTTGATGGTATACTTCTCTTAGCTCCATCTTAACTCTTAAAGGAATTTCTTCAACCAAATTATTATTTGCATGCCTCGATTAATGCAATGTATTTTGCCTCTATGCTTGAAAGCGCAACACATTTCTGGAGTTTATTTTGCCTAGACACAGCAACACCCACAAAGGTTATTAAATAACTAGAAGTAGATTTTCTTGAATCAACATCACTTGACATGTCTGTATCAGAATATCCTTTAAGAACAGGCTTATTCCTTCCTCGAGTATAGTAAAGTCTAAATTTGATTGTTCCTTTTAAGTATCTTAAAATCCACTTGCCAGCATTCCAATGTTCCTTTCTAGGATTTGACATGTAACGGCTTACTTATCTAACTGCATAAGCTAGATCTAGCCGGGTGCAAACCATTGCATATATCAAACTTCCAATAGCTAAGGCATATGGTATCTTACTCGTATATTTCTTTTCATCTTCACTGTTTGCACTGTTTCAAACTCAACTTGAATTGTCTGTCTAGTAGAGTTGTCACCGGCTTTATATTTTCCATCCTAAACTTTCCAATCATCTTTTTGATGTAGCTTTTTTGAGATAGTTAAATCTTACCATTTGGCCTATTTCGTAAAATATGCATGCCCAATAGTTCTTTACTGGTCCCAAATCCTTCATTTCAAAGGACTTATTCAACTCCCTTATCTTGTACCTTAGTTGAGAACTCTTTTCAATCATATTTAGCTTGAATACCCATTTGTTTTTCAGTGTCTTTCTTCCCAGAGGTAAACTTATTAAATCATAAGTCTGATTTTCATGGATGAACTTCATTTCTTCTTCCATCGCCTTCCACCATTCTTTGCTATCTTTATCATCTACTACTTCTTCAAAGAGCTCAGGTTCACCATCTTCTATCAGCATTAGATATTCAGCTGGATTATACCTTGTTGACGGCATCCTTTCTCGTTTAAATATCCTTGCAGGCTGAGGTGGAGTTGCAGCGGTTTCGGCTTCATGCCTTTCTTTTGTGTTTTCTTGTGGGATTTCAACTTCTTGTTGAACTTGCTAAGAGGGAAGATCATTTACTGGAATTTCTTCAATAGTCCTGTTTTTATTTTCTTTCTTTATATCTTCAATAGTTTGATTTTAAAAGAAAATAACATATTAACTTTTTATTATTTTCTTTTCATTGGGGTCTCACAATTTATATACAAATTCTTCATGCCCATATCCCAAAAAGATGCAATTTCTTGATTTAGGATCAAGTTTATTCCTTTCATCCTTTGTGATATGAATAAATGCCTAACACCCAAAAACTTTTAAATGCTGTAAATTGATAAACTTAGCGGACCATACTTTTTTTGGAACATCTCCATTCAAAGGAATTGAAGGCGAAAGATTGAACAAATCAATAGCTGTCCCTATAGCCTCCTCCCAAAATAGATTTGACAGCTTTGTACGTGATAGCATAGTTCGAATTCTTTTAGTAATGGTTCGATTCATTCTTTCAGCAGCGCTATTTTGCTGCGGGGTCTTTAGAGCGATTTTTTCCAATCGGATCCCATGGCTATTACAATATTTTTTGAACAGTTCTCATTATTCTCCACCATTATTAACCCAAACACATTTTAATTTAAGGCTCATTTCTCGTTTGATCCTTTTATGAAAATTTTTGAAAGACTCCAAAACTTGATCCTTTGATTTAATGCATAGAATTAAACTTTTCTAGAAAAATTATCAATAAAAGTCACCATATACAGAGCACCACCAAGAGTTCTTTCATTCATTTGACAAACATTAGTGTGTACAAGCTCAAGAGGTTTTTTTTTTCCTTGTAGGGCGATAATTTTTAAAAACAATTCTTTATTGTTTTCCTTTTATACAGTCGGTACAAGGTATGAAATCCAATTTTTCAAATTTTGACAAATAATTATTTTTAGCCAGACTTGACATACCTTTTTCACTCATATGCCCCAACCTTTTGTGCCACATCTCCATTGATGATTCAATCACTGCATAAGCATTACTATCAACATTTGTATCAGTAATGTAAAGGTTATTTACCTTTCTCTCTTTGGCAATAATCGAATTACCTTTTGTTAACTTCCAAATTCCACCAGTAAAATTATTAGAGAACCTTTCATCGTTCAACTTTTTCATAGAAATTAAGTTCAACGTCAAGTCCAATACATGCCTTACATCTTTCAACTTTAATTTGCATTCCAAGGCAGCAGTTACAAAACATTAAATAAACCATGAATTTTATAAATGCCACTATCACCCATTTTAACAAAGTCATTTTCTACAGGATAGTAAGAAGAGAAAAACTTCTTATGTTGAGTAACATGGTAGGAAGTCCTGAGCCAATCGCTCAAAAATAATCTTAAAAGGTAAAATTCAAGGAATTTTCATTACTTACAATTATCACATCTCCATATGAAGCTGTGGCTATTGTTTCTTCGAGTATGTTCTCTTGTTTCTTTTGCTCCTCTGTTCCTCTATTAAAATCCCGTTTCCAATTCCAACAATCTCTTTTGATGTGGCCTTTCCTTTTATAGTAAAAGCATTTAACTTCTTTTCTATTAACAGACTTACCCCTTGAGTGTCTCCTTCCTCGATTTGGTCATTGACTTTGGCTTCGTCCACGTTTTTCATATTTTTCAAAAACTAAGGCATGACCTTCGACTTCTTGTCTAAGTTCTTTTCTCCTTGTTTCTTCATTGAATAGGGCTTCCTTTACCATATCCAAAGTTAAAACTCCATTTGGAATAGAGTTAAAAATAGTAACAAACAAGGTTTCCTAACTATCGGGCAATGAACTAAACAGCAAAAGAGTTTTAACTTCATCATCCAATTTTAATTTCAAAGTTGTACAATGATTAATTAACCTTTGAAAATCATTTAAATGATTCGACATACTAGAACCCTCCTTATAACGAAGATAAGTAATTTTCTTTAACATTAAAGCTTTGTTTAAACCATTTTTCCTTTCATACATTACTTCAAATTTCTTCTACAAAACATCAGCCCTTATTTCTTTAAAAACATGATTAAAAACACTTTGATCAATTCAAACACAAATTTGGCATACCGTTTTTCCGTGCATCCTTTCCTATTCGGCATCGGACTTACATTCGGGTTTTGTAGCATCTCCAAACATTGGATCCCACAGGTATCGTATGATCAAGTGGTCCTCCATTCGAGACTTCCAAATAGTATAGTTGCTGGGATTTGACTTGATCATAGTGCCGGTCGATTTTTCCATTGTTCCTTGAATTTGAAAAAATGACAAAACCTTGCATCTGATACTACTTTGTTGGGAGAAATGAACTTTAAAAATAGAAAGGAGCTTTTAAAAACGCGGCACGTTATATTTGAGTGTGTATAGTACACAAAAGAAAGAGAACAAATAATAAAGGTAAGGGAGGAATTTGAACTCTTCAAAAACAACCTCATAACGAATACTCCTTTTTACACACACTCATATACTCAATTCTTGAATTTGAACTAATGCAGAAGCTTGCCAAAATCTTCTCTATTTATAGTTGAAAGCTCTGTACTCAATTGGCTACGTTTATAGGCACTTACCCCTGCACCTGATTAGCCAAGAATGGAGACATTTACCCCTGCACCTGATTGGTCAAGTTTGGAGGCACCCACCCCTACAACTCATTAGCCAAGAATGTAAGCACACACCCCTGTATCTGATTGGTCATAATTTTTGACTTATTCTTATTGCTTGAAATGAGCGACTCTTATAGGTCTTATAAATAAACTGTACAAACTTTAACAATATAACATGGAGACATTTACCCCTGCACCTGATTGGTCAAGTTTGGAGGCACCCACCCTTACAACTCATTAGCCAAGAATGTAAGCACACACCCCTGTATCTGATTGGTCATAATTTTTGACTTATTCTTATTGCTTGAAATGAGCGACTCTTGGTCTATAAATAAACACAAACTTTAACAATATAACATATTACCACTTTGCGACAATAACAAACCGAAGCAACTAATAGATATAAAACTAATACAAATCTTGCGAAAAACCCGGAGAAATAAAAATATGATTAGCTAGCAAAGCTGTACCACGATGATTAGCTCATCTTCTCTTTATATGAGAATCACCTTTTCCCCAAAATATGAGAAAGTTTCTTTTTCCCTTTCCCCCCTCTGCACCTAGGTTTGGACATTCAGGGTGAGAAATGGATGTCTGCATCATGTATGTTTTTCCTAGCTCTCCTAGATGAAACGGTTAATTATTTTATTTTTTATATTTTTATATAAACATATGATTTATTGGAAAACTTTTGTCATTAAAATATATAAATGGGAATCGGGCCCACAGCATTATTTTCCAGCGTCACCAATTTGGCAATTTCTATTAATTCATTTGTTTTTTGTCTACTTTTATTTCAGTTAGCTTCTGTTACCCGAAGTAAATTAAATTAAACATAAAATATAAATATATCTATTATACAAATATATGTGTGTGTGCAACGCATGCACATCTCAATGCGCATGCATATAATTTATCATGCATGTACATAAAATAAGCTGCACTTTTACTATATAAATATTTTCGATTACATACATGTTTATTTTTTTATTGTTCATCTAATAAAATTATGCAGTTTTATGACTGATAAATAAAGATAAATTTTACCTTTTAAAATGTATTAAACTTTTGTAAATAAGAACGAAAGAAAAGTTTAGAGAAAAAAAATTGACCAAGAATAAGTAAATTAAATAAAATTTAATTAACTAGGATAAAAAAAAAGAGAAAATATTAAAAAAGAAAGTCATTTTTATTTTTCTACTTTAAGCGGCAAAAGACGGTTACTTAAGAATTTAGCCATAAACAATATGTAGACATAGAATTTATTAAAGATATTTTTAAAAAAATCAAATAACAAAAACAGGTGCTCTAAGTGCCTCATTTATAACAACGTATTGTATTCATGTTGTCTGATTGATTGGCCCGATGGTGAAGCATAAATGACATATTCTGCAATTTCAATGCATTGTCTTCTGAAACATCTTTCTGTTGCGCAAAGATTTAGTCCTCCTTTTGAAGGGTTTCAAAGGGTCTTTTGGGCTAATAAGCTCTTCAAAACTTCTTATAAGATGCTTTTGAGTCTACGAACTAATAAAAAATGTTGGATGAATTTTTTAAATAAATTATCTTATAAATTATCAAAATTAGACGTTTTAAATTTATAAATTTCTTAAAAATTAGTAAAAATCAGATACTCTATATATGTGTAAATTTATATATAAATTATGAAGTTATTATATTTTAAATAATGGATATAAAATTATGTAAAAAGTATAAAAAATTTATAAATAAAAAATAAAAATTAAAAGAACTTGAAAAGAGAGAAACTTTGAAAGAAAACACAAATAGAAATAATAAGTCAAAAGGAAATGATGGAAAAAAATAAAAAAAAATTAAGCAAGTAATTGTGTAATTTCTCATGTTACGTCCAAAAAAATCTGATTTTTCAAATAATATAGTATAAATATAATTTAAAAGTAAAAAAATAAAAAAATAAAGAAAGGTAAAAAAAATTTGGTGAGAGAGAAAATTTGATAGTCTAGTAAAAATAAAAGTAATTAGTTAATGGAAGACAGAAACAAATAAAAAGATAAAAGTTAAAAGAATTGAAAAATGAGGGTATTTGTATAATTTTACTTTGATCAACCAAAAAGTATTATTGAAATAACAATATATTATAAATAAGTTGATTTTTCTCAATTTATTTTTTAATGTCTTATAAGTTACTTTATTATATATATTAAAAAAGTTGATTTTTTTTTCAACTTACTTTTCAATATCTTATAAATTATTTTATTATACATATATATATTAAAATACTATAAATATTTTCAATTATATTATTTAATAATATTTAGTTTATTTTTATCATTATTATACAAAAATATATAATTAATTATAATTATAAATTTTAACCAAATATTACAAGATTATCTTATTAATTTATTTTTAAAATAAAATATATAAATTTTTAAATTTTAAAAATACTTTATGAGTTACATAATCTATAATCTATGAAATAAGACAAATAAGTTTACCCAAACACCTTGCCAAACGCATACAACTTTATGTTCCATCAAATAGGATTAACATTGGTTGAGTGCAGCCACGGCCAACGCAACAACACACTTTTCTCTTAGCCAGGCACGTGGGTTAACTTTCCCTTAATTATGAAAATGAACAAATATAAATTGGGGATTAGATAAAGATGATACCCTTACCTTTCACCTAAATTAATTTTTTAAAAAGTTACTTTTGATTATACTAAGAGAAAGGACTTCAATAGCTGACGGTGGATTGATGAAAAGTTCATTCAATAAAGTGGCAAGGGAACCGGGGGGGGGTTGACTTTGATATTGACTGATTAAGACTAGCCAACCAATTAAAGAGCATATACGTGTGTGTGTGTGGGTTTGTTTTTAAAATGGTCCCACATTTAATTCACAATCATGATAAGAAATTGCTTTGTAAGAGATTGTAGGGTCTGTCCCGTAACTGGTCCCTCAATGTTTAGTTCACAATCATGATAACAAATTGCACCCAACCCCCTCTCTCGCCACAGACAAGTCCAAAGAATTTATTGTTCTGAGTACCCTTTTCTAATTTTATGAAATTATTTTTTGCATAATTAATTCGTGTGAAATCCTTTTTCTTTAATTCTTTTCAGCGCCAAAGTTGTCATCCTTTAAGATTGTTAATGACCCTAATGGCAATCATAATCTGGTCTGTTTAAGTGAATATATTGAAATTCGTTTGTGAGTCTATTATTCGTGCATGATAATTTTTTTCCTTTTGACACGCATGATTAATTGCTTTAATATACGCGCGCGTAATTAATTTAAGTTGGCCTTAATTTTTTTTATGAAATCACGAACTCGATTGCGGTCTAACCCCACATGACATGAGGGATACGTAGGGTTTTAGAAAACAATATATTGGATTTATAAAAATGAATAAAAGTTGCACTCTTTATGAATAGATAAGTTTATTTATAAATTATAAAATTATTTTATTTTTTAATTAATAAAAATAACGAAATTTAAGACTAAGAAGTTTTAAAAATGTTTCAAATAAGAAACTTATGAGAAAGTTTTCAAAAATTTGGAAAGAGAAAAAATTTAAAAGAGAACACAAATAAAATAATAAGTTAAAAGAAAATAAAGAAATAAAAGGATAGAAAAAATAAAAAGTACTTTAAATAGAAGTAGTTAAATAATTTAACTTTGTACAAAAATAATTATTAATTTAATAATAAACTAAGATAGATATATGCACAAAGAGAACATTCGAACACTTTAAGTAGCTATGAAAAATACAAGCTTGGGTGAAATCAATCTTGGAAGATAGATAGTGTCACTAACCCATAACAATTTTTTTGTGGGTAGCACCTTAGAGTATATTGTTATATAATAAATATATGGTGTAGAGTGGGGAAGATGCAGCTTTGAGGGTGAAAAGGGCAAAAAGGCATAAAAGAAAAGGCCCACACCCTGATCATATATTTCACATTCCACTATCAACTTTTCATCTGATTTGAGTTTCTTTGGGGCTGACTACATAAATTATAGTTTTTGTTTATCATGATCCAATCACATCTTTTTAGTTAATTCTACTTAATGAGTTAAACAACTTTTCCTTTGGCTATGTTTGGAAGAAGGATTTTGGTGGGAGATAATATTTGGTAGAAGTTGAGCTTGAGTGGGTAGCATGTTTGGTATTAAATTTTTTAATTTATTTAAATATATATAGAAGATATGTAATAATAATTAAATAATATGATAGTATATAAAGATAATTAATTTTTTTAATATAAATATATGTAAATGTTAGTGTATGTATGTATAGATATAAATATTAATTTAAGTGTTAATAGATGTAACTATTGAAAAATAATTAATTAGTTATACATGTAAGAAAAAAAATTGAATTTGAATTTAAATAAAAATATTATTAAGGTGTATGTTTGGTGATATAAAATTTCATGAGTCGTGTAAAGTTGCAAAGACAAAACAACCATAGCCTTTGTGACCTAATTTGCATTTCCACAAAACCTACAGAATGCCAAAGAGGGAAGACAAACAGATCTTTGCTTTCTCCTACTTTTCATCTTTAAAAAGATTATACGAATTCCTTTTAATAAACTTAATAATCTTCGGGAATTGCTATTAACAAGAACTCCAATTAAAGTGCCGACACTACCACATTCATATGGTCCTACCAAATAATATAAGGGGTGCAGAGAAAAAGTATAGATCCATTTTGAATCGTCCATATTGCTCTATTAACTGAATAAAATTTAAAGACTACATTTATAATTTACGAGCATGAATGGAAAACGACACGAAAATCCTCATCATGAACATGGAGTGGTTTTAAAAGGAAAACAATACGAAAATTGTAAGTTACGAGCTTCTGCGACGAGTTTGATAGTTAATAATTGGCTAGTTGCTTTTTTTAAAAGGTCTAATTTAATGAAGACGTCACAAACTAGAAGATTTCAGTTTCGAAATTAAACCTACTAAATCGTAAGATTTTACATATAATTAAAATTGTTGGTTAATTATATACTAAATTGTGCATGATTTTTTTTTTTGTTATTTTTTTAATTCATGGTTGTTGGCAATTGATATTTATTATATAGTGATTTTCATTTTCATCGAAAAAATTATCGATTATCAATCAATTATAATTAATTTATATAATACATGATATAATTATATATTTGATAGAGACTAGATTAAACGTTCTTTCTTTCTTTTTGTTTTTTTGATTTTCCAGAAGGATTATATGTGCTTGTTTGATCGATGACTTGAAGCAAACTAATCTGTCATCTATCATTCATTGGAGGGCCAAATTCACCGAAAGGAAATTAAGAAGCCGAGTATTTAATCCCACATATCTTGGGGGGAAATGATGATGTCATGGTAAGGTCAATTTGACATCATTATGAAAGGGATATGAAGGTTGTCCTTTTATGGCATGCATCGGGTGTCATTTTCATTATCCTTAGGGTAGACACAGTCTCATAAGAGAACACGTATAACGCAAAATTCATGATGAATGTTGCAGGCTTTATCACTGGTCCCGTCTGGGATTTCTGGACGTAATATATTTTCATTTTTTTTTTTCCGTCCACATGAATTTTATTGACGTTGTTGTCATAAACTTGCACGTACGGCAGTCAGAACTCTGAATTCATTGCGCGCTTGACCCCAATGGCCATAAAAAATCCATTAAGAGTGTGAACAATTCGAATTCCAATAGCAGCTTGAACTGAATAACTAGTCGGAACTTTGTTTAACTCAATTTTGTGAAGTTTGGACTTAAACTCAAGTAATAAGATCGAGTTAAAAAATTTTAAAATTTTAAAATCAAGTTAAAATGTAAAAATAATTTTAGTCTAATCGAGTTTCAGTGAAATAATTTACTTTATTAACACTTCTAAATACTGTAGCTATGTTTGTTTTTAAATTTTAGAATTTAAAAAAACACATTCAATTATTTTATTTTTTAAATTTTATTTATTTTATTTTTATATAATTTTTGAGATAAAACACTTTAAAATACATTTTAAAATTTAAAAATAAACATAGCCCGTGTTTATAAAGGTTGTGTTTATTTTCATTTTATCCCAAATAATACATATACTTCAATAATAGAATATTTTAAATTTTACCTCTTTCATTTTATTACTTTTATACAATTTTTGTGAATAATACATTTAAAAATATGTTCAAAAATAAAAACAAAACATAGGCAAGTGAATGAACTTGATAATAGAGATTAAAAAAACATAAAATTGAAGGTAATGCCAAAATTAAAAGTTATGTTTGTTTTCATATTTTGGTTCTAAAAATATATATAGTAATTATTATAGTTTTTTAAATATTATTTCTATATTTCTTTTAATTTTACACACAATTTTAAAAAATACACTTAAAAATACCCCCACAAAACCTGAATGGCTCCTGCTCATAGATCAAGGAATTACGGGTTCCACCTAATTAAATAATTTAATGATGATGATTTAATTTGTTAACATGAGGTGAAGTTTGTAATGGATTTTGCTTCCTTTCTTGGCAGGAGTATTTTCGGTTTCTGTACGTGGCTTGAAAGTTTGAATCCGACCAACGGACCACAAAAAGTCATTGACTAGAATCCAGAGTAATGGTTATATCACACCTGCCATTCAATCTGTCTCCGGGCCTCCTGTCTTCGGATCACACTTAATATTTACGAAGATATAATGCCTGCCAACATGTGGGCACTTTGTGAGACACAGAGAGAGAGAGACAGCGAGAGAGAGAGAACGCGGCTGCTATCATTCTCTCAGAGACTTTTGTTGAAGCCTTGGGATTGAAGTGCTGGATGTGTCTTAATCACCTCACAGAGAAGATAACGCTGTGATTTCATATTTTGAAGTATTTATTTACGCTGTGATTTCATCTTCAGAGTGACATATTGAAGTATTTATTTTCATCCGGCAAAGATTGCAGAAAGCAGATGTCGTGAATGAGAATTATAAAATAGAATTGAGCTTAAAGAAAGAGGGGAGGGGGGCTGGTCTGAGGTTGGAAGAAGGGTTTTATTCATATGCCATCTATGCCTTTCTTTTGAAGGCTGCTTTGTGATGAGACATCGAAAGATGGGAATATGAAAAAGGCAATAAAAAGAAGCCCAAGAGAGGCGTGACTGTGAGGGTGTCACCTGAACTACACTTGCTTTTTAAGAGAAAGAGATTCCGTTTGTATAGGCTACGGGTATTATCCTACTCATAATCATAAAATAATACCTAAATTTAAATTTATACCTAATATAATATATAATACTTAAGTCTATATCCATATCCAATAAAATCAAAATTATGGGTATAGATCTTATTCAATCTATTAATACTTATATTTATACCCTAAATTTACCCATTAGTGCTTATTGCTATTTTTTAATAATTTTATATTAATTTTTTAAAATTCAATTTTACAAAAATAATCATGAATGTTTAGAAAAAAGTTTCATAAGTTTTCATAAGCAAACTTGCTTAAATATATTTTTTATGTTAAATATCAATAAGAAAATTTAAAATATAATAAAATTTTGAAATGATGTTTGATGATTCAAACTAATTATTATATCAAGTGATTATAATATTTACTATGTCAAGTGGTTATAATATTTACTCATATTATAATATTTAAAATTTTATTTTTTAAATATGGTAAATGTTTGCCTAATTAGACTATAAACATATGGACAAAACTTGGGCATTTCTCAATGGGTCTAATATGATATTAGATTGGTTAGGGTATGGGTATTACATTATGATATTTATGCATATAGACATTTAAGAATATTTTATACATAGATATTTGTGAATACAAGTATGGGTAGAGTAAAAACCTTCCATTGACACGTGAGCTTTGCTAGCCAAGAGAACTATTAAATATTATTAATCTTGGAATTTTCGTGAGTGTGAAAAAAAAATTGTCGTCATTATGGAATCTGCAGACATCCATCATCAGCTCCCAGATCATCTTGTTGGCTTTCCTTCTTCCTTAGCCACCCCTTCTTGCGATGGAGTTGGAAGCACATCTCATGCTTGGACCCCAAATTCCATCTCGTAAGAACCCTCGCCCCCTGTGTGATCACATACACAAAACCAACCATGGTTTTGCTACTTGCACTGTTCTTTGTTTGGATTTAATTTATAGCTTGATGACTATGTCCTTTTTTTTCATTGTCGAAGTGGCCTAATATTCCAAACATCTTGCTGTCTCCCATTACTTTTTCAAAATTGTAGAATATGCCATAGATTCAAGATGAAGAGCATTAAAAAATCTCACTAGGGTTTTATTGTATACTTTCTTTGCCCCACATGGCTAGGGCTTCAAAAAATTTCCCCTTTCAATATTCATCTTCTGGAAGAATATTCATTTATAAGATGATTCTCCCTGTGCTGCAGGAACACGAGTGGCTTCAACACAGGCCCTTATGAAATGATTTTGAGTTCAAGAGAACACAGGCAGAAAGGGAACATTCAACCCTCTTCTCATTACAGTTTCATGGCTCCAGACATGGCCTTCCACTGGGCTAATCCGGCCAGAATTCTAACCAGTAATCGCCCTGCGCAAGATTCACAACCTTTGGGGATTAAGGAAGAGATCACGGACAATTACTACGATAAGTACTCAGAGTTATTAAGCAGCAGGCCATCACCAAGCTCCAATGAATTAAGCCTAAGGAATGAGCAAAGCAGTCAGCAATCACATGATATCAGCACCAAGTTCTTGATTAGATCCTTATTCTCATCTGGAAATCTTACAGATAAGAAAAATCAGCTTGCTCCAGGAGATTTATACTCCTACCCTTCAAGTAATGGAGCTACAAACAATCCCAGCATAATTAATGTTTGGAATCTGAAACAAGAAGGATTAACAAGTCCACCATCTTTGGACATGAACTTAGAGACACAAGGCCTCCTTACATCTTCAATATTAAATGGGAACTGTAGCCCATCTTTGCTTAATCAAATTGGGGTTTTGAAAGATGCAGGTTTTTGTTATGGACTTGACAACATGCACCAATCATATCAGATGCCATTGTTTAGCTCAAACAAGGTCAGTGAACTCTTCTTAATTTCTTTGGGAGATAATTCAGTACAGCCAGAGTCAATTTTTCTTTTATGTATATTTCCACTTACGCACTGGTTTTAAATTTTAATTAATCAATGTTTTGAATTTCCTTTTAATGTTGTCGGAATTAAGAAAATATGAAAGCTACAGTTTTTTTTTCCTTTTCCTCTTTTCCAATAAAGAAAGGTCCTCTCTTTCTCCACTTAAAACGCTAATATTTCAGCTTTTACATGCACATTACATGGGCATCTTTACCTATTTCCTTTCAGAAATTTTGAGTCTTTTTGTTGATGGCTTTTCATTGACATGCATATGAATTATTCTGCTGAAGTACTTTACCCCTTCGAATTATTTTAAAGATATCAGCAACCTCCTTTAGTAATGGATCACCAGAAGCAAATCTAACCAGTGCTAAAATGGAGCCTAAGGCACTGCAAACTGCACCCAGAAAGTCGCGATTGGAAGCACGAGCTTCTTGTCCGCCCTTCAAGGTACGTACAAGCAACACACACACTAATTAAGCATGCATACTAACAAGAACTGTTTAAATTTTCAGTATAGCCAGCTCTCATAATAGTGTCATCATTATGGCCTTAGTATGATCTGTAGTTGGAAGCTTACTAATTATATATAATGTATCAGGTGAGAAAACAGAAATTGGGAGATAGAATTGCTGCCCTTCAACAGTTGGTAGCACCTTTGGGCAAGGTAATGCTATTTTACATTCAGCAATAACCTTTTTCTTTGTAACACCGCATATATGTAAATTAATATAATAATTTAATCTATGTTGTTAGAAAACAAACTAACATGCATCATGGAGGACTTAGTCATGTCATGACCACATCAGGCACAGTACAATATAAAGTTCCTTTGATTTGGCTCCAAAGTTTAAACAGCATGTCATGTCATCATATATAGGACTCGTATTAATTAATTCTTTAGCCGCATGCAAAGCTGAATATATTTAACCTTTGATGACACAGTATTTTATTTCTATGAACCATTACTGATTAATGTGCGTGTCGAATTAAATATCGGATATATGTATGGGATTGGAGAATATTGCAGAAAGACACAGCATCCGTACTAATGGGGGCCATTGGATATATCAAATTCCTTCAAGACCAAGTTGAGGTACTTACATCAGAAACCATTCTTCTTGGTATTTGTTCTACGCGTATTCTCGTGTTCACTCAAGTAATTAATCAATAGAATTACAATATCGATTGTTTGTGAATTGAGATTTTATAAAACTTGAAAGGTCAAAATTTAACAAGTAATTGAAGGAGAACCAGTTCTTTTATTCTGTATTTACGTGGAGTAGATCCCTACCCTTTATTTTAGCCTTTGCCCCTATGCCTTGTTTACATGTAACGTGTATTATTTTGAATTTTGTTATGTGAACGCATAGCCACCATGTACTGGAGAAAATGTAGAGACATAGAGAAAAAAAATGAAGTAGAGAGTTTGATCTGATAGTTCACAAAAAAATTTTAGTTCATATTTTGATCCCCTCTTCCAAATTTGTATTTTATATATGCAACCCACAATGCGTACGAAACTCACATGGTTGTGTGCCTGTATTGTCAGTAAGAAATATGGAATGAAATATATTTCAATTGTAGCAAGAGGATTTTGATTGGGTTCACGCCTTGGGGACCAGGTCGCATAAACTTGGGTCCAGTGCTTAATCATAAATAAACATTTGCATTTTGCAAATAAATACTTAAACAATGGTGCATGCTCTATTCGCTTATAGTAATTTCGATATCATTAACGTTGTCATGCACGTAATTATGGAGATATATACCATATAGTTTGAGTTGGTTTTCTTGCAGACTATGATCGTCCCTTACATGAAGAGTACAAAGGAGAATAACAAGGCCAATATAGTAATGGCGAACAAGGTACAAAACTCCTTACCAATCACTTGTATCGTAACTTATTCTTTCTTAATTTGTTTCCTTTTGCTCCAATTTATTTCTACCTATATAATTCAATTGCTCCAATAGAATAAGTAAATAATTCATAATATTTGACGAGTTGTAGGGTCGTATGGGAAACGAAAACGAGGAGCCAAAGCGCGACCTGTGGAGCCGAGGGCTGTGCCTGTTTCCCTTGTCCTACGTTGCTGATGGTGGCGGCGCAGTTGTCTGTCCACCGCCTTGCTCTGGTGGCGAGACCTAACCAATAATCAGAAAGCGCATATGCGTATAATTTATCTGATCATGCATGTAATAAAAGATTTTGGGTTGGGATAGGATGAGCCGAGATTGAATCATTAGCAATTATTTAGCGACCTTGGGCGTGATTTCCATAAATTGATTGTGCCATGCTTCTGTTGTTTCTGTAAATTAACTAAATTTGTACTATTGCATCCACATTACTTGATTAATTCTCGTCACCAGATTACATCCTGAAAAGGGATTTGTAATAACTACGCTCTCAATTAATAGATTTGAGAATGCTGCATTGAACCCATGAGAATAAGGGTTCATCAAATTCTCCAGGGCTGGTTTATTATTTAAATTTCGTTTATTGTTTCTGAGTGGACCAACTTTGGGCTCAATAACTCATGCATAGGCTTCCCGTAATGGACACAATCAAAGTGAAGCAATTTCTGAAAGAGAGACGATATTTTAAATAATTTAATTCAATGAAAAATTTTAAATTATTAATCTATATGTAAAACTTAATTATTTTGTTTATATAATCCTGAAAACTTGTGCCAGCCAGTGTTTATTTCTCTTAGTTTATCTGCAGTTTATCTGCAAATTTGGGTAATCACTAGATAAAAATTACATCAAATTATACATTCAGCAAGCTACAACACAGCTCCGAAAAGGGTCGGTACGTTTTGTGATAAATTAATATTTTTTAATCTCTGTACGATATTTTGTATTCTCTCATTTTTGAATAATAGCAACCCGTGCACTATGAAAAAATAAAAATAAAACAAAAGACACACGATTTTCATCTCTTTTTTATTAGTAAAAAAGCTCGCTGAGGAAAGTAAAAAGAGGGAGAGTTGACATGGTAACTTAATTAAGGAGGGCATTAAGGATTTATTTAAGTTCTAAAATCCACCACAAAAGATGGTGCATAATCAAATTTCAAATTTTGTGCTCCCTCCCTCCCTCTTTTTTATTAATTGTGCATTTAATAATACTAGTCTTTAATCTTTGTGGAAACTTGTATAGGTGACGAACTTCTTGCACCAAACAAAATTTATTAGTCACTATTGTCTCTAAATTCTGTGATCATTTTTTTAGTCCTCCACTTCTTTTGTTAAAATAATAATGATAGCTGTTTAACATTTTTTGAAGTCATTATATTGATAACTTATTTTAATATTTAATTGTGAAAATAAATGAGATAAAATTCAAGCATTAATCTTCAGAAAGAATTGTCTATATTGTGTTATTTTTATTAGATAAAGACTCCTTTTTGCACCTAGTCAATCTTCAAAAAAAAATTGTCCATATTGTATTATTTTTATTAAATAAAGATTTTTTTTTGCCGTGGGGTGGACCACGGAATATAGCGAGGGGGTGAATGAAAGGTTTGGGGTATTTAGCTAGGGATGGACTCTTTATTTGTGTTGTCTCCACACACGTGGCGCTCATCTAGGAGTTTCGGTGTCAGCCCGAGTCAAGCCGGCTCATGAACTCGGTGAGTTAAGTTAATTACAAGTCGATTCGTAATCAAATTATTTTAAGTTTGACTTGCACTCAAGTTCAACACGAATAATTGAATTTGAATTAAATTTTCTTCATTTAAAAATTCGTAAACTGATTCATGAATTTTTTAGAAAATATTTATCTTTTTTTTTTATCAAAATTTTCATACATTTAAATATACTTTATAATTATAAAATTAATATATACTAAATAATGTAAAGAGATTGAACTTATTTACAGACTTAATTATTTAATAGTAATAATAGAATATATTTAACGACATCATGTAAGTTCTACATTTAATTAGAAATACACACACACACACATATATATATGCACATATGTAATTATTATTAAATTCTCCTATAAATTCTAATATATATATGTATATATCTTTCGGTCACTTAAATATGAAAATGACATAATAAAATTAATTAAAATTTTATATTTATTTTTTTATAAATTAATACATTATGTTAATTAATAAGTAACGATATAATTTATATGTTTGAATATCATGTGAAATATATTACAAAGTTTAATGTTGTTTAGTATCATAATATGTTTTAGTATTTAAAAATTACATATAGTAATTTTTTTAAAAGTATATATTTTATTTGAAAAATAAAAATATAATGAATTAGAATTTGATTTAATTTGAATTTGAATTCGAATTCAATTGAGTTTAGTTTTTTAAAATTCGAATTCAACATGATTTAATATGATTGAATATGAATTTAAAATTTTTAAGTTAGTTTCACTCGTTTGCATCTCTATATGTTATATTCCATAAAAATATATTGATTGTTTATTTTAAAAATTAAAAAATAAACTAAATAATATTTATTTCAATTTTAAGCATTCACCACGTGGAGTATACGACCATCTTAAGCCGGCATAACTGGTATGTGATGATGTCATTTGTTGTCAAAGGTCAGAAGTACCCCTGTAGGACGCTTCGTCAAATTTCCAGCTTCAATCTTTATTTAGGGTTGGTCAGTGATCAGAAATGGTGGGTTAGATGTCTAACCCGTAAAAGTCGGAAAATATTCATTGCTCGATTTAAATTGTTTAACTGAATGTCAATATTTAGTCCTTCTTTATTTAATTTTAGGGCCAATTACACTACCATTCTCGACAAATTAGTATAATCATGAGTTATACTTTTATTCTATTTTAGAAGTTATAAAATTTTCCCCCCTATATTTAAAATATTTACATTTTTGTTAATTAAAATTTTAGATGAAAATTAATTACATCATAAAAAATTTAAATATTTTTTATTATGTTGTCTAAATTCAATTTTTTGGTTAAAAGATTAAAAAATAAACTTAAATACAAATAATTATAATTGATTGATTTATAATCCTAATTTATTACAAACACAACGTTTTAAAAAATTTGATGTATCACGAACGACATCATTTTCTATATAATAGTACAAAAAATTTCAAATATGAAGATTCCGTGTAAATTTTAAATTAATTAATTTTTTTATATCATTATTAATTTCTATCCAAAACATTAAAATAAAAAAAATATAAATTTATAAAATACAGAGGGAATGGTTATGTAATATTAAAAAAGAAATGGGCATAATTTAAATTATGTCAATTTACATGGGAAGTTGGCCAAATTAATCCTTAATTTTATTAATTAGTCTTGTCACGAGTTTTTGACATTTATTTTGATTGACCTTGCTCTCGGACTAGTAGAGAATATTTACTTGGTTTCGAAACCATGCTTAGTTTTCAGTTGAATTTTAAAATGCATGTAAAAATTAATTCACAAACAATAAGAAGAAAACAGGAGGATATAATTTTAAGATCAATCGAAAGGTATTACTAGACATGTCTAGTAATTTATGAATTGGATTCACCGTTTTATTTCAATATTGTGTTGGTATTAATTCATAAATTACTAGACATGCTTCAAATGTAATACCGACACAATAAATCATTATTTATTGTCGGTATAGCATCATTTATAGATTTTTTTTCTATATTTTTTTTAAATGACATGATTTTTTTATTTTTTTTTGTTATTCAATATTAATTTATTTGTAAAATATTGAAATTCTATATCATGAAGAAAAAATGAAGATCATTTGGATTGGTAAATAGATATTTTTTTTTTGGTGAAAGTTTTTTCAATTGATAGATTTTATTTTTTAAAAAAATATAAATATCGATTTAATCTTTAATATACAATTATATAAAAGTTGTTATTTAATGATAATTTTATTATTATAAGTAAGTTCATAACACATATATGTTCATTTTTATTCGCCAATTATGTGAATGAAATTTTTAATAACATTGTATTTTTTTTTTATTTCTCGTGCATACCAACAGTGGAAAAATTTATACCATATTCGTTTCATTTCTATTTATTTCATTTTTATATTCATTCAATTTGTTATTCAATTTTTATTATTAATCAAACCAATATACTTAGATTTATATATGTTTATACATTAAAAATTAATCATTTTCTCTATATACCATCATATTTTAAATAAATCTAAAATTTTCAAAATATTAAAATCATGCACTTGCTATTCATCTAAGCACAAATCTCAATAATTCATCCCGTAATTGAGAAACCATGTTAAGAAGGGCTAAAAAGAAAAGGAAAAGAAAGAATAACGCATCGTAGTCACTGAAAAGTCTGTCCACACTGACTTATAATCGTTGCTTAATGTATTTTGATACTGCGGAAGGAATAATATCGTATTCCTTCCACCCAAGAAAAAGGGTTGCTAAAGTGGACCAAAAAAGGCCATCATAACGAATCCAAACAGGCCTTACCTTAAGCCATGAAATTTGGGAATCTTCCGCTGATAAAAATTTGCACATATATATTTACGGACATAAATAAATTCATAATTCCGACACTAGAATTAAAAGCCCTGAATTTTACCCGAGTAACACCAGAAGATACAAATCGGGGCCACCCCAACCGCCCCCAAACCTCTGTTAATCGGCTCGTTAAATCCCTTCCCAACATCGCCGCCGCCGCCGTCCCCATCCCGCCTCCGCACCTCTATCACCACGACAGACAATCCATCGAATCCCCATGGCCGCCTAGCTGCGCTGTCTGCGTGAGTATCCGAACGCATATCCTACTTTCATTCGCAGCTGCTTCGTCATCCCGTCTTCCTTCATATGCATATCATTCTTGTATATTGTCTGGGGAACGTTTTCGTTAGGGTTTTATATAGAAATGCAACAAAACAAGTGCGGTATCTGTGAGTGCTGGGAGGTTTAAAGACGGAGAGTAAAAGCAGCCTGGCTCTGGGCGTTCTACGAACCGGTGAAGGTCCAATTTTGGACCGGTTCGGTTTCGGTAAGGTGTGCGACCGGCTGGCCTCACTCAAGCCGCCTTTTTCTTTTTTGCTTTTGATGTTTTTGGTGGGAAGACAAAAATCTTGAAATAGGTTTGGCGCCCGCGCCATGCATAGAAGGCAAAATATAGGGCCACTTCATTGCTTTTAATAAAATTCGGCTATAATCACTTCGCTACTTTCCTGCTTGAATTGTCGGAACTCGTTCAAAATTCGCCTCAAACTACGGGCTAGGACAAAATCCGAAGCCCGATCATCTCTTTGAGCCGGAAAGGTAAGCTATTTTTTTTTTTTTTATAATTAGTCCGAATGTATGAGTATGACTGATGATGAAAATTGCTCTTAAGAAGAAAGGCGAAAAACGAAGCGACATGCTAAAGCAAATCAAGACGATTTGTATCTTTTGATGTTACTTTTGGTAAAATTCAGGGCTTTTAGTTCTAGTGCCGGAACTATGAATTTATTTATGCCTGTAAATATATATGTGCAAATTTTTATCAGCGGAAGATTCCCAAATTTCATGGTTTAAGGTAAGGCCTGTTTTGATTCGTTATGATGCCCTTTTTTGGTCCATTTTAGCAAGACTTTTTCTTGACATTTGTATGTAAAATTTATGATGCATTTTTTGGGATGTTGTTTGAAGTTTTATCCTATATTTGTGAATCAGGCTGTATTTTGGAGCAGCATTAGATGATAATGAGACATTGTTGTTAAGAGATATGTTTGTCAATATTCTATGAGTTCCACAATGGCTATCTGTCACCCTACCCAAAAGCTGATTGCCGTGTGCTGCAGAAAGGAAAGGTCTCCCCTGTTTAATTTTCCTCCATTGCTTTCTTATTTATGAATTATACCCCTCGTGAAGTTCGCTTAAGGGTTTATTCTGGGCCACCTATTTTTATTTGATTGTTATAGCAGTAGTCCCTAAGTCACACTTGCTTGAATATGGTTAATTGCTAGTCAGTTTCCATTACGGTTGTTTTCTCTTTAGTAGGTTGGGAAAATAATTTGTTATATTTCATCATTTTAGGTTGCTTTAGGTTCTCCAGGGAATAGTATATTTAGTTCAGCTTCAGAATTGCTAATTGTAAGGTCATTCGGAGCACTGAAGTCATTTTCGACACAAAGATTCTGCAGAAGATATTTAGTAATGGATGGTGATTCAGTTAAGTGCCCTTCTATTGGCAACAAGAATACTCAGCCAATATCGAAGATGAGTTACCAAGTTGTGGTTGCTGCAACGCCTGATTTGGGTATTGGGAAAGATGGTAAGTTGCCATGGAAATTGCCTGGTGACCTTAAATTTTTCAAAGAGATTACCGCAACTACATCAGATCCCAATAAGAAGAATGCTGTGATGATGGGGAGAAAAACTTGGGAAAGCATTCCTCCTCGATTTCGGCCTTTGCCTGGTCGCCTTAATGTTGTTCTGACTCGTTCTGGAAATTCTGATGTTGCTGCTGCAGAGAATGTTATTTTATGTGGTAGTATGCCATTAGCTCTGAAGTTGTTATCAGAACCCCCCTACGACAATTCTGTAGAGAAGGTTTTCTTGATAGGAGGTGGTGAGATTTTGAGGTATGCACTGCGTTCTCACCTGCAATTTTCTTTATATTGCTGTGTGCAATGGAAATGAAAAAGATAGCCTGATTATGGATGCAGGGAAGCAATGAATGCTCCAGAATGTGATGCCATCCACATGACTGAGATTAAGACTCCTATTGAATGTGACACCTTTATTCCTCCTATTGATAAGTCAGTTTATCAGCCATGGTACTCTTCGTCCCCTATTGAGGAGAATAGTATCTGTTATTGTTTTGTAACATATGTACGGTTGAAGAACTTCACTGAGGGACCTGCCAATTCAGGCCATGGGTGTGATGCATTACATTCTAAAAGGTTCCAACCCTCAGATTTCACTTTCCTGCCAAAATTTATTTTCGACAAGCATGAAGAGTTTCTGTACTTAGGATTGGTTCAAGATATTATTTCGAATGGGAATAGCAAAGATGACAGGACAGGGACTGGTACTCTTTCAAAATTTGGCTGTCAGGTATATTATAAAATGTGAAGGGATTGTATCATGAGACTACATTATTATTCATATTGTATACATGTTTAAGTATCCCCTTTTGATACTAGTTCTATACATTTTGCAGATGCGCTTTAACCTGCGTAAGTCTTTCCCTCTTCTCACCACCAAGGTATTTATCCATGTTTAGGAATCCTGCACTAAAATTTGAGGATCTTTCTAAATAGTTTTAAATAATTGCAAAGTCTGCATCTTTTATCCAATTCCTGATTGTTGGCATGTGCACTGAAAAAACTTCATAAATGTACTGGAAAATCAATCATTTTACAAGGGAAGAGAGTTTTTATTTATTGACAATTATTTTTTCTCCCCACATTTTGCTGTGGCCTATTGGCTGTGGTTCGTTAAAAGAGGGTCTTTTGGAGAGGAGTTGTTGAGGAGCTTTTGTGGTTCATCAGTGGATCTACAAATGTTAAGGTAATTTTCAATCAATTTACATTTCCTTTTATTTATCAATCACACACTGTGATAACATATCTCTCTCTCCATGTCTTTCTGTATCGCTCTCTCTCGCTATATATATATATATAACATGGGGGTACCCCCTTTCAAAATCTGTGTTTTATCAACCTATAGGTTTGGGAGACAATGTAAGTGGAAGGCATTTGCAACAGTTTGAGGGAAACGTTCCAAATATTATTGAAAATAAAAAGAAAAATACTTAAACAATGTTTGCAGGTTTTTATTACTGTTTCATTTACGGGCCACTTCACAGTTATAATAAACCCCACCTTACTAATATCCTTGAAAGCTCTTCAATCAACATGATTTCTAGCCTTTAAATCAATGAATGATGGATTTGAAACTGTTGTGGTAAATTTCTAAGAAGAATATAATTGTACAACTACAAAATCAATAAAATATCTCAGAACAAAATGCTAGTTGTCTTCTGTATTGAGTGCATCAAATTGTCCACAAAATAATGTCATTTTTATTTTAGATTTTCTTTTAAGTTGTAATGTGTCCATTTCTTTTTATATATGTGATCTGTGTTTTTCTATAATTCTCAAATGAAAGAAGTGTTGACGTTTATAGACTGTCTTTTGATGCAGGTTCTACAAGAAAAAGGCATACACATATGGGATGGCAATGCATCTAGAGAATTCCTTGACAGGTAATTACAAATGTCAAGATTTAGTTTTTGTTATTGTATTTGCTAAATCTGATGAATTGTTTCGGTTTTATTTTTTCTTTTTTTTTCTTCCTGTTCTTTTCCTGTCTTTTCTTTTGCCAGTATTGGATTGACAGACAGAGAAGAGGGTGATTTGGGACCAGTGTATGGATTTCAGTGGAGGCATTTTGGTGCCAGGTTAGCTACTAGAGCGTAACTGGAGTAAACTTAATATTTTGTATTTTCTGCAGTTATCTTCATGATTTGTTTTCTACAGATACACTAATATGCATGCTGACTACACTGGACAAGGGTTTGATCAGTTGCTTGACGTTATTGACAAGATAAAGAATAAACCCAATGACAGGCGGATTATCCTTTCTGCTTGGAATCCTTCTGATCTTAAGTTGATGGCCTTACCCCCTTGCCACATGTTTGCACAGGTTGGGAAGGCGGCCCTATCATCTGTCTGTTATCCTACTTTGTACCTCCCTACTAAAAGTTTTAAAAGGAGCATAATGGAAAAACTTTATGAATAACTGACTACTAAAGAATTGTAAGAAGATAAAGAAACAGAATAATGAGCCGCATGTAACGTGTTGATTTATGATGGCTTCTATTTACCTTTCTCTTTCTGTTGATTTATTGCAGTTTTATGTGGCCAACAGTGAACTATCTTGCCAGATGTATCAACGATCTGCTGATATGGGTCTTGGGGTGCCATTTAACATTGCATCATATTCGCTGTTAACATGCATGATTGCTCATGTTTGTGGTAAGCATTTGTTACAGAAGTGAATTGATGTTTTAAGTATCTAACGTTTTCAGAGCTCTTTGCAGTCAACCTGGCCCATCTTCATTTTTCCTAACATATTATTATTAAAGGTCACTTCACTGAGTATTTTTTTGCAATATTCTGCCCTCAGGTCTCGTTCCTGGTGATTTTGTCCACTTGATCGGGGATGCTCATGTATATAAAACTCATATCAGCCCTCTGCAGGAGCAACTTAAAAAACTTCCCAGACCTTTCCCAGTAAGTGTAACGAAAACTGTTTAACTAAATTGTAGATTTTATCATGTGATGCATACTCTGAAGATCCTAGATCATGTTAATACCCACACAATTTACCATTTTAGATATCGTAATGCACAGCGATGTCAATTCAGATCCTCGCTGATCGATTACAAAAACAAAAATGGGAGTCCCGTTTTGGGTAATGAAACCCTTCATAGGTTCATCAATTTGAAGCACGACTGCAGCTGAAACTGCTGTTTGGGACTCTGGGTTCCCGATGCATTTATGTCATAAGTTTTGGCCGCACTTGACACGCATTTGTGCAGTATCTGTTTCTGTACTGCTTCTGAATTTGATATTCCGGTTTCATTGTCAAACAGCGACTCGTGATCAACCCGCAGAAAAAGGACATCGATTCATTTGTTGCCGCCGATTTTGAACTCAGGAACTATGAACCTCACCAGAAATTAGAAATGAAGATGGCAGTGTAACACAATTACTTTATGTTACATGTAACTGCTGTTCATCTCATATGTTTATTTGTTCTTGATAGACTCCACTGATTATATGTTATGTTCACACTGGATGCTTCGTGTCTGTCACCGTCTACAACACTTGCTATCGATGTACTTTTATCCAAAATTCAAGGTCGAAGGATACTGCTTAATTTAGATTAATTTGTGAAGTTGTTTATAATTCTGTTGTGTGGTTTCTGGGAGTTAACAATTTCTTAATTAAAGGTGATACTAAAGTGAGCACTAATTATTGTACAATTGAAATTTATACTCAAGACTACACACTTTATTTCTGAGTTAAGGTAATGCAGCATTGATCCCTTCAAATATCATAGAATTGATCTTTAAGCATGCATGACGTAAATCCCTAGTGGAACAAATGCGTTTTTAAATAAATGGAACATAGAGGATAATTGTTCTGCGAGGCTCTGTTTATTTTCGTCTCTTTCTTTATTGAGATAAAAAAATGATAAGTTTAGATACTCTCTCTCTCTCTCTCTCTCGCTTAATCACTTGTTATCTTTTAAATTTTGCTAGACTTGTTCCATATTTATAAAGAAAGGAGGATTTATTCAGTTATTAGTTTATTCATTTATTTTTTCCATTATAAAAATAACCACATTTTGACAACAAAACTGTGCAACTATTTGTATTGTATAATTTTAAAATGTAAATGCATTACACAAGAAGTGTATTTAGAACTTTTTTAATTTTTTCTAAAGAACAGAAAAGGCACTTATATTATAGATAAAAATATTCGTTTGACAAAGAATAAAGCAGTCAAAATGGTTTGACACGAACAAGACTTGTTGGTTGGCAAATTAATTTACAAAACAAAATAAGGGGGACGAATAAAGATTTTTTATTTTTTAAGTAGAAATATTGGTTATATTTGTTTTGATTCTTTAGTGTATGTTTTTAAGTTTATTATTTTGAAAAGTGTATAAAAATAAAAAAAATAGATATAGAATTCAAAAAAATATAACAATTACAGTGTATTTATTTTTTTAAGTAAAAAAATAAAACGAACATACCCAATTTTATTGCATTTTAGGTAGCAAGGGACAGCATCGACTGAATTTCTTTCCACAAGACCCCATTCTTTTCGATGCTGTCTTGGATGGCGAGACACGTGCCATCAAGACACAGCACCCTTTAATTCCCTTTTTGAATCTGACTTAGATTGCGAGACACGTACCATCAAGATACACTAATGCTTCGTGATTTTCGTATGCTAATAATTGATTATATTAATTATTTAATAATGTATATTTTATGGGCGAACGAATGATTGTGCAATCAACAATTTCTGGTCTGCTAAAAGCCCTAGCTTCAATTTTTATTTTTTAAAAGAAACCATTATGAAATGAAAAGGATTGATAGCTATAATGAATTTTACTAGCCTCAAAAATATTTCATCTCATCAACAAATAATAAATAAATAAATAATCATCTTAAAAGCATATTCCTAACAAGCGCTGGACCTAACTCTACTTTATATTCTACTTATTTATTGCAATATGTGTGTGTGTGTGTGTGTGTGTGTGTATTACTAAATATAAGGCATTTTGGGTTATCAAAAGTGAATTTACAAAATTAACGTCATTTCTTTAAGCCATTACTCCTCCTTTTACGTGAACTTAAAAATAAGAATTAATATTACAGGTTTATAATCGTAATTGCACATATTTTCAGTTACTTAAGAAATAAAGTGTGAAGAATTACTTCCAATGATTGGCTTTTATGGTGGAGCCACCTCCATTTGAATGCATTCTACCGATTGACATGCAAATTTCAAATTTAAAACTTTCTCATTCTATTTTTTTCCTATGATTTAAGCCTTTTAATTTTAAAATCACTTTTGAACCAACCTTTATAATCCCAAACTTAAGTTTACTTGAGATCAAAAGATTACCAACGAAGTAACATTAGACCCTCTACAAGTATTTCCAACTCTTTTATTAGTACTTCATTTAGTTGGAGATTTAACTCCAGATTGTTAGATCAAAAAAATAAGGTGTAATTAATTATTTTATCATTTATTTTAATTATGGTTTGTAGTCAAATATATATATTTTTGAAGTTGATATGAATTTACAATCAATTTGTATAATAAAATTATACTAAATGATATAAAATATGATTTATTTAGATAATATTACGTAGAGAATACATTTAAATGTGCCAGACTCAGAATTATTGAAAGAATTTTTTATGTTGGAAGAAGACGTTCTCTTTTCACCTTCCAAAAAGCTTTTTCAACTTTGTGGGGAATATACATAAGTCGGGAAACATCTAACAAGCCAATTCTCGTTCCTAATATTCTACAAATACTACTTAATTTCATAATCAAATGAACAACTTTCTAGAAAGAAAAAAAAAATCATCTAAATTAATTATTGGCTTCTTAGATATTATATGTAAATGTATAATTATATTTTATTGCATATAAGTGACAACTGCCAAACAAACCACCTATGGGTTTTCACTTGTGCAACTGAGGCAAAATTAAAAGCCGACGAATCAAAGGAATTCTATTTTATTTTAATGGCGATCCAAGTTTTCCTATTTTTATTATTCTAAGCTTCTTTTTTTGTATCTTGTGTACCTTGGATTTGCAGACCTTGTTTCTGTTTTATTAATTATAGCCCTTGGATTAACATATATTAGCGGTTAGCTTCAATCATTTTCTTGCTGGAGCATTGGAGAACATCTTTCATCCGTACAATTATTTAGTGTTGGATTGCATTTTAATATGTTAAATGAATATTGGAAACAACCAATTAATTTGTTTTTGTTTTATCCATTATAATTTATGCATGTTACCTTACTTTCATGCATGGTTGGTAGATGCGTGCTTGGCAGAGAAAATATTTATTATACTTTATTAATTTTTTATATTTTAATATGTGTGTATATATATATTTAGTTTAGTTGAAATAATGGGACTTATGGTTAATGCTTATTCTGAACTATCATTGGCTATTGCCTAAAGCTTAACATGTGTCTGAAACATCACATGACCGAAGAAGGGAGAGAAAAAAAAAAAAAAAGTACATTTATCAGTCACGACCAACATAATTTATTTATTTTCTTGTAATTAATTGATACCAAACTCAAAGGAGAGGACAAAAATATAATCAGCTATCAAAACCATAATAATGCGGATGGTCTTATTAATTAATTATTTATTTATGATATACAAAAAGTGGGACAGCAAATGAATGGTTGAGCAATGGCTGTTTCCCGTGGCGATAAATGGCATCTACGCGCCCATCAACACCAACTCTATTGATCTTTTTCATCAAGACAAAAATATGGACCACGAAAAGTCTACTATGGCATCGGTTATTTTGTATTGAACAAGGATGTAACATATATAAATTCATTTATTTAATTGTATGACCATAGAAATTGTAGGTTGAATACGTGGCTGACGTCAAGGTTCTGAAGATTAATTTAAAAAATTAGTTCAACACGGAGTGAGCTCAATCCAATAATATTTCAAACATAAGAAGAATGCGAAGAATAGAAATAATTGTAGAATTAAGCAAACAAATACAATCAACCCATTAAGAGCTCTAAACACAGAAATTTGTGAAAAAGGTACAAGATCTTATTTATCGATTCAGCATGAATTTGTCTACAAAGGCAAAACTTTTCCTCACCTGGACCCGTATTTAAAGAAGAATTTTGACAACAAAAATATTGTAATATAGCTTATTAGAAGTGTAAGGCTTGGTCTTACAAGAATCATCAACCTTAAAATTCGATTCTACGCCTTTTTGAATTCCTTTCACATAAGCACTACACTAACAGCCTATCTCCCGTGTCTTTTCTTTCACAACCATTACCGGCCTGTGTTCTTAGTCTATTCTATCACATAAGCTGCAGCCTCCTTTATCTTCCCTGTCTTCTCTTCCACATAAGCACTAGCAGCCTCCTTTATCTGCTTTGTCTTAAATGTATGTTTGGGCGAGCGCATAAATTACTCGTAACATCTCATGAAATGTACAGGAGCTTATAATTTCTTAAAATTAACGTGTTTGATAAGATATCTGGTAAATTAGTTTATCAACTCTAAAAATATGTTTGAATTTTTATATTATTTTAAAATATTTTATAAATTATTTCGTTTGGTATACTAAAAAGTGTAAATAATTACATTATATTAATGATATTTAATTTATTTTAATCATTATTATACACAAAATTTTTGTAATAATCTACATTTATAAATTTTAATAAAATCTTATGAGACAATTTATTTTATTTAAATACTTTTTGAGTTTATTTTCAAAAGTAAGGTTCGTGAACTTGTAATTTCAAAAATATTTTATAAATTATATAATCTTATAACTTAAAAAAAAAAAAAAAAGCTTTATCCAAACACCCTCTTACTCCATTAAGATCGCCAAAGATATGCAACAAGTTTGATGTCCACGCCATATAATGCATGTCAAATTTAACTCTCAAATTCTTCTAATCTATTACTAAGTAACATATAATAAAAAAGACAACATTGAATAATAATCTTAATCTAGCATGCAAAACTACCCAATTCTTCCACTTCCGCCCTGAGTTTCTTGGGCTTGTCCACGCACTTGTACATGTGAAATTACAATATTATCTGCCTCTTGTTTTCATTGAAACAGAAAGCATGCAGACGGAATAAAAAGGCCTAACAGTGAAATGAAATTAGATTGACTTAAAAGAAAAGATAGAATAATTCGAAGAAAATTTTGAATAATTTAATTTAGGACCCACTTCACTTGAAATCCCATCCACTGTTTGATTTATTAACTCTGAAGGATTCTATAATAGTAAATTCAAAATCATCATCATACAAGTCGTTTCGGAGAATTTTATTTGATTTGGAAGAAGTTTAATTAATTCTTACTGTCAAGCAAAATCAGTGGCAACTAAACAGAAGTTCTAAACCTGGATTTCACAATTATGCCATCTTCAGCTGTCACGTCTGCGAACTGATTTCCCTTCGTTATCTTTTAATTGGCTCCGGTGCTTATCAATGAGCGCATCAATTCTTCGCCGGAACTCTTCACTGCTCAGAGCCTCCATCTCCGCGGCGTCTGACGACCAGGAACCAGGTGCTTTCCGGCCGTTCCGTGTCTCAGATCTTCGAAGCTCCGATCGCGGCCTCACCGCAATCTCTTGCTTCAGTTTCTCTGATTGTGTCCTCTGAAACCTATTTATTCGCCTCCTCGCCTTCTTTACCGCAGCCGCAACGTCATCCTGTTGCGAAATCGATTTCTTACCTTCCTCGCCTACCACAGTAGGCTTCTCCTGGTAGTCGCAGCCGGCTTCCTCATTCGGCGGTGGAGCCCAAGTAGGCTCGCTCCAGTGAGCCGCCTCGCTGTGTTTCACGTACTCATCGTAGAAATCACCGCCGCCGGAGACATTCAAGTCGTCGTTCCGGCGGCCGAGCATGAGCAACGAGACGATGATCGCGTTTCCGAGGAGAAACGCGACGTGGTGATTGAAGAGATGAGTAGAATCCAAAACCGCCGGAACACGAGCCAAAGACCACCAAATCAACCCCAAAACCACCAGAACTTTGAAAAACTGCCAAAACTTGAAAAGTCCCCGAAAAAGATTAAACCTAACGACAGCCTTCTCCTTCTCAAACTTCACATTATCAAGCGCTTGCGATTCCATAGCCAAATCACAACGAGTAACAACAACTTGGAGCAAGTAATTAGATATCGCCGTCGGCTGCAAAAAATCAAAAAGTGAGACCATATGCATAGAGAAAAACCAGAAAGAAATTGAAGGAACAAGAGATCGATATGCAGTTCATTAACTTTATCGGTGAGCGCAGTGCGTGCAAGTGTGAGAGCCTGAGAAAGGTAAGTCGTATTATGAGTGGGAATGCGTCTTCATGTTGGGTCAGCGTGGGGCGTACCCCTTTTATAGATGCCAGGGCAGCCAGGCACGATAACGGCGGGCTGCGGGCGGAGTCGATGAGCCAATGCCATTGGGCTTTGGGTATTTATTGCAATCATGTGTGATAACGAACCAGCAATTTTTGCATGCATTTAAATTTTCAATTATGGTTATATTGCTTTTAAATTATTAGCCAAAGCTAGCACACTTAATTATTATATTTTTAAAATTATATTTTTATTTTTATATAATTTTCAAGACAAAATAATTAAAACACACATCAAAATTTGAAAATAAAAAAAAAATATTTTGAAAGTTGGTATATTTAGAAGAATTGATTTTGTAACATTTTGAGATGTGTTGTGTATGTGTTTTATTTTATAATTTGTAATGTAAGGAAAATCATGTAGTTATGTATGCAAGGCTATCAAAGGTTATATAATTTTATTGTTGTAATGAAAAAATAAAATTATATTGGTATAGATAGGAGAAATAAAGGAAAAACTAATAAAATAGAATATGATCACTGTAATGAAATATGAAATTATTATTTTGATAATTCCAATGATAATGCGGATAAATTACATAAAATATTAAAATTATATTAGAAAGTCTATATATATAGAACATGAAGAAATAAGTTAGAAAACAAGCAAAAGATAAAAATTAAATGCACCAACAAAGAGGAGAGAAATAAAAATAAAGTAAAACGAAAAATAAAATTATGTTAACTGCGATAGCAGGAATAAATTACATAAAATGAAAAACAACAATAAGATTCCTATAATAGGACATAAAGTCATTATTTTTTGATAATTTATTAATAAAAATAACATTATATCCCAAATTTTATAAAAGGAAATGAGTCTAAACAAAAAAAAAAATAAATAAATAAAATAAAAATAAATAAGCCCAAAAAAAAAAAGAAGAGAAAAAATGTTTTAATAATTTAACGGTTAAGCTTCTGCTCCTCTACGTACGTTTACACAGCCTTTCTGTCAACTTTGGACAGATAAATAAAATGATTTCGGTTTAATTTAATTAAGTTTGATAAACATTTTTTTAGTTTAGTCATATTCAAATCCAAGTTTTGAGTATTCTTTTGAACAATATTGATATGACTTAATTTTAAATTTGAATTCGAGTTTTAAAAAAATTGAGTTTGAGTTGATTTTAATATTTATCGAATTTAAATTGTTATCGGAACAGACAATGTTCCTAATCTACCAAAACAACAAATAAATAAAAGGAAAATGGGTTTTCAGTTCTCGTTCTTGACTTCCGAGCAGTTTTTTATTTTCATCTTTCAATAAATTATGTTTCAATTATTGTTTTTAATTAATAACCTAGCCAACAAATTGAAATGGCATCATTTAAATATTTATTTTGTGTCTCCAATTTTGATATTAGGAATGTGCAAAAACTAATACCAGTTAATTGTACGACATCTAAAAAGTTTACATCTTCCGGCGAAAAACGATGAGATACCAACAAAAAAATTATTCGACCATTTGGTCACTTACAAATCCAATTATATTTGTTTTCAAATTTTGAATTTTAAAAATATCTATTTAATTATTATATTTTTAAAATTTTATATATTTTTTTTCTTATTTTCACAATAAAAACATTTAAGATCTTACACAATTTTAAAACAAAGAAAGTATGTGACAAGGAATAGAAGTTGTTAGGCGACTAGACATATTGTTGACATTCGGTACACGAAGACAGAAAAGGTTATGTTTGTTTTGAATTTTTTTTATGTATTTTTTGGTGTATTTTTTTATAAAATATGTAAAAATAAAAAAAAGATAGATATAGAGATAAAATTTAAAAAGTATAATGATAATTATGGTAATATGTGCTTTTGGAGTAAAAAAATAAAAACAAACATACTATATTCCCATTGTATGCCATTTGATGATGTTCCTTGTGCTGTGTCTTTTTTGGACCCATTTATGTCCGAGAAAAGGTTTAATGCATTATTATTTCCAATGTTAGCTTTCGCCATGTATTAATATATTTTTGTTCTTGATAAGTAATATCTTATATATTATTTTATTAGACGCCTAACTATATCGTCTGAAATTAACTATAGCGGAAGGACTGCAGGGTCTCATGCCAACCTTGCATCATAAAATTAGTAATATCACATAGTGATAATTAAAAACGAAAAAAATAAGCATAGCTTAGCCAACTTGATATTTTAAAATATAAAAATAATATAAATACATGTGTCTGTGGATTATCGTTGCTAGTCACAACGTGTAATATTGGGCACTACATTGGTCCTCGCAGAAGATGACTTGGAATTAGATATGGTTCTTTACCATATTTAAATCCGATTCTTCTCTTTATGTTTTAGAGTTGATTGAATCACTTATAATTTGTTGAAGCTCTATTTTTATGGAAATTATTGATTAATCTCATTTTTATGGAAATTGAAAATGTGTATGAAACTTAATATATTTAAAGGATTTTTCTTACCATGTTATGGAATTGAAAGAATTAATAAGTATCCTCATAGGCCCATTTTTATAGAAGATTTTGGAGAATGATATTGTTATTGTAATTGGATACATTTAGAAGATTTACCTTTTGGACAATGATTCTTGAAAATATGAAAATCTATTTAGATAAGTCAGTTAATAGAAATTTAAGGAAAAAACACGTTAAATTGAATGTTAAGAGCTTCTTAAATAGTTGGTTGAAAAATATTCTTAAAAAACCTGTAAACGTTCAGTTTCTAATTAGCATCCAAATCTCTATAGTAAATATCAAAATGTAGTAACATAGTTTAGAGAGATATGAATGCTAATTAGAGTTGCGATCAATATGAAGTCTTGGTTTTGATAGAAATAAAGAGATCTTATTGTCAAAAAATGATTAGTTAAAAATACGTTAACAAGTTAAAAATAAAAGAATGTTGATCAAGACAAGTCATAGCTAGAGCTAGGGTAGTTAGCATTATTTCTAATCACTTGATATTGTAGATTCTTTTTCGACGTGTAGCCTAGTTGACATAGCAATGTTTTGCTTCAAATATGTTATCAATTTGTCTTTCTAGTTTTGTCCTTATTTGTGGGGGTCTCATTTTTGGACCCGCTTTTAAATGTATTATTGTATTTTTCATGAATTTATTTAATCATGAATATTGATAGAGATATATTAATAATATAAATGGGATTACCAATTTCATAAGTATTTTTTTTTTATCAATCCTTTGCTGCTGAGAAACTGAAAAAACCATTGTCCCACATTTTACTTTTGTGCTGCTCCCACGTTTACTACTTTGTTGATAAAAGCCATGCCACCACACGAAAGATATGATTCTGTTTGTGGGTAGTGAAACACTCCAAGCCCAAATAATGCTGCCAACATTTTGATTGAAGTGCCCATTGTGCCAATTTTTTCTTAGGCTTCGATTGGATAGTCACTATCAACCAAACTCAAATTTGATTTTTCTTTCACGCTTGGAGACTAGCTTGCAAACACGTTGGGCCCAACAATTGGCTTCGAATTATTGATGGCAAAGTTAAAACGTTAACAATTTTATGAGGAGAGAGGAAAAAAAAAAAGTGTATGTAAGGATGTCGTGAGTTAATAATTGGAGAAGTGTTGTTTAGATATTGTTGATGTTTGGTTGGAGGTTTGGATGAGAAAAAAACATTGTGGAGACTTTATTGACAATGAAAATTAGGCTAAGTTATAAAGTACAGGTCGAGTACAGATTTTGATTCATTTTAATTTGTATAATTATATATATAAAATATATAATCATGATGAGATAATATATTGATATATAGCTAGGATAAAAATTAATTTGTAAAGTATATATAAATATAAGTGTATGTGTATATATTTAAATATTTATTTAATTGTGAATATTCATAAGAATTACATTTTGAATATACGTATGTATATGCCTATAATTGCAAACGGATTGAATAAGAAATTTGGACAAAAATTTAGTTGGATTATATGTTTAAATTGAGTAAATTTTAGACGGTTTTTGGCTAAGCTTTTTTTTTTTTAAATAATAATTTGTAAGATATTTTTAATACTTATAATCTTATAGGTTTTATTTTAAAAATAAACTATAAAGTATTTGGTAAAATCAACATATAAAATTTTTATTGAAATTTATGATTGTAATTGATTATAATTTTTGGATGTAATAATAATAAAAATAGATTAAATACTATTAGTAAAATATAATTAAAGAAAATTTATGTTATTTTTAATATATAAAATGAAGTAATTTACAAGATATTTGTCAATTTATTTTCAAATACTTTATAAATTCTAAATATCTTATTTTTTAAATTTATAAGTTCTTTTATAAAAAAAAATTACTAAACATTTGTTAAGAGTTTATAAACTCTCAAACATCTTATAACATGTTTTGAGTAACTTATAAATTCATTCAAACACTTTCTTAATAGAATATAAAAGAGAGAAAAATTGAAAAACAAAACTTTGCCTCAGTATTTCTCAACGTGGAATGTCATATCATTTTAATTGAAATATAAAATTTAGATTAATTGTGGAGACAAATATGATGGATGAATTTGCCGGGTGAGGGATGAAACTTTTTCTATAAGTATTTTTGGTTGTGAATGGATATTAACTTCCAAGTGATCAGAAGGATCCAATGGAAGGGAGTGGTTAAACTAGATTATCATGTAATAATTAATAAACAAAAACGCCAGAAGCCAAAAACAAATTAATTAATTACACATGATAAAGCTCAATCATTACATAAGCACAAATCCACAGTTCCGTACAGTCACCACGGCACATAACCTTCCTATTAAGCTGGCGACTTTGAAAGAACTTTCCCTTGGTAAAGCTATTGCTTTTGGTCAAATAATTCTTCGCTAATAAAAATATAACAAATTTTGGAAAGTGGAAAATATTTTGTGGCAAACTTATGTCAGCAAAAATAAATGTGCATAGAATGTACGGCCAAAGTGACATTGCTGAAATTAGGTCAATATTATGATAATTCGGGTATTACCATCAAAGGTGGGCTTGTAAGAATTCTGGACATCGCCTCATTACATATTTATTGTGTGAATATCAATAGTATGCCTCTGCCTATCCTCAAAAAACCCAATTCCTGTATTGATAGGTACATATGAAATTATGAATCGGTAATCGTTTGATCCAAATATGACCTAAAAGCCCACTTCAATAAGAAGAACCGAAGACAAAAAAGGGGACAAAATGGAGAATAATTATATCTGAGTAATGTAAAAAATAATAAATAATCTATAAAATAGTTTTGAAGGTAAATTTTACTGCCCGAAGGAAATAACTGTTGTGTCTATTATTTGTTTATCACTAGTATGAATGCACTTTTGGCAAACACGTGGCACGGAGTCACGGCCGTAGTGGTCAATGATGTGTGATTCACTATAGCATAAAAGTTTTCTGTAGTCGTGACGGACAGCATAGCGTGTGCCCCATTAAAGTAGTGTGCAAAATTGCGTAAATAAATATATGTATTTATATTATTAATTATTTTTCACAAAAATAGGATAAAAACAAATTTTACATAATCAAAGATGAAAAAAAATATATTTTAACTTTTTATAACTAGAGACTAATATATTTTTTGCGTTTTTTATAAAATTAAAATTTAACAAATTAATAAATAAAAAACATATTTATAAAAAATCTTTTAGAAAAAAACAAAACTTTAACGCAACAAAAGCCGGTATATTATAATAGTATTGCTTTCAAAAAAATTGCGGCCATAAGAATTAGGAAAAATTACAGGGAGCATATTCACTAGAAAAAGTAAAATTCCAAAGAATTTCACCTAATTATAATTGAACAAAATGAAACTTATTGCAAAAAAAAAAAAGAAAAGAAAAAAATCTTACTTAGAATTAGAGAAGATAATGGACAATAAGAAACGGAAAATTTATCAATTGAAATGAAAGAAAAAATAATAAAAGTTGCCGATAATTAATTAGAATAACAAGAAGTTATAAAGATAAAGTTGCAATTTTTTGTCTTTTATTTCTTTAAAATATTAAATTCTAATAGAAGAATTATAAAGAAGCGCATGCACATGACACCCGCCTTACGTAGGCAACAACATCCAAGAAGTCCGCCTTCGCACAATCCAATACCATAATATAAAAAATGGTGATAAGCTAGCGTCTTAGTCCACCATAAGCTATAACCCACCATAACGTGCCATAAACAATTATCATTATAAGTAAGGGTGTTAATGAGTCAAAATCCTACAGTAATTCAGATTTGATAATTACTAAAAATTTGAACTTGAACTAAATAGTAAGATCAAGCTTGAAACATGACAGCATTTTCAAATTTACGAGCAAATTTATTAACAACTGAACAACCAATACTTGCTTCAAATTGTTGAATAGTGAGAAAGTTGCACTTTTTGAACAATTGATTCAACTACGATAAGGGGATGATACTCTAAATGAACTTCACCGTAAACTGACATTTAAAAAATGCAAACCTAGCTAACAGAAAGACAAGACAGAGATTACTCGACTTTAAACCCTCGTGACTGCTTCAGAAGAGAACACAACCCCATTTTTCCTCCCAAGTGTGAACAGTGTTCATGTGTTGTTGAACACTAATGGGATGGCTTATTAATTTAGTGAGGTTACCCTTCTTATTATAAGGTTAAAACAAGGCCACAAGCAGTGGTTTGTCGCAATATTTGTCGAACTATCAAGGCGTTGATTGACTGCACATCAAAATATCAACACGTGTTGAGAATATTAACATGCAAGTGGTCACACACAACACAAAGGTATTGAACAATAGACTTATAATCTTGTTGGGACCTTTTATTGTATTGAGCTTGACCTCTTATTCAACAAAAGTTGTTTACGATTAATGCTCGACTTGCTTAGACTATGCTATTTAGTTTGAAAATCTAATTAAAATTTATAGTTAGGTCTACTGTACACCTAACACCGATTATACAAATCTCAACTCATATTATCCAATAGATTTCATAATTAATAAAATAAATATATTTCCCCCAATCAAATTTGTATTAAACCGCATTAGTTAACAAATAATCACCAATAAAATATAAGACACGTGGCGGATCTTCAGCTCTCGTACTCTCCGAGTACGCAGTATCCCTTCTGTTTTTCTTTCTGCTGAAATTTTTATGATTTTATTTGTTTTGTAATTATATATTTAAAAAAATATATTAATTATTATTTTTATTATTTTTAAAATAAAAATATTTGAAAACATACGTTAAAATTTCAAAACAAACGAAGTCCGTATAACTGGACACGTGAATCAAAACCCAACTCGACAAATTCGAAATGTCTCCTCTTACCACACGTGGACGCTGCATGGTTCCAATTTATTTATTTATTTTCAAGGCAAAAATGATCTTCCTGCATTCGCCACTAAAGCACACCAATTTTCGGGTGAATCTCGTTAGGTTCGCACGGGTCAACAAAATCAACGCAACCAGGTCTTTGTTCCACTGTCAATCGTCACGTTTTTCCTGTCTTTTAGTCCTCTTTTTCTTCGTCTTCACGTGCGCCATCTCCACGACAACTTTCAGCAGTTCGGGGACTCTGGTTTATTGAATAGGTTTTTGCTTTCAAAGATTTTGTGATCTTTGCTAAAGTTGTTCTGATTAACCAAGTGCCTGATCTGGGTTTTGGTTGTTTTTTCGTGCCGTCGGGGAATCTCTGATTTTGGGACAGAATCTTGACAATTTGGTCCGTACAGCTTTGCTCTAAGATTCAGGTTTCTTTAGCAAAAAGTAGTTCTTTGCTTTTAACTTACATATTTCATGGGTGGTAAAGCTCCTCACATTCCATCTTCGTAGGTTTTCAATTAAATTGATGTCCATTTGATAATTTATTATAGGATTCAACATACAAATGGATTTCTGTTGTCGCACCATGAGAGCAGAGGTGCCTCCCTTAACGGTCAACGCGCGTTCGACCGAGGGAGATAATGGGTTTTGGGGAGACTCTATTAAAGGGAGTTTAAGAAACAAAAACGCTTTCGGGACACGGATCTGGAAGAACCCTAATGGAAAAAGGGTCAGAAAGTTTAAGCCTGGAGTGGCATTCTCTGTTCTCACTCGTGACATTAACAAAGAAATGGCAGTAAGTGGTAAACTGCGTTACTCATAGAATTACATGTGGGTGATGATTCTATGATGTGTACTATGTATTTTTAATTGATTTCAGGCATATGAATCATCTTTCTCTTTGGAAGACAGTCCAAAGGCAGATCCAAAAACTGTGGCCTCTATAATTTTGGGTGGAGGGGCTGGGACTCGCCTCTTCCCTCTTACCAGCAGAAGAGCAAAACCAGCTGTAAGAGACATTTATGCAACTATTTTATTGTATTAATTCTGTTATGTGGTTTTAGGGATTAAAAAGGGTTTTTAGTGGTGAATGTTCACTGCGACGGTAGGATTACTTTACAGTAATATGTGAAGCAATTGATACGCATATCTGCAGGTTCCTGTTGGGGGTTGTTATCGGCTCATTGATGTGCCAATGAGTAACTGCATCAACAGTGGGATAAGGAAGATTTTCATTTTAACTCAGTTCAATTCGTTCTCCCTGAATCGACACCTTGCTAGGACTTATAGTTTTGGGAGTGGCGTCAGTTTTGGGGATGGATTTGTCGAGGTGAGACCCATAGATTGACTATGAGCTTGAGTTAAGATATGAGGACGGTGCAAGAGGACAGCTTCAGTTATTTGTGTTCCTTCAGAGCCCACAGTTTTTCTTCATATCTGAAATGAAAATGTAACTTGGAAACAGGTTCTGGCTGCCACTCAGACACCAGGGGAGGCGGGAAAGAGGTGGTTCCAGGGAACGGCTGATGCTGTTCGACAATTTGTATGGGTATTTGAGGTGTGTGTTTGAAATTTTTCTTCGAAGACATTATTTGAGGTTGATCTTAATTCCTAACACACATGTAGGATGCCAAGAACAAGAAAGTTGAGCACATAATAGTTCTGTCTGGCGATCATCTTTACCGGATGGACTATATGGACTTTGTTCAGGTACTTTGGTCACACATTTGATACGTGTGCTGCATTCTGAAAGCTGCGCATGCCTTTAATACTTGTAAATTGCTTGGCTATGTGCTTGCAGAAACATTTGGATACAAATGCGGACATCACGGTTTCTTGTGTACCCATGGACGATAGGTTCTCGAATATCTGTCTTTTTAACTTTGGTTTGCTTCAATGCTAAGAATTAATCATGTTTCAAAGAAATCTGCCTGGCCTGAAGACCCTGCATGTTCCAAACTGATATGCATTCTTAACTAGTTTTGAGTGGTCTGGAGCATTATTTTCAGCTTGAGTTACTAACCGTGTTCTACTGTTTTTTCATCCAAATGCAGCCGGGCCTCAGACTATGGGTTGATGAAAATCGATGAAACAGGGCGTATCATTCAATTTGCTGAGAAACCTACCCGCTCTGCTCTGAAAGCGATGGTGATTAGTCATCTCTAGCAAATCTAATTTTACTGATATGTACTACATTAGTCATTGATTTTAGTTTTCGATCAACTGTGATGATGGCTCCATTCTTTGCTCGATATATGATGATCTTGCAGCAAGTTGACACCTCTGTTCTGGGGCTTTCACATGGAGAGGCATCAAGGTTTCCTTACATTGCATCAATGGGCGTTTATGTGTTCAGAACCGAAGTCTTACTAAACCTTTTAAGATGGAAGTATCCTTCGAGTAATGACTTTGGCTCCGAGATCATTCCTTCAGCTGTGCAGGATCACAATGTTCAGGTGAGATTGGAATGAACTATTCAAACTTTTTATCACCCTCACTTATTTTTTTTTCAGGATTTGAATTAGTCTGCTCTACTGAGTTTTTCGGTCCATCATGTCATCAGGCATATCTATTTGATGACTATTGGGAGGACATTGGAACTGTAAAGTCCTTCTTTGATGCCAACATGGCCCTCACGGAGCAGGTCAGTATCAGTGTCACAAAGTGCTCCTTGAATCAATAATGCTGCTCTAGTTCTTGAAAAAAGCCAAAGACAATTGAGGTCAGCTTCTACATTTCTCTTGAAAAATCCGCTTTAATGTGAAAATCTGTCTGTTGCAGCCCCCAAAGTTTGATTTTAATGATCCGAAGACCCCTTTCTACACGTCTCCAAGATTCTTACCACCTACTAAAATTGAAAAATGCAGGGTATGGTGGTAAAGCTTCGATACCAAATGCTAGAGTTCATTTGTTCTGTCATGTCTCATGAATGTCGTTCTTTCTTTTAGATAGTGGACGCGATAATTTCACATGGTTGCTTCCTGCAAGAATGCAGCGTCGAGCACTCTATAGTAGGCGTGAGGTCGCGCTTGGACCATGGCGTTGAGCTCAAGGTAGAACTTGGTTTTAATTCTACACATCTTTTAGCCACGGATGATTTCAGCATTTCCATGTTGGAGTTGGATTTACATAATGCAATAAGATGGATCAATAGTAGGATTTACAAGTACGAGATTTGCTTTCAGGATACCATGATGATGGGTGCAGACTACTATCAAACACAATCCGAGATTGCATCTCTTCTAGCCGAGGGGAAGGTTCCCATTGGTGTTGGACGTAATACCAAAATGCGGTACAATTTTTCATTACATATCCTGTGTTCTTGTTGTTGGTCTTCAGCCTTACATTTTCTGGTTATTGCAACCGTTTCTGACTCGTTTTTCACCATTGTGGGCCTCTCTTCCAAGTAATTGTATTATTGACAAGAATGCGAAGATCGGAAAGGATGTGGTGATCGCGAATAAAGACGTGAGTTCATTGGTTATTTCCATCTGTTATGAGCTCTAAATGCGCGGAGTTTGGCTTTGCTTATTTTTAAAAGCTTATAAAAGCATATAACTTGTAAAATGCTTTTAAAACTTATAAGTTCATAAATCTAACTTTAAAGATAAGTAAAGAAGTGTTTGGCAAAATCGTCTTATAAAATGTTATTAAAATTTATAATTGTAGTTAATTATAATTTTCTTTTATGTAATAATAATGGACATACTTTAAATATTATTAATAAAATATATTTTACAGATATTTATATGATTTTTAATATATAATATGAAATAATTTATGAAATATTTGAAATAAATTAAAAATAATCAAATTATTTTTAAAGAGTTTATACGTGACAAATATTTTATTTTTGTAATTTTTAAGCTCTTTTGTAAAAAATTTTTCGAAACTCATAAACTCACCAAGACGCACTATTGATCTATTTGCAAAATGAAATTGGTTACTGATCAGATATTTGGATTGGTTGGAGGTGTCAGGGTGTTGAAGAAGCAGACAGGGCAGAGGAAGGATTCTACATAAGATCGGGGATTACAGTCATACTAAAGAATTCCACAGTCAAAGATGGAACAATCATATAAGAAAAACTATAGGTGGGATCTCTCCAGAAGTGAGAACTGTTGCTTTCTTCACTAGGAAATTAACTGGGGGCCAAATAATTGTTTGTAAACAAAGTTTGGTTCTTCCTAACCACCAGAAGCGTAGCAGCCATTGACTGTTTGCTCTTCCTGAATAAAGCTGACATTTGTGGCCGCATTTTCTACGAGAAATCAAAGGTAAAAGTAGAATGAACCTGTTTGCCCTCTTCTCATAGGAAAAAGGTAGATTAAATTAATCAAACACAATGATGCACCAATGAAACAACTGCAGTTCACCATTCCTCTGGTTGAATCTGTTCAATGCAGCCTTAGTTGATAGAGCACGAGCATGAGGTCAGAATTCAGATGTATTGCCAAACAAGAATCACAAGACATGTATTTAATAAATCACAATAAGAAGGGACTGAGCTCATTCTTGTCTTTCTATATGTGGGAGATGAAGAAAAGTAGCTATGCTGGGATCTAGGTATTGCCTCATGTTTGGCTTGGGGAATTTTTTTTCCCGAATAAAAATCGTATGCTGGTTTTAAAGATTCTCGTGAACACTAATACCAAGTACAATAAGTAATGTTACAATAATTTATCCGCTACTTCCATTGAGTACAGTAATGTGCAATTTGTCATGCGCAGATTTGTATCAAAGGACCAAATCCCCTGTTAAGACAAAGTGCGAGTATCAACTTGCATGAAATAATATAACATGTCACGGCATGGGTCAGTGAATTCATCTCAAATACAATTAAAGTATCAATCTTCATGCATATTGTTTTACAGCATGAGGGAGAAACTAGGACACTGAGCCAGGAGTCCAATGTAAGTATGAGATCGAGTAATTTCACAAAAGTAAAAGAAACCGAGCCAAGATTCCACTGCAAGTATCGTGACCGACTAAATCCACCCCGAAACAAGTCTGTACCCCTTTTATTTTAGATGATGAACAGCCTACTAAAAGCCCACATCTCTCAGTGTCAAATCTCAAGAAAGCAAAAACTAAAGGGCAATAAGCCTCTTATTGAACGGCTTTTTGGGCTTTATCGGGTAGGATGTTATCTGGAAGTACAAGTTCTGGTGGAGTCTCACGGACAACACCCAGCATTGAATCATACTCCTCATCACGACGGGCAAACTTCTTGCGCAGCACCTTTTCAAACTCGATTTCATCAAATGACTTAGCATTTTCAGTAGCATGGACATTTGCAAGGTTCATATAATTGGTGGCAGATTGGGAAATGAAGGCAATCTCTTCATCAGTAAGCTTCCTTAGAAATTTGGCAGGATTACCAGCCCACACCTGTGACAAACAAGCTCCAAATTATATAGAATGTACTATGTAGTTGCAACTAAAAACACCGTCATAATTTAATTTCAACCAAGTCAAAATCTAAGCATGCAAAGATGAGGATGTGATGTTGAATAGGAAGTACACGGCTAAAAAATGCCAACGGACGCAAGCACTATTTTTAGTTTATATCCTCACGTCTCTATTTGGAGGGGGGTGGGGGTGGGAAGAAGATTTGAATAAAATTTATGGCCTGTAAAATGATATATAAGCAATTTAAATTTATCTCAAGAGTGAATGGCTTTCCTCTGGGAAAGGTAATAAATCATACCTCTCCGAAAGGGACTCTGGTATTCTGTCTCACTAGGGATCCTGCAGCAACCATGGCATTTTTCTCCACGACTACACCATCCAGCAGGGTAGCTCCCATACCAACAAAAGCCTCATCCTCAACTGTACATCCATGTACAACTGCACTATGGCCTGCATGTTTGAATTTTGTTAACATAGAATGAAGTCAGCAAATTGTAAAATCTGGAGATATTATCATCCTATATATTTAAAACTACATAAAACCCCAGCAAAGTTAATGCTAAAATATCAAATGAAGACAACCAAGTCCACTCACCAATAGTGACATTATTTCCAATAACAGTTGGGAGCACCTTCCCACTTATATTAGATTTTGCCACATGCACAAGGGAGTTGTCCTGAATATTCGTTCCAGAACCAACACTGATGCTATTCACATCACCTGTCCAGGAAATAGGTACATCTAATCAATCATAGCACAAAAATGAAAAAGTTCCCTTTTCTGTTACTAATCTTTTTAATCATATCATTTTTGGTTTGAGGGGGCAAGCAGTCTTAACTGCCTCAATAAATTTTTGAAATTTGTGAAGCCACTAAAGAAGAGTAGTGCAATAAGCCACAGTTTGGAGACACTCTTGCAGTCCTTTTTCAGGGAACTAGATGAAAATCAACAACCATGAAACTGAAAGCAATAGGATAATGATTAAGTTAATTTGTACAAGTGTCCCAATTATCAAAGTTCATTTAACTCACTGAAATGCAACAGCAATGAGAATAGTTCACTGAAATGAAATGAAAGAAATCAGAAAAAGAAGAAAAGATTGCAGCTTAGATCAGTCTCAGTGTAATCAATCTTCTCCAAACCAAATCAACTGAAAAATTCAGCACTAATTTCACAGATGTGGAAACAGGATACAGTGCTTGGCAGGGAAAGGCCACAGACTCCATGATCTACATCACTTGCAAAAAATATTACAAATCCAACTTCAAATTAAAAAGAGAAAAAGAAAAAAGGCATTTCCAAAATAGGCTCCACAACACATAGGAAATATTCAACTAGAACAACTAATATGGAACCTTTGAGTTAAGCACTAACCTCTCAGGACACATCCATACCATATAGATGATCCTCGTCCCACCTGAACATCCCCAATTACAGAGGCACTTGGGGCAACAAAAGCATCCTTATCAACCACCGGAGATTTATCAAAGAGGTTCATCAGGGTTCGATGCCTAGACACTGAGATCAACACCATTGAGATAAAAGAGAATGAAGTATAAATACATTCAAGAAGAATATAACATAAAAGGTTCTTGATAAAAAGTAGAATGATAAATTATAATTTCTGATGCAATATAAGCAGTAAAATATGGTAGTGCACTAATGCAAAAAACTTCTAATGTTTTAATATGGACAATAGCTCACTCATGTTACAGTTATGGAATCTCAATTCTTACCTAGCTTCATCTCTCAAAGGGTAGATTAACGCTGTAGATATTAAAAGGCACTTTTCAGCTTTGCATGCTGCAGTTTATACACTCTTTTTGCTGGTATTAACGAACTGGTTAATTAGTTTGCCTTCTTAGTCAAGTCACTTGTTCAAAGAACCGCAGGAATCATAAAACTTTCTCACAAATAAGAAGTAACAGAATCTCCTAACTTGTGCTTTTTTTTGCCAATTTGAAAGTCATCTTCCTCAATGATTGCTTCCTCGCTACACGTAAATCTTTAAAATGTTCATAACGCCACAACTGTTTTCATATTTATAATCAGTTAAACATTCATATACTTCTTATTCAAGTTTAAAAATCTCAGAAACAATGAATTCAAGTATGAAATCCGACAGCAATTAGAGAACTTTACAATTAATTGTTTTGTGCATTTCCATCCAGAAGATCAACAATGCCCATTTCCTCACTTTCAATCCACGACAATTTCCCTCTATCTGTAAAACTTCCCATTACCACAACTTGTTCCCAAAATTCAGAAAAAACTACAGTTAAAGAATTCGAAGAACAAAAACTGAACATTTGCGCCCTCTAGTGGCATATAGGGAAAAAGGAAATCGAGCAGCGGCTTAGAAATTAAAGAAAAATAGAAATGTGAGTGGTGGATTGAATTTAATGGAGCAGGACTCACGTTGTTCTTGGAAGTAGTAATTTCCCTGGAGGCGGCAACCCAGCCGATCCATGGCCTGGCCCGTTTCCCGAATCCAGAACCCTAAGGTATACACTGCTCTTCCTAAGCTCCCCATCCAATCGAATTAACAAAGTAGATATCTTGATTTGTTCTGATGAAAGCGAACTCGGATATATCAAGAGAACTTGATGCGTTTTTCGGCTGCTTTTCTGGCTGTTACATTCAAGAATAACTCGCTGGGCAGGTCGGCACGACAACCCGGGCAGATGGTTCGGGGGTTGCTTCTGACTGTGGAGGGGCAAATTCGGGATTTCAATCCTGACCTCCGACGACTCATCTTTCGGGTTAAAAATAAGAAACAGAGGCTCCGTTTATTTTATTATTTGTGTATTTTTTAAAAATAGTAAGAACAAGTAAAATAGCAAAAAAAATTTAAGAAGTAAAATAATTATAGTATAGGTTTTGTAGCGAAAAAATGATAACAAACACCGCCAGATTAATTGCAGAAAACTGGGATCCGGATTGATTTCGATTTAAATTCGGCATCCTTTGTTTATTATTTGGTGTGTTGGTTTTATGTATTTTTAAAATTTTGTTAAAATAATAATAAAAAAAAGAATAAAATTTTAAAAATATAATTATGAAAGTGCGTATTTAGCTGTGAAATTGTTTTAAATGAACGAAGAACAAATATTGAACAAATATTAAGGTAGCTTTTATGCAAAAATTGTTAAGATGAAATTGTTAGGAATTAAATACAGTTCAAGTGCATGAATTGTAAAAAAAAAAAAAAAAACAAGTTATTATTCTCAAGTTTAGTGTCTCTTCAATGCAAATCTTTGATTATACTTCATGTCTTCTTACTTGGAGAGTTAATTGAATTACTTGTCAGTAAGCGCATGTCCAAATAGACAATTTGTTACTTAATTCTCTCACTAGGAGTTACAAAAATTTCTCTTAATATTCAAAGTTCCATATTTAAAATGAGTTTTTAAGAAACCTTTTAAGTTTTAATAAAAAAATAGTTTTATAAAATTAATTCGATTGGATAAATAAAAAATTGTAGGCGCTGAACTTCTTACAACAAATTAAAAAACGAACTGTATTGCAATATATTAATTCATTACTTATCGGTGTTAGATTCAACAAATAGAATCAAAGTTATTCATAAACATCCAATTACCCAATTGATTTAAATTGGAGAATCACACGATGTTACAAAGCATGTTCCTCAAGTTTGCCGACATGGTTAATTTGCCACAATTGTTGAAAGAAATTTCAAAAGAAATAAATAAAAGGAAGTCAAAACAGAAAAGAAAATTCATATTATTTATTTTTTTCCGAGATTTTTTTGAATAACTCAATTTATAAACCTCCATGAACAGGGACAGTTTAGCTGTTCCTTTTCATTAGAAAAATACAAGATGCCAAGTATTATGTGACGATGAAAAGTAATCGAAATCAAAAAAATTACACATGAATATCACTATCAAGTCCAAACCAATAAAAGTAAAAAATCAAAGGGACAAGGAAATGTCCAAAAAGCCCAGCCTAGATCACGAACTATATAGTCTGTAACAATTCATAAGACGCCCCGTATGATAAAAGACGTATTCCCCAGACCGGAAGCGTTCACGCACTGATGCCGGTCCCGCCCTGATGTCCGGTCGAACCGGCCATATTGGCAACATGAAACTGCGAAGCATACTTCTGTGCTTTTCCCTCAGGTGCGATTACCGGAGGCTCATTGAGAAACGCGGAGTTACTGCTTATCCACCTGAAAGAAACCCAGAAAAAAGAAATGAAAAAGAATACAGCCCACTATTTAGAATAATCAATAATTATGGAAAATTGGATTTTTTTCAAAAAAGAAGGAGACAGAGAATATTTAGGACATACCAGCCATTCTTTTGTATTAATTTCTCAAGACTTGTCTCGCTTTCCGTGTCAAGGAGCTCCTTTTCAGTCGTGGGCTGTGGTTCAGTGCTTGCCTCGAGTATAAATTGCTGCACGTAATTGAACACATATATTACATGTCAAGCATTTCCCTTTCTGTATTTTTGCTAATAGCGCAGGCAATTTTAAATTTCTAAATGGAGATCAAAGCTACGGTTGTAATAACTGTTAGTTTTCAGGAGAGAAGACAAGACCTGGGTACGAGGTGACAGAAGAGAAATATCCCTCAAGTGTTCCTCCTCCTGCTGCTTCTTGGATTTCCAAAAGGCTTCAATTTCTTCATTTGTCAGTGATTTATTTCTCCTACCCTCAACTGAAAATGGAACACAAGAAAAGTCCCAAACATGAGCCCTGCAAGTGTGGCAATAACAGAAATAATATAACAAGGGAAAGAAGATCGTACTAACCAACATTAGGGTCTGGGACAGGAGAGTCCCAACCAGCCATAAGAGAACCCATGTGTGAATCTGCCACTCAAAAGTTTCAATTAACTGTTATTCTGTGTTTATGCAAACCATTTGAGTTTCAACGTCATTTTATAGACAGTATGCTTTTAATTTTTTATTTTTTAGAGATAAGAGTAAAAAATTTGATAGCTGGTGCTTGGTGGGATTTCATCATCCTGACCCCCGTTTTGATCTTATCTTGAATGAGATAACTACTTCAATATTATTAAATCTGACAAACCTTGATTTTGGTGGCTGGTTTCCTGTATGGACGTGGACTGGATTTTTCTAGTTGCCCATAGATTTTTCACAAAACTCGAAGAAAATATTTTAATTGATGATATGCATATTCAACCACCAGTACTAAAGGTCATAAAAGATGTTGGACCCAATTCTTATTGTATGCGACCTATTCCTATCAAAACATCATTAGTTTGGACAACGTCAGTGGAGCTAATTTTTTGGAACCAATGGATTCAATTTGCCATAAATGGGCTAGTCCCTGTAGCTCCATGACCGCATAAAGGTTTCTATACTATATTACTACGGGAATAAGAATCTTTGCGCACGATTATTTTTATGTTAAATTTTTTTTATTTCATCTATCATTTCCTTCTTTTCATTTCATCTACCTTATAGAATCAAATCATTTTCATTTTTTCAAAAATTTTTGATCTTATTTCATTCCCTATATTTTTCTTTTTTTTACTATTTTTATTTTATTTTCTCTCAATTTTTTTTTCAAATTCTATGGATATTTTTTTATTTTATTATTTTAGATATTCTTTAAGTTTAAATAATTTTATTTTATCAATTAAAATATAATAATATTATAAGTTATAAATAAATTTGTACACAAGAACGTGTGCAATTTTTAATGATGCATATAAATATTCAGGTTGCAGTACTACGGATCTGCTAACATGCCAAAAACCAAATACACTTTGTGCAAGAAGTCAATCCAAAACCCGTAAAAGTCCACAAACATTTGAATGCCTTCTGTTGTCTAAAACACGCCAACCCTACAGCACAGCAACCATGCCCATCGCCCTACAATACAGCTGGCATGCTACTAATTTACACAGCAGAAGGACAATTCTCTTCTTTGAACGGAAGAATCTGGTCAAGAACTCCCACTAGCACCATGATGGAAATTAGCCCCCGAAGCCCTACGAAAATGTGAGGGTGCAGACCTAATCCAAGACCTGCCACCAATCAAGCCCTCCGTTAAGTAGGGTGCAGCCTCTTGGTCCGACAGACTGCGAGACCAGTTCACCCTCTTGGTGGTCTTTGCACCTGGTCCGTAGCATTTGTACTCACCATAATATACAGTCCTGTATGCATGTATAATTCCAAGTTAATTAGGGAATGATAGCTAATAACATGGACTCATGACTTAAATTGAAAAGACACATACCTGTGCTTGGAGGAGTCACCCCAGTCGTCCCATCCCTGAGGCAGTATCACGTCCGACATGTAGGTCAAGGCATAAACCACCCGAGAGTAGGCGCCCCACGGCCGCCCCAGTAGCGCACTCTTCACGCCCGTTACCTTGCAGTTCAAGAACGTGAAGCCCGTGTCCTCCTCCGGTGACTGCCGCCGCTGGGCGGTTATCGCTCCGGTTCCTTGTGCTAGAGAGTGCAAGTGGCACTTCTGCTCCAAGCATTGACTGGTAGAGATTAGTAATCCCACAAAATTCAAAACTGTGGTAGTGCTGCATGTATGGCACTATTAAATCACAAAAATTGTTGCATTTAATTTACTTTGTTTCTTAAAAAAACCACAAAGAAAATTTTGACACTATTTTGCTGTAAGGATACCCCTTATTTATCTTCACCTTCTAATAATATTTTAATATGAACAATGCTTTATTTCAAATAACAAATAATATTATTCTTATAAATATATCGCATTAATAATATTTATTCAGCTATCATATTACAAACAAGCATTAATAATGTTTTATTCACGAATATCACATCATTAAATAACTCCCGACCCATCTTACCAAAATTTCACTAATATGTCTTTCTTTTTCTTTTACAAAATTCATTCAGTCATACTCAACATTCTACTATTTACTCTAAAAAATAAATTTCACCCTGTGATAACTCATAATCAATTTTGAGAGACGGACAGCCTTATCTCTAAATTTGCCACTTAACTAATATTTTATACAAGTATATTCACGTAATAGAGAATCAAGAAATTTTGGCTTTGGTTTGATCAACGAGAGATATGCTTCAAAACATTTACCCCAAGTATGCATTATTTCATTACTAGGAATCGGAATTCCAGAGAACTGAAAGGGTCTGAGAGTCGCACCTCAAACAGGGAGGCTCCGTTACCGAAAATGAAATCAACGTCTCCTTCAATGTAAGAATTGGAATAGTAATGCCTCCCCTGGTCATCAAGCAACGTGTCCTGACGTGACAAAATTCTGCAGTTGATGAATGCTGCCCTGTCAGCCGAAACTCTCAACGCCACTGCTTTTGCTCCCGCACCATAGCTATTCTGCACTTCTCACAATATATACATAAACATCCATAGGAAGACAGCACAACATATACAAATTATCACTAACTAAAGTAACCTGAATCGTGAGGTGACGGGCCATGAAATCAGAAGCCAAAACCGAGAAAGTAGGAGAATCAAAAATATCCCCACTGTTGCCCCACGTCACTACGGTTTTTCTAGCCTTTGTGCCACTCAGTGTAATGAAGGGCTTGTCATCAGGAATCATTATCTTCTCCTTGTAAACCCCAGGCTTCACCAAAATGAAGACGTGCTCCGAATTATTGGACGACACTGAATCAATCGCATCTTGAATTTTCCTATAATCCCCATTACCCGATCGATCAACTTCTATAAGAACGGCCGTCGACAGATCAACTGAAGATCTTGACCCACAGCTAACCAGACATAAGGCCAGGAGAACGACGGAGATGCAAATTCCAGGGCTCTCCATTCACGATTCAAAGGCGTTACAATTAGTAAAAGTTGAGTCTGGATCGACATAAATACATGCGGAGGAATTTAGCAAGGCGCGCCATTTTTCTTTATGGAGACGTCAGATCTTTGACGTTAGAAGTTAGCAGGGAGCAGGAAAGTATGTAGACGAGTTGAAACGGACGTAAGAGATGTATGAAAAAAAAAACGTGCGGGTTGCAACTGCCATTCCTTTTCTTGACTTTGAGAAAACCCTAAATTATCGCATTAATGACGAACGTGAAGAGTAACTGAATGCTCATTGGAGAGGGGATGGGCTCTTTGATGATTTGGGTTTTGAAGTCTGTACTCAAATATGGGCGTAGCATCATGGGTGTGGTCTTGGAAATCTGCTTCTTTCCAACGGTTCCATGGAATAGGCGCGAAAGCTTGCGTCTAGGATCGCCTAGATATTCTCTTCCTCCTCGGATTTTCAGACCAAAAAAAAAAAAAAAAAAACGCATTTTCATGTTGTACACACACAGTCGTTTGACGTTTTTGCGGGTTAATTTTTTAGGGTAGTAAAAATGGCTTAAAATTGAAAACATTTCTCAATTTTAGGACTTACAACTCTAACTTAACTGGAATTCTACATGTGAAATGCACATGAACAAGAAAATTGAGGCTTTCCTGTGGGTGTCGTTGGCACTAGGATAAATGACATGGACAAATGACGTGTTTAAAAACGCCAAATATGATGTGTAAAAATTCATTTTTTATCCCATAAATATGATCGTACAACATTTTTGTCCTTTAACTTTCAAGTGTGTCAAAAATGTTATTTCGCATATTTGTCAAATTTTTTCAATTTCAAAACATTTTTGCCATCCTAAAAAGTTAGATGACAAAAACACTAAATGACCCTATTTATGGGACAAAAAATGCATTTTTACCTATCTTACAAGCATTTTTAAACACGTCACCAGGCCATACCATTTATTTGAGCACTACCATTGGAAAATCTCAAATTTTCACTTCACACGCACTTCACGTACAGAAATCTAGTCAAATTAGGGTTCAAGTCCTAAAATTACCAAATTTTTTAATTTAAAAACATTTTTGTTACCTTTGAAAGTTAAAGGATAAAAACGTTACATGACTATGTATACAGGACAAAAAATGCACTTTTTTCATCACTCTTATTATTTCTTGAGGAGACATGATGGTTCTTGTTGCATGAGCGGAAGGGATTATTAGTATCAATTATCTGTAGGATTGATCCACCAAACAACAAATTTCAACCAATATTTCCTTTTAGCCAGGCTTTAATTAAAATATTTGATTAACTAACGCATGTGGATTTTGCTATTTTTCTAATTATTACATAAATGATGCTGTGCGTTGTAATTTAGCATGATTATTATGGCTATTAAATTTCTATAGCCTTTTATTATATCTACGCATGCATGTGTGTATGTGTGTGTGTGATTAATAAATGTGAATTGTCAAATATGAACCCTTACACCACTAGGGCAAAAATTCTCCGCATGTTCGCCAGAAAAAAATAGATTATTGCTTTGATCATCCTATTCAAGTCCGAGCCGCATGCATTTGAAAGAAATAAATAAATTACCAATTTGATATGTGTTTGATATGTATTACTTTATTTTTTGAAATAATTTTTGCTCCAAAATATTAAAATAATTATATAATACCACAAATCATCAACAAACATATCTCAAGTTTAAATAGTTTAAATATACTAGCTTAGTTATGTGAGTGGGTACGTGCAATGTTACTGTCTTAGTAGTGTATCAACGGAACATTCTATGTATGTTTAAAAAATTTGGACAGGCACAAGTATAAATGCATATAACCAACCCATGAAGGGAATTGATTCAAAAACAAATAATTGATACAACATTGGATATTAAACCTGTGTGTATCACAAGATAATGCAAATTAAATCAACGACATATATGATGGTTACTGGCAATGTCTCCGACAAGAAAAATATATATGCTACGAACGTAACCTGTAATAAAATGATTTAAATTATAGTAAGCAATATTATCGTACTACAAATATTACTAATGAAATATGTTCAAAAAATTAGTTGTAACAGGTTTGCAATCACCTTTGTATTCTTTGGCAATGGTGCGTTGATAACAAAACAGATATAGGTAAAAAATATCACTTTTTGATAATTGCCTAGTACATATTATATCACCTAAATTGTTCCGAACAAAACAGGTGAAAAACGATAAAAAAAAAATAAAAATTCCAGAAACTGTCAATGCTTGCTATAAATTCTAGGACAAAAATTCTTTTAATTTTATAATCAGAGGTACTCAATTTCCTCCCTAATGTTTGGTTGCAAGATTTTTGCATTCCTTACTTAAGTGACACTTGGGCCATAATTGATATGAATGGACTGAATTTAAGAATAAAATGAAATTAAGAAATGAATGAGATGATTTACTATATCCTGGTTTGGTATGCACAAAAATGGTATTAGAAATAAGAATAGAATAAAATTGTCATTTTATTATCTTATTTTTATATTTAAGAATGATAGTTAAAAATAAATATAATGAATTAAAGATAAATATTTTTTAATAAAAAGGACATTATTTGAAAATATATAATTAATTATAATATCTTTCTTATATGACTATATATATAAATATATGTATTTAGATATATAATAAATATTTAATATTTACACAACAACACAATATTTATATTGCATGCAAAAATTATTTATTTATATACATAGCAGTACTTGAACAAACATATATAATTGATCTTTAATTTGCTTATTGTAAAATAAATATTTATATAGTTTTATTTTTAATTTTATCTAGATATTCATTATATGAAAAATGTAAATATTCAATTGATATTATTATATTAGCAACTTTTATGAGTAATATACTAAACATTTATGATACACACACACACACACACACACATATTTCCATTATATTATGTTTATTTATTAACCAACACGTGTTAAATTTAAAAATAATTTTTATTATTTCTAAAAATTAATTAAGTAATTTTATTGGATGTGTAAATATGAATATATAGTTTACATATTTTGCATATATCTTTATTAAACTATAAATAAAAATGAGATTATATATATTATTAATATATATGTATATATTAATTTTAGGTAGTAATGTCTGTGTGTATTAATATTTTCAAATATGAAATTTTTATATTAAATTGATTTATTAATAATGTATAATATTTTTTATATAAATTTTGTAAGTTTAAAAATTAATAAAACTATTTTAATAGTGTTAAATATAAGTCATTCCCAATAATGTGAGAATGAGTAAACCATGGGGTTGGGGAGGAATGGATATTCCTTATTTTTGGGAATATTGATACCTAATGAAACGATGATTCCCTAGTATTTAGTCATACCAATAGTAGAAAAAAGAATGATGTGGAAATCGCCGTGCTATTCCTACCTCATTTCTGCATACTAATTATGCCATTAATATAAGATACTAATTAATCCTTTGGATACACACACACATATATATATTAAAGATAAAGGTTAAATAAGTAATTAAACTTTATGACAATAAAAAATTGAACTCTGACACCTTATCTAGAATGGGTCGTAATCAAATGCACCTTAAATGTATAAGATTTACAAAGAGGAAAAAAAGGATGATAACATGGTTGTCTTTGCCTGCGAAATATAATAAATTCAATAAATAAAATAACACTTAATCATTTCAAGGATCACACGAACACTCAAAGCATGAAAGTTCTTTCTTCTTGTCAATCTTCTATATTTTATTCTATTTCATGGAGGTGATTTTCTAACTTCATTTGTCTTTTTCTAGTTTCAAGGAATTCTTTGTCATGATAAATGGGATTTCCAGTTACCATTTTCATTATCAGTTGCAGGAATTTATCATAAAAATGGGATTTCCAGTTACCATTTTTTTAAAAAAATCTAATTATAGGTATGGAATAGATGCAGAATAATAAACTGGATCAATACATATTCCTGTTTATTTGCTTTATTTAATTACATTATTCGTAGTCGTCAATACTGGCATGATTTGCAATCATTTTGAAATCATTGTGCCTTAAATGTTATGTGCTTCTATACATGACTGTCTCTCCCTATAAAATGCAGTAACTTTTAACATATCATGTACCATTCTATCATTTCAAAATTTCAGGAACACCCAAAGCATGAAGACTTCTCTTCTCCTCGTCATACTCCTTTCGTTCGTTCTATTTCATGGAGGTTATTTACTATCCCCCCATCTATCATTTCAGTTAGAATTTTAGTTCTTATTAGTTCTTTGTCATATTAATTTCCTACAACTGATATATTCTTCTCTTTTATATATATTTTTAATATTTCCGCTGGAGAGAAGGTTGACAACTTAAATTGAGAGAACGATTTAACTGTTAGCTTGATTATTTGAGTAGTAACGTCACACCGGTCTAGTATTGATTTTTAATTCTAGTCCTTCAAATTCAATGATGTGTGTATGTAATAAATTTATATATATATATATATATATATATATTAATTTATGTTGCAGGTGAATCCCAGGATTGCACACAGAACATTCCCTTTGAAGGGCCGTGTGAGACAGAGTTGTGCACGGAACAATGTGCAATAAAGCTTTTCGAATTTGCACGAGGTTCTTGCACAGAGGGATCACTTACTTGTAAATGCACTTATCCATGTCCTCCTGTGAAGTAAACTCTGGATTGTGATCCATAAGCTAGCTTCAAATAAGTCGAAGAAATGTTCTCAATATGATAAATAAAGTACAATATTTTTCCTCCTACTTGAAATTACGTCAAATAACAATTTAGGTTCTCATCAATGTTTTGGGCGGTGATTACAGTTACAACAAGTGGAATGGAACAAGGGTACGAGGATTAACATTTTTTTTTAAGAAAAAGACTTTCTGATTAGTTCTTTACTCTCTTCTTTGAAGTAAAGAAAGAACGAAACACCAACAAATAAAAGCAAACAGATGGCAATAAATGTTTTTTGCCGATCAAAGTAACTTTGATAGTTTATATGGACAAATACTTGTTGTAATGCATTAAGTTTCCTTTCTCATCTCTATTTACAAATTGTGTTGGATTCTTATGGACCACCGACTTCCGCTTTTATAATTATCTAGTACAATAATATGTGGCTTCGTGTAATCTATGCGCCAAATATGTTTTTAAAAAATAAAACTAAAGTGTGTAGATTAGAAAAATAAAATGACTACCTAGAGAAACCCAACAAATATGTGACATATACTAAAAAAATGATGAATAAATTAAGAGGACAAAACAGAAAATAAGACTTTAAAATATTTGTTTGAAAGAAAATTGACCCGAAGAGATGTCTAAAAGATTATATTGAGGAAAGGCACAACACTTTTATTTAGCTCTTAAGTAGGGTCGAAGGCATGGCTTTGCTTAATTATTGAGCATTATCACTGGAAATGGCGCCACGTCGGAATGCAATATATATGCTGAAATATGAAATACATATTCTTCCCAAAATTGTGAATTATAGTGTAGAGTTGGCATGGATAGATGGAAACACTCAGACAATTTTCAATAAAATTCAACTGTATCTGCACCTATATTCTATGAACTTTCTTTTTTTTTTTAATTGTCTATCTAAATTTGTCTACAATATGTACTTTTATTTCATCATTGCAAAATTTACTTAATCGATAGTATAAAAATAACAAATTGTATATTTATTTACTTTTTTTTCTGAAGGGAAAATTATTACAAACATCAAATTATGCTGTTTTTTTTTTTTGGGTAAATATATATGTATAACACTAATAGAATCTAACAGGGTTGGGAAGCCATTCCAAAAATTTGTCTCAAATTAGGATGAATTGGGAACAAACTTGCGAAAGTTCTATAAAAGTTGTCCTAAAAGAAATTTGAAGTACTAAACTGCCCCAAAGCTGTTCTAATTTGGAGTGGGTTTTTGAGAAATCTCAAAATTTAGACATAGCCTCTTAAAATTGTTCCAATTTGAAATGGTTTTTGGAAAGTTGACCGCATTGAAAAACTCATTTCAAAATATTGGATAGCTTGAACAAATGGTCTCAAAGGACGGCTTTACTATATCAGTATTTGAAATGGTTTATAACAAGCATTTCAATTTAAGATGGTTTTCCGAAAGTCATGTCAAATTTGGAACAACTTTTAAAGGCCGTCTCCCCCAAAAGAGAAGTCTAATTTGTAATTTGATTAAGCACCTATTGATTTTGCTATTTTTTTTAATTATTAGATAAATGGTGCTGCGGCTTGTAATTTAGCATGATTATTATGGTCATAAAATTTCTATAACCGTTTATTGTATCCACACACGCACATATGTGAGATTGATAAATGTGGAAGTGTCACGTATCATCTCTTACACCATGGCAAAAATTCTCCACATGCTTTCCAAATGTTAGTGGGAAAGAAATAAATTATTGCTTTGATCATCCTATATATTCAACCTCGAGGCGCATGCATTTGAAAGAAAGAAATAAATTACCGATTTGATACGCGTTTTATACATATCATTTTATTTTTTGAAATAATTTTTTCCTCAAAAATATTAAAATTATTATATAATATCACAAATCATCAACATATCTCAAGTTAAAATTTTAAATATGTATAAAAAGAACTTCTATTTTCAGCCTCGTATTTAACATTTATTCGATGAATCAAACTAGAGACAATAAAAAGTGCAGACGGAAGGCTATTAAACAAGAAAAGATATCCCCTCATGTGAACAAACGCAACCTTTGAAAGGTGAAAAGATGGAGACATCATATATATATATATATAGTTATTCCATTATGTCCATATAATTGGTGGCGAATTAAGTAAGTTCAGATTCTCTACTATAAATCAATATTTTACGTTTAATTGTAGTTAATGTCAATTTTGTGGAGAAATTATTTTGCTACACAAAAAGGTTGTGCATAGCACCTCATATGTCCATCTCCTTATCTTTAGGAACATTTCATCTTTAAAGGATCATCTTCCTCCTCTTTCCATGCAATGCTGATTCATTCAACCATTTGGAAATCTTTTCTCAAATGCATGATACTTTACCCAAAGATTCTTCCCAAGTTTCGCTCCCCAAGCGTTTTCTTTGCTCATGATTATACCAATGAGATCGATATTGTACTCCTCAGATCTCTCGCAAAATCCCCATATTATTATATTCTTTCAATTAATTATTTTACAAAGTTCATTTTAATCAAGCCACACATATACATATATTTATTTTTATCAAGTTTTGTATTCCAGTATTCTTTTACAAATAATACAGCTCTCCAGCTTCGTAACAATTATTATATGTTTATACTATATTATTAAGCTAATAAGGTTTTTTTCTTACACAATTGTCTTTATTTTAAATCCTTTTAATTTTTTGTATCCTTTTATTTCTCACTTTTCTCTCAAATTTGCTCTCTTTTAAATTCTTTTGATCTTTCTCATTTTTTTTATTTTAAATACTTTGCACAATTTAAAATTGCATAATTAATCTTATTTTAAAATTTTTTTCTATATCTTGTTTTCTCCTTTTTTTTTTTGTCTTATTATATTTATTTTTGTTTCTCCCAATTTTTTTCTTTTTTCCATATTCTTTTAATTTTTCTTTATTTTCTTATTTTGAATATTCTTTATTTTTAATTTTAGTAATATTACTTTTATTTAAAATATAATAATTTTATAATTTATTAAAAATGGTTAATGCATTGACCATGCAACTTTTACTCGTTTATATGATTTGCATATCGTTGATCTTAATATCACCACCATCTCCAAAAGGGAAAATTTAAAGCAGAAAAAAAAAACTAATTAAGTAGGTAAAAGAAACAATGAGAATTCCCAATTATTTTCAACTCCCTTTTACTTAGAAGAGGAAGGGCCTAGAAACAGGGAAAAGAGCCTATTTTGTGTAACTTTGGTTGAAAGAGGTGGACAATCTATGATAAGGATTCCAAGATATTAAGGGCTGCCCATTTGATACAGATTCTTGCTGCCAGAATATTACCAGATGAGAAGGGCCCTCCACCTGCATATGAGAAATACCTCCATGCCATGGATTCATTGCTACTTGTTCGAATTAAAGGTGGAATTATCCCTTAATTTCACCCAACTTCTCAAATTAACTTCAATAAATAAGCACATAATCAATGGTCTTCCTGGTTTCGATGCTTTTCAGCAAGTCAAAATATAGTGGACATGGTTATATTGAAGCTGCCAAGAACTTGAAATCTTCATGCACGTGACAAAACCCTTGAGAATCACTGTGATCATACAAAATGCATCCTTTTGGTATTGCACGATTAAATTAGGTGAAAGAGACTTTAGGGAACTATCATGTGTTATTAAAGACTACATCTTGTGGACTTAAACAAAAGGAAAATGTATAAACAGTTGATTTGAAACCCTCCAATCACAGTATATCGTGAATATTTAAGTGAAGTGGATTCCTAAGTTGAGAGATTGTAGGGGCAAGATTCTTTCAGAATTAAGAAATGGGAATCAATCTTATCATAATCCGTTGTTTTTAAAAGCAATGCTATTGGGTTTGAATTATATGGTACTATTAGGAATAAATTCTATTGCAATGGAAAGACTGAAACGACAGCAAAATAAAGGTATATATGTCAGGTGAATATAGTTCGGCAAATAACTTGGGACTGGAAGAGGAAATTCATGAAAAAGTTCCATAACAAAATTGAAAGAAATCTGATGTTTCATACAAATAAATAAAGTAATATTATTTTTAAATATAAATTTTATATCATTCATAAAAAAAGATTAAAAAAAGATTTTTTTCAAACAAGAATAGAATAAATTAAACTTGAAATAAATGAATGAAATAAATAATAATTTGGGGTGTAGAATTAAAAAATAAAAAATTAATTACAACTTGTTGATTACATTGTGCAACTAAATTAAATTCATATTTTTCATATATATATATGTGTGTGTGTACACCATGTATTTTTAAAACTCATGGATATGCTTCAGTGAAAAAAAAAAAAAAGAAGGACGACAAAGAAAGCCAAAGCGACACTGTGACTCGTATTTTCAGCATCGAAACTTGTTGATTTTGTATTTTCATAACGTCAATGAAATCTGCCAGAGAGAATAAAAAGTAAAGAAAATTAATCCATTAAGCTAAAAAAGCACCAATATCCCACCAAAAGAAGGCTATGTTTGTTTTCAAATTTTTAAATTTCAAAACACGCATTCAATTATTATATTTTTAAAATTTTATTTCTTTCTTTTCTTCATTTTTACCCAATTTTTGAAGATAAAAATGTTTAAAAACATATTTAAATTTAAAAACAAACATAGCCTTAAGAACCCCCAGTGCATTTTCATCTCACGGGAGTGTGTTTTCATGGTGCTGGCGCATCTATCTTAACAAAGTAGGGGACTTCGGATTGGGGGATCTAATGCCGCCAGCTGGTTAGGATTTCCCCCAGCTTATCATCCACTTGCTGATAATGACATATATTGTGAAAAGACAAGAAAAGGACTCTTCCGGAAGTATTCAGCACTCAGCAAAAGCTTCCTTCTCATCTTTTAGTCTTCTGCACTCCTCGCTTTCTTCTGAGTCCCTTATTCCATGTTGTGACCCTTTAAGCACAAGAGAATATAACCTTTAACACGCCCACCTCCCAGCCCCCCACCCTTCGAAAGATAACAAATTATTATTCTGCAACTTGTCCCAATGCATCAGCTTTTCTTCTGTATATATAAAGACTTTGTGGTAGAAACCCTGTCACCAACAGACACAATCCTTTCACCCTTGACTGAGGCAATTGCTCTCCCCTTTCCTTCAAACAAACCCTTACTAACTTTTTTGCTCTAATTATCCGACTCCCTGCTTGGCATCAAGCTCCATGTCATCTTGGCGTGGCGGCGGCGCCTCCTCCTCGTGGACGCCTAAGCAGAACAAGCAGTTTGAGGAGGCTTTGGCGATGTACGACAAGGAAACTCCCGACCGGTGGCATAACATTGCCAGGGCGGTCAGTGGGAAATCAGCGGAGGAAGTGAAGAGGCACTATGAGGCCCTGGAGAAGGACATTACAAAGATTGAGACCGATCAGGTGCCGATACCTAATTACAATGAGCAGAGGTACGTACTATAGACAGATCATATCTGCTCTTTTTTTCACTCATCATTTTCTCTTCCCTCATAGAGACTTACTTCATGAATAATTAATTTCACAGGATTCTGAAGAATCCGAAGCCACAGTGATCAGGTCATCGGCTGAGTAAATTCTTTTCATTTCCAGTGGAGAAGCATGGCGCATGTGTTTGGCATGGGCGTGGTGCCTTGCCGGAAGAACTTTGTCTCTTTCTCCAAGAATGTGAAAGATGTACTGTTAGTAGCGTTTTCACTCTCTATGGGGTTAAAGCAAAATAAGATCAGGCTCTGATATGGTCGTATGACCTTGTAGCATGTTGTGGGACGATGTGTGATAATTATACATCCTACGTTTGTGCTTGTTTTTGGATTACCGACATACCCAGAAACGTCCCAAGGAATGGTTGTTTTCCTTGTTTTTATTTCTGCGCTATGAATGTTTTGAAAAATTCCTAGACTATGTTTGTTTTCATTTTCCACCTCAGAAAACGTACAATAGAATCATTACACTTTCAAATTTTCCATCTCTTATTTTATACAATTCTTTAAAAAAATACACTTGAAAACAAACACAGACCTAGTTAACTGATGCAGAAACGAGTATGACTGAGGTAGATTATATTCAATTGAATGCTTCGAATCAAATTCATCAGTGATTTGCCAAAAAAAAGAAAAAAAAAAAGGGGGTTGCTGAGTGTCAGTGAGAAAAGTGGAGGCATGCCAAGCGAGAGCTCTACATCCCCCGTTGCACTGCAACGAGCTTCCATTTTATATGAAAAATATAATAATCCGTAGATCGACGTGCCTTTTCAGTTCCACTTTTGTTTTCCGTGAAACATAGATATACCAAAATATAATCTCCGAATGACTGCAAACAAGTGAGAGACGAAATCAAATATCTGCAATGCGGAAAGTTTCTGGCCTGCATTATCTTAATTGTTTTCCAAAATTCATTGACACCAAAAAAAAAGTTTTTAAAAATAAATACTACTTAACATATAAAATATTATTTATAATCATTCGAAGAAGGGAAATATTAAGGGCTATATATATATATATATATATATATTAAAAATTATATAAACATAGAAATTAAAAATATCGTCACTAGCGTACAAATTAAATTTGTCATATGGCCCAGTTCACTGTCTTCAAGCGCATCCCCGTCTCGGATTTCGATTCAGCTGAACATTGTACACAGATTCAAGAACTCAGAAAACAGACTTCTGTTAGCTATTAATCTTGATGGACTGATTCCTATACAATTTATCTTATAACCATAGTTAGTTAAGTGCGTCAATTTAACCTCATGACAACTTTGCGTTTGACGTGAAGACGAGTGCACCTGTCGTCCATGCACCAGTTGAACAGAAAATAATTTTAATTCTTTGAAAAGAACAGTGTGGCTTCTCGTTAAAGTATTGATCATCCACATTGGCAATTTTATACATGTATATGTATGTATGTATAAACTAGTATTTTCCATAAACCAACGGTAAAATATATCATGCAAAACATTTAGAGCGAAGCAGAAGGATGAAATTGAATTCGAGTCCCTTTGGCTATGTTTGGAATCCCACTTTCAACCTTCACACCATTTTCAATATTTTATATTATCTAACATATCAGCCAACAAAAACTCTATTTAAATTCAAATTTTAATTTTCGCTCTCTTACATATATCACAACGAATTATTATTAATCATTATACTTATTTATAATGAAGTTAATACCTATACATATACAAAAACATACTCACATTACATATATTTATATTTTAAAAACTAATTTTTATTCTTATATAACATCACTCTATCGAATCATTATTATATATTTTATACATATATAAATACTTAAATTTAAATAAAAATATTATTTATCCCTTCAAAATTTTCTTCCAAACATATTATATATCTTAATACAATTTTCACTAATAACCATTCTGCGTCACAGCCCCTCTTCCAAACATAGCCTTTGTGAAGAACAACTAACATGGCGGCACTACACAGTAGAACAAAAGGCAAAAACGGATACATGGAAAACATAATTAAATTTAAGTCTCTGTATTCATTTGGGATCACACGATTCGAGAATAGGCTAATTTTTACTTTATTTTGATGCATTTGTTTTTCTTGGACTTTTAATATATTTTGAGATATATAAACTTCGGCTCACGTCTCATATCATTGCTTATATTAATTATATGTCATTATTAGACCTAATTAACTGTTGTAACGTTTTTTAGTTAACAAGAGTTTCTCTGTTTTCCTTAGAAATTGTGCGGCCAATTTTTGTGAATTAAATCAAGTCATTTCGTATTAGTTTTATATAATTTATAAGTATCAATCAGATTTTGATATATTAATTGTGACTGTTTACATCGAATTTGATTTTGAATTCTATATGTTAGCTCAAGTAATTAGTGGATAGTTCACAACATCCAAAATTGGATTCAATTTCATTCTTTGCTTTCGTTCTTTGTTAAGATTCTTCATCCCAGCTCCTTTGCTAACCCCACCATTGCTTTCTTTCGCTCTATCATGAACATCATACAAAATTAGTTCTTTGTATAGTTATCTCTAATATGCAGCACCTTTTTTTCCACAATGTTTTTTCATGGAGGGAAAAGCAAAGATAACATTGAGGTGGATGACCAAAGGAGCTCACCCCGCAGTATACAAATGAGGTGGGAGTTGAGGCAAGGTAGGGGTGGGACACTGGCATTGTATTGCCAATGTAAGCTTAACTAACAATTAAATGCGAATGTCTATATATCTAACATGTGATATTTGTAATATCCTAAATTCATGTCATTACTTGAAAGCCAAGACCTTGGGATTGGAAGAAGAGACCTTACATAAAAACGCAACAAGCGTGCAGGTTTACTCGATGTTGCACCTGGTAAGGTGTATTGTGTCTCAAGCTTCAATCAACTATACTTTTTTATTTATTGTTTTTAAACATAAAAAATATATTGAGTAAAAATTTATATGAAATATTAAGTAAAATAAAAATAATGTAAGATAAAAAAAATATAGTTTTTTATAATTTTTCTTTTATATAAAAATGCTATATAAATTATATATATATATATATATGCAACAAAAAATATTTAACGCCAATTTTTTTCATGTGATTAAAAATTTAAGCACGTGAATTTATTTATTTTAAACATTTCAAATATTTTTTGCATTTTATTTTGTTTTTGATTATTAGTAATTTTTATTTTATTTGATGTGTCCTTAAATTTTTTTTTATTTAATGTATCTTTCATATTTCAAAAAATAATTCATTGATAACTTAAGATATTTGCACATGACAAAATCTGCTGCACTTGATGCACCCTCACGTGCAGGATCGTGAAGACTGGACTTGCGCTTGTAAAACAACAGTAATTCAGCACTAACAACAAGCCCAATGTATCAGAAATTTTAGCCCACTGGGGTTGTATGCTCTTGGGCCATGCTGTACCACCAATTGTCGCGTTTTCTGAGAAAACAAGAGCAGCACACATGTCGCATTTTGGGCTAAACTTTATGCGATTTTAAAAAGGGTTGTCGCTACTCTCAACAATCGCACCCAGCTACCGTATCAAAAACATACTCGTATAATAATTATATAATATATGTGGCTTTTTTTTTTTTTTAATTTATTTTCGATTTACTTGCTGACACGTGATGTTCTTTAAATAACTGGACAAGTCCAGGTTCTTCCTTTCATTTAGAAATCGACGGTCTTGCCTTTTTTTATTCGGTTTAATGATTGTCTCTCAAGTGGCGTCCAAGGCCATACAAGCACTAAGTCTATTTAGGGTCTTTGTCAAGACAAAATATGACAAACAAGACAACTTCAAATTGTAATTAATGGGTCCTTACCTCCAAACTCCCATTACAGCATTTGTTCAAAAAAATGACGATAAAGACAATAAAAGTCCTACCACAATAATTGGTAGGTGAATTTTAATTTATATTATTATATTTAGGTGTCATGTATATTCTATTAACACAATTTTTCTCTAATCAAATCCTACAAACGAATTTTTGTTGTCACTTTTGTCTTAATGTCGCCATGTTTGATATGTTTATATTTTAATAGGATTTTGGATGAAAAGTAAAGATCCCATTGAAAAATTTAACTAATTTTTAAAATTCACATTTTGCCTTTATTTCTGAAATTTTTATACTTTTTTTTTATGGAAAATGATGCCTCCATCAATACTCAAATGTAAAGATGCTTTGTTTGTAATACAGTAAGATTTTAAGCCAATCAATTATAATTATTACAATTTGAACCTATTTTTTTATTTTTAATCAAAAATTAAAATTTAAGTATTGTAGTAATAGATGAACTTTTTATGACAGTTAATTTCTATCGAAAATTTTAATAGAAAAAGAAATATGCCAATTCTTGAAGCAGAAAGTTTTGTAATATAAAAAAGGAGATAGATGTAACTTGTAATTGTATAATTTGTAAGAGATGTTAGTCTAATCTACCCATTAATTTATAATATATTAAAATAAATTATGCAGCCAATAAACACGTTAAAAAATGGCGGCCAGGCGGCCAACCAAGAGACCTAATGTAAACCGGCTCAATCTTGGGAGTCCGGGAGCACAGTACACAGATATATGGGTTCCGTGCTCAGGGACTGGCTAAGTCCCATCCATTGTCCACGTTAAACACATGATACAGAAACGACACTTTTCGGTCCCATTGTCCGCCCCCCCCCCCCCCCTTTCTCCCTCTCCCCAAAATCTTTTTATGTACTCCACGACACTTCAAGAAACCAGAAAAGAACGGGTTTTTTTTTGATATTATAGGGCATTAAAGAGCAATCAAGAATCAGTTTTGGAATTTAGGTTTTCGTTTTCTTGGATTGGATTTGCGGGAAAAATGAGTTTCAGGGAGGAGGGAGACGATGGGAGGGGAGATCTGAGGAAGCCATTTCTGCATACAGGGAGTTGGTATCGGATGGGTTCGAGGCAGTCAAGTCTGATGGGCTCTTCTCAAGCTATTAGGGACAGCTCTATCTCGGTCTTGGCTTGCGTCTTGATTGTGGCCTTGGGTCCCATCCAGTTTGGTTTCACAGTACTGTTCCTCTAATCTTACTTTGATCTCCTGTGATGCTCTTTAAGTGCTTTGATCACTGATGTTTGATTGCTCAATGTTGAAATTAAGCTGATCTTGAGCAAGCTGATTCCTTTGTTGCTACAAATTGAAGTGATTTTGAACTTGGGCACCTGGAACCTTTTTAAGGTCCTTTATTAGGATGATTGAATTGTATTGTATTGTAGAACTGAACTTTACAGATTTGATTATCGTGGAGTTTGAGAAAAATGCTGTAGTTCTTGATGTTGGTTTTGGATTAGTACTGAATTTCGTAGTGCCCACTGACTGTTTATCGGCAACGTATGAAAATTGGTGGGGTATTTAACTTGTCTCTAAATCAGAATTCATCTGTAAAACTTGAGTAGATATTATTAAATTACAATTTTTTGTAGAGTATTTTGCGACATTGATTGTAAGCTTAGCCTTAAGACTAAGAGTTAATGACAATAGAAACCGAACTTGATCTTTTTGTCGGGTCGAGGTGATGAAAAATAAGCATTAAATTGGCCCTTTTTATGACTGAAACATATTATTGGCTCTTGAATGCTGCCACTGTTGTCAATTTTTGCTTGAGTTTAAATTATGTTTTGTGTTCGTGAAATTTTTTTGGTCGTGATGTGATCCTGGGATAATTTTTGGTGGCACTTGATTTGAGCCTCATGATGGTTCCTATGGAAACCATTTTGTTCTTAAATGGAAGTAGTTTTTCGATTTCCAGCGCTTAGATACCAATTCATGCTGCCAAATTAATCTGTTTGTTGAGGATATGTCTTTGTCTTCCTATGGATATTTATGGTTTTTAATACGAGTTAAATCAACTGATACAAGTTATATGAATTACCTGTTCTTTGGGTCATAAAGTGTGGGTACTCCTCACCAACACAATCTGCAATCACCAGAGATCTCAAGCTTACAGTCTCGCAGGTTTGTGGCTACAAATTTTTCTTGTTTCATTTATCAGAGTTTGTTAATTTTGTATAATAACAACAATGATTGGGGCAGTTCTCCTTATTTGGTTCATTGTCAAATGTCGGAGCTATGGTTGGGGCAATAGCTAGTGGTCAGATTGCTGAGTACATTGGGCGAAAGGGGGTATGCACTGTTTCTGTTATCTGAGTTGATTATTTAGATCTCACTGTTCAGTTTTTGTGCTGATCCGAAATTCATCTATTTGCTGACTTGTAGTCCTTAATGATTGCTGCCATACCTAATATTGTTGGCTGGCTTTTCATATCATTTGCGAGAGTAAGATTTTCAAACACTTTTGTTGGCATACTGCCTTTTATTTTTTAGTTTCTGGGTAGCTTTGATATTTCTATTTTCATTTTTATTTTACTTTGAATTTAGGAATTTTCATTTCTTTGCATGGGAAGGCTGCTGGAAGGATTTGGTGTGGGAATCATCTCTTATGTGGTAAATACAGAGCTTTTGTTCGGTTTTCAGAAAGTTATACTAGTCCTGCTAGAAATATTAAATTTTATTCTCTATCCTTATTTGATACAGGTACCTGTATATATTGCTGAGATAGCACCACAAAATTTGAGAGGCTCACTGGGCTCAGTAAACCAGGTTTGCTAGTGTCACTAGTTTACGCTTCATTTAGACCTGTCATGCTACAAGATGGGGCTGATCTTGCTTTTGTCAATGATGTAGCTCTCTGTGACAATTGGAATCTTGCTGTCATACCTACTGGGACTATTCTGTAATTGGAGATTCCTTGCAGTTCTTGGTAATTTTGTACGGAGCCTTTTAACAGTTTCAAGCTGTATATAATTTAATTTGTTAAACATATATAATGCAATGCAGTTCTTGGCAGTTCAAATTATAGTCAATTTTGTTCAATATCTATTCTGTTCACTGAAAGTACGACATTGTTGCTTTTCATTTTTTTTCCAATTGAGGGTCTTGGATCCTAGGACAGAATAAATTAGATATCTTTTATATTCATTTTTAGTTTAGACATTTTGTTCAGTTTATTGTTTCTCAAATCAAATCCTCAAATCTTCACTGCATTAATGGGAAGCAGAAATTTTACCAAATCTAATTTGAGATACAAAGTATTTTCCTTTTAAGCTTCTTTGGTCAAACTTCTTTCCCTGACTACTGTCACAAAGGGAAACCCCGTCGAAAAAGGATAATAATAAGTAATAATGGTGAATCTATCAAAAGTTTGCACAAAGTCTTCAAAGGAGTGATTAGTATTTGTTTCGTGCACAGGAGTATTACCTTGTCTGCTTTTGATACCAGGACTATTTTTCATCCCAGAATCTCCTAGGTGGCTGGTGAGGCTAGAATAAAGCTTTTTAATGTTTACGTTGCAGTTAGCACAATTTAAATGATAAAATATTTCTGCTCTATGAAAATTAGGCCAAAATGGGAATGACAGAAGATTTTGAGGTATCCTTGCAAGTCCTTCGTGGATTTGACACTGATATTATGGTTGAAGTAAATGAAATCAAGGTAAGTTTATAAGACCATAAACAAGAACGTGCACTTTCTTGCTCTGGCAATATATTTTAATTGATCCATGCATAGACAATTCCTTGTTGTTATAGTACAGTTCTAGTTAATATTTTCAACTTTACACAAGTCACATTTCATAAACGAATTTTGTTGGTTGCAGAGATCTTTAGCATCATCAAGTCGAAGAACAGCAATGCGCTTTGCCGATCTCAAACGCAGAAGATATTGGCTACCATTGATGGTACATAATTTCCTGAGGGCCCTGATTTTGTTATGGCTACTTTCACTTTTGCTCTTTCACTTTGCTGGACTTAATAATTCCCTTTTGTTTCTCTTTTATAACAGATAGGAATTGGGTTACTTATTCTCCAACAGCTATCTGGAATTAATGGTGTTATATTCTATTCCAACAACATCTTTAAATCTGCAGGTGGGTAGCAGTAACACCCTTTCTTTTTTGAAGGATGGTTTACAGCATAGGTTGTTTTTATGAATTTATGATCATGGTAACATTATTGCTAGAGCTTCAATCTTCACTGTGAGAGACAAGCATGTTCATCATGTGATCTGTATTTCCACTGACTAACACTCTCACTCCCCAAAGTACACACCTTCTCAAAAGGGGATCTTGCATTTATCATCACTTCTGAAGACAATGAATTTTCACTGAATGTTTCTTCATTACAAGCTATGTATATTTGGTAGACAATTACGTTTAATATGAAAGGATTTTTGTAATCATTTACATAAATGAACAGGGATCTCGTCAAGCAATGTTGCAACAGTAGGCGTCGGCATCATTCAGGTTAATCTTAGAAAAAAATACTTGATAAATGTTGCTTGTTTTGCATTTACATCTACTCATAATAATTTATATATTAGCTGTTCATTACAATGATGTAAAATGTTTCTTTCTTCAGGTTATAGCTACTGCAGTTGCTACATGGTTGGTGGACAAAACTGGACGTAGGATTCTATTAATTGTGAGTTAGATAAATACTGTATGATTTTTGATGTCTTGAAGCTACCAGATCACCTTAAAAATATGGAAATACTCGTTTCAGGTGTCCTCGTCTGGAATGGCTCTCAGCCTCCTACTAGTTGCTGCGTCATTCTTTTTAAAGGTATCGCTCATTAATATATCCTTAGATGATGGAAGTAGTTAAAGATAGAACACAAAATTCTAATGAACAATTTTTTCCTATTGATACCTTGCTATTAATGCTTCTATAATTGTTTTAGGGCTTTTTTCCTGAGGATTCTACATTTTATGGCATCTTGGGAGTCCTGTCGGTAGTTGGGGTGCTGGTATGTCTTCTTGCTTATGCACAAGTAAAATACGATTCAAGTGCATTTTTGAACAAGTTTCTAACCATGTCCAGTTGACTTTTTCAATTGCAGTGCATGATCATCTCCTTTTCACTCGGAATGGGGCCCATTCCATGGCTTATAATGTCTGAGGTGCTGTTTTTCGTTCCTTCTTCTAAAGTAATTGGTTTAATGGAATTTCCATGGATAGGACTAATATTTGGCACTTGCGTGAAAATTGTATGTTGTCAAACACATTCCTGTGTTAACCATAGCAAACAAAAGCCTTCATAGACAATTGTATTTCGTGATTCTTTACCTATTGCTTCCTTGCATTTTTACTCCTGGAAATAACAAGACATTTGATTCAAGAGAAACTTTTGCTACTCTCTCCTGCAGTTCACAACCGAAACTGGTGCACCATTGCAGACCTAACATATATTTGCCCTTGAATGTCGTCAAACTCACTTGATAATTGTTATGTTGCTGGAAAAAAAAAAAAAAAAACTTTTGAATCTATTCATGATATTTTTTTTAGAATCCACGAGAAACTTTTTGCTGTAGTTTTAATCTGAGCATATTAAAGCATGCTGTGAAATTCACTCACGATTTCTGATTGTGAAGCTGGGATCGATTCCAAAATTTGATCTTCTATATGTGCAATCAATGATTGGAGGCATGCACATGCGCAAATAAAATATTCATGGCTTTTGTTACTATTATTGGACTGATTGTTGTAGGATTTCATCTGCTCTATATATATTTTACATATCATTAGCTATATCTACACAGTGTGGCCACATCATATTTTTTTTTATTGCAGATTCTTCCCATTAAAATAAAAGGCCTCGGCGGAAGTGTTGCAACTTTGTTCAACTGGTCCTCATCCTGGGTTATTACTATGACTGCACCGCTGCTACTGGCTTGGAGCAGTGGAGGTTTGTAAATGCATCTCTGTAAAATTTCTATGTTCCACTAGTGCATACTTATTTTAGGCAAATTTCAGATGGAGATAACGAGTATTAACAAAAATGATGCACAGATAGGAAAGAAATATACAGCTTACAAAGTACTGAAACACAAGAAGTGGGCTCAATCTAATAATCCATGAATCCTTTGGTTAAATTAATGTTTGGCACATGGGACAGTTTTTAGGGGCTACAACCTAAGGCCACTCTTATTTATTTCCATACACTTGCGATTCAAATAATTGTGCCCAAAATCTGCACACTGTTCGATTGGTTATGTAAGAATAATGCACTTTGCAAGCAAGCCACAGTTCAGGATTGTAAGCTGTTTACTGTTTGTCCCATTGTGTTCTTAATGTTGTCCTGAAAGACTCTTTCTCCCATGGCATTAGCATGTTTCTTGACTTGCTTGTCTTGCTGGATTAAACACTAGTACTGGCATCCTTTAGCACAAACTGACCCAGAATTTGGCGCATCCAAACAGGAACTTTCACTCTTTACACAGTCATGTGCGCGTTCTCTGTGGCATTTGTAGCAATTTGGCTTCCGGAGACGAAGGGTAGGACGCTGGAGGAAATCCAGTCCTCCTTCAGATGAGAGTTTATTTTTGGTTTTTTGGGTCACTCTCTCTTTTTCAATTCCCCTTCTGGTTATTATGTTGTTACATTTCAATTTTCTTTTTAAAAAAAAAAAATAATGCAATGGCGTTTTTATTATTTCAGTAGTGTCGTTGGGGTCGTACAATGTCGTGTGTCATAAGGATAGATGTGTAGTGTTGAATTTAGAAAGAATAAAGAGAGAAACATTTACTACCATGTACATGTGTCAGAATCGTATCCTTCGTCGATCTGGCGTTGTGTTCTCTGCACTCGACCACAACCCCATCAGATGTTTCTCTCTTTTTAGTCTTTGTCCTTTTGTCTCTTTCTGTATAATTGTTATGTGTATTATTTTGTCTCGTGTGGTAATGATTATATGAATACATAGTTACTGTGTATTAATATAAATATGAGAAAAGGGGGGACAACTATGGGACAGGATGTTTGATATATTATGCCACAACGGCATAGGTATCCTCATTTATACGCAACGCATCCTTCGCCCATCCAACGGCGGTGAACCCACGATAGACAGGTGATGATCAGGTGTGTGTGGGCGCACGCAGTGAGACTGGGAGCATGCCCTGTCAAATGTGGATACTAGAAATTTTGTGCTTGTGGGTGTGGGCTCAAGTGTGCAAAAAGTTTCTTTCCCAACCAAACATCATTGTCCCTTGTACTTGTGTACTTCGTGGAATAAAGTGCATCCCTTGGGCAACGCAAGTTCAATCCCAAGTTTAGAAGGTATTCGATCTTCTTCAAAAAATTCCTTGAGATAATTGAGAATTTATAAATTTTTCAAGAGTGTTTGATACTTATTTTAATAAAAGAGTTTATAAACTCACAAGATTTAATGTTTTGAGTTTATAAGTTTTTTAAAATTAAATTAGTTTTTAATTTGTTTTGAAATATTTTATAAATTACTTTTTTCAATATACTAAAAAGTATATAATATCTTGAATTATATTATATATAATGAAATTTAATTTATTTTTGTCAATATTACATTATTATAAAATTTTATAAGATGTTTTTATTTAAAAAGTTTATTAATTTATTTTTAAAAAAAGATGTATAAGTTTATAAGATTTAAAAACGTCTTATTGGTCACAAAATCTTTTAAACTGTTTAAAATAAACTTAGCTAAACACACTCACCCATCGTCCCACGCCTGACTTGAATTATTTAAGCGTACGGCTTCATATTAATATTAAATTTTCTTACTACGGCTAGAAATACGTATTTATTTGGTTTACATAAAATTTTAACCTATTTTTAAGTATTCTTTATTATATTTGTAAAATATAGAAGTTTGCAATTTAGTCATTAATCCATTCCTCATTCAGCATGGACAACACTCCATTCAGCTCGCTTTGTAATGAAGTTTGCATGGATAAAACTATAACAACGTAATAGTCAACTGCAAAGTGTAAATGATGTTAAATGAGCAATAAAACTGTACGAAATACGGCACACCTTCGACCAACAACCTGAACAAAAACAAAAACGAACGGCAGATCATGCATGACGTCCGGAGAAATCACGACCGCTTATCCATGACAAAAACAACTCGATCTCCCAACTGGGCATAATTCTTGAGATGGAAGTTGATGAATAGCGCCAAAAGCGAGGTCGTGAACAGGGCATTGAAACCCCAAACCCACACCCTGGGCAGCACGGCCCGGTGAAGTGGAAGTACAGCATCAAGTCGGAAATCAAATTACCCAAATACAAACGGCGTGATCTGGCAGTCCGTCACCATTCTCTCCCACCGTGGACGAAACCCCACGGCTGACAGCAGGTAGTACGAGTACATCAGCACATGCACGGAGGCGTTGGTCACCGACCCCACCGGGAACAGCGTCTGAGGCGTCGCCAGCCAAAGGCAGCACATCACCGGCACCACCGCGTGGTGGTAAACATGGAGGAACGAGAGGCGACGAGAGCGGGACCCACTCAGGAGGATCAGGAGCGCGTCGACAAACTCCAGGATCTTGGAGAAGTAGAACACGTGGGCCCAGAAGAACGTCGGCCCGCCCGGCGGGGTGTCGCCGGCCGGGAAGCAAATGCACCAGCTCAGGTTGTCGGGTGGCGTCTGGCGATTCACTGAGAAGGCGCGGCCCACTGCCATGACGAGGGAAAGGACGCAGAGTATGATGTTGTGGGCGACGGCTGGGAGGCGGAGGGCGGCGGAGGGGAGGGTGGGGACAACGGGGAAGCGGTGGAGGAAGAGAGTAAGGGAGAGGTAAGCCACAACGGCGATGAAGACGAAGAGCGGGGATGCTCCGGCCGTCTGGCCGGGCTTCCACTCGTATTGGCTGATGACTGGGTGGTCAACCAGCCAGTAGTGGGTTGCGCCGTAAAGCGTGGCCATCGCGAACCGCCGGGAAATGAACTGTTTATGGCTTCGAGTTACTGGTTTTCTGTCTATGTGTGTGTGTATATACTATATTATTATTTCATTTTTGTAACAATTTGCACTTACATACTTTTAAGTTTTTTATCATTTTTTCTTTCTTACCGCACAACTTACAATTTATTTTTAAATTCTTTGATCTTTTATCATTTTTTATTTTTAATATTTTTGTACAATATAAAATTATATATTTTTATTTTGATATCAATTTTTTCTTTTTCTTTTAAATTTTTTATTTTTACTTTATAAAATTTTTTCTTTCTCTTTTTTATTTTAAAATTTCTTGATACTTTTTAATTTATTATTTTAAATATATTTTGCGTTTAATATTAAATAATTTTATTTTTAATTAAAATATTATAATTTATAAATAAATCCCTACTAGTGTGTAAATTTTACTAGTATATACGTTTATATCCTCTATGTACATGGGTTCGTAAGAAGAAACATTTCAAAGCTCAACAGTCAACATTGAGGGGATGTAGTAGGTGACCGTGACACTAATACTTCATAATTCTACATAATTATGTGAGAAAAATTAAATAAAATATTTCACTGTAATAAAAATTTATAAATAATTTAATGATAGATATTATATAAATGTCAAACTTATTTTACTTATTCAATATAAATGCAATATATATATATATCATGATACGTTAAATTTAAATATAAATGCAAAATTATAATTATCATGATATATTTTTAATATATAGCATATCCTACCACATATGCGAGTGGATACAGAGATTCTTAGAAAAAATCAAGATATTAAAATTAATAAAAAAAATGAAATTGATTTGATGTAATGAATCTATTTTCATGGACGTATCTCACTCTTCATCAATTAATATAAAAATATATTTAAAAATACTTAAAATAATTAAAAAGTGGTACTGATTCTATATATTAGAAACATACGTAAATAACTAGAAAATAATTACTTTTTTAGACTTAATTTTAATAATATGGTATAGTGATATACATTTTGAATTTTCTTTTTATAGGTTGCAGTTGCAATGCTACCGATAAATGCAATGGCTATATACGTTTATTGTTGGTCCCATTTTTAATGATTTGAGACAATTTTTAAGGGAGATTCCTTTCTTTGTTTCTTAGACAATAATGAAAGGAATTTGGATCGATTGCATATTTAACAAAACGAAAAATTGATGAATCAGTACATGCTTTCCAAAGAAAGGAAAAAAAAAATATTTTTCTCATCATGCACCTTTAATTACTCACTAAAACACGTAACCTGCCAGCTATGCACTGCCCCACGGACTGGGGTTTCCATAACAAGAAACATGCCTAAATAATTTAATCAATCTTACTTGCCAGTGAACAAAATGAAAGATGAGACATCTATTGATCTATACGTGTCTATTAGAAATTTCCCTTATCTATGCAATATCAACCATATGAGTGTGTGTGTGTGTGTGTGGTTGTTGAATCTACCTATGCTTGCATTGTTAACTTTGTTATATAATAACCAAAATCTGATATGCATGAAATTAAATTTATCTGTAGCTATTTGGAGGCTAGTTTATTTCAGAGTGCAAGAATCCTAAAAAATGGTAGTGTAAAAAAGCCACTGCACAAAATTGTGTAAACGTATTCATTCATATCCCGGATTACATTCTACAATGCGGTTCTTGAAAACCAAAATCAATACTAACCATTTCTATTTTATTGTAAATTTTCATCTTAATCTATAGGCAATGACAAGCCTAATACTGTTGAAATTCTCCTTTCACACATGAGTTTGAGTGACAAGTTCATATTAGTACAAATTTTGGTCTTTTCTTGCTGAAAAACATTGGCAACAAGTTAAGTTATTACAGCAATGTTAGTTTGCTTATTTCGATGAGAATAAAACAATAAAAATAATTTTGTTGAGTATAAAAATTATATTTTATTGTAAGATTTTGGTATGTGATGCTATTTTAAATTTGTTTGAATATGAGCATATGTATAGGGATAAATACAATTTTAGTCCATTAATTTTAAGAGGATAACATTTTTTGGACACATATATTTCAAAATTGCGATTCAGTCCTACAAAAATTTTTTTAATAAAGTGACACTTTAATGACAAGACGGAGTTTCTAACTAAACTTCGCAATCGCTAGTCATAGGACCACCTTAAAATCCTACGTGTGAGGCCGAAAGCATCTTTTGTCCTATGTGTGAGGTTGAATTCTAAACTACCATGCCACGACAACACATTGGTGCACTGAGCAAGATCGGAGTTCAGTTCCTCCTTCTCGAAATCAGAATCTGACTTGGAACCATCAATCTTAACTGGAAGACCATATAAGAGATGGGAAAGGGAGTGACTCTTATAGCTGCTGGATTTCCTCACAATCAGTCCTTTCTCTTTGCTCATAAAGCCACACGCCCTGAAAGGCCCAGGTGGTGATTCCAAGCGAAGCGATGCACGGTGACATGGAAAAAATGCCACATCAGCACTGCAATTAGAAAGAATCGCCCCGACATGTTCTTCCCATCAACTGTTATTTTTTTCTACACTTGGTCTCTACTAATAGTTGGAAGAAATTTTTTTGATTGTAAAAAGAAGCTCTATCGGCACGATCTAGAATTGAGCCACGGCCCGCACGCACGCTTCAGTTGAACAAATTTCATCCCTTCCTTCCTTGCTACCCGACGCCATCTCCAGCAGCTTCAGCACCATTTTAGTTAGCGGGACACTAAGTTCTGCCATGGCCAGCGCCACCGACGCACACCATCTTGGCCCTGTTCCACTTTAGTAGCGCCAAATGCGTCAAGAAACATAAGGAAGCATCCATATTTCCCGGGTTCCAATCGAAGGTGGTTGTTAGTCTCAGCAATTTGGAGTTAAGCTTGTCCTCCTCTAAAATTGAGCAAGAATGTATGTCCAAACACAGATAGGTGGCCATGAGCTCCAGAAATTTGGCCATGGCTATTCAAGCTCTAGCCTCCCTTTCGTTAGGCTCGTCAAAATCGAAGCCTTAAATTCACAGTTCCCTATTTCGATCCTCGACTCCAATTCATTTCCCTGTTCTCCTAAATCAATTTTCACACGGTACTTCAACAACGCGTTGCAAAACGACACGATCTTCTCCGAGAAATTCAAATCCTTTACGCTCCCGACGAGGGTCCCTAGCAATTGTAAAATCCAGCCACCGACCACCGCCAAGAACCGCCTGTTCTCGTCCGATTCCACTGCAAACAAACCAAGCTTGTAGAGATGTCCCATGACTACAGAATTCGGGAAAAGGAAGAAAAGAGGTAAATTGAGGAAGAAAAGAGTGAAATTAGGGTAGAACACGTCAAGGGAATTCTTTCCAATGTGGCATTTTTTTCCATGTCACTGTCCTTGTGGCTTGCTCAGTGCACCAATGTGTCCTGTGGCATATCACTTCAGAATTCTAACCTCACACATGGGACATGGGACAACAGATGCTTCTGGCCTCACACGTAGAGTTTTAAGGCAGTCACGTGACTAGTGTATAGACTTTTAGCCAGATACTTGGTCATGTCCTTAAAATGTCACTTTTTTTTTAACTTGTAGAATTGAGTCACCGTTTTGAAATTTATGTATCCTGCAGATACCACCCCTGTGGTTAGCGGACAAAAATTGCATTTTTCCTTGTGTATATAATATATAAGAATGATTGAAATATATGATTATATATAAGGTTTTTAAGTCATAAACATATGTGTGTGTGAATATATGCATGTATTTATATAAGTATTTATTTAATTGTGAATAGATATAATAATAAAATTTTAAATATTTGTATATGTATGTGTACTTATCTTGTCTAATTCTAAATATTTGTGTAGATACATGAAACAAAAGAAAATTTTAATTTGAATTGAACTATAGATTTTATATTGCCGTATATTTCTTTTGCTCAAATCGATCAAAATGCCACAACCCCTGCACTGGCTTGTCATATGGGTAGTTCATATGTTGGAATGCATATTTTGAAAACCAAAACCCTACCATATTTGGATGCAAATTTGCCACCTAAAAATAATTTTTTCAAAAAATACTAACTATTAAAATAATATTTTTATTTTTTTTAATTTTTACATTATTTTTAAATTTTTGTGTTATATTTTTTTCCCTAAAATTTACGCACAAACATAGCCACCAAACCTGTTTTGTTGCATATATTTCAACCTGTACGAGCAATGTCAGGCTGATAAAGACAAACACACCCATCCATGCATGGGATTGCGTGACAAATTTATGTTATTACAACCTTTCCCCAAGCAGCTAGTTTAATAATTGTAACTTTTTTCGAAAAAGAATGTGGCAACAGAGGTTGAATTATTGCCTCATGATAACGGCAACAGGAGGCCAAATAATTCAATTATTACAGCTTTGTATCGTTGTCTTGCCACCCCCTTTGGGTGATTGATGTTGCCCACGGCAATAATTTTGACAATTGTGCACGAAATCGTTGAATTCTAGATTTTACAAGTCCATAGAAAAAAGAACCAAAGTTAAGAGAACTGTCACTAAAGTCGACTGTTGAGGGGCCAACTTTTAAGGGTTAAAAATGCTCTGCGTTGGTGTGAAAGTTTTTACCCAGAATATAAAACTAACAAGTGCGTGTTTTGTACTTGATTATTTGTATAATTATATATAATATATACTTTATTATCAAGAATATTGATTGTATGTCGATTGTACTATGAAGCAATTATCTTGATTTTGAATTCTTTTATTGTTTTCTTGTAACTAATTTTTATTTATATTTTTCCTTAACTCTTTTATCATTTCAATTTCTTTGGTTATTTTTCAATGTTTTTAAATATCTGTTTGTACTTTTATTTTTAAATGTGCTGTTTCTATTATTTTAAACATAATAACTTTATAATTTAAAACAATTTGGAAGACTTATGTTAGTTAATATTATATAATCATTATATGATGTAGCGTAGATAAGTAATTATTAGTTTTATACACACACACACACACACATAAATGTAACTATATAATTTTAAACAGTAGCAACAACTAAATTTTGAATATTTATTCATATATTTTATTATCATCTATTCTCTTATATTACTCTTATATAATGAATGAGAGACCTATAAAAACTACTTTGGTGCGTCAAAAGTAGAATTACAAATTTACCCATTTAAATATTCTTTCAAATTCATTTATAATATCATAAGAAAATTGAGATTAAATTGATAAGTTAGGACATAAAGTAATTTAATTAGGAAGTTATGCAAACCAACTGCACCACTCACTCACGTCTGCCGCTCTTTATCCTAAATTGCGGCTACCAACTTACCGTAATCAGTTCTTTTATTTGTTTTGGAAAGAAGAGAAAATGAGGCTATTCAATATTGTACCTAGCTGGAATATAAAAATTGAATGTGATAAAGATTGAAGACCAAGGTTCTTTCCTTTCATATTTTTTTTTAGGTTTTCAGATTTTATGTCTATTGTCATATTGCAAATAAAATGTTCAATTATTATGTTGCTTTTCTAATATAATTGTTCTTACTAATTATTTTACAAAAAATATATTATGGCAAATTAAGATGAACAAAATATTTATGATAAGCAAAATAATTGAGACGATATTTTGGAAGACTAATTTGTAAGATATTTACTTTTTATATGATAATATATTTTTTTTCTGTTGTGGTAAAAATAATTGAGATGACATTTAAATAATAGTTTAAGTGATGTTTCTCTCATTCTTTGTTGTTGAATATTTTGTTTTATGTGTACTCATGTTATTAATTAGATTTTTTTTTTTAATATGAAGAAATAGTTTAACCTTCCGAGTCTTAATTATATTAATAATTATTGAGCACATGCGATGCGTGTGCCCCTATAGCTAGTTTTAAATTATGCATCTTGGAAAGGCTTGTTTGCAGAAAAACCACTTCTGAAAAGACAGCCAAAGATAACCATTGCTTATTTATTTATATCTTGCTCAGTGACAACTTAATAAAGTAAAAGCGCACTAATTATGGGGATAATTAGCCGACGAGGTAATTTTGTTGAATTCCTCCACGTAATCAATGTTATTGATGTTATCCATAGAAACACGTTTTTAATTCGATACATGGAATTGTTGTGAGCAAGTATTTATTTATTTGATTTTTAATTTAACACTGTACACGAAACGTATCAATAAGAATTCTGTTTTACAAGAAAATTTAATTTACAAAATTTAAACCGGATTTAAATTTGAAAAATGCGGAATTTGAATGTCAATAACTACGAAATTTAAAATAAATAATTGCAACGAAAAAAATATAAGAAATTTGTAGGCGTCAATGCCAACTAAATAGTTTGAATAAGAAATAAATCAATATAAAGAGCCTATGCGGGCCATAAAATTTAAACAAGAAATAAATGAATGTTTGTAAAATACAAATTTTTTGTAAATATTAAAATTAAAATAATTATCTATTGAGTTAATATCTCAAATTTTATACTATGTAGATATTTGGATAATAGAGGAGTTTACAAGGAAAAGGATTCACTATTTTTTTGATAACTACTCTACAATTTTGAAAGAAAGAATTTTGCGTTTCAAAGATATTCCAAAAACTTAACTCTACATAAGGGGGATTCTTCCTTATATAGACTTATCGAGTGGCACATTTGTATTTCTTAAACAATAGTCTACTTTGAACAATAGTCTACGTGGTTGAATAGTGTTTACACAATGATTAACAGTTGTCTACGTGATTGAATAATGTTTGTACCGGATCAACAGTTATCTGCATAATTGAACAACGTTTATACAGTAATTGGAACAGTAATCTCTAATTGCTCTGTGTGTGTGTGTGTGTGTGTGTGTGAGGAGCCTCTGGATTAAAACCTATTGTTGCCAAAGACGTCAATTTCTTTAATATTGATTGGATTTTTAGAACTTGTAGCTGAACCTTTCTTTTGTGCTATAAAGGTAGAGGTTCTTTCTCCTGAATATAATTTTGCAAGAATTTGTTCAACTTCATCAAGGGATTTTGCTGCTGCCAATATTTCTATAATTTGTGATTTTTGTACCAAGAATTTCATTTGTTGAGGAGTTTGGACGGAATCTGTTTTTATCTACGGTTTTTGTTGACCCATTCTTCCATATTTATTGGGTATAAGGTCCTGATGATGTTGCATTTGTCCTATTATTTTATTTTGAATATCTGTTTAAGCATTGACATTTTGTGTTCTAAAAAATCAAAATATCATGTATACCCATGGGAGATAAAATCTTGTGCAGAAATTTGCAAAGGGGTTGAATATGCATTCTTCGTCAGTTGGGTTGTATTTAGCTTTGAAATTTTGAAAGGATTTCAAAACTATTGCATTTTTTATATTTGGGGTTAAACTAAAGTTTTCCCACTAATGGGATCACTATGAAATATCAAGTTATTGGGAATCAAAAAGGAAAGTCAAGAGTGCTTGTCCTTCTGATTTTGTATCAAGAATAAACAGACTTGCTAGTATTCTTAATAATTAAAATGTTTTTGAAGAATGGATGACCTTTGTAATGATCTAGGAATGTAATGGGCTTAGAACAATACCAGTCTGTTGGAGCAATAACTTTGTGTATTTTGCAAGTTGAATATGTTGGATCCAAATGATTTTCTTGGAGGTAGAAGTATTTGAAAGTTACGGATTTAGTGCATTAAAAAATGGTTTAGTAGTAAAGTGGGGTTTTTTTCTTAGTCAAAAGGTTTGTAAAACCATCTTTTTCTAAAGCAGTTTTGTGCTATTTAGAGAGGAATTTTATGGAAATAACCCTTTTTAATAATAATGATGTTTTGGTATATGCCTTTGGTAAAGTATTCAAATTTTGGTTTAGCCATTTGTGTAGATTGTATTTGTGAATTTGAGGTTGATTGTAAGAGGACTGAAAAGAAATTTAAAGTTGAAACAGATGGGTTTTCTAGTTTTGTAACGAGTTTTGGTGAGACAGGTTTTGGCTTAACTTTCTTGTAAATTATCAGGTTTTTGAGAAAGGGCTTTTTGAACTTTTGGTGACTTAAAAAATGCAAGAAAGAGCTTTTGTACTTCAAGGTTGTTTGTAAAATTTGGAGTTTTAGATTTTTTAGTATTTGTGGGTTTTAACTGTGCTCTGAATAGAAGGTCTCTTCGTTTTTTATAACTTTGTCATACCACATATATGATTTTGAAGTACTTGTATTGGTGTTTTTTTTCCTACGTGTTGGGATTTTAGGTGTCATTGTTCCTATTTTGCACAAGTTAGGAAATTAGGCATAAAGTTTGTAACTCATTTGATAAATTCAATTTCAAAATCAAAAATATTAAGTAATGCTTACCATCGTGTAAAATTTGTTTTAATACAAGATTTTGAATATTTTTTTTTGCAAAACTTCTTTTATACTTTTACAATCAATGTGAAGTAAGAATTATTAATTTATCAAGTCATTTTGAAATTTTTGTATGGATAAAACAATGCTCAAAATTTCTTTTTGTAGAAAATTTTTTCTAAATATTACTCTAATTGACTGAGGTGAACTGGATAATAATCTATACCATATTATTAAGTCTTCGAGACTTTAATTGTAAAATATAAATTTACACCGTTGCTCTCAGTTCAACGTTATGAACTACACTATTGTCCCTTCATTGAATTACACTAGTGTATTATCGATCTATGCTATACTACATGATTAGTTCAACTCACATATTACATTGTTGACAGGTTATCACCTGTTTTCAACAATTTTCAAAGATCGTTACTCTTTCAAAGTGTGTAGAAATTTTAAGGTGATTAAACTTTGAACAACAAAAAAATAAATTGTCTTCTGCTAAATCATAGAACAGAAAACACAGAACCTACCAAATTCACATTAGCACATGGGTCTCCACTTCAAGACTAGACGATTATAACAAAAATCACTTTTTTATTTCTGACCCTCAAATTGACATGAGAACAATGAAGAATGCTGCTCTGTTACTGCGTTCACAACTCTGACCCACTCGATGAAATTTGGACAATTAAACAGCCATAAGTGACAAAGAAAGGGGAAAACAAAATAATTATCAGGACAAGTTTTGAATAAAGAACTCCATCAACAAGCTGGTGAATTGATCGATGTCTTCTAAATTAATGGCAATGAGAGTGCGACGGAGATTTTTATTAAGCCAATGACGACTTGAATTAAGAGAGATGCCAGATGGCTCTGTGCCATTGAAAGGCTTTTCTTACACTTGATTTCTCTACAATGTTGGAGTGCTATTATTTGGAGCTTCCTTTTTTAATCGATCAAATGCAAGAAATACTGTGGCTAAGTTTGTTTTCCATTTTTACACTGTATTTATTACCGTTTCAAAATCTTACCAATCAAATCAGTATCTATTCTTTTAATTTTTTTACTCTTATTTATTTTTTATTATTTTATAATAATATCACACCATTCAATTATTATTATATAATAAATATATATATATATATATATATTTTTTCTATCTATTCAAATCTTACTATTCAAATATAATTTTTATTTTTATTCAAATCACTCAAAAAAAAAATTTCTTAAAACAAAATAGGGAAGATAAAAATAAAGAAAAAATGGGGCAGACGGACCTGGCAGGGGTTTCGAGGGAGACGTGGGAATAGAAGGAACGAAAGAGGCGTGTGGAGGGGATGGGAGATGACAAGAAAGCTGGTTTTTCTTTTTTGTTTTTTTTAGGGGAATATATCGATAAAGGGGAAATAATAAAGACAAAGAGGGGCGGAAAAAGGAAGAGACAAAAATACATATAAAAAAATGAGAAATTAATTATATGATACACCTGTGGCAGGCAATTGCGCTGACCGGCCGTCATGAATGAATCAATCAAATGGATTTAATTTGAGCCACACTCTAAATTTGATTTTGTAAACAATTTAGTAATTTAAGACTGATTTAGCCTTAATTTGAGGTTAATTTGACTTAACATAAGCAGAATATAGAATAAATTTAAGACTTACGTTAGGCTTAGATTAAATTTAATCTTAATTTATAGTTAATTTAGAATCAATCTAAAACCGAATGCAAGGTATAATTTGAACTTATATATAATTAAGATTAAATTACTTTAAACGAAGTCAAATTTAATACAAATTAGCCATAAATTAACCTTAAATTGAGATTAAGTTAACCATAAATTAAACAAAAATTTAAGTCCAACGGCACTAAAAGTATGAGCCATTGAACTTAATTTAAGCCACTTGGAATTTACTTTAAAGTTAATTTATGCTAATATTAGTAATTTCAGATTAATTTAACCTTAATTTAAGGCTAATCTATACATATATAATAACACAGTGCTTGGTAGTTTCGACTCAATTCTATTCTCTTAGAATTTTGAATTTTTTTATTTAATTGAAAATAGCTTATTGTCGAATATTTATAATATCAATTAAAGCAGTCTGCAAACCAGATCTTTAAAACCAAAGCTGTTAATTAAGAAAGAAAACATTTTCAAGAAGTCAGTGATTATAGAAAAATAAATACATACATTAGATAATTAATTGTTCCCTACATTCCATACCACCAAGTCACCAACCCTTATTACAGTTACAGAGTGTGCAACCCTCTATATGAACACCAAGAACGAACATCATTTCTATCCTGCTTTCCACACTTCACAAACATAATTTAATTCTTCCTGATTCCTAAAACATACCCTTTCTGCAAAATAATATTCTGTCTTCATTTTCCATTGCCCATTGCACGTCATCATAACAAAGGGAAGGCGATGGAGAAGGAAATGAAACTAAATAGCAAACATGGAGCCAAATACAATTGAGGTTGGCAATTTTACTTTCGGGCATGGCCCAAGTGTAATCGTGGGTAGTGTTAATTAGATATTAGAGGCCAAAAATAGTTACTACAAATCCTCACACTTCATAATATTCTCTGTATAGTAGAGACATAACTATAATATATATATATATATATATATATTCCATAATAATGTAAATTCACATTATATAATGAAAAAATGGTCAAACTTTTAATACTATAGGCATATCACAATTCTCGCGACTATGCTTGTGACAATTATTGCCACACCAAAACGAAATTCCTATTCTATGATATGTGGTGCAGTTTGACGATAATCTATACTGTATTATTGAATCTTGAAGGCTACTTTGATTGTAAATATAAATTTACATTATTGCACTTAGTTAAATATAATGAACTACACTGTTGCCCCTTCATTGAATTACACTAGTGTATTATCTTTCTATACTACGTGTATATTAAAAGAGAAGGATTACCTTTGAGTAGTTAAATATAAATTGACTAGAATGTTCCTCTATTCTTTAGATTTACTTTCTTCTTTTTTATGTTTAATTTATTTTATTTCTATAAATTTATTCTCTCTTCAAATATTTTCTTTTTTATCCCATTTTATATAAAGTTTGTAATACAATATTAGTTTTTAAATATTTTATTTCATTATTAAAATTATCAAAAATTGTATTTTATTATATTAATTATAAATTTTTATAATTTTTTAATCATACGCATGTAGCAGGTGCCACTTTTACTAGTTTTTTATTAATATTCTTTTTGTATTTATTGTGCCTTTCAATAACCCACTTGCCAATCTCGAGTTTATCTTGGCTTTGTCTTAATTTACATTTAACGTATGCATATTATAAGTTCAAATACTTTGGTTTTGTTTGGAAGCTCATTTTTCACTGTTGTCAACTCACCTAAATTATCATCAATTGAGCATTTTATTATAAAATTTTCATTCAAAATTTTTCTCTTTCATATATATATATACACACTAATTTTCAATTACTATCAAATTAATTCATATATTATATATGTATGCTCACATTTATATATTTATATCATATAAATTTATATATCATCACATTATTTAATCATTGTAAATAAAATATACATATAAACATACTCAAATTCAAACAATTATAAATTTTTATTTCTATTAAAATTTTATCAAATCCAATTTTCATGCCCTGCAAAATTTCCATTACTCTCAACTCCATCCAAATCAAAGAATCAAACCATGCCCTTTTACTTGGTGACATAAAAAACAAATAATAATGCAACCATGGAATCCCAAGTCCATTTATAACTGTGCGATGCCTATTGAATCATACAGCAGGAATGGACACATCCCACTGAAAATTTTCCAGTCCGATGTCTCTCGCTGTGAAGAAGGCATCCTTCTGCGTTACCCTGTTCTCCCATTTGTCCATGTTGATAATTGACTCTGGAGGACTCAGTACAGTAAAAAGCTCGCGTGACGTACAACACAAATAATTAAGCAGCCCAAACACCGAGACATCAAGGCTACGTTTGTTTCCGAACTAGGATGTGGAGAAAGGTTTGAGTGATTTGACTGAGTAGGGTAGGAAAATTATTTATATGTATTTTTAATATTTAATAAAATTAAGTAACGTATAAATTTATAAAATAATAAAAAATAAATGTGAGTAAAAAAATTATAAATATACGGTTGATTTGATTGTTAGTAAAATAATGATTGAAAAAATTAATAATTAATTATAAAAAATAAAAAAATCTAAAATTTTAAATATAAATTTGAATAAAATTTATATGATAAAATATTTAGTTTACAAGAATGTTAAATAGTGACGAGTAATTTGTAAACCGGAAACAAACATGGAGTTCAACCAAATTTTATTGAGTACAACCTATCGAACACGGAAAAACAACTGCAAACTGACCATACATGATCCAACGCCACGAACAGAGATTCGGGCTTGTTATTAAGTTCATCTTAACGAAACTGAACACAAAGAGAACCATGCCAGACAGCCCACAACAAGCTGAGTCTGCATTCAAGTTCATCTTAAAGAGAAATGCCACTAGGACAGGCACACTACCGAAAGGTTTACCGAGTACAACTTCAACATATATACGCTAAGTCACCTAAAATATCATAACTCTGATGCCACTAATAGACCAGCTTCACAGGATACTTGTCAATGCAATCCTCCCAAGGACCATTTGCAGAAGACTTAACATCCCCAAGCGCCTGCCAAACAGCGCTATTACACTTAAATCCACTCCCAAACGCAATCTGCCACACCCTGTGCCCCTTCTGCATCCTTCCCTTGGCCTCAATGTAGGCCAACTCGTACCAGATCGAGCTCGAGGACGTGTTGCCGAACCGGTGGAGAGTCATCCTGGAGGCCTCCACGTGAACGGGAAGCAGCTGCAGATTCTTCTCCAGTTCGTCGATCACAGCCCTTCCCCCGGCGTGTATGCAGAAATGATGAAACGCCAGTTTGAAATCAGGGATGTAAGGCTCCACTTTCTTGTTAAACACTTTCTTGAGCCCCAGCGTGGCAAAGAACAGAAGCTGCTCGCTGACAGGGAGCACTAAAGGACCCAATGTGGTGATGTTAGTCTTGAGAGCTCCACCGGCGACCGCCAAGAGGTCTTTGGACAACGAAACTCCTGTCTTCCCCTCGTCGTCCTGCTCCTGATAGACGCATCGGAAGGCCTTGTCGTCGGCTCCTTTATGAGTCCTCACCACACGAACAAGCTTGTACTTTGCTCTCTTCTTCTCAAATGATTTGTTAGATAGCAAAACTGCAGCACCGCCAACCCTAAACAAACAATTGGGGATCAACATTGATTTCTTGATCCCACGGTACGAGCTCTGTGTAATGTTCTCCGTACTGACCACGACTGCGTAAGTATTCCGGTGCACCTGCAGCAAGTCCCTGGCCAAATCAATGGCGACAACTCCAGCGCTGCACCCCATTCCCCCCAGATTAAAGCTCTTTATATTCCCCCTCAGCTTGTACTTGTTCACGATCATGGCGGACATGGAAGGAGTCGGATTAAACAAGCTGGAGTTCACCACCAAAATCCCTACATCCTTGGGCTTAATCTTGGTGTTCGCAAACAAGGTATCCAGTGCCCCGAAGATCACGTGCTCCGACTCCTCCCTGGCGGCTTGCATCGTGGTGTCGGGAGGCATCTGATGCATGGATTCGGGGAGATAAGTGTCGTCCCCGAGCCCGGAACGTTCGAGAATCTTCCTTTGAAATTCCAGGGAGGATTCGTCGAAGTAGCCCGCGAGGCGGGTTCCTTCCACGAAGAGCTGAAACGAGACCTTCAGACTGTCGTCAGGGCGATAGCAGGCGTAGTCCACCAGGTAAACGGGTCGGGCACGGGTCAGGAGGTAGAAGGTGGATCCGAACGCGAGAAACGCGGAGAATGTGACGACTGAGACGAGGTTGTACTGCAGATCGAGCCAGAGCTGGCGAAAATCGTCGGGGTTTGTGTGTACGGCCTCGATGGTTACGACGATCATTAATGGCAGCAAGCAGAGAGTCAGGAGATGAGATGTCAAGTAGTAATATCCCAGTTTGACATACTTCAACCTGACGCTGTGGAGGAAGTCGGGGAGTCTGTAATGGTGCTGGACCTGAACGTTGACGACGGCGGCGCCATGACCGGTTCTTTTCTCCGCGCCGCTGCTGCCTTCGTCTCCTGAGTCCATGTGGCTTTTTGACGGCGGGCTAGAGAATGGTAGGGACGTAACGGAAAGATTGGAGGAGAAAATGGAAAATTGGAAAGGGGAGTAAGATTGAGGCGTCGGAGTAGTAAGTTTCCCAACTCCCGGTGCGCTGAATTTAAAGAAAGTTTTGGGATAATTAGAGGTTATGTTTGGGACGGGGGTTTTTGTTGAACATGTTTGTTCGATAGAAATTGTGTTGAAATAAGTTATATGATTAAAAAAATATTTTAATAAGATAGATAATATAATTTATTTAAAAATATATAAAATAGATAATAATAATTGAATGATATTATAGTATAGAAGAATAATAATTATATTTTAAGGTGTAAATAAAAATACACCTAAGTATGTGTGTGATATATATATATATATATATATAGATAATGAATTGATTGTTGTGATATATATATATATATATAGATAATGAATTGATTGTTGAAAGTATAATGATTAAAAAATAATTATATTAATTAATTATACATGAAAGAGAAAAAATTTAAATTTAAATTTAAACGAATGTTTTGCTAAATTATATGTTTAATTGTTTAAAATTTGAGGGCAATATTTTTAGGTTGAAAATTGGGTTCCAAACATAACCTCGGCAAAAGGGCTAAATCACACACGGAGCCTGTTGTTTGAAAAATTAACAGAGATATCCCCTTGGATTTCCCGGACAACATTATTTTGGAAATGGCAATTTTATTTTGTCCACAGCCAAAAAGAATAAAAAATAAAAAAGTCTATTTATATATTATTTCGAAATGACATTTTTACCCCCATTATCTTTCGAGACAAAATATAAAACATAAAATATAAATATAGATTTACATTTTGTGATAATGTAAATTTTAAAATTTTGTTATATTCTCTAAATATTTTCTTCAGAAAATATTTAAAATATATTTTCTAAAATATAAAATATCGATATAAAAATTAGAAATTTTAAAATTAAATTAAAAATATCAAATATAAAGTATAATTTTATTATTTATAATATTTTCTAAATATACTCTATAAAATTATAACAAATCTTTTTATTATATTATGAAAGATGAAACATATTTCAAAAAATATTTTTTCTGAAAAATATGAAAAATTTCATTCTGAAAATTTTTAAATTTTATATATTAATAATAAATATAATTTATATTTTTGAAAAGGCAAATCTTTGAATTTCTGGTAAAATATTTATAATTATTAGTGAAAACCGTTATAATGTAAAATTATAACTTTAATTACAATAAATTATAAAGATATTGTATTTTCAATAATAAAAATAAAATTATTTAAATTAAAAATATATAAAATAAAATAAAACTATAGAAAACATTAAAGGAAATTGAAAAATGTTAAAATATAGAACATAAATAAAAATAAATTTAAATATAATAGAGAAAAAAGAAAATATGAACAATTTTTTTAAAAAAACACTAAAGTAAGGTATAAACATAATTGGATGTCCTGTAACAAAACCAAGGTCCTTGGCCTTATTATACTTGTAAAATTTGCATACTTTATATGTATATCGGCTTATTAACATATTATACAATTTCATTAATTATAATAAAATATGTAATTATTATATTTTTTATTTTCAATAATAAATTCAATATGTTTTTAAAGAGATAAAAAGATAAAATAATGTTAATAAAAAGGATGACTAAGAAGGAAACTCAATGCTAATTAGAAAATGAGATAGAAACATAATTTAAAACAAAGTAATGAAGAGGAAAAATAAAAAGCTATAAGGTATTTTAGTTCATTTATACCTAAATTAAAAGAAATTATTAATAAGTATAAATAAATTTACTAAGAAAAGATATTTTAGAAATTTATTATCGTGACCAAACTGAATTATTGTAGGGGATTACAATATAGATTTATTATTGAAAATAGTTATTAAATAGTACAAATAGATTACTAAGAAAGGAATTTTAGAAAAGGTATCACAATGATCAAAGTTAATTATTATAGGATAGAAATGTATATATAATAGCACCAAGATCAGTGGGGCCCATTTGTGGTCAATTTGGCTCAATTCTTAATTTCTCAAATTTTAGAGTTTTTTTATTAAATTAAAATTAATTGATTTGCTACTAAAAATTAAATATCATTATTTAATGAAGTCCTTGGAATGGTAAAGTCTTCTTAAATAATCTCAGAACACCCAAAATTGATACATTAATTGTCCAGTCAAGAAAATTAAGACACCTTATTGAAAATTCATTTTACAATATCTGACAATGGAATTGTATAAAATCTTCCTTCACTTTCATTATTACTTTCTTTCACTTTCATTATTACTTTCTTTCGCTTTCATTATTACTTTCTTTCACTTTCGTCCTGTTATGTGGCCCCCTTCACTTCTCAACGTGTACATTTTAGCTCATCAGCCATCCATCCTATTTTTAATTCAAGCAATGAAATATAAATCATTATGCTAATAAGATAATAAGAGATTATACATTTTCTCACTTCACCACTTTCCATTTATTTTCCTAACGTGATTTGTTCAACAAACATATTACGTTTTTGACAGGTTATCACTTGTTTTCAACAATTTTCAAAGATCGTCACTCTTTCAAAATGTGTAGAAATTTTAAGGTGATTAAACTCTGAACAACAAAAAATATAAATTGTCTTCTGCTAAATCATAAAACAGAGAACACAGAACGTACCAAATTCACATTAGCACATGGGTCTCCACTTCAAGACCAGAAGATTATAACAAAAATCACTTTATTATTTCTGACCCTCAAATTGACATGTGAACAATGAGGAATGCTACTCTATTAATGCGTTGACAACTCTGACCCACTCGATGAAATTTGGACAATTAAACAGCCATAAGAGACAAAGAAAGTGGAAAACAAAATAATTATCAGCGACAAGTCTCGAATAAAGAAACTCCATCAACAAGCTAGTGAATTGATCGATGTCTTCTAAATTAATGGCAATGAGACTGCGACAGAGATTTTTATTAAGCCAATGACGACTTGAATTAAGAGAAATGTCGAATGGCTCTGTGCTTTTAAAAGGCTTTTCTTCCACTTGATTTCTCTTCAATGTTGGAGTGCTGTGTTTCCTTTTTTTAATCTATGAAATGCTTCCTTGTATTTTTTGCTGTTGTCCATTCTGTGTGCCTCAAAGGCCAGAGCATGTTTTCTTCGCATTTCAGCAGTCGTAAAGAAATTTTATTCTAAGAATTACAAGAAATGGTGGGCTAAAGTTCATGGAAATTATTTCGAAGAGCATGTAACAAAGTTGTGTATTACTTCATCTCAAAGTGATGTGCCCGTCGTAGGAAGTCTGCCTCCCGATGTCCGCGATCATCCTCACAAGCCTGCTGCCTCAGTTGCTCCTGGAGGAAAGCGGCTGAACTTGTCAGTTTTAGATGACAACGTTAGTAGCAGCAAGGATTGCCATTAGAAAAGGGATAGGAGAGGTCCTATGCCTTGTGGGTAGAAAGAAGGGGGCACTTCTAGCCATCCTGAGTCTGTTAAAGATCTTGCTAAGGAGGTAGTTAGCCGCCTTTTTGTACTAGTGATCCCTTTTTCTCTAACTTGCCTAATTTTAATATATATATATATATATATATATATTCAAATAGAGAAGCAAGTGTTTAGAAGTGATGGCGGGGATTTCAGTAGTAGTCATAAATCTGTTGCAGAACCTGATGCACCATCTACTGTTGTCCCGGTGATGTCGTGCCAAAGGGAACTCACCCTCTAGAGGGGTGTAAGAAGGCATCTTCTCCTACGGCGATTTCAGTATTTAAGGCGAATAAATTCTTTCGGAGTCATGAAAGGGAGTTCCTTTACAAGCTATAGATGAGTCTTCACGATAGGTTGGCAGTCACCTTGCTTGACTTCATTTCTTTCCTTAAGGATGAGGTTATGATCGTTCTCGAATCCATGAAGTGTCTTGAACATGCAAATGTTTCATGCATAGAGGGATTCCTGAAGTCCTTGTTTGCTAGGGCTACGACTTACAATGAGGCAAAATCTGCTATGTCTGAAGTGCTTACTAAGGAGATCCTCACCCGGCAGCTGGAGAATGCCGACAATCGGGTCCAAGAGCCTTGAACAAGGAAGCCAAAGGGGTCAAAAAAGTTGAGTGCTCTAAGGTTGAGCTAAAGGTGTTGCAGAATAGCTTGAGCTTTTGATGAAATGGCAACAGAGGTTGTCTTCATCCCTTATGCAGCAAATAGAGTTCCTGAGAGGGGCAGCAATTACTAGAACATAACCAATTACAAATTTGTGACTGAACTTAGAGAATGTCTATACTGCCTACGTACCAAAGGATGGGATTAAGTCATACCGTAGTTCAAACCTTCTTAAATTTGTAAAAGTAAAGGCCATTCACAATTTATACTCTTACGAGCCAGGAGTGACGTACAGTTTAGACTCATGTGTCAAGGAGGATTTGATTTTGTTTTGATAGCTTATGTCTTGTTTTCAAGCATAATACTTCTTTAGAAATTTTCCATTGATCGGACCAACTTTTATGCCATCTTCGTCGACTAGTCTGTAGGCACTATTTGTATAGACCTCGCAGACAATATACTGCCCGTCCCATTTCTATGAGACTGTTGGCTGGAGTATGGTATATTGAGGATTTCCTTTGTTTGAAGTCAAACCTTTGGCATAATTTGTCAAGGGTGTTGTTGACAAATGACTTTCCATTATTGACGATGATGTGCCGAGGAACCCCATACCTGTAGATAATGCTAACACAGATGAAGTTAGCAACATTTTCCTTTTTTACTTCCCTCAAAGGGATCGCATTTGCTCATTTGGAGAAGTAGTCAGTAGTAGCCAAGATGTAAAGGTGACCAGCAGATGACTTTGTTATGGGTCTAACAACATCTAATCCCTAAGCTTCGAACGGCTATGAAGCTATTTTTGGGTGTAATGGCTCAAGTGGTTGATGAATAAAGTTAGCATGGTACTGACATGCTCGGCACCTTTGGGCAAACTGCATGCAATCTTTCACCATTGTTGGTCAGTAGTATCATATTCTTTTGATTTAGAAGTGAAGTTTTGGTCCAAATTGATGGGCACCACAAATCCCAGAGTGCGCTTCCTTCATGGCTTGAATGGTTTCGTCATCAGCTAGACAGCGTAAGAATACTCCATCAAATAAGTGTCCGTATAAGACGCCCTTGAAGTAGATAAAGTGGGCTACTCGACGTTGAATGTCGACCTTTTAACGTTGATCATCTAGTAATTTCTCGTATTTCAGGTAGTCTACGAATGGTTGGTGCCAGTCCTCCTTTTTCTTATCGAGGACTTCTATGGAGCAATTTTATTCCTTCTACTTATCCTCAAGTATTGGTGGCACTACCCATTTTTTACATATGGGCACCTGGTATTTTGTGTGTTGGGTAATGATAAGATGAAGGCAAGCTTAGTTAATACATCAGCTTGCTTGTTTTCATTTCTTGGCACACGTTTGATTGTGACATCCCCAAGCCAGCTCATTATCCTGTGGGCATAGTTACGGTATGGAAGTAACTCGGGCATTTTGACTTCATATTCCCCTAACAGCTAGTTAACCACTAGTCAAGAATTTTTGAAGAATTCAAGGTGCAGCTGCTTGATATCCACGGAGATCTTGAGTCCAAGGATTAAGGCTTGATATTCAGCTACTTTGTTGGAGAATTTTTTGCAAGGGTAAATGAGTGGGGTAAGACTTCACCGTCGGATGTCATAAATACTACTCCAGCGCCAGCTCCTTCTCTGTGGGAGACTCCATTGAAGTACATATTTCATGGAAGGGTGACTTTAATCAGCAAGGCATCTTCGTCAGGTAGGTCATCAGAAAGATTCTACTCGACTACGATGGGGTAGTCTGCCAAAAAGTCTGCTAGGGCTTGTCCCTTCACCACCTTTTGTGGTACGTGTATAATTTCAAACTGTTGAAATTGGAGATACCATCTTACGAGCCTATTAGAGAGAATGGACCTTGATATTATGTACTTCAGTGGGTTTACTTTAGACACCAAATGAATCGTGTGAGCTTGGAAGTAGTGTCTTAACTTTTGGATAGCAAAAACGAGTGCTAGATATATCTTTTCTATTAGCGAGTACTTCAACTCGTTTGGTGTCATCATTTTACTAAGGTAATATAGGGCACTTTCTTTCTTTTCATTATTTTCTTGTGGCAACAGAGCTCCCATCGAGCATTCTTATGCAGCGATGTACAGGATTAATGGACGCCCAATCACCGAGGCTGGTAACACCGAAGGTTTTGTTAGATAAGCCTTAATGCTTTAGAAAGCCTTTTTACAGGACTCGACCCATTTAAAAGGGGTAGCTTTCGTCATGAGGTAGCTAAAAGATTTGCAACGTCCTGCCAGGTTGGAGACAAATCTTCTAATATAAGCCAACCTTCCTTGTAGGTTTTTGAGTTCATGAATGTTTCAAGACTCTGGCATCTTCAGAATGGCATCAATCTTTGCTTATTCATTTTCGATGCCTTGGTGGTGAACAACAAAGCCTAGAAATTTTCCAGAGGTGACCCCAAATGCGCATTTTAATGGGTTCATCCTCAATTAATATCTTCTCAGTCGTTTAAAAACATGTCTCAAGTCATGCAAATGGTCTTCTTGTTTCTTTGATTTCATCACGAGATCATCGACATAGCATTAAACATTTTTGTGTAGCATGTTTTTGAAGATTTCCTACATGACTCTTTGGTATATTGCCCCAGCATTTTTGAGGCCAAATGGCATCATCTTGTAGCAATATATGCCTTTGGGTGTGTGAAAAGCTGTTAGCTCTTCATCTTCGAGTGCCATGCATATCTAGTTGTATGAGGATGATTCATCCATGAAAAAAAGTGCTTCATGTCCAGTGGTACGTCAATCATGAGCTTCGATGATGAGTAAGGGGAAATCATCTTTAGGACACGCCTCATTCAAGTCCCTAAAGTCAATACAAACTCGAGTTTGCCCATTCTTCTTTCTTATTAGGACAATGCTAGAGATCCACGCAAGATACTTGACTTCCTGAATGAATCCAACTTCGATCAACTTATTGACTTCTGCTTCAATTTGAGGGAGGAGTTCTGGTCGAAATCGACGTTGTGCTTATTTTACTGGGCGAATTAACTTTTTCATTACCAAGCGATATACTACCACTTTTTGGTCTAAGCCAGGTATTTCCTTCTATGATCAGGCGAAAATATCCCTGAACTCCTTTAACAACCCTATGTATACACTGGCCTCGTCGCTTTTTGGTAAGGTACTAATATAGATAGGGTGAGGGTCATCGTTGTCCCCCAAATTTATTTCTTTTATTCATCCATCATGGATTTTGTGCCTGCTTCCATCTGAGGTGGTGTGATTTCAGCATCCTCCTCGATGGGTTCACCTCCCTCATGCACGGTTATGTATTTAGATAAGCCCACATTTTCTCTATCATCATCTTCCTCAACCTGGATTTTGGTGAAGATAACAGTTTAAAGTTTGACTTTGAGGACTCTATTGCACGATACAACTAAGTTTGTTTTCTTTTTCATGCGAGAAGAGATTCGGCTAGGGAGTTTCTCCTCTTGCTTTGGCACCTTAGTAATACTACCCTTCATTCTCCAATATTTCTGTTTTTGAGGTGGGCCAAGTCTTTCGAAAGCTGACACTCATGCTGGCCTCTTTTTAACTCCCGAAGAGCAGTCCTCTGCTGTGGGTTACTGGTGGAAGCTTTTCTTATGGCAATGCCCATAAGACCTTTCGACTGCTTATACCTAAACCTTGCTTGCGAGTTTTGATTCGTGGGTTTTTGTGGGAGTTTTTTTAATGGCGATTGCTCCTGCCGGTTGTATCCAACCTTGATGAGGAGTTTGTATGCCGTAAGACTGAAGCATTTTGAAGTCTTCAACTCCTAAGCCTCTTGATGTTCTTTCAGGATTTTGGGCTTTGTTTAAGTAATATTTTGTATCAGTAAAATGAGACTCAACTTTAGTGAATGGTTTGCAGTCATCGAACACATTCTTGATGACACTGTTGTGACAATATTTAAAACACTAAATTCAAGTAAAAAGGACTACTCCGTTTTCGTGGAGTCATGGTTGACTGAGCAATAGATTGTATGATGTCTTAGCATCAATGATATGGAACAAGGTGGTTAACTCCATGTCATTTATGAGTGGGTTCAACCTCAGGGTGCCCAAGGCCCTTTGCCCCCCTTGATTGAATTTTTGGATTATCAAGTGGCTATTTGAAAGCTTATAATGGCAGAATGTTAATTGTCGAGTCACTATCGATTAACATCTTGTTAATTCTTTACTCGTGAATTTAGCCGATTATGAACAACGATCTGTTACGGGGTTGAGATCTCAACATCAAATCTTCATCCATGAAAACTAATGCGGTCATGTAGTCTTCAACGGAGGGTTGGCTTTTCTTGTGGAAGCAGCCGGCTTCGTTCAGAGAGTTGTCAATTTCATGAACTTCCTTCATTTGATCATTAAGGGTGATTTACACTATCATCCTCTAATGCGATCTTTCCTTGGTGGACGAGCTCCATGACTTTCTCTTTAAATATGAAGTAGTTGTGGATACGGTGCCCGACCAGATGGTAGTACTTGTAATATTTGAGATCATCAGTCTTTCCAACTTCTGCAAGCCTTTTCATTTCAAGTAGTTCAATGAGGTTGGTCTTCAGTAAGTCATCAAAAATCCTGGAGACATCTGAGTCGAGGAAGGGATAGGATTTGCCTTATATTTCTTTTAATGTTGCCCTTCTTGGCTTTTTGGGGACTTCTTTCTTCTCGTCAGCTTTTTCCTTCCCTTTGACTAAGATGAGTCTGGCGTGTATTGCCATGGACTCTCTTACTAGAGCTTTAGAGGGAAGCTTACCCCCTTTCTTTATTTCTTGCTTGTCTTTTGCTTTGTGGAACTCTAAGACAAGTGGCGCACAGATACCACTTGCAACAGTACTTAGTTCCATGTTGTGGGCTCGCGTATTTCAAAAGTTTTAAGCTGAATCTCTTGTAGGATGTATCGCAGCCCCCAATACATACCTTATATGCACATTTCAATACTAAGGCTTCAGAGAGTCTGTCTTTGCAGTTTAGACTTAGGTTTCTCCACCGATTGATGTAGTCAATGACTAGCTCATCTTTCTATTGGCGGGCGTTGGTGAGCTCAATCATGCTGACAGTCCGCCTTATACTGTAGAAGCAGTTGAGTAACTCATACTCCAGCTCTTCCCAGCTATCGATGGCCCTGGGTTCAAGGTCAGTATACTAGTCGAACGCGTTTCCCTTCAACGAATGAATGAACTATTTGATCAAATGGTCTCCATATGTCCCGGCATCATTGCATGTTTCTATGAACTGTACTACATGCTGCTTTGGATTTCCTTTGCCTTCGAATTACTGGAATTTGAGAGGCTGATAGCCCATCAGCATTTTCAAGTTGTCGATCCTTACTGAGTAAGGTTTGGCGTATGTCAGAGTTAACTTGGTGCTCCCATCAAGTTTGTTCTTAATAGTGCATTCAATGAAGTCTTTGAATCGATCGACAGGGATCAAACCGTTAGAGGATATTTAGAGTTCTTTGGCCGTGAACTCCCTTTGGTCCTCAATTAGTTGTTTGATAGATGTCTTAGCCTCACTAGGGACTTCGAGTGCCTTTTCTACCACTCAACTGGTTTTAGTGTTATCTATTTTATCGATCACTCTTGAGATCCGAGAATCTTGCTCTTGGACATTCTTTGTCAGTCCTTTAATGACCTTAGTCAGTGCAGCTATTTGATCCTCCAAACTTGAAGCGTTTGTTGTCATGACTGGGGCGTCATTGGAGGCGGATGAGGCATTAGAGCAAGGGATTGAAAGTGTTGAGTTGTTCTGTTCGCTTTCATTTGTGCGGGGGGGATTGTTGACATCCTTACAAAAGGGGGTTGGCTCAGAGCATACTGCTCTTCTTGCCAGACTTGTAGTGATGATCCCAACGTTCCTTGTAGCAGTCTCACTAGCAGCTGAGGTAGCAACCTTGATTGCTTTTCCTTTATTGCTGGCCATAATGATTTGCTTGGAGCTTGAAATTCACTTAAAATTTAAGAAAGGAAGAGATGAGAAGTAGAGAAGTCTCACTGGGCATGCTAGAAATTTGTAGGAAAAAAATCTTTCAATTGGATTTCTACTAACAAGAAATTTATACAAGTCAATTACAATTTGAATCAAATGAATTTTGTACGGGCTCTGTTCTCTAAGTTAATCCTCTGATTCTTCCTTCAAAGAGGTGACTTCAATTTTAATTATATTTAAGGAAAGGGCTTGTACTTTATTTTCCTTGGCGCCCTAATCTTAGATCAAACTATGAATTTGAAGACTTTTTAATGAAGAACACCTTAAGCATGGGGATGAATTCTTTGAATTTGACGAAGAACGCCTTGAATGATTTTAAAAATTCCTGAGAGAATTTGTGTCTCCTTATTCATCCTCTTCTAGGCCCTTCTCCTTCTTTTTTTTTTTTTTTGTATAGGGTTTAGCTCCTATTTGTAGTTATAATAGATATAGTGTAACTAACGTTTAGCTCCTATTTGTAGTTGTAATAGGTATAGTGTAACTGCATTAGTCTGTTGAAGTGGCATGATCTGTTGGCCGTCAACGTGTGGGGCCCACTTGAAAACGTTATTTATTGGCCTCTCGCTGGATTACGCCACTTGTTGCTTTTTGTTTGGTTTAATTAATTGTTTGTTGGCCTTTCACGTGCCATTTGTTGTTACGGTTAATTAAAATCTTAATTAATTATTTGTTTATTATAGGAATTGTATTTGTTTAAATTTCTAAAATGAAAATAAAATTATTTAATTGATATTTTGTATTGTAATTTTCACGTAGTATTTATTTAATTGATATTATTTATGTGTCTATAGATATATTTGGATAATATTTGTCATGGGAGTTTGACAATTTTTCAATTCTCAAAAGAAGGAAAATTACGTTCATGAATGGATTGTCAACGTTAATAGGGGAGACATTAATATGACTATGTATATTTGGTCAAAAAATTATAATAACGATGAATAAAAGTAGGTTTAATGCATTATTTTTAGGTTCTTTTATTTTCTAAATACAACTCACACCTTACAGTTATTTTTAATTATGATCATCGACACTTTTGTTTGAAAATTTTAAATTTATTGCATTTTATATTTAGATTTTTTTATTATTTCAATTGATATTTGTAATCAATTATGTTTGTTATAATAGTTACTAATTTCAGTGGATCAAACTACATTATTTATACATTTTTAAAAAATGATTCAATATTTGTGTTATACTTTTATTTAGAAAATTCGTAGTTAAGTGGCGAAATCATGACAACATTGTTATCTAAATATTTTCAAATTTTAAAAATTTTAATAACTTTCCAATCTTTATATATCTACATATAATAGTAAATAGCTTTTTCATTTTGACTAATCTTGACTCAATCTCTCTTAGTTTTATTTTATTTGAATTTTGAGATTTTTCATTATATTAGGAAATTTTAATCATCTGTCTTTGTTTAAATTATCATTAAAAAACTATTTATAGATACATTTAGTAACTTTTTATTTTGGAAAGTATCATTCCCTATGTTGTGTTATTAGTTCACTGCTAATAAGCATATTTAATGGCCTTTTAAACTTAAGAATTATTTAGTCAACACACATATATGTAATCGCACAAAGGCTGGTGGATTATTCTGTGATCAATTCTATTTTTATGGAAATTTGAATTTTTTTATAGTGGAATTATTACAAATTATATACCCTTGATTAAAAAAAAAAAAAAAGACCGGTGGAAATTACGTAAAGTTTTGACCCACCAATCACCATTTATACAAATCCAAAAATTGCCAGAGTAAAATAACATTTTTTCAAAAATTTGACATCCTCGCCAACTCCCCCAATGTATCTGTTGCAATCTACACACAATATATATATATATATATATATATATATATAAATTGTTATCAAATATTAAGTAAACAATAGAATAAAACCGAAAAATCTCGGAAGGATAACAATGAATAGTAGAGTAGAGAGAGAGAGAAAGATTTAGGCTGAGATGGACTGATTAATTTGTTTGAGAGAAAAATTAAAACTTTTAGGGAAATGAATAGTGAGAGGTTTTTTTTGTATTTAGATGAGCAGTTGAAAGAAAAAACATAACGATGATGTCTAAGGTAGTGTATTAATGATTATAGTGTGATATGATGAGTTATTATTAATATAAAAATGTATCGATGTATTAGGTTGTAGAAATAGGAAAAAAGTGGTGGGAGAATGGAGAGAATGAACAGATAAATAATAATAAGAAAAAATTAGGGTTTTGTGCTCACGAGTTTTCTTGCCCGACAAACGCTTCTGCGAAAATTTTCGAGAGAAAACGAGTTTCTTCTCTACAATGCCAAACACTTTTTTTCTAGGACAACCCCATCATCCAAGCAGCCCTGTGCTTCTTTTTTTCTCTATACAGACACCTATATATATATAAATTATATCATTTTTTAATAAAAAATGTGTGCTTGATTTGGTGGGCTTATTTGGTCATAACATTATCCTTGTATATACTATTTTCCATCGCAATGGCTTGTGCCCATACTAAGAAAAATTTTCCCAATGAGACAACAGGTGCAAGAAAGATGGTTTGTTTATCATGTAGCTCATCTGAGAGATCTTTCTCGGTGGATTTTGTAGCATATTGTCATGTTTATTTGTAAGTTCAAGAAATTTTATTGTAGAAAGACAACTCTGTGAAATCAAAAACAATGGAGACATGGACAAGGATCAAGAAATGCTATTCTTTCTGTTTGAGCTTTAGCTACTCGATAAACTTAAAAGAGTCACAAGCAATATCCCACGATGAAATACGATCTCTAATAAATCAAATTGCATGTATTTATGTGTTGTGCTGTCTCCTCTCCTTCCACTCTTTAATTTCTGCACGGAATAAATGTTCATATTCCGAATTAAAATTATTTAAATTTTTACTGTTGTCGAACAAAAATGTAAAATCTCAATTCAAAATATACAAAGTAAGTTTGTATGAAAATTTTGAAGGTAGAAAGTTTGATATAAAAATTAAAAAATAACGAAAAAAATAAAAATATTATTTTAATAATTGATATATTCCAAATAATTCACTGCAAATTTGCAACCAGACATTTAGGTAGCAATTGCTTGGATACTCGTTTCTACAATAGGGTGTTTTGGCACTGTCATCTGGCGAAAAAGGTCTCCAAACACATTTTTGTCAAAAAAAATTTTCCAAACACGCAACCTCCCTCTCTCTACGTCTATGGTCCTCGCCACATCTCTCTCTCGTACTCTTGTGATAATTATAATTCCTTATAATTACTTACATGCCAAATCGTACATCCTAACACATCTAACTACTTGTCATGTCAACATCATATAATATATTTTCGTACTCATATATCACATCATTCAGTACAAAAAATTAACTACCACGTCAAAATAAATATCATTATTACTATCTACAAAACATTATCATTATATTTCTTCTCACCAACACATTCAATTATACACAATTCATTACTATCTGCTCTCAAAAATCCAACACCCTAAATCTCACAAAATTATTTTGAAAAAATGAAGGTGTCGTCCAATTGCACCCTTATGTTTTAGAGTATCATCAGATGTATTTGACATTCGAAATGTGCAATTTTAAGCCAGCACAACATAAAAAATCTATGATAATTATTCATAATTCAAGCATATATTATGACCTAACGTAATCATTTTTCTCCGATTGATACTGACGAAGCATAATCTTATTCCTTTTTTTTCTTTAATTTCGTGTTTGAAGGTTGTGATTCTTTTATATATATATTTATTTATTTCGTTAACTCAAATCTTACAGTCCCATAAAATGAAACATCCAAACCAAAGCACACTTTTTTTTTTTTCTAATTTTCTCGTTAAATATTTTAAAGTTATGATAATTTTAATGTACTGTTATTTTTTAAAATTATAATATTTCTTTCAAGCAATGTTGTGGTTATGGAGATATGACATTCAGAATTAAAAATATTTATGAAGTAATATTTACATAATCCCTATATATATATCATAAAACATTTTTCCAAAATTTATATGATATTTGTAGATACTTCATTTCCATGTACAATGGTTATAGGGGTTTTCTTTTCTTTCACGTGTGCCTTTGTATTTCATGACTTATTCTACATTGTAGTGAAATATCTATTTTAAAATTATTTTATCTTTTTTAATTTTATTCAATTTTTTGTGCTTAACTTTGAATCCCTATTCTTTTTCCCTTTTTGGCCTAATTAGGATGTCTGAAGTTATATTTTATTTCTATTTTACTAAGCATATAATTTGAGATTTTATTTCAAACTTTTTTTAATGAAAAAAATAATATCTAAGCAAAATAGATTTTTAGTTGATACGCTCACTAAAATACTTTATTTTAGGCTTGCTAACACGTGTGCTTCAGTACATTATGTTTGAACACTCTATTTTATTTTTATCGTTTTTCATTAGATTTTATTTCTTGACCATCCTCATTTCTCATTTTAAAGGTATGATTTATTTTTATATTAATTTTGGTGAAAACAACGTTCAGATTTTTTATTTTAATACTAATTGACTTAGATTTTCATTTGAATTTGACATATGAATGTCCTTAAGTATAGGAGAATTGAGATAGTATGTCTCTTTACACCATAATATCTATGTAGTATTATAGTATTGAAAGACTATTTTCTAAATTTATTGACCAATGTTTCATCATAGTTAAGAATTCTTAATATAATAGTTCTATATAAAATAAGATTACATATTCTTAAAAAGGCCGTCGCACTAGTATAATATACAATATGGATGTATATTTAAAACCTCAAGTAATTATTAAATAGTATTACGAGATTTATCAAGAAAATGTATTGAAATGACAAAAGTTAATTATTATAGAGAGTGGGGCCCACACAGAAGATAATTCAACAATTCCTAAAATAGCTTGAAGCTTCGGTGTTAATTACTGGGCCCCCAAGCAAAAGGATTTACAGGGCCCGTCAGCAGTCTCAGCCCGTTGCTTAAATGGCTTGCCCGCCAAAATTGGGCTCAAAGAGCTTTAATAGAAATTCACAAATTGGGTAAATTGTAATTTTGGACTGGACAGCATAGGCCCATTAGAAATAGAAACGGGTCCACCACAACCCAGAGGCCCAACTCAATACTTGTGCTTTTCTATGCATTTCTGCCCAATATCAGATTTTCGTCATTCAGCTAGGCCCTTCTTTATGTTTGATTAGAGTGGGATATTGCTTCTGATGCCTTCTCCCTGTTTGCTTCACATAGATTTGGCTTTTGGGATTGGCATCAGGCTTAAAGTTTGAATGATCTCCATTTCATTGTATATGATTAATGCCTTTTCATTTTTACTATTGCATTTTTTTTAATCCTAGTCTAAATAAAAATGATCTGGAAGGCAAGGTTTTTAAAACCGGCTCAAAACCAACCAACTTTAAGATCATATCACATTCAAAAAACTAGCCATCATTTGAATCAGCATGAACTTGTTAAATTCAATCACAAACCGATTGTAAATAAAATATTGTAATATCTTCTTATATTTTTTTTTTTTAGCTCCTAAATAATTTATTATTATAAAAAATTTCACTATTTATTTTTTTACTTGTACCTATTTTATAATTTTTACCTATATATTTTTTTAATAAAGTCATTGAAAATTTAAACATTGCATATTGCATCTTGAAATTACAAATTTTTAGTTAATTGTGTTGGTATTATTTTTCAATATTTATGTCTTGCTTTGAATTTAATTTAGTTTCTTTTATAATATTTTTTTTATTTTTATTGAATTATTAATTTTTTTTTTATTATATGTAAAACTTATAATTTGATATATTAATTGATGAACATGAATTAATTTTATAACACTATATATATATATATATATATATATATATGTTTGTATAAATAATATTATATATAATTTGAAATGATCAATTTTTTAAAAATGATTTAACTGACCAAACTAAATCTTCGATTCCAATTTTGAACTCATTTGTCTGCAGGCGGCGTCGCGTGGAGGCATGATCAGAGAAAAGCCACCCAATTGCATCACTGGATAGCTTCTAATACTTCGGCTTTCCATGAAACATGTTACGTCAAAATTTAGACCATTTCTTGATTATTTACTGTTCCTAAACATCCTTCCCAAACTGAACATTCATTCTGGCGCAATGCACATAAACATCGGTGGTGGCTGCAGGTGCAGAATGTAAAAGAGGGCAAATCAAAATTTGAACTTGAAATTCTCGATTTTCATGAAATTGAGTTGACGTAATTTCATCAAGTTCGAACTCGACTCTTCCACACCCAGAGATGACTCAACTTTGAGCCAGAGGAAATGTTACTTCCCTGTGTTCCTGATATTCAATGGGCACGAGTTGTGAAAATCTATGTTTGAAATTTGGACAAGGATTCATGACCATATTCCAAAACAAATCCCTGCCGTTAACACTACCTATTTTATGCAAACATGTTAGAATGTGTCGCAAGGTCTAGCTGAATGTGTGTGTGTGTGTGTGTGTATTAGTACTTGTATTACTAGTAATTTTTGCACACTCTTTTTGTGCTTTAATTCATATAATAAAATTAAAAAATATTTAGTTTGATGTATTCATAGAATATGTTGATTTATTTTGTAGTTATGAAAATATGATAATTAGAACAGAAATAAAAAATAAAGAAAAAATAACTAAAAATGATAATTTAATTTATTTAGTACAACTAGAGTTGTTACAAATTCTTAATAATAGTATGTAAATAAGTTAAGGAAGGGTGTATATGTCAATTTACTCAGTGCAACCAAAATAACCCGAACTCTTAGTATATAGTATTTATTTCAATAAGGCTTTTTAGTTGTTCAAAGTAAAATGACAGTTATACCCTTCTTTTAAATTATTCTACTCTTTTTTTTTTATCCTTTTTTGTTTCTCTTTCCACTAACTAATTACCTTTATTTGTATTTTATTATCACGTTTTCTCTTTCCAATTTTTTATCTTTCTTTGTTCTGTTATCTTTCTTCTTTTATCTTATATTTATACTAGATTATTTAAAAAATAAGATATTTAGTGTGTGTGATAAGAAATTACACAAATACTTTTAATTTATTATTTTTATTTATATTCTCTTTTTCAAATTCTTTTGCTTTTTTATTTTTTTATTTGGAAATGTGTTAGACATTCTAAATAATTTTATATCTATTATTTAAAATATAATGACTTCATAATTTATATATGAATTTGCACCCGCGTGTAGTATTCTCTCATTCTTTGTGGTGGTATGAAGTCGAAGTTTTTGTCTTTATTTATTTTTGTTTTAAAGAGTATCTCCATTTATGTCTACCTAAGAAATTTTAAATGCAAATTGCGGGCAAGCCAATATGGCATTATTCATGAATAATATATCATTGCTGTCATGGTTAAAAAACCCGATCAGAAGAACTTCTGATGAACTCAACTCCTCTGCAGAAGGTTTTTCACAGAACTCTTTCAATGAATTCAAAGGGAATGCATTGTGCAAGAATAAAGAACGCATCAGGCAGTACATTTGATTTATTTGTGAATCTGAGCAAACAGCAGAAACACAAGACTGATTCAATGATGGGAAATCCTAAATAAGGACAAATTGCAATAACATCCGGAGTGAAAAAACCCAAAGACTCAAAACTATAAAGATGAATGAATTTCCCAACAGGAACCTGAGGTCAGTCTTGGCAATGTTTTTGACTGTAAGATGAGGACCTAGGTCAGCTACCCAATAAGTTTGAAATTATGATATTACCAAATAGATTGACAATGGCATGACAAATTCCATGAAAATCACCCTCATACGCTATTTTTTAATACTTAAAAGGTGGAAAGTCTTGGAACTCAAAATCATGCAGACCAAGTTGTCCACAAGTCTCGCAATTTAGTTCACCCAACACACCCTAATAACATTAATTAATCTGCGCGTTTATTATTATCATTGTCTAGCTCATTTGGACAAAAGTTTATAACCGTTCATGCTTAGTTTTGGTTCACAACCTTCGACGCTTCCCACTGATTTTATCTTTACATGATTGTTGCGATCGACGTAGCTCAAATGGCTTTGCATGCGACAGGCACGGGATTCGCGCCCCCGCATCTCCATCTCTTACTTGATTTGGTTTTCCTCTTCCATCAGAGACACGCGGACGCGGTTTGCCGCCAAACGGGGTCGTTTTACCCTTCAATTATTTGCCGTTTGTTGGAAAGAACACACGTGGGAATCCAGCTCAGCAAATGCCCTCCAAGTCACCGGGGCTCAAATGAATTTTTTATTTCTTTTGTGTTTACTCATAGTGGGTTTATTTTTCTTTTGTTTGGTAAAGAGAAAACTATTCTTACAATTTTTGGCCGGAAAATGATTTACGCCGGTGGCGAAGCGTAAAATTTACTCTACAAGGCAAACCCAGAATATAGATGTATAACGAAACAGAAAATTTTAACCAATTCAAGAATATAACTGCAGTTAAATACCAACTGTTAAAGTGGTATATCACTCTTACTGTTAAGGATTGTATCAATAAAGCCAACGGTATTCCAACTAGCCCCCACAAAAATGTCACACATCAACACTCGCACAAGCTATCGCCAGAGAGGAACTTTAGTCGTGCTCAATCAATTCCCTCGTCTTTATTACCAAGCAAGCAGTGTTATGAGTGAAAAATGCAAGAGTCAATAATTGATGGCGAAACCCTCAACCACAGTTCATTTCCAAACAGTGCACCCCTTACCCCGAACAGCTAGAACAATAAATAAAAGAAATAATAACGATGAAGATTAATTATAACGCCCTCCACTAAAAATTAGATTATACATATAAAACATCCTTATATTTCAGAATTTAAAGAGACCTCGAATTAGAACAGACCCTCTCAACAAGGACTTGGACGCATACTGAAAGGGAGGTCTATGTGATATGATATAATGTGCGTATAGTTCTAATTTCGGAATTTGACAACATTGTAATTATCCCTAACAATAAATGTGTTACTTGAATGCCTAATATATTGATGTAAATATCGAAGATAAGTTCACAATAATTTTACATGAATAAGGCATTCATTTGTTGAAGTGACCATTACCAACCAAAAAAACTAGGAGACAGATGTGAAAATAGCCTTCAGCTGCTCTTTCTGGGCCTCCCTTTTCTCTTAGCTCTGCTGCGCGGAGGATGCTTCTCCTTTGCTAATCCTTTCTTTTCAAATCTTTCCTCTTCTTTTTGGGATTTTGATGATGAGCCCTCCACTTGTTCTACTATATCTTCAAGCTTCTTCTCCTCGTGTCCTTCACTTGTTTTGCCTTTCTTGAAAGCAGAATCTTGGCATTCCTCGGCTGTTTCTTCTTCCTCAATCTTTTCTCTGATTTTCCGAGGCCTCCCTCTTTTCCTTGGAGTCTGTTGCTCTATTGATGATGGTTCTGCCAGTGCTTCTGATACCTCTCTTGTCTTCTTCACTGCCTTCTTCACTGCCTTCTTCTTCCCCATCAAATTTAAAGCATATATGTGTGTGTGTGTGTGTGTATAGAGAGAGAGAGAGAGGATATGTAAACAAAGAGCAGTGTTTGTCAGCAAAGAGAGGCTGCCAAGACAGGAAAAATGATTGGTTTCTGATTTCTCACTTGTGTAATAGAAAGCTCCTCCGGCCAAGAATTTGAACGTCAATGGTTTCAAGAACCCTGAACTGCCTCTTGGCAGCTTGCCACGGCCACTTAACCAAGCCAACAACCAATCATATTAAACCCTAGCTTTTTCTGTGCTGCTGCTTACGTACAAATTAAGCATCAAAAAGCTTCTTCCCCAGAATAACGGAAAAGAAAACACAGAGAGAACCATAAAGCAGAAAACACAAGCATTGAATACTCTTTTTGAAATTGTATCACTGAATCTGTTTTCTCAGAAGGCACCATGCCAAATAATCCATGTAATATAACCGAATTAGAGTATAGAGAAGAAACAGTCAGTGGAAGGAGAGAAAAGTGAGGTCTAAAGGTACTGATGATGATGAAAGCGAGTGAGACCACAAATGGGGTGGCTACCGCTGAGGCATATCTACCCGCACCATGGCTAGGAAAATATATTAATGTTTGTATATTTATTCATACAAGAAAGAAAATTGATCAAAGAGGCTTGTGGGGGTGTTCATATTTCAGTGGTTCTACGTAAGGGCGTGGGGGTACCCTAACAGGGAATGTGGAGTAGATTTTCCACTCTTGATACCCAAACCTTTAATTTTTTTAATCATATCACGAATATTTTTTCATTTATGCTATGCATATGTATTTATTAATTTTCTTTGAGCCATTTATATAATATGATAATTGCTTCAATCACCACATAAAAGTACACAGTGGCATAATTATTTTAACTGAGTTTTTTCACTGGTCTATAGTGGAATGTCTACTTTGCTATTAAAAATTCAAAAACAAGAACTATGATCACATTTTTTTCTCTTTCTTTATATATATATACGGGTAAAAGTCACGCACTCCACATGCATACAAATTTCTATATAAATTTTGAAATTATTATATTTTAAATAATAGTTATAATTTTTTTTTTAAAAAGTATAAATTTTTTCCAAAGGAAAAATAAAAAAAATTCAAAAGTATTTGAAAAGATAGAAAAAAAACAATAAAAAAACAATAAGTTAGATGAAAAAAAAGAATTTAAGTAAAGATAATTGCGTAATTTCTTATTATTCACCCTAAAAATTTTATTTTTTTTGAATAATATAGTATAAATATAACTTAAAAGTAGAAAAAAATAACAAAATAAAGAAAGATATAAAAATTTAGAAAGACAAAAAAAATTGATAGTAAAATGAAAATAAAAATAATTAGTTAGTGGAAAAGAATAAAAAAAAGGATAAGAGAAGTAAAAAAATTTAAAATAAAGGTTATTTATGTAATTTTATTTTGAATAACTAAAAATTTTTATTAAAATAATAATAGAGAGTGTGTGTGTGTGTATTTGTAGAGCTACAAGTCTGCAAAAGTTCTTAAGATGGTTTTAAAGCGGTTGTATCATTAATTGTCTTGGATAAAATACATATCCAATATTCTTTCACCACCAAAAAGACCATATCTGATAAACATAGATTAGAAGATTATGAACCATATTTTTTGTGTAATTTAAAAACAGAAGAAGATATAGAACAAGATAGTTCCTGGCCTTTAATGTGGCTTGCAAGTTGATAATAAACAATGCAGAGAAAGCAAACTCATTAAGCAAAAGAAGAAGAACAGAGAACATAATGTCAAGTTGACATTCCCCAGAATCGTAGTGACCATAAAGCAAAAGTGGTTCAACTTAGGATTTGGTCAAAGTGTCAAAGGCTAAAGCCACCAAAAATTACTGAAAAGATTAGGATGCTTGCATGCGTTTGAATATGTCTCCACTGAGCTACCTTAGGTCTTTTTTACCTTTTTTTTTTAAAAAAATTCTGTTTAGTTTATAAGAGTATTATATATCAATCATTGCATGAATTGATTATTATATAAAAGTAAAAAAATAGAATTATAAGTTATTGTAATTAGCAGAGTCGAATAAAGATTACAAGAATTTTGTTGGAATTAAGTATATACATCCGATGAGTATTATACGGAAAATATAAATTATAACACTATTATTTAAAATGAGGAAAATGCTAGTTTAATGTTCTTTATAGATTTAATATTTAGTGAAGTTAGACGTACAAATTTAAATCTCATTAATTATGGAATAGAAAAAGACCTGGGCAAAGATACATAAAATAAGAGCCATTGCACAACAATTAACAAAACGGATTATTTATTTATTTATTTATTTTTCTTTTCTTAAATTTTGTCAATTCAAAGGGGGGGAATCCTATTTAAAGATCCTACTAGGTTGGATTCAACCTTTTCTGTGATCGTTCAAATTCGGAGATGTTATAGTGAGATTGAATTATTCATTTTTATGCACTTAAGATTAATTCATTTATATTTCTGTTAAAAATGTTTGGTTCTCTTTTTCTATCTCACCAAAATATATACATTTCAATTATACTAACCTTTAGAATTGATATTTTTTCTCTTTCTTTTACATAATTTATAAATTTTCTTATCTAAAGCGCACGCGCTATTTTCATCATTTAAAACCTATCAAAACATTTAAATATTAGTGAAAGTGTGCTGGAATTACATGTTTATAAATCTTTTGAACTAATTTTACTTTTGTGTCGGAGCTGGCCCAACAAGTTACTCATGTGGGCTAATCTGGTCCATAGACCCATGAGTTTCCATTTTGGGCCTTAAGTTGGTCAAGTCCAGCTCTTTCGAGTATTCTATGGTCACAAACCATATTTTTGATCACATAAGTCATTACATGACAGAATGAACAGACAAAAAATCCCATGCCACCTTTCATCCCCCATATGTAATCCTTTATTTAAATTTTTTACATCTCAATTAAATTTCTATCTTCATATGACTTAATGGTTATTGTAAGCAGTCATAGAACCAACTCACCATAGAGAGTCTCTTCATTTCCACACCATGGGCGGTTACCCGTTTTCAGTACAATCTGTGGTCTGATTTCTTTTTATTCTTCTACTTTATCATAGTAATAAATGTGCAAGAAACAATTTCATATTGACAGGTGTAGGGTTGGTAACCAAGTTGGTTAGTGCTTGGCAAGTAGAGATGAATTACAAATATTGTAGACAAGTCATCAGTCTAAATCCAACATATATATTTTTCTAGTTTACGCAGTCTAACTCTATTTTAACTACTTCTGTTAAAATTCAATTAAAACCTATTAATTTTATATTAGTTTTGAGACATGCTTTCAAGTCATGCTAGAAATTCTAATCTATGACTGATACCATTTTAAAATTCAAATCGGTTAGGATAAGGTTTTTTAATACATCCTTGATCCATCCCATCACTCACCACATTTCTTACATGTGGCAAGTTTGTCAAATGCCTTCACGTGGCGGAGCCTATAATTTAATTACACATGGCACGTTATTTTTTCTGTTTCCCCTAAACTTATCTTTGCTTTCCCTTTTTCAGCTGCAATTATGAACTTTCTTATATAAGTAATCCATTTGTTAAATGGCTGCATGCTAAGGGTGATGTTTTGTTTGCAGATAAACTTTGTCACAATCTGTTTTTAACTGTTTTATTTATTTTTATATTGTTTTTCACCAAATAGAAACATCATGTTTTAGTCTGAAATTTGAAAGGGCTTGCTTTGATCCCTTCAAAATTTCTACGGTTAAACAAGGATTTTTATCAAAATTTTTGTTTAAATTTTAAATTAAAATTGTTTCATTGCTTATATATGCCTAAATATTCAAAATTCGATATTCATTTATGCCAACATATGCACTCTCACACAAATATTTATATTTAAAAAATTAATAATTATCTTTATATGTTATTAAATCATGCAATCATTATAACATATTTCATATATATAAATATATTTAAATAAATTAAAGCAGATCAATATTTTTAGTCAAGCAAAATTTTACAACAATATATATAATTTTTAATCAAACAAAAATCCATTATTTTTCCACTTATTATGCATCGGGAGCTCTAATTCGTTCTTAGAAAATGGTTGGTAGAAGAGAAAGATTGATTTAATTTATAAGTGTCCCAAGTCTCAATACACCCCAAAAAAATCCAATTACTAAGGAAAAATGTCAGCCTAATTTATAAGTTGCTACCCAACCCAAACCTTCATTGTATAGTGCCTACCATCATGACGTGTCCTCCAAGTCGTGCAATAGAGTTACACGCACTGCAAGTATTCACCCACACGTAGTTTGCTCTATTTAATATTTATAAGCGTACCCTGTTCCAATTCGTCCACGAAAATCTCGAAGACTAAGGGTCAAAGTCAGCCTAGTTTATAAATCGGTTCAAGAACTTTGCCAAGTCACATTTTCTTCCACTCAAACCTACGTGTAGACCCATCATCATGACCAGTCTTCCAAACCATGCAATAGCGTTACACACTGCAAGGACTCACCCGCATGTGAACCTTTCTTGAAATCATGCACACGAAGTCACACACGTTGCAAGCGCTCACCCACTTGTAGATGTGCAAGTCCATCACGTACTGAAGTTTTTCCTGTATTTTAAACGGTGACGAAGATTGTGCTTGCTCCGTGCATTTAAAGATGAAATCCTAAATTTGTGGCGCGTGGGGAAGAAAATCCCAGATAATGCATCGAACTGAGAACGCCGCCATTCAACAAACGTACAAAACTAATGCAAATTCTCTTCCGTCTCCCTGTCAAAATAATCCAATAAACGACATCCAAACTTTATAAGGTGACGAACACAAAATCCCACAGATTTGGTGCCGACCCAGGATTTTGCTCCACCGTGTCATTGCAACTGCTGATCTGAAACAAACCAAAACGGGATAGAAGCCTACTGTTGTTGATCGAAAGGTCTAAAGAAGGGTCACTATCCTTGAATTTTGTGGCCACAAACTGTGTGGGAGGGCATCAAAAGCTCCCATATTGCAGAAGGAAAGCGATTTGATTGATTGCGCGCTGTTTGGACTCTATTTTTCATCGTATTTTGGTCTGTTTGGAGTGACATGATTGGGATTTTCGGATTGCCCAGAAAAAACCGAGGTTGTGGTTGAAACTTTTCTTGGTAAGTTTATTCATTGCCATGCAATGGTCTTTTGCTTTTTCCTGTCCGACAGTTTCTACGACTTGACGGCTGCATACTGTGAAGTTTGTTTTTGCTTTTTCGCAAGCAACGGCAATTTTGTAGAGAAATTTTACCCTTTTTTCACTTTTGTTGGTCTCTCTCTGGTCTGAGAAATTGAAGGCCTCATTTACCACAGAGGTTGTTCAGTCTTTGATTTTCCTTTGGAAAAGATTAAAGTAAAATAATAAAACCTCTGGATTTTCCGCTGGGTTTTAAACATTGGGCGAATATTTGGCCGCAGTAGTTGGGTTGTCGCTAATCATTCTTGCGGATTTTTTTATTTTGATCGGATTATCAGCACGTGGAATTACTTACTGAACCCTCTCTCTTTTTCTGGAAAATGACTCGGTAGATGTGATCTGCTCCTCCCTTAACCCCTTCCCCTCGGGTCTAATATTTTCGGTTGCAAAAATAAGGTTCTCTTACAACCTGTTGCGTTATACTTACCGATGTAATACAATTACATACTTGTGTCTAGCAGTAAACGGTAATGATAAGGGGTTTGTTTTTTTTGGGTTTTCTACTTAGTTCCTTGCGATCAGAGCTACCATGACATTTTCATATAGTTGCCCAATATTTAAACCGTGTCACGTTTATTTTGAGACAGGTTTCCTCGGTTGTTTCGCCCATGTCCTTGAAGGAATCTGGTTCGAAATAAGCTCCTGAGAGATGGAGAACTCCTATGTGTCCAATGGCAATGGGAATCTGACCGATCCGGGCCTGCAGATCATCAGGCATCCATCATACCAATTGTCTGGCAAGTTTTCGCTGTCTTGGTTTGACATGAGGGTGTTCTATGTCAGAATCAGCAATTTTGTGGCCGATGATTCGACCCCGGAATGTCTCGCCCTCAACCACATCCCTCTGAGCCCAGACACAGTCCTTGAAGTGAATGGAGTTAGATGCTCGATGGATTCGGAAGGAATGTCCTGCATTCTTCGAAGGGACAGAGTGGGTAACAAATCGGAAGAGGCGACATTTGTCAGCACGGATACCATAAGATTAATAGGCAGTATGAAATATGAGGTGTTATATGAGGAGGACCTGGTGATCTCTGGGGTTCTAGAAATGTCCGGTACCAATGGTGGTATAGGGGAATCCAACAACACGAACAAGAAGTGGAGCATGAATTGTGAATCGGTAATTAGTGCTGGTGCGGGGTTTCTGAAAGGAAAACAAATTAAGGGCTCTGAATCTTCGTTGCCTACAATTGAAGTTTGTGTGGCAGGTTGTTTCTCAGGGACACCTATCATATTAACCAAGACTTTGCAGCTTAGTAACCGCAAAAAGCATAGAAAGGGCACGCTTAAATCGATTCCTGAGTATGATGATAATGAATCCCGTGATGACGTCGCCTCTGGGCATGATCTGCAGGTAATGTAGTTTAATGGATGGTGATGCAATTTTTCCCGACATATGGCACACCCATCTCGCACTATTCTTTTTGCTGCTGATAGATCTGCACACACCAACTGAATTTCCTTACACTGTCTCTAATAGGTTTAAATTAGTTTAAGCTGGTCATTTTAATGCTTGCCACCACCAATCTCTACTAATGGAGACATTGCTTTTTGTCACTAGCTTAGAGCTAAAATTCTATACTGAATACTGGCTTTTATGCCAGGGAAGCTGTCTCCGAAAACGTGTGCTCTCTGTATTTAGTTTGTGTGGTATCACTGATTTACGATTGTAGGAAAAACTGTGCTAGATCATAGAAAAATACTAACGGTTGAGCCATTGCTGGTTGCTTGACCGTACCCTTTACATTGAAGCCCCTCTCCTTAAATGTGAGACCATGGCTAGAACCAAGAAAAAAATGAACGAAAGCACTTTTTGATCCTTCAGTTTTTATGTTGCGTTTTTCAAATTAATGTTGATTGTTAGGTTAAGTGGCCAAATTTACTGGTTGACTGGTTCCTGTAATCAGTCACTATTCGTTGCTACGTACTAAAATTGTATGAATAATTCTAGTTTCCAACCTCATTTGATTGACACTGGTAAGCTGTTGCCTGCTTCCTCTAATGCAACATGTTTCTTTGCGACAGAAGGCCCATTTCCGTTGGGATTATTAAAATTTAGGTCACCTGCAGAATCTTATCCTTGACATCTCATGGGCTATGGGCATTACATATAATAATAAGGGATAAGAGTAATATTTTCCTCTTACATTTCTTTTTCATTATCCTTATCTCCTTGAAAACTGGCAAGCATTGCCCATTAAGACAGAGACTAGGTAGGTAGTATTGAATTGGGCCCCACCACGGCACTTGGGCCATCACTTGCAACTTTTGGATAGTTTGTTAATGTAACTCAGTTGTCCTGAAGAGACTTACATTTTAATTCATCACATATCATAACTAATTAAGCCATTGAACGCAGGCTTCTTGTGTTGAAATTCCGAAATTCTGCTGTAGTGATGAAATCACGACCCTAGTTCAGCATTCCTCATTCTTTAATCCATCTGATATGATATTTCCATTCTCTTTTGAACAAGATATTACGGGTGTCGTTCTGGTCCTTGTTGCTTGAAAATTTAAAATTCCCATGTATAGTGCTTTCTTATAACCCAATAATTGCCAGTGGTGCATATAGAAGAAAATAATTATCTTAAGTGTACAGCCAAAACCACCTCATGGTACAGCTCAGATCTGCCCTCTTGAGATTTTGTTTCTTTGTAATTCCTTGTATTGCATGTTAAATGGAAAGTGTCAGGATTATCTTGGACATGGTTTTCTTCCATTATAAGTTGAGTGACCACTTCTAAATGGGCATCGTGTCGCACGTTTTATATTACTTGATCTGTCCTATTTGAAAAAGTGCACCCAATGCACTCTGGCCTTGCAAGGTATGGGACGGGTATGGTCACATATATCTGGTCTTATCACTGTAGCCAAGTAAGCCATACACATAAATCATAATCAAGTGCAGCAAGCCTCACGGTTGCTTCCAGGCATTGCCTCACAGAAATTGAAAATTGTTAATAAATCAAACTTTCAGGACCTTTACCATGAGCCTTAAACACATGATTAAGCCAAAAGAATTGATATAACAAAGTTATATAGATCTTGCGATATTCATTTTATAGGAAGGTTTAGGTATATCTGGCATATTGAGAAGTAGCTGTAGTATTACCTCATTCCATTTCAATTTGCCTTTTGTTCTTAAAGATCAAGTATTTGGTCCATTTATTTGTTTGTCCGTACGTGTGCGTCTTGTAACATTCATTTCCTAACTTCTACTTATATTTTCCCGTGTCCTGTGAAGTGCAATGCATGTCTGACAGTCTTTGAATTGCTATATTACTCATGTTTTAACCTTCAGCAACTTTTATGTCTCGTGTCCTGCCAAACCTGTATTCTGTGGTCTCGGCTAGTTAAATGGCCTTGCCATTTTGTTCACCAGTGCAAAATAGCTCCGAGACATACTTCTGAACATCTTTTTGGGATTAAATCTTTGTATTGACTAATATCTCTGACATTCCAGCTTCTTAAGTACTCTTTCAGATCCCAATTTGTTGTTGATATCGCTTTTGTTTTCCCAGGTTGCAGAATACAAGAATTACAAACCAGAAAGTGAGGAAGACCATGACAGCATGGACTGGAGATGTACCAAATACATCGATGGCGAAGATGGGGAGCTCTCATGGTTCAATGCTGGTGTTAGAGTGGGTGTTGGGATAGGCCTCGGCATTTGTCTGGGGATCGGAATTGGAGTTGGTTTTCTGGTCCAAACCTCCCGCAATACCACCCGAACCTTTAAAAGGCGGCTTCTATAGTTGTCAATCATATTTTTGTATCAATCTACAAGTTCATAGTGACAAAGATGTGCGCTACAACTGCTTATTTACCGACAAAGATTGTTCTCGGAGTCTTCGCATTCTGGACATGTTGCTATTTGAAAAAAGAGCTTTCCATGCACACTAATCAGTCTTGGGTTGCTCCTGCGGATAAGTGCCTTGGGTTGTGAAGTTAGAGAATTCATACATTTTGTGGTTCAAAAGAGAGTGGAGTCGTAAGAAATAGTTGCAAAGCCTGCAGAACATGTTTTGAGAATCAGTCTGAAGAATAATGTCTTCCATCTTATCAGGATTTCAGTAACAATGTTCTTGTGACTCGTGGTTGGGTCCATTCTTCTGTCATGGTAGAAACTTAAGTAATTATCGAAATCAAAAGACACAGGACATATTATTAAAAATTCAGCATTTTCAGCAAGGACAGGATCCATATGTTGTGGCTACAATGAGGTTAATGTAGTCTTTTTAGCGCCCCCACCCGGCACTGGCAACATAATTAGGGCTTAAAAAAGCATAGTTTAGTTTTGTCATGCCGCAGTTTGACAATGCTACTCAGCTGACTGGTGGAGCAAGGCTCTCTGGCTCTGGAGCCACCTCAGCTCCGGAAAAACCATTGGATTGGTGCTTGTCCAGACCCCAAAACTTGGCAGATTTAACATCATCCAGCGCCATTTGCCTGGAGAACTCCTCGTGGTCATAACGCAACGTGGCTTTGCCTCCAAACTCGGTTGGGAGATTGTCTACGTCAAAATAGGACCTCATGAGCTCCACGCTATCCTCGTTCTTTGGGTAAACGAATTTCACCTTCTGGAACGTTTTGGGGTCCAAGAAGTATTTAACGACCTGCAGTAGAAGCAAGAGTATCGCATCTCGCCAGTGGATAATACAAAATCTAGAGGGAGATTTCATTGCATTGCATAAGACGGCCAAAAGATGGGAGTACTTGAAACAAATTATCAAAGCAAACCTTCCAAAATGCTTCAAATATGCGAGGTGGGCTGTACAGGAATGCTATGGCTAGTCTCTCCGGGTAATGATTTTGTAGTATATTGACAGTTTCTCTTGCGGATTTAATGGGGACATTGTTGGTTATAGACCATCCTGTGAAGTCAATTAACCATGCCATCTGTTCCTGTCCTTCCGGAAGATTAAGTATGGCATTCTCAATGAGATACACCAGATGTTTAATCTGGTTATCCAGTGAGGTAGTGTTCTGAAATGAACAATAAAATTTTCACAGCCCTTTTCATTTAGAAGAGGAAAAACTGAAAAACAAATGGCTCGTAGAACTTTTTAAGATACCTGCATTCCTGGCCTCAGTATAAGGACAGTCCTGCCATGACGGTCATGAAAGTTGGCCCTGAACACCTTCCCAGTCTCACCTTCAATTGCAACTTCATGCTAAGCAAACAACATTGAGTATGTATTTGCAGTTAATATAAGATGAAAAGCCTAGTTGACATGGAAGCAAATGAATGGAGAACCATAAAAAGAGGTTCTGTCCTAACATGGCGTGTGCATCAGCATGTAACGCTAAAATAAAGCTAGTGAGACGTATAAAATTTGTCTGCCTTACCCAACGGATTTCTTCAGGTTTGAAAGTTGCCCTCCATTTCAATGTATCTTCCAACATCTTCTTCGATTTATCCACATTCCAGTTCCGGGCTTCAAGATATCTCCTCAAACAAGCATCAGTACAATACCGCAGGCTGTGACCTGAAAGTGGTCCCAGAGAAGTTCTCAGCTCACTGATCTGCAAAAAAAATTCAATCAGATGGTCAAGCATATATTAGAGAATAAGATGAAAAATCTAGATTCTGTTTCGGTTGAAATGCTGACTTAGCCATACATTTTATCACACAAACATCAAAGATCAAAATTGCAGAATGTTTAAAGAGGTTAACAAAACACAGGGCCATCAAAGATTGCAGGTTCCATGCACAACAAAGGCATCGTTACCTTGTGCTCCTGTTGCAGCTCAACACTCTCATCACCATGTGAGGAATTACTCTTGCGGCGAAACATGATGCTGCTGAGAGCTGGTGTCTCCACTAACTGGGCTTATTAATCACAACAAAAGTCATCATTTCAAAGTAAATCAACCGCTCAAATGAATAGGAAGGCATCAAAAAAGAAGAAAGACATGTAAAGACAGCACCCAAGGATTCAACAACACCAAACAAATTGCGGAAAACACCACCTCGAAACCACGTCAACTTTGTCCTGCTTTCATAATTTGAATGCTTTTTAACCCTGTGTTCAACACTTCTGTTGTTTTACCTAATTTGAGAGGGTCATTGGTCAAGTATGACAAAATTTTTTCTCAACCCTAGCAACTCCAATCGAAATTTCACTAACCCTTCGGATAACTCAGTCGTATTAGTCTAGACGAAACAAGGCAATGACATTTAGTCCAAGATCTTAGGCCGAAACCAAATATAGATTACCAAAACATGATTTAATCACGACAGTTGCAATGATATAAAAGCAAAGAGACAGGCCAAAACCCCGTAACCCCCACATTACAGATAATAATTGATATTCCCAATTGATGGAAAACCGACGCAGGCAGAAAATGTCTCATAAGTCGGCTCTGGTTGCATAAGAGCCAGGCATATAATAGTACAGAGACACACCTACACAAATACCAACTCAGAATGATTTTAAAATCTATTTGCTATTCAATTTGATTTCGCATATTTATTTGTTTCTGGTGGGGGTCTCGGAATGGAGGCTGCAAATCTTTTTCATTCCAAAGATCAAAATGCCACAAAAACAACAATAATTTGATAACTATATCTCAAAAAACTTCCAAACTTTGTACCGCTCAATTCTCAAAAAGGAACCTTCCAACATCCCCCGCCTATTTTCTTCAAAAAATAATACAAGTTCACAGATCATAAATCGCCCACGGATCAAAACTTCAACCTATCGCAACCCAAACAAACCAATAAGCATCAGTCACAGCCTGGTCAAACTTCACTCCACCAGCAATCAACCGCCCCAACGAAAAAGAATTCGGATTCGTCAATCGAGATCCAAAAACACAGAAACCGTACCCAGACAGATCCAAGTAACAAAACCCAGACAGGGAAAGAAAATGGCGCATCCATATTCTCAAGAGAGAATGATTTCACTAGATTCACACTTACAACAAAATCAAACAATAGAACGAGAGCATCAGCTGATCACCTGTCCCTCACCCACTGGGAGAATTTGCCTCTTCTCAGGCACCTTTCAGGTAAATGTCATGCAAACTATTCCACAACCACTCATCAAAAAACAGAGGAAAAGAAAACCATCCTCTCTCTCTCTCTCACCCACACACGGGGTACACGCATTGACTGAGAATGATCTCCGAATAAAGTAGGGACTAGGAACTACTCCTATACATACATATATATGTATGTCTATGTCTCTCTGTGCGCGCGCGCGCGTGTGAAATAATGACTGTAATCTGGTGAAATTATAGCAAACCAGATATTTTCTACTTTTTGGGTCTGCAGAAAAGTGCTGGACAGGTGTCGTGTCCTACGACCCTAGGGCTGTTTCAAATTTTATATATCACGGCACCATCCTGACCTTTGGATCTAATGTTACAGATAACAGTTGCCACGTGTTTGAAGATTTGTTCTTCCCGGGAATAAGGCCGGCCGCTGGATCTATATAAGTAATATAATAAAAGTTATTTTGGAAATAAAATAAATGAAATTATAAGAATTTGCATATTTTTACTGCATGTTAAACGGGAAAATCTGCTTTGAGGAATTGTAGAAGGATGGGTAAAAGAAAAGGCATATTAACTTTCTATGCAATTAAGGAGGAAACCCACAAAAAGAATTGTGAGTTTTGTTTTTCTTTATTGAGAAAAAAATAGCTCTAAAAACGTACACAAATCAAACATGTAATACTTCAAAAATAAACATTTGTATTATATATAATTTTTTTAAAAATCTCGTCGTAATCTAAATTCTATATCCCCTCATCCATACACATATATTACTTTCATATACTATCATATTCAATTATAATATAATATTAATATGTATAAAAAATAAAAATAAAAATAATTAAATTAAATATATATATACCTATTATTTTTAAAAATATTTATAAATTTAAAAATATTTTTATTATATTTTTAAACTTTAAATAGATTTTTTTTTTCAAAGTAAAACATTTAATCTCACCCTTATTTCTCAAAGTCTACTATTCTATTTTCAAAAGTTTCATTAAAGAAGGATGAAAAATAAATAAATCTCTTTTTTCACATGACGTAACAAATTCCATCATAAAAAATAAGCCAACCTCTTTTTTCAATTTTTGTTTTCCAAATATCAAATTTTCAAAAAAAAAATGTATTTTATTATGAACTACAGCCGAAAAATCCAAAATAAAAAATTAAAATGAAAAAAGAAGTCAAACCCACGGGGATATAGATTTCTTGAATTTAATTTTGTAGGGCGCTAGCCACTTTTTTAATTTTCAAACGTGAGTTTTAAGTGTATTATTTTAAAATTTATGTAAAAGGAAAAAAAATAAATCATATAATAATTGTAACGTGCATTAGATTAGATGGTGATAAAATGAAAATAAACATAGTTACTTTTTTAAAAAAAAAAAAAAAAGTTCATACCAACCCAAAAACTATGGCCAAAAATTTTCCAACTTCTTCTAGAAGCCATACTTGGCAAAAGTCTAAAACTGACACCCAAGCATTTGCAATTTCACCCAATCCATTTCCCCCACTTTTTCTTTCCACCTAGCTTTTTTCTACTAAGTCCTCCAATATCATAAAAATTTTAATAATATATTGCATAAATAAAAAGTCTCAAAAATGCTCCAATAAATTGCAGAGAGTCCCACACAAGTCTGAATCCAAATGATTGAAGAATAAAAGGTAATTGTTTGTTGACGTAGAAAGAATCCCCAAAAGAAGGGAAAAAAACAAACACAAGAATGAAGGTTCCATGAATGGACATGGATCAAACCCTAAAATTGGGATTTTGGGGGGAAGCTGCTTCCAAATACAACACCGGATCAGGTCAATGTTGATGGCTTTACATTTCTGCATTTATATACTATGTATTCTTCTGAATATTATTCCCTGCTTTGAAAAATAATCAGATGCTTTGGCTACCTTCTGAACCACATTTACAATCTCCACACGCCCGGTCAAATTTAACACAATCAATCATATCAATTTAATAAAAATTTTATTTAAATTTAAATACAAATATTTGTATTTAAAGTAATTATGATGCTAATAAGTATAGTTGTCGTTTTAGGGCCTTCCCCAAATTTGTTTTCTGGAATTAAAAGGAAAAAAAAAAAAAATTCTAGAAAGTCAATGCCCATATGCGTAGGGCAGAAGGGAAGAAGAATCACAAGACGAAGACAGGAAGGACAAAGGAAAAGCAGCAAGAAGGAAAAAATGTGGCCAAACTTCCAAGAAAATGCTGACAGAAGTGGCCCTCACTCGTTCATCTACACTAATTGATTAAATTTGGGATTTCTTGAAATTCTGGTTTTGAGAGATTGGGAATTGTAAAATTATACATGAACTCTTGTTAGGAAATATTTGAAATTTAAATATCAGGAACAAATTACAGAAGGATTAAGGTTTATACTCGACTCGTCTATACTATTTTAGTACTAAAATTTGCACACTGTGTCGTGTAAGTTTATTTATAAATTATAAAATTAATTTATAAATAAATTTATATATATATATATATATATATATTGTGTACAACTTTTACTAGTCTACGCTGTATTTATGGTGAGTGAGTGCGAAATTGGTTTTGTAATCTATTTTCTAAAATGCTACGTAGTTGGGTATTAATCTATCCCACATTTCATTAACTTAATAATTGCTATAATCTCTATAAAGGCATGAGCCTTTTCACTTAGTGACATAAATTTCATTTCACCAACAAAATTGAATTTCATCTAAATTTAAAAATATAAATAAAACTTTTTTTTTTATCTCTCTCTCTCTCTCTCTCTCTCTCTTTGATTTATTTGATTTTAAACTTTAATTTATTTCCTTCTCTCTTCTTTTGAATAATTTTCTAGTATGGTTTTAAAATTTTAATTGTAAAATTATCAAAATATAATAATATCATGTTTATTATGGGAACCTTTTTATTTTTTTCATTTCATGTTATTCAGTTCTCCTCCCTCTACTAATATGATTTTATGTTTCATTACAACAATAAATTTATATAATGTTTGAGATTTACATACATACAAGTTTGTAACTTTTTGTCATAATGTAAATAATAAAATAAAAAACTTCCTGAAGCATATTTTAAATATTACAATTAATTAAATGATAAATTAAATTTTGAATTTGTGTTTGCACACATATCGAGTGTGCAAAAAATTACTAGTTTTTAATCAATGTAATTGGAGGATGTTTGTTGGGAATATGATTTTTTAGGTGTTTGTTTTGGAGTTTTTGGACAGGGAAATTAAGTAACGTTGTGTTTGTTATAAAAATTTCACTCAAAAAAAAAAAAAAAGGAAGTAAAGAATTCTATTCATGTGTGCTGTTTAGTTAAATAATAATAATAATAATAATAATAATAATAGAAGTAGCAACAGCAACAACTATAATAATTATTTAAATTATCTAAAATAATGTTGATCAAATTTTAAAATGATATGAATATTTTTATAAAAATAATAATAAGATGATTATTAAAGAGACAAAATATTAAAAATCAAAAAGCAGAAAAGAAAAATATTATAACAATAAATGTACTTTAAGAAATCAATATTATAACATTCAAAAGTTAATAATGGTCTTAAATAAGTAATTAATGGTCTCAACATTATACATATGTGCGCGCGCGCGCGCCCACATATTATATTTATAGTTGCCTTTAATTAGCCTTAATATGCATAATTATATTAATTAATTGATATATTAGGCGAGAAGTAGAATAAGTCCTTTTTAATTTGCAATGGTAAACATAGTATGCGAAACGACACTCGTATAGACGGTGGAGGTTTTCCAGGGATAGAATTGTATTTTGAGTTCCATACATATTTTCTTCGTCTTATTATTTTTTATTTCTCAAGGAGGTTCATGATTTTAACATTGATCTTTACATATTTATTATAAAAAATGGAAGTGTAAAAAATAAATGTGAAAAAAATCATATTTAAATAAGCACAATGACGTGTATACCATATTTTGTTTAAAAAATAAATAAATGAGAACAATTATTGTATCGATTATTTTCCCAAAAGTGTGTGTAGCTATGAAATAGGAAACGGGTAACACGATTGTCCGAATTAATGGCTTAATCAGATCGCCTCCATTTGTTTATAAAATCTAATAGTTTAAATAGAATGTCAACATCAATAAAATATTATTTATAAGTGGTCATGTTGACCAATCTTTGCTTTTCGGATCAAATAAGATCTCAATTTTTTAAAATAAATTTGGGTTTTAATTATTTTACAATGTATCTTCGATTATGCGCGCACACGCACATGTATATAAAGTATAATAGTTTGTTTAAAAATCATGAAAACTACCATAAAAAAGTTAAGTTTTCATTGAATTGATTGATGTTGGAATAATGTTTTCAATTATCAAAAAAATCCTCACGATTTTATATTTGATCGACTAAAGTAAAGCATAATATATTCGATAATTATTTAATCTTATCTAAAAGATTAACCCTTTGAAACTTTTTAATTTCTTGTATAATATATTAATTCTTTGACTTTTCTTACGTTACATGCCAAAATCTTAAAAAATAAAGCTTCCCTAAAAACATTTAAATATTGTTGGATTATTTAATATTAGAAGAATGTCTTTCATTATCAAACTGCCATAATTTGATGGTTTAATTATTTATTTTTTATTAGTTAGTTTTAAATGTGTAAGTTTTTAATATCTAATAATATTATGTAATTGATTTCTTACAAACAACCGTGTAAGTAATGAGAGTTCAGTAGTCTTTTCCATGTATATGTACATGTTCAATAAAAAATCCATTAAACATCATTTGAAAATAATTAGTTCGATTAGCAAATAAATGAACAGAAAGTAGATTTCACAAGAAACATTTAACTTTAAATTTAAAAAAATATTAAACTAGCAAATTGATTCATTTAATGAAAATATTTTTTTTCATCAAACTACCACAAATGAAAATTTTTTAAGAATAAGAACCTTAAAGAAAGAAAGAATAAAGTCTTTCGAATTTTTATTTGTTGAAAAAATTATGAATTCTCAAAATTTTTATTATGGATTCTCAAAATGTAGAAAAAATTATGAATTCCTCATAATAATTATCATTTAGTCTCTTAAAATTATAGTAAACATACCCGTAATTGATTAACTAATACCAGCACACTTATTGCAGTTTTTCTAGATATGAATAGAGTCAATGACTTTCCTTATTTTCTTCCTTTGCTAATTTATTTTCAATTATTGAAATAACAAAATTATTTATCTTTTTTAGCACACACTCACATATACTATAAAATAAAAAATAAAATATCGATTTTAGAAAATTTATATTTTTAAAATAAAGAATCATCATATAAACTTCTTGTACTTACGTTAAAGTTCTAAATAAAATAAATTCTATACAGATATCTCAAATTATTACAAAAATTTTATTAAATTAATTTCAATTTGATCAGTAAACAAAATAAACAAAACTAACCACCGATTAAGCTCATCACCAATTGAAGTATCATGATAAATATATTTTTAAAAAATACAATTTCCGCATACGTATTGAGAACAGCATATTATAAATAAATAACTGACCAACAATGTTAATAATAAAGCAATATAAAATTAGTTGTCAGAATAATAACGACAAATAAAATTAGTTGTCAGAATAATGACGAAAAACTTGAGCCCACCGCAAAAGCCCTAAGCCTAGCTCGTTGAGATATCGCCTGAGATAAAATTAAATAGTTTCGGACGATTTCATAATTTGATAGGAACATAAATTGATTACTATATTCGAAATCATACTTCAAAGTACAGGATTCAATGTATCATATCCGCAATATATTTAATTAGTTATAAAGCAAAATAGATAAAAATAAAAGAAAAGAAAATATTTTTTAAAAAGGAAAAGAGACATAAAAATGAATCAAAAGTGGAAAAACAATTAGGCAAGAAAATGATTATTTAAGTAACTTAACCAATTGAACATTTATAACCCTCATTGATAAAAGGTTAAAACTCCAAAAAAGGGACCCAAGTGGACTCGAACCACCATCCTCTCAATGTATCAATGCAGCATTGAGCGCTCTCCCAAACTTGAGCTATGGATCCATCATCCAAATTTTCTACTCAACATATAAACTAAAATTTGAACATCATAGTTTAAAAATTTTATAAACTGAACATATCACATACAAATTTTATTCAAATTTAATTTTAACTTTTCTCTGTTACTTTCTTATAATAAATTAATAATTTTTTAATTATTATACTTACATTTATTTTTTCAGTAACCGCTTCACAATAAAATTATTACTACATAATTAATATATATAAATAATTTTTGATTTATCCTCATCTTACAAACGAACCACAAATTTCACAAATTTCCTTCCATCCTAACTTATAAAAAACATAGCCAACATAACTAGCCAAATTTCCTTTTTAAACCAAATGATATTTACTTATACAATCACATAAGACCCATCCTCCATGATTTTTAATTTCTTCTTACCCAATAACACACTTTCACGCGCTTACGATCATTCATAGAAAAGATGCTGTCTAATTTCATATCCTGTCGCATGTTGAGAATTAAAATCTCACGGTAACCCTTTTTCCCCCTTAAATAAACATCCACTTCCTAATTCAAGGTTAAGGCCCAAAATATGAGCCACCTTTTGAAAACAAATTTTCAATTTTTCTAAAACAATCAAAAACTATAATTAATAAATATAGTTAATTGAAGTAGAAATATTCAGATTAAATACCGAATAGATTTGGCACAAAAATTGACTGGGAACATTAACGCTCTACAAACAACAAAAAGAACATGTGCTAACAAAACCAGGTCGGTTCCCACATGCCTAGGTGTTACTCCAAAAGGGTTTTCTTGAAAATGCAAAACATTTTGTCAACAATTTCCCGGATACCACATTTCAAAGGCCGCGGGGCAGATCAACAGACGTTATCGATTTAATAAACTATCAATAATCGACATCTGAAGATATTAATAACGAGCTTAAAAAATTTCAACCACAAGAACCGAGAAAAAGGAAATTCATATCTAAATTAACCTACCTCAACCATGCATAGGATGTAACGAGGGATCAATTAAAAGCTATTCAATTAGACTAAGAAAAATAACAGATGCATTAGCAAAAGACATTTTCACCCATTGAGAATGCACTTCACATTCCGATCAAAAACCACCTGTAAAAATTCCAAGAACCTCCGAAGAATACTGTATAGTAACCAATTGAATCGACAAGCAATTAACAACTAATACGCCACCAGTTGAGACAAAATAAACAAATCCAAGAATCCTCAAGACCCAAATGAAATTTACGGCTTTAGAAAATACAGCTGACCTTGTCCAGGATGAGCTTAAAATGTTGGTTAATTGTTGAATTCTTAAAATCTTTGTATAGAGTAGATGATTGAATCAAACACGGATCTACGCCATCAACTGTCCAAGCCAGAGTGAGAGACTCCAGTTGATTTAGTACAATGCCACCAATTTGAAAGCATATGAAACCTTCCCCGTCTCCAGCACGGGTAATCTGGCTTCCATTCTTCTAGCACGTGAGACAGTGAAATGTGCAAAAATCTTGGCAGCAAGCCTAATTCCATGGCCGCAGGACCGAAATATTCCAGCAATCCGGCGCTTACAAGCATCCCAAGTGTACCACTGATTTATAACACGCATGCTAACGCCCTCAACTATATTACACAAGATGAGGACTCGCTAAACAATACAACATATCATTCTCATCATATATTTAAAAATAGCTCAAAAATACAACAGAAATCGAAACGATAATTTTAGTCCTTGCATCGTAAGGAGGAATACAGACCATACATAACTTGCTAGTCAAATAATACTAAAATAACGAGCAAAAAATAACTGATTTTTGAACAGTCAAGAATTCAAGACATGAAACTAATTTTAAGGTTAATTATAGAAGGTATAAATTGTCTGCGCACGTCCTCAAATTTGAAACTATTTTAAATTCGAAAGCTATTTAACAATTCAAACCCAGAGATTAAACATATTTCACCGCATGTGATGGCATTTCCCTTCCAAATGTAGCTTCTCCAGTATAAATATGAAAACTTCAGTAATAATATTAATCGCTTCTTCAGAACACTTGCTTGAGATTGAAGTTGAAACCAAACAATAGTGCATGATAAGTTTGTTTAATTTAAACCAAGTATAAAATGGCTTCTTCAGATGCTGCATCATAATCAAAAGATGATAGATAATATTAACAGTGTCCTTTATAGCACAAATTAGGTCGAAGAGGAATAATTTGCCCTTAACTTCAGTTATGTCGGATTTTAAAGGAGCAGATTAAGACTGGAAGTATACATATCCTTGATACGAGATATACCTAATTTGGAAGAATCCACGAAACAGGATGTCCATTGATTTGTAACTATGTAATTTATAAAAATTAACAAATTTAGTAGTTGAGAAAGAACTATAGTTAGGAAAATAATAATTTAAATTTTGAGAAAATGTATAATTCTGTTACCCATTCAGCTAGATGCATGAAGAGAGTTTCAATTTGTACCTTCGGTGTTGTTGACGCTTCAGAAGACCAATCCTCGCATTCGCTAGATCACAACTTCTCTGGCAAATAATTTGACATGCTTCTGCCTTGTATGGGTTGTATTCTTTTATATGACGAAACACAACTCACCCAATCCAAGCATATTTGATTTGTGCATAGATTGCCGATATAGAACTGTAGGGCGTGCAGAAGAAGTGGAAAGCAGGAAGAAAAAAAGAGACACCACACACAGGAGAGAGCCGGGCAAATCCCCGTGCCACCTCCCCTCAAAGCAAAAAATAATATTTTTATTAGGTGCTGACCTGCCATGCGAGCGCACCCGTCATGGCAAAGGTCGCCTAGACAACCATACCGCATCTCACACTCACAGCTACATTTTCAGAAACTCTCCCTCTCTCTCACTTTTCTTTCACAACTGACTCACAATTTTTATTGTTACTATGCTCACAAGGATGCACATAACATATTTAAGAAGATAAAATATATCACAATCACCTCAATCAATATTAATTAATCCATAGAACCTTGTCTAAACCGGAAGATTGGCAGGCTTATGTCCACGCAGGCCTTCATACTTTCAGGAGGTGGTCGTTTCGATCTCCACGAGAATCCATTCAAAGTGGAAAAGGGTAGATCAGCTGGGCTTCCCGGATCAACTAAACTCCAACCGATCAATAATCAGCACTACCAAACTTGTACGCTGAGAACATATGCTGAAAAAAATAACATAACTATGATAAGCATAGAACCCAGTAAATAAATAAATGATAGCAGAACAAGCAAGCTACTTAACAAGACGATTCACACAGAAATACCTCAGATTTGCAAGTCATCCAATCTTAAGAGGAAGCTCATTTCGAAGCGATTCACCGCTGATGCATCCGGATGTTGCTCCTGCAAACGAATCAGAAAAATCAATAACATACGTAAGCAGATGATAATTTAAACCAAAAACTACACCAACCAGCGGACCGATGATTTACCTTCGGAAGCGATTCACCGCTGGTGCCCGACGACCGAAGAAAAATAGAGCCGGTCGACCACAAAACCGGAGGAGAATCGACCGCGCAAGGAAACACCTCAAATCCATAACCAACACGTAGATCGTATAACGATCTAAACAAATCTCAAGGCAGAAATGGGGAAAGAGCAACTGCGCAGAGGAGATCTGAGAAAAGCAGCTGGCATCCGACGGAAGCTTCAAAAATGAAATGAAAGGAAGCACAGGTAAAACTGGAAGAGCGTAAAGGGTATTTATTTTGTGGGAATGGTGATCCAACGGCTGAAAATGCAAGGTTGGGCTGATACTTTCAACGGGAGGACACGAGTGGACGGTCTGGGATTTTTTTCCTTTTTCTGACTAAAAATTATTTATTCAGCTTTGGTGGAATTAATCGGACGGCCGTGGTTGGTTGGTGCGTCTTGGATGTGTTTTCTGACGGAGACAATGAGGACAGCTGTGTTACGTGTTTCAACTTACTACCTTTACTTTTCTGCATTTCGCTTTCAGTCCGACCTTCACTTTTTAACATTTTTCTTTCGGTCCTTTGACTTTTGTGGAATTATGATCTGACCCTGGTTACGTGTCTTTGACCTAGTGGTGTATAAATTTTGATTTAAAAAAAATGTTGAAAACCATTTATCATGTTGTGCCCTTCTTACAATGCAAAAATATGGAATTGATTGATGTCATCGATGCATTTAACAAAATATTCCACGCATAAATGCAACAAAATAGATGTCTCAACACCACATCAATTCTGTGACTGTAATCATTTTTTTTTGTGGGTTAATATTTTTTTGAGGTTAATTGTATAATAGCAATTAGAAATTTTTAGTTGAAAAGGGTCCAAAATGCTTTTTATAATTTTTGGTGGGAAGTCGGTCAAAAAAAGCACTATAAAAGGTGATGTGACCGTGTACTGTCGCAAGGCTGAAAGGTTCCAACCTAACATATAATTTAATAAAAAATTATTTAAATTTAAATTTAAATTTTTTTAAAAATTTATAATTAATTAATTATTTTCAATCAATATTTCTAATCAAATCAATAATTAAATAACTCATATTTATTATTCACTTTATCTATATATATTATCATATTATTTAATTATTTTATATATACATATTTAAACATATCAAAATTTTCATCTTATTATAATTTTATATTTAAACATATTACTTATTTTATTAAAATTTTTATTCAACATCACCGTTCAACAAAATCCCACTCCCTAACGTAGCCTTAGCGGCAAGACGACCTCCCTTTAAACGTCATTGTTTTGTACTGAACAGTGACAGAAGATGTCTCCTGGGGTATAAACGAGATTATTAAAAAGAGAGAAATTAACCATTGAACAAATGGAGGTAGCAAGTATCTTAAAATGTCATAACAAAAAGTAGAATTTAAACCTAGTTTAATTAGGTAGTGATATATCTTCACATAATGATCAATATCAATAAGCTGGAAAAATGAATGAAAACGATTTTTGAAGTTCAATGGCCAAATGTATTTCACAACAAACTTATTAAAAGATAAATAGAACGTTTGAGCTCTAAACATCTTTAAAAAAAATAAATTAAGATTTTCTTAACTTGTTTTTGAGACCTTTATAAGCTATTTTGTATATAAAAAAATGGTATAAATATTCTTACTTATATTATATTACTAATATTTAGTTCATTATCATCATTGATACCCCCAAAAAATTATAATTATTTATGATTATAAATTTCAATAAAATTTTATAAATTGACCTTATTATTTTTATTCAAACACGTTTTAACTTAATTTTTTAAATAAAATTTATGAACTTAAACTCTATAAAGCATCTCCTAATTAACCAGTTTGCAACAGCATTTTTTAAAAAAAGTTTAACCTAACACCCTCTAAATCTTTTATGGGACAGTTCAGTGTTCGATCGTATTCAAATGGACACAACAGAGAGGGCAAATCAATTTGCTGTCTGTTGATTGTTTCTGCTGTAATGTTTCCCTTACACGTTAAACTAGCGGTAAATTGACGAATCATGGAGACTCTCGGACTGTCATATGAAAATCAAGTGTGAATAAAGATCAATTGTTGGAATTAAAATATATATATATATAATCCATAACCTTACGGATGAAGAAAATTAATGCACCGCTAATAAGTGCAACAGATGAAGCACAATATTCCATCATTCACGATGAGTATAAATAAAATAAAATAATCAAAAAAAGGAGTTACAATTGTTTTGTTATGTAATGAATTTGAGGAGTGTGAAATTTTCACGGGGTTAAAGTGCTAAACGAAAAAATGTACATACAATTAATTTTCGTTAATTGTCAAAATTGAATGCCATCATCAATTGCTCCTGTTTGTCATAGGATTGATTAGAGATTCCAAAAGAGCTTGCACACATGCCCCTTTTAACATTCGAGAATTCTTACTTGTTTCCACGCCCTCCTGAAATCACAAAAAATAGCCAAACTCCTCAAGAACACATGCGACATGTATCACTGCAAAAGGGAATAATGGTAACCACATCACTAACTTCTCCATCCATGAATTACATAATAATAGAGTTTGTAATTTGCTAGGTTCTTGCCTAACAAGCAAAGACTGACCCACCCAAGATGGATGATTCATTTTAATCAAATATTTTAATATCCAACTTCAATAATAAAATCCAAAATCCAAACATAGCATAAGCCACTAATTATTTTAGCAATAGACAACTCTCGGTTTTTTTCTTTTTTTTTTTTCTGATTAAAACTCAAAGATCAGACATCCCCAGTTGATGGCAAAAACTGTATTTTAACATCCCATGAAGATAGTGGAGAGTTTCCAGAGAAGAAAGCTTTACCCAGAAGCCCTTAAGCCGAAAGCTGAAACCTCTCTGCCATTGCTTGGAGTGGAATAAAAGCAAGTTATTCCAAAGTCTCCACCTACAGCCAAAGTCCTCATAACGTTCCCATCAAACTTTCTCAAGTAAAAATTTTCCATCCTCATTTTGATTGCCTTTTCCCCACATTCCATCTTTACCAAATACTGACAGAACCTTCGCACCAAAGTGTGAGGCGCAATGCATTCCCCCCTTGCACCATGTGCAAGAGCCTAAAACCCAAACCACAATCAAAGCATATTGTTCGTTCCCACAACTGTTAAGCACTTTTTTCAGTTTCTAGTGGAGTTTCCAATCCACAATTCAGTATCAAAATAGTATTTTCCTGAAACATTCAAAAAATTTCTGTCTTCAATAGAAATACATAACATGGCAACAAAATCAGATTTTGCACAGAAGCTGCTCCATGATCTTCGCCTGCGGAAGGAAAGAATGGCTGCCGCTGAAAATTCAAGCCGACAATCTAGCCACACATCCAGAGGTAAGATTATGATAGATTTTCTCCCCTGCAATAAAAACACACTTGAAAGTTCAGTGACAAGAACACTGTATATTTTTCGCATGCAAATGCAGAGTGCATAATTCCTTCCAATTAATGTGATGCTTCATTGGAAACTTCTCCTTTGTGTTGTGATGCTTCACCGAAGCAAGGCTACAAAGGAATCAGAAGACTTAGATCAAGCTGAAAAATTATTCTTGGCACATGCCATCTGTTTCATTATTTAATCAAAAGCAACATTCTTATTAAATGACCTGAGACAACCTTCAGAGCTAGGGGGTAGTGATGGCTGTTACTAAGAAGTGACAAGCAATATTGCAAAACTACAGTGTAGAAAAATTTATACATTTGCCATTAGTTACCGCTGTCTCTCCTGTTGGCATTGCTCTTCTTTCATATTTCCTGATCCCCAATATATCTCTCTCTTCTTGGTGTGAGGAACAATAGCCACCTAAATTCCAATTCCCTCTACCAAAAACAACTGCATTATCAAGATATCAGATATTTCCAATCAGAATTATTTCTGTAAACAAATTCCACTTAGAGAAAGTCATAGCTCCTATATCTCAAATAAAGAATAATGATATACAGTAGCTAGACACTTGAGCTCCATCACAATTTTACGGCTAGGATTACCCAAACATACTTACAGATCAATTCTCACTCACTGAACTATCTATAGCAAGTTTCAAACTTCTGCACCCTTAAAGCAAAAGGTAGGCACTAATAACTTGGATAGGAATTAAATTTGACTCAGATATTATGCTCTCATTCATATTAAAACTGACCACCTATCTTCAATCGCTAGTTCAAGCTATTCCTCAGTAATGTTTTTGAAACTAGACTAGTGATTGATATGGATAACTAACTTGGTAGTAATAATTTTAAAAAAATCGGTTAGTTTAAATTATATAATATTACACACACAAACACACATATAGATATGTATTACTACTAAACTAATTTTACAAACTAAATTTAATTCAATTTAATAATATACTAATTGATGAGCTTTAGATGAAATGTTAAAAAATTAATAATTCAACTAGAATAAAAAATAATTACACAAAATAAAAAAAAAACTTATTAAATTCAAAATAATTAAAAGTATAAAATTGAAATATTAGTTTTTCAAAATAAAAACACATCAATTAATATGTACAATTTAATCTTAAGATATAATAATTAAATTTTCCAAAAACTTGATTAGAAAAATAAAAGGATAAAAATTACTAAAAAAACAAAGGTCACAATAAAAAGGTATGCATTCTAATTAATATTGAAGAGTTATAAATGTAAGAAATTTTGAAAAAAAAAGGTGAAAATTATTATGTAATTTTAAAAAAATAGCTAGAATTTCTTTTTTAAAAAATTTTTGGGTGACCAGTTCACACCGGTTTTAGAAACTTCCGGTTTTCATGGCTTAACCAGACCGGAAAACCAACATGTCCGGTCAGATTTTGAAAACAATGTCGCTTCATACTCATTCTGTCTCAAAGATCATGGGTACATTGGAGGCAATGTAAAGCCCACGCTGGCCGTCAAAAGAAAAATGACAGATACACAATCAAATTTCTCTCTTATTGACTTGTGATATTACACGTGAATTCCAGTAACTTTTCCCTTTATAATCTCATATATCTCTCAACCAACAGTTACACATGGAAATCTCGAGCGGGCTTCCAAAGGTGCTCGACAAATAAATGCACTAGAATCTGTAAGTGTTAATTCTATAGCTGCCTGAATACTTTATTTCCTTTTTCCTCCAGAAAGTAACAGCTAAGCAAATATTAATATACAGGACTAATCTGATTGCAACGCCACACTTTCCTTTCCTGCAGGCTGGTTCTACAACAGGGAACACAAGCAGAAGATCAAATGGAGGCAGCAGATCGATTAATATCAAAGAATCTTCGAATCAGATCGTTCTATATGAAAGTGGCCAAAGTTCTCGACAAGTCAAAGATCTGTCAATGGCCATAGCTTTCGCCTTTGAGAATAGTGGAAATCTCAGTAAAATTGGGGCTTCTAGCAGGAATCCACTGGTAAATTTTTTTAGTCGATTTGGTCGGAGATCATTGGGTGGTCAAAAAATGGATATGACCAACTTCAATACTCATGGCTTTTCAATAGATCAGTTACCTAATGTTTCTCACATTCATATCTCTGAAATATCGAAAGGAGTTCAGAAACTGAACCAGATTTTAAGAGCTTGCTCCAATGGCATTAACTTCGATAGAAACTCGATCGAAGTTGGAAATGTTTCTATTGAAGTTGGGAAAGAATTGCTGAAAGGGGCTGTTAATTTGGAAGAGTCCCTGAGAACACTGGTGAATTTGCAGGAAGCTTCAAAGTATGTCACAGGGGCTCAAAGTAGAAGTCGTATAAAGTTACTCGACGAAGAAGAGGATGATCAAGATAATGATAACACAGCCGACCAGTGGAAGCTGGACCTGCCTAGGTTCTCCTTTGATAAACACACAAGAAACTCATATGTTGTCCAAGGCCCTTCCAGACGGCAACAATCTGTTTTATCATATTCTGATGAAACTTCAGAAGAACTCACAAATAACTCAAGAATGGTTTCCCACAAAAGGTCTAGCAGCTATGTCCCAGATCTGAGTCTTTCTACACAACAGAAATTGAATAAAAAATCAAATTCATCAGAGCCCATGCAAGAAAAGGGGAGAATTTCAAATGTCATAGCCAAACTTATGGGCCTCGAAGAACCTCCACTTAAGGAAGATTCCACAAGCCGGAAAAATGATTCAAAAGGGAAGCAAGGAAAAGTTTCTCGAAGAAATACCAAGCTGACAGAAGATTTGAACAGAGAGAATAGGAATGGATCTACGCTCAGCACTGACAAAAACTCGACTCCAACCAACAATACTCCAATTAGAGAATCCAAGCTTCAGCTTAAAGCTGAAAAGAGTTCAGACATCCCAGATGGCAACTCTAAAATAGTATGGTCTGAAAGAAACAAATTGCAGAAAGATATGAAGATGCCGGCAGTTAGTATGGGAGCAGTACCAGGTCAAAAGCTAGCAAACAGCATTACGAATAGAAAACAGAGCCACCACACTGCACCAAATCAAGGAAATGGACTTCAAAGTTTTGAAGATAGCGAGAAGAGACAGAATCTCACAGAGGATAAAGAAAGCAATGCCATTGAGAATGAGAGCAAAATGTTAGGCTTGAATACTCAGCTGCAGCGAAAGGCACAAAAAAGCAAAACGCTCAAAGCAGAAGAAAAAACACATAATAGGTTTGAGTACAACGTAAGTCCAAACTCAATGGAAAAGAGGCATGTATATAAAGACATCCCAGGCAATCAACAAAAGTCCCAGGATCAAAATGTACTCCGTCAAGATCATGTGCCAAAAAGAAATGAACATTCAGAAGACAACCGTCGGGCAGAGCAAAAAGGCCAGCAGTTTCATAAACAAGGTTTGGTCACCAAAAAATGGGAGGGCCACCAAGTGGAGACGATGATTGCTTCAAAATCCAAGAAAGGGATAGCCACAAATTTGCAGAAGAAGTTATCACGTGATAAACCTGCACCTGGTAATGAGAAATCAATAAAACACACTGAAAAAGTTTCCACAAGAGATCCACCAAACAGAAGACATCAAGATGCAGCTCCCATGATTGACATCTCTCAGAAGACAGAATCTAATCAGGGAACTCTCAAGAAGGAAGACCAAAGTCACGATTCATCTCCAAGAGAACCACAAGTTGATATAAAAAAGGAAATCGGCAATCTAGAGCTCACAAAAGAGAAGTCGGTCGAGGTCCCAGCCACAGATAGGAATGCAATTCCTAGAAACGTTCAGAGAAGTGAAATTCCTCAGAAGATAGACGTCCTGATAACTAGAAGAAACGCAACTTTGAATCACTTGGAAAGACCAAGGAAACAGCCAGCTAAAATTTTGAAAGATTTGAAGCAACAGATACAGAACAAAAATCGCAGTCCTAAAAGAAATGAGGAACAAAGTGATGGTGAGCTCAAGGAAGCAAAGGCAAGCATAAGTATACATAATGCATCAGACATGACCACTGAACCAGTGAACCAACAAGAGATGTTACAAAATGAAGCTCACCAGACAATCATATTAGACAGTTATGTAGCAGATGAATGCCAAGTACAGACCACACCAATTAGGGATGGCAAAGTAAGTTCACAATAAAATAAAGAATGGACATTAATTAAAGTTTGAAGACTCAAAAATTCTTATGGAGTGCTTTATTGGCTCTTTACAGATAGAAACCCCAGACTTACATTCTGGAAATGACTCTGCTATTCTCCAGAAATTGGAACAGCCTTATGATCTTAAGGATGAACAAGGACTCAAAGAATGTGATCAAACAGGTATGTATCTATCAATTTTCAGTTCCTCTGAGGAAGTAATTGCTTCAATTGTCAGCAGATCAAAAGAATCTATGAATTTGTTTCTCTCACTTTTATGGCCAGCAATCTACTTAAATTTTCATTGTCTCATTATAGTAGATACTAATCTTTTTTAGGCATCATCAAGCAAAACAATATCAGATAATTTCTTATTATCTATCTTTTCATTTCCTAGGGTCCAAATACATGTGCTTCCGATCAATTTAGCTTCTGAAAATTTAGAACATCTTTTCTTCCAAATGTACCTAACTACTTCCAGTTTTTAAGAATTGATAAAAGAAATCATGTTATTTTATTTGAGATTGCAGCTATGGAAGAATATCTGATAAAACTTAATACCAACTCTTTGATATTTCAGGAGACCATGAAGAAATCACAGAACTAAACAAGCTTTCCCAACAAGAGTACAAGCAATATCCTGCATGTGGGAGGCAAGAGCAACTCACAGAACCTGAAAAAGACCTCAAGGAGATACTAATAAAAAGTCAGCTGTTCCTCAGTACAGCAGAGGCCCTTTTCAAGCTCAATATACCAGTCAGCTTTCTTCATGCTGGTGATCATGAAGATGAAGTCACAAAAAAGAAGTTCATATTGGACACTGCATATGAAGTAATGAAAAGAAAAGCAAGGAGACATGAAGTCCCATTCCATCCCTACACAAAGTCCACGATGAGTAATATCAAGGTAAACTCCCTAGATGATTTGGTCAAGCAATTGTGCAAAGACTTAGAAATGCTCAAGTTCTATGGCGGAAACACGGGTGATGATGTGGCAGCCAGCCTGTGTACAATGCTCAACAAAGACATTTACAATAAGGATCCAGACATAAACAGCATGTGGGATTTTGAATGGAGCAAAATGGGGTCCATGATCCCTGAGAAAGATGTCGTCATAAGAGGCGTTGAGAGACATATGCTCAACGAATTGCTTGACGAGATCACCAATGATCTGTTACTTGTATCTGTTTCTGTTTGATTAGGTGAGCCAGATTGCTTTTGTAGTTTGCAGATAATGAATGCTAGACTTGAATGGAAAAACACGTTTGCAAACAAATTCAGAGTTATTGTTGAGTCATGGTCCTGGGAATTTGTTTTCTTTGACTTAGTAATTCCTAGTCTAATGCAATTTGTTAGGCATGTACCTAGTTTTTACGAATTTGTTTCTGCACATTATTTTCTGTTATTGTACTGCCTGTATACAGCTGTCTACTAAGAAATGAAAGTCATATCATTTTCTTCTTCTCCAACATACTTCTACTCTCTTTCAAGTATTTTTCAAAACTTCTGCAGAAGTTACATCTATTTATAGGTGACGCCAAAGTTATCAATGGCACTCAAGCCAGGCGAATGAAACAAGAATCAGTAAATTAAAGTGCAGCAGCAGCCTTATTTTGCAGCACCAAAATAATGTCAAACGAAATATTTGTTCAGCCAGCAATTCCTCGCTTTGATGGTCACGATGACCATTGGAGCATGTTGATGGAGAATCTTCTCAGGTCTAAGGAGTACTAGCAAGTTGTTTCTGAAGGAATTATAAGGAGTACTGGCAAGTTGTTTCTGAAGGAATTATCGAACCAGCAGCTGCTACAGTAACAACAGCCGCACAAAAATCAGAAATTGAAGTTTTGAAATTAAAAGATCTCAAAGCAAAGAATTACCATTTCCAAGCAATTGATCTCTCAATCTTGGAAACCATTCTGCAAAAGCCACATCCAAGCAAATTTGGGATTCTATAAAGAAAAAGTATCAAGGATCGAATAGGACCAAGAGGAAGCAGCTTCAAGTTTTGAGATCTGAATTTGAAACATTAAGGATGAAACTTGGAGAATCAGTTTCTGATTATTTCTCAAGAACAATGGCAATTATCAACAAAACGAGGAATCATGGAGAGAAGACATGTGACTGTTATTGAAAAAATCTTACAGTTGATGACGCCACAATTCAACTATGTGGTATGTTCCATTGAAGAATCAAAGGACCTTGACTCTCTCTCTTGATGAACTGCAGGGTTCTTTATTAGTTAATGAAACAAAGATTGTCCAGCAAGACAAAGATGAACAAGCATTGAAAGCTTCCTCAAGCAATAATGTGTTTTCAGCTAGTAGAGGAAGAGATTGAGGTGCAAGAGGAACAGGCCGAGGCAACAAAGGTGGAGGTAGACAGCAACAACATAACAAAAACAATCACCCTCAAGGGAGAGGAAAGGGGCGTGATCAGAATTTTGATAAATCTAAAAGAGTGCTACAAGTGTCACAAGTTTGGTTGCTAACAGTCTGAATGTCGTGCAAACATGCCTCAAAACAAAGAAAAGTGGTCTGAATCAAATTTTGTTGAACAAAATGAAGAAGAAACACTGCTGATGGCAGTTTATGAAAATTGGGACAGGCTTGAATCAAAGTCTGGTATGTACACACAGACTGCAGCAATCATATGAGTGGCTGTAAGTCCATTTTTTCTTATTTAAATGAAGATTTTCATACTATTATGAGTTTTGGGGATAGTTCTACAGTGAAGGTTATGGGAAAGGGGGACATTAAAATAAGAACAAAAAATGGATTTGTGGAAACAATTTCTAATGTTTTCTTTGTTCCTGAGCTGAAAAGTAATTTGCTTAGTGCCAGTCAATTGTGCGAAAAAGTTTCTGTTATAACTATTTGAAATGGAACTTGTGAGATTATGATCCTTGAAGAGGAGCAATAGCCATTAGTCAAATGAGTTCAAATAGACTATTCCCATGACAGATAAAAAGTGTTCAAACTTGTTTGAAGACACTGGTGGATGATTTATGATGGTTGTGGCATTTTCAATTCAGCCATTTGAATTTTAGTGGATTAACAACACCACAACGAAAGAATATGGTGATTGGTTTACCCAAAATCACTGCTCCAGTGGAAGTATGTGAGGATTGTGTTGTTAGCAAACATCACCAATCACAATTCCCACAAGAAAAGTCATGGAGGACAAAAAGTGTGCTGGAACTGATTCATTCTGGCATTGCGGCCCAATTAATCCAACTTCCAATGGTGGTAAAAGATATTTTATTATTTTTATAGATGATTACAGTCAGAAAACTTGGGTTTCCTTTTTGCAGGAGAAATTAGAAGCTTTTATGGCATTTAAAAGCTTCAAAGCACAAGTTGAAAACGAAGGAATGAAATCCATTAAAAACTTGCAGACAGATCATGGAGAAGAATATTGCTCAAAGGAATTTGAGACATTTTGCATTGAACAAGGCATATGAAGAGAACTTACAGCTGCATATACACCGCAACAAAAGGGTGTATCAGAAAGAAAAAATCAAACAATTCTGAACATGGTGAGAAGTTTGCTGAGAAAAGGGAATGTTCCCATGAGTTTTTGGCCAAAAGAAGTGAATTGGAGCATACATGTCTTGAATAGAAGCCCTACTTTTTCAGTTAAAAACAAAATGCCTAAAGAAGCATGGACCGGTGGAAAACCAACTGGAGATCACTTCAAAATTTTTGGGTGTGTCACTTATGCTCATGTCCCAGATGAGAATAGAAAACAGCTTGATGCTAAGGGTGAAAAGTGCATTTTTCTTGGTGTAAGTGAAACATCCAAAGCATATAAATTATTTAATCCACTCACTAAAAATTGTTATTAGCACTGATGTCATTTTTAATGAGAATGCCGCATGGGATTAGACTGAACAGAGTATGAAACAGCAGCATATTCAAGCTAATTTTAATGGAGATGCTGATAAAGACAAAACAAATGGCAAAAGGCTATGAATGAGGAAATTGAGTCAATTGAAAAGAACAATACATGCGAGTTGTCCAAACTTCTAAAAGGGCATAAATTCATTGGAGTAAACTGGATTTATAAAACAAAATTCAAGAAGAACGGTGAAATCGATAAATATAAAGCTCTATTGTTGCCAAAGGGTACGAGCAGGAGTTTGGCATTGATTACAAAGAAATTTATGCTCCAGTTGCAAGGTTAGACACTATTTATATGGTTTTATGTATAGCTGCTCTAAACTCGTGCAAGGTTTATCAGTTAGACGTTGAGTCAGCATTTTTAAATGGAAAATTACAAGAAGAAGTATATGTCAACCAGCCTCCAGGTTATGTGAAACAAGGCAGTGAAAGTAAGGTATACAGATAAAAAAAAGCATCATACGGACTAAAACAAGCGCCAAGAGCTTGGTACAGTTGTATTGATGCTTAGTTTGCTCAAGAAGGATTTAGCAAATGTCCTTATGCGCACACGTTATTCAAAAAAGTAAAGAGTAATGGCAAACTACTTGTGTAAATTTATGTTGACAGATCTCATTTACACTGGTAATGATAAACTGATGGTTGAGGAGTTTAAGAAAAAAATGATGACTGAATTTGAAATGACAGATTTGGAGTTGATGCATTATTTTCTTGGTATTGAAGCTGTGCAATCATCTGCTGGCATATTTATTTCACAAAGGAAATACATCCTTGAGATTTTGAATAGCTTTGGAATGCAGGATTGCAATCCGACTTGTACTCCAACAGAGTATGGCCTCAAGCTAAGGAAAGATGATGGTGCAAAAAAGGTAAATGCTACTTTGTTCAAGCAGAATGTTGGAAGTTTAATGTACATGACCTCAACAAGACCTGACATCATACATGGTATTAGTCTAATCAGTCACTACATGGAGAATCCAAGTGAGAATCATTTGTTAGTTGCTAAAAGGATTCTTTGTTATCTAAAAGGCACAGCTGATTTTGGGATACTGTATAAAGTAGAACAAACAAGGTCTTATATGGCTATTCCAATAATGACTATGTTGGAGATATTGATGACAGAAAAAATACGCCAGGGTTTGATTTTATAATGAGTTCGAGAGCTGTATCGTGGTCATCAAAAAAGCAACAGATTATGACACTATCATCTACAGAAGCAGAGTTTGTTGCAGCAGCTGTATCTTCATGTCAAGCCATTGGTTGAGAAAATTGCTTGAGACACTTCAGCATCAACAACAAGGAGCAACAACTATCTTTTGTGATAATGCTTCTGCCATCAAGATTTCAAAAAATCCAGTTCTTCATGGAAGAAGTAAACATATAGATGTCAGATGCCATTTTATGCGCAACTTGTGTAATGATGGTATAAATGATTTGGTGTTCTGCAAGAGTGAAGATCAAGTAGCTGATATATTAACAAGACCTTTGAACCAAGCTGCACTTGGAAAACTTAGAAGCATGCTTGGAGTTCATTCGTCAAAAGAAGCTGAATTGCTGACTGAAGAACTTCAGAAACTAGTGTTAAAATGATTCCTATGGACATTAGTTTAAGGGAGGGTGTTATGTCATGGTACCAGAAAATGGGAGTTTGTTTTCTTTGACTTAATAATTCCTAGTCTGATGCAATTTGTAACACAAGTACCTAGTTTTTACCAATTAGTTTCGGCATGTTATTTTCTGTTATTTTACTGCCTGTATATGGCTGTCTACTACAAAATGAAAGTCAGATCATTTTCTTCTTCTCCAGCACACTTATACTCTCCTTCAAGTATTTTTCAAAACTTCGGCAGAAGTTACATTTATTTATAGGTGGTGACAAAGTTATCGCTTACAGCATCTTTTCTTCACCAATCCTTTTAGTATTGTGAAGCAACAGATAAGAAATGAACCACTCAAGAATTTATTATGTATTTATTGCACATTTGAAGTTCCTATCTGTTTGCAAAATTTTCAACAAGGAAAAGAGATCCATTGCATCCCAACGTACATCTATCTGCAAATTGCATCCAAACCTAGCCCATGGAAGCACTAAGGAAAAGACAGGAAACTGTGTCGCATTTATGAAAACAAAACGCACTATTCATTCACAATCCGCAAAACTATATGTCGCTAATTCACAACTAATATCCAGTCTTTATATATTAATTACTGTTCCCATTTTGACGTATTTTTACGTCTCTCCTAAAATAGTCCTCTTAAGCACGAGAAATGCCCACAATTAATTGAAACAACTAAAATGAGTTGTAGAACATGAAGAGCAGATACAAAAGGAAAAACCACATCAGCAGGACACGCCGATAACTAATGGATAACATCAAGAAATTGCAGTGCGAAAACATAAGTTCGGCTAGAATTCTTACTAAATTTTGGAGAATTTGGCATTGAACAACTAAGCAAAGGACAATTGAACACAGACAAGTGATGGTGAAAAGACTCAGCAGAGTCGCCGATTGTTTCACCGAAATTCCGGGATTATCTGGATGAACATCCCAAATTTATAGTTTTAATCATTTTAAAAATAAGAATACAAAGCAGCCGTCTTAGCTCAGTCGGTAGAGCGCATGGCTTTTAACCATGTGGTCGTGGGTTCGAGTCCCACAGACGGCGAGCTTTTAACGATTACTGCTTTTCCTGAAAACCGTTTGGTTGTTCCTTTCTATTTCTTCCTGTAGAATAGCGTTTTTAAAATTCCTTCATATTTCAAAGAAAGCGTCAATCACAAATCACGTAAAAAGCTATATTCAAATTTGAATGCTTTTTTTTGTAATTTTAAACATGGAATAAAATTTATTTTTTAATTCAGTAAATAATCATCATTTCAAAGAAAACCCATCCTAAGTTGCTACTACCGATCCTTTCAATAAAAAATTTCTTCAATGCACGTAGTTGGGCTTGATTATTGCAATTGATCAAATTAAATTAAAAATGTAAGGTTAGACATGTATTTAAGTTTTGAAAAGAACGGTTTAATGTATCAAAGTTTAAATAATAACATCATTTTTATATACCATTTTTGACATTAAAAGAAAAAAATTTCAAATTGTATTAACACTCCATGATTGTTCTAAAGTGAATTTATGTTCACGTTATTTTGGTCATGCAATCATTTTGGTGAAGAAAAAATTCAGAAAAAAAGAATATTTTTGAAGGAAATACTAATAAAAGCTTTAAAGAAAAATTTAGTGCATTGAGGACAACCCAAAAAGAGTCATTTTATTAAAAGAAATGAAATAAAATTACTATTTTCGTCATCAAATTTTGTGCAAAACATTCACCGCATATTTTTCTTTATATATTTTTATTCATTGAATTTTAAAGCAATCGAACAAGCTTAAAGATTTATGTTTTTAAATTTTTTTATTAATATCATAATTTTTATGTTAATAATTAATATTGTCTATAAAATAGGAAAAAATGAGAAAAGACAATAAATAAAATACAATAGTGCCCAGGAGGCAAATCCGTTGTCGTCCAGCGGTTAGGATGTCTGGCTTTCACCCAGGAGACCCGGGTTCGATTCCCGGCAACGGAAGATTATATTTTTGTCATCATATGAATTCACACATATATTGCTCTCTGCCAGAGTGAATCTGAACCGTTAGTTTAAAAAATTGCACACGTGTCCAATCTCAGCAGTGTTCAAACATCTTGTGTGCCTGAGTTGTTGACTGATGACGTATGCAATTTCGTTCATGTTGTTGTGCCAATTGTTTCCAACCCAGCATAAAATAAAATTAAGTTACAATTATATGTTTGTATGTATATTTAGGTTTTTTTATTTCAATAATTTTGTGAAAAAAAAAATTAAATATATAATAATTAAATATATTTTTTTGAATTCAAAATTTAAAAACAAACATGGCCATGGTTTTTATTTTTATTTTTTTTGGCGTGTGGGTCTAAGTTTTTAAGAGTAGTCATGGGCTGCTATCTTAAATTTAATGACACCACCAAACAAAAAAGAAAAAGTGAAGAAAAGAGAGAAATTAATAACAAACCAAAAAAATCTTGTTGGATAAAATTTAAAGGTTATGTTTGGAACCCAATTATCTACTTAAACATGTCATCTCAATTTTCACACCACCAAACATATAATTGAACAAAACATTCATTCAAATTCAAATTTAAAATTTTTCTCACTTGTGTATATAATTAACTAATTATTTTTCAATCATACACTTATTAACAATCAAATAAATACACATATATATATATTACACATATATTCATATTTATTTTTATATACACTTTAATATATAATCATTATTCACATATACAATCACATTATTCAGTTATATATATATATATATATATATATTATATTCAAATAAATCATATTATTTATCTTATCAAAACGTTCATTCTAATTATATTATCCATCTTAATACAACTTCTATCTAATATCATCTTCGATAAAAATTCCTCTCCCAAACATAGCCGAAATATCAACTACCGTATTTGAGCTTTTCGTTCCGGTTTAGAGCTAATTAGGAGGATTTAAACTATAAAAGCGAAGCACATTCTCGCATCACAGTGTAGGAAGTTCCCTAAAAGATACTTTACAGAAACAAACTATGCAGGAGAATTCTTGTTTTATTTTTCAGTTGATTTATTGATAGGACTTAATAAATGTAATTTTATTTTAAACTTAGTTATCTGTACTCTGTTATTATCTGAATTAAAAAAAATTTCTGCGCAAATTAAATTTACACAACTATCTTTATTTTAATTTTTTTTATTATTTCTATTCTTTTCCTTCTTTCTTTTTAAAACTTTTGATCTTTTTGCTCGTCCTCTCAAAATTTTCTCTCCTTTTAAATCATTTTGATCTTTCTCCATTTTATTATTTTAAGTATTTTTTTAAAAATGTAAATTTGTGCAATTAGCCCTAATATGAATTCTCGTGTTTCTATATCTTTATTTATTTCTTTTCTTTTAACTTATTATTTCTATTTGTATATTCTTCTAAAATTTCTCCTTTTTTTTCAATTTTTGACCTTCCTCTATTTTCGTATCTTATATATTCTTCATATTTTTTATTTAAATAATTCTATATTTTATTTAAAAACAAATATTTGAATTTATGAATAATTTTATAGATGTACAACTTTTTCCTAATTGTTAGATTCTTAATATGGTTTTTAATGCTCTAATCTGTTAATTAAAAATATACCAGTGATGTAAATAACTCATACTTATCTTGCCCCATAGATAATTTGCCACTTAAGCTCCACAAATCATTTCTCTCGAATATACATACAATATATTTAAGAATGAACCACAATCCCGAAACTATAATGTAACCCCCATCTCAGGTTTTTATGAATATTACATTGATAACCAATTAACCATTTTTTAAGAATAAATTAGAACTCAAGCTTTAGCAATACAAGACATTTGGGAATTGCAGTAAAAAATTATTGTATAATAAGAAAATTTATATAAAGTTAAATAAATTTGAATCAAACTAAACTTTTACGAATTTTATTCTCTAACTTTAATCATCTTATTCTCTTTTAAAAATGTTAACTTGAAATTTAAACAATTTTCAAGAACAAAAACTTGTCGTTTATCTTTCTTAAAGTTTGTTAAATTTTCAATGACATTGATTTTCAAATTTAATATTAAAATTTTAAATTAAACATTGAATTTAAAGACTTTTAATGAAAAACAACTTCAATTTGATAATAAACTCTTTAAATTTAACGAAGAACACTTTAAATATTTTTAAAAACCCCAAAAAGAATTTGGAGAGAACTTTTCAAATATTCAACAGCTTCAACTCTATTTTACACTATATTCATTTTTTAAAAAATTTACCCCTATTTATAGCTACAGAAAATATAATATAATTATATCATCGTACCAATACAATGCTATCTTATTAACTATTACAATTTAAAACCTATCCAAAAACTTAATCGACGTAACACTGTAAACTCTTCATATTCTAAATTTCTAACAAAATTTTACCACTTAACACAATTTAATTGACTAATTAAAATATTAATTATTTATTTATTAATTTTAAAAATTATTTTTTAAAGATTTTAAAATTTATTTAATTGATATTTTGAACTATATTTTTCCTGTGGTGTCATTTAATTAGACACAAAATTGACAAGCTATCACTATTTGGTGCATACAATTAATTTCATTGTTTTCATTTTGTTCCTCTCAAAAGAGTTCATAGAAAGACATGAAAGAAAATTATGACAAGTTAAAAGTTCAGACTTGAAACCTAACTGATATTTTGAAACTATCATACGTGGCGCAGACCACAATAAGCTGCACTTCAGAGAAGAATTTCCTTCAGAGCCTGACATAACCCAAAAGATCAAATACACTTAGCCATTGGGAAAAAGACTATACGGGAATTGGTAACCCCTTCTTCGCCATGCCGTCAAGAATTTCGTTCAGAGCCTGACATAACCCAAAGATCTGCCAAAGGACACATCAAATGTCAGCACAACCATTTCTGCATTATAAAGAGTTCATGGCTCTCATGAGGTGGGTCTAAACCCACAATAATATTCGAAAAATGTACATAAATTTGACTACTGGAAGAACTGAAATCCATTGTGGTTCAAATTACGTGAATAAATGTGAAAGATAACGTTGTTGAAATTCCTTAGCGAGGAAATCCTTCAATCTACTATCACACTTCAGAAATAGGAAGAGACCTTTGTTTGCCAGTGCCACGGTTCTGATTCATTTTTACAAAATTGCCAACACATTACATCTAGGAGGGGTTTTTTTTTTTTTATTTGGTAACCTGTTGTGCAAAAACTGGAAAATATGATCGTTGCTCAACAGCAAATAGAATGCACTACCTGTTCATCCCATTGTTGCAGTTCCTCAGTGTCATCCTCAAAATGTATAACAGATTCAACCTGACACAGAATTGCCACATCATTGTTCAATGCATGTGGAAAATGGCTAGCATCGTGTTACACATTAAAGCAAATAAGAAAACGAAAAAATGTTACAGAATACTGATAACACCCTCAACTGAGGATCAACAGGACCAATTTAAAAAATCTCATATTAGATCAAGGTATGCTCTACCTGATCAATAGATCCCCTCATTCTATCTTCACATATCATTCTTGAAGCTATTTTCTCAGCCTGCAGAAAGTTAGACGAGTTTTTTGTAAGAATTTTTATATAAGTCCTGGAATTGTGCAATATGACATTTGATGTACAAAGGCAAGACAATTCACAAGAGCTAGGCAGCAAAATTGGTCACAGCCTCAAGAATTAGGAGACACCATTGTGGCCTGACAAAATCCGAAAGTTGTGCATCCTTCCAAGTTAAGTGCTAGAAATTCAAAATAGAGTAACAACAGGGATACTTCTTTACTGCTAAATAGAAAAACAACAATAAACATATAACTTTTCTCAAGATCAGTTGTATTTTCTTAATCAGTCACTTAACTAAAGGAATCCAATCTCTGGAGTCACCAAATCTTGCTGTGGTAGTGTATTGCAGTCAATTTTGGTTTACGATTTGTGCATTGACAAATATGGGGCAACTAAATTGCTTTTCTGTCCTATTTTCTAACCTCAAAGTGAGAGACATTGCCACTGTGATCACTGGATATAGGTGGAAACAAATATGATTTGACATAACTTTGTATGCGCAAAAGATATGCTTATAGCATTCAATAAGCTTTAGAGGAATATAAGATGCAAAAGGATTGTTAACTGTCAACAGTTTATGCTTTCAGCCACTCAAAGCCAGTCAATTCTCTTTTAGAAAATTTAGAAAAGCACAGCCACATATTCATGCAGCTAGACTAGAAATAGAACCAAACACAGCAAAGAGTAGGACAAGCCATCAGAATAGTCCAGGGTCAAGCAGATAACAGAAACAATTTATAGCTGTGTACTACCATAGTTTTACCTTGATAAGTACATAGAAATTGTATCCAACAAAAAGGAATATTCACAAAGATGCGGTTTCATCTTTTTAAATGTTTATGAAAACCAAATTTTGTTTCTTGCAGTAGCATAATTGTGGTTGGAGATGAAACAGAACCTTTTGAGGAGCAATACCCAGCAATGTGCCCAACTCGTCAAAGCTGTAAAACATTAAATTAAATACATTAAACAGACAAGAATCGCATAATATCATTGATAGACACTAATTTAATCTAATGAGGGAAAAAGACTTTTCAGACCCACCTTATATTCGTGTAAAGTTTGCTAGCACTCAAGAGATTGTGCTCAATCATAGCACGATCAAGAACAGTAAAATTGTCAGGCAAAAGTGCTTTCTGTGAACATCAAAGAACAATTAAAGATAAAAAATATATTCATTACAAACAGAAACTAAGAAAATGAGATGTTTGTAAACATTCAGAGTACCAACCTGATGTGGTTTCAATTCTTCAGCAAACGCATCAATTTCTGGTTTTCTCAAGATTCTCTCCAAATAAACCTGCATGGCCCCCGACCAGAGCTTGAGTAATTAGCAAACTCGACATAATTATGTTTTTGTACAAGTATGGATGCATGGGTGCCTTTGAAGCAATGTTTCTCTGTATGTGTAGTTGGTACACTCAAGTTAACAGATTACCTTCTGCAAGATTGGGTAAATTTTTAGCTTGGAACAGCGTTCATCCTGTTGACAGAGATGGAAAAGGAAATATTCAACTCTCAACATACCGCAAAAACAAGCATAAGTTAGCTTAAGAGTCAATTAACAGTTTCATTTCAGACTTTAATGTTAAACAACGTAGCAAAGTCCCGAAGCAGCTTTTCAGCGAGTTACACAGAAGTAACTGATAACTGATTCAAATTATACATATTGTAAATGGCATCATACAATCAAAGCAACAACTATGTAATAAAGACCAATAAGGACACAATTTCCAGAACAAAAGGCATCATCGGTCAGAAAAGTGGATGTCGCATTTGTTTGCAGAACATAAATGAAAACAAGGTGAGTCATAAAACAGAATTGAGATTCAAGCCATTCATTCAAAACTAACAATTTGATTTTGCATTGGAGTTTCTAGACAAGAAGCTTTACAAATTTCTGGATGCTTGAATAACAAGGTCTATCAGCAAACTTAGACAAACAACTAAGCTCAAGGTAAACAGAATCAAGTACCTTGTACAGAGTGGCAAGAACACGAGAGCGTTGGGGACCTGCAGCGGCCAAAATAGTGCAAGTTACGGCAGCAGCCAGAGCTTGCTCCAGTGCTTCTTCATTGATCTCTCTGTGACAGACAAAATTCATTAGCTCACACAAAGGCTATATGATGAAATTTTGTAAATGGTTAGAATTCAAAAAGATTAGAGAGAGAGAGAGAGAGAGAGACAACCTCACTCGCCAGTAGAAACAACTATATGCCTAAATGCACATAACACAGCTACAGATATATAACTCCAGAGATCTGGGGATCTTTAGAAATGCAACTTTGACTATCCAAACTATAAAAAGGCATGCTATGCCTGGCATAACAAAAATCATATCTACATCTTGCTCATTTTGCATTTATGCACAAGCTTAAGATGACTGTAAATCTGTCAACGGTATCTCACAATGATAGTAGCAAAATTTAAAGCAAGAAAATGTTTATAAAACCTAGGGCATATCATGGAATCTGAATTTCTTTTGCTAAACTTGTCAAAAGAACCACAGCGGGTACTTTTCCCTGGTCAAAACAAGGAATATAAAATTTGTGACCGCATATAATTCTAGTATACTCCACAAGATAACAATCTATAAGTTATAGGAACAGAACAATTCAAAACTTGGAGTTAACAACATAAAGAACATTAGCAGGCCTAACAGACTGTTTCCTCACGTTAAGGATGATATTTCAATTCATCAGTTGTAGTTTACACCATGTGTGGTTAATTAGAAGCAAAAAAAAAAAAATCCTTGAGGATTTGATGATACAGATGATTGGAAAGGGTTACAATAGAGGGGAATAGAGGTAGGGAGGCTTCAATATGTGGTGCATGAAACTCGTACTGCATGCTTGGAGAAACAATCAGAGGTAAACCCCACAAGTATGAATGCTTGCTTATATACTATAAATAACAACAACAAAAGCTATCCCATATACTTACTCTTCTCCAATTTGCCGCTTCTCAATTTGGGATATGTCATAGTACCGCAGAGCAGCTTCCAAGAACTTCCTCTTCAAATCTAGTATCCTCGCATAGCAAACCTGGCAAAAAAATACAACCAAGTGCACATTAGCAGAATGTTTACATGTTAGATATCTGTGCCAACACCACCAAACGCCAACCTTGTATTGCAAATTCAAGGCTTCTTGCTGACTGCTGCTAACCAAAAAAGAAGCTTTGTTTATAAAAGCTTCCGCATTAACTGCGTCATCATCCTTCAAAAGAAGTAACAAGTATATGAGTCGAGTTACATCTCAACTGAGGTCTTGAATCAGCTTTGAGATAACCAAATATAGAATAATTGCAAATCAGTAGACATGGGCAATCAAACTACATTACTAAACCCACTCAGATATCATGAACAAAAACAACACAATAGATATATAGACATTACTATTATATGACTGAAAGGATTGAGAGTGTGAAAGGGGTAATAAATAAGAAACAAATTATTACAGTTACTTCTTCCTAGAATATATAGAATATCACATATGTGTAAGGCAATGATTAATGCTGCTCTACTATGAAGAAAAAAAACAAAAGAAATAGATGCAAATTACATCATAATTGAGTATTATGGAATATGAAGTTTCGAAATTTCTTAGAAATTCTTGAAGATCTAGCAAAATCCTATAAATGCTAAAATAGAGAAATTAAGACTGGCTAACTTATTATCTTCACCTTTAGAGGCTATAACAATAATATAAGAAAGACTGAAAACCAGAACAACTTAAACTAGAAATCTAAACTTTGCTTGATTATCTCAATTATACCATAAGAAAAGGATCGCAAGATATCACATTATAAGATTCTTCAGTAACTGGTCTTGGATGATATCATCAAATTACACAAGGCAAAATAAAGTCCGGAGAATTATTGACTGAAAAATAATACCGAGATAAGCCTTAGAAAAGTCAAAATAGCAAACATTCAGTTGCCCAATAGAGAACTTGTTTGCATAAGAAGACACTTCAAAAGTCATCAAACAAGAACACGCAACCAGGTCAAGAGGTACCTCAAGGTAAAGCCGAGCAATTTGAACACATTTTGACAGCTTGAAGGTATCATCAATAACTCTGTACAAATCAAAGAAAGAATATATATGTGTGTGTGTGTTCCATGGAATATGTCTTAACAGTAAAGGGCAAAACTCTTCTTGCAGACCTCATTCCAGAATCCAAATCAATGCCGCTAAGCATCTGTGCAGCCTTTGACCATTCTTGTTCAGATTCATACAGCTCAGCAAGCTTTTCTCGGATTATCAATACCTGCAACAATGCATGTAAATAAGTATTTTTACCACATAGGTTACATGGAAAATTTAGTTACGCCAATATTAGTAAGAAGCAGAGCTGGGCCCAAAACAGAGAAAAAAAAAATATCTGTCAATTGTTGTAACAGCAATTTAACAGACAATGACTTCTAATCGAGAAAGAAGCACAACACGATTTTACAGCTTAGGAATTGGGGTGGTCTAAAATACAACAACCAAATAGTCTACAAATACAGCTAACATAAAGCAGTGTTATTCAGCAATTATTGAAAACTGACACATGTCTATGCACAAATGGTTGTTACACAAGGATCATAAAAGGTTACATGTTTCTCAGTTAGGCAAGTTAAACGAACAAAACAAAAATAAAATTGGTAGTGCATACTTTGGGGTCCTATGACTGTGCTACTAATATGACTGTGCTACTAAAAGCATATAGCCTGCAAAGCATCCTAGCGAACATCAGGAGCAGATTCACATGAAGACTCAGCATCAGTGAAAAGGCAATTAACCAGAAACATATTTAAGGCAATAGTTCATGGCCCTATGACAGCGTCCGGAGCAAAGTCAAAAGAAGAGTTAGGTTCAGTGACAAGGTAATCAAAAACATCGATGATTATTAAACCTAGGATTCATCCACTACATTGGATCATTCCAGTCCACCGGCATATGTTAATTTCAAATGAAACCGTTCAGCTATTTCAAGCATTCAGGACAATTAAGATATGCCAGTGCCATGAAGCATGGGGATAATGTTATAGCTCAGTGAGGTAAGAGTTAAAATTTTGCATGAATATTAAATAAATTTTCTACTCAAACAGTTTGAAAATCCTCGCATTTAAGTCAAGGAAAAAGATCCTTAAGCATATGCAAGTAAGCACATGCCATTCATTTATGTGTACAGGTTTTTTTTATCATATTCTCCCAAACACGTTAAAGCTACTAAAATAACCATATATGAATGGTTTAGGACAAGAAAACAAAAGAAAGTCAGTAATCAATCTAAAATACCGAAATCATTGGCATATCAAACTACAAAATAGGCCATCGTCTCAATCCATCCATCCGTCCTATCATGGATGTTCTTAACATAATTAAGCCCATCCATAGAAAGGCACAATAAAAAAAGGATTACTTTGATGAAGTGAACTAAATTAAGAATTCCATTCTAGATATCTCCCAATTAAATAAGGAAACTATAAATTCTACATCGAGGAAAACAAAAATCCAATTATTTCTTGTCCGCCACAATATAATAATGTGCACATCAACAAATCAAGCAAAGTGGTGTCAATTGCAACTATTCCGTCGCTTTTCCACCAAATAAGAAAGCCGATGGGATACAACTAAGCAGCAATTGATCCCGCTGGCAATTCAAGTAGAAACCCAGAAAGCGATGAGTTACAACAGCCTAGTGTATATTATGCAGGTGTAAACAACTACAGCCCGTCCAGTATAGGCGCATTGAAAATTAACCTGTTCTTCGAAGGAAACAACGCGCGGCTGGATCTGATTAAGGGTATAATGGGCAATTTCCTTCTGAAACTCCGGCTCCAGTCTCCCCAGCTCCATGGCAAACGACTGCAGAAGCTGCCTCGACACCACGAGCGGAACGTCGTCCGATAACACTAAAACACATAACAATCCACCACAAAACTATCAAAAAGGTACTTAATCGTCAAGGTGAATTGAAACCAAAAAAACAAAAGAGTAAGAAACCGCAACTGTGATCGATGAATTGCTTGGCTTGGACGACATCATTCGAGGAGAGGACGGAGGCGAGAATAAGCTTATACTGTTCGATCTTTTGCCGCTGGTCGCTAATCGCTGACGCGCTCGCAAAGGCACTCTCCATTGCTGTTCGTAAAGTTCGTCTCCTCCGTCTACTGGGTGGGACTTTAAACGCTCTTCGGGGCCCTATTTTGCTTAATAAACGAACCAGCAATGGTGCGGCCGCGCGGAAATGTTTTATAAATTCTAAAATATTAGTTATTATGGTAAATAGTATTAAAAATGAGTTAATTTTATAAATGAAATTATATAAAAATTAAAAAGTAAAAAAAAAAAAAAGAAAGATGAAAATAGTGAATGGACAGGTATTGAAAGTATAAATAATATATATATATATATATATATATATATATAATTTAGAAGAGAATGGACGAAAAATAAATATAAACTGTTAGAATTGAAGCATTTCAATAATTGTGTGCAACTAAAATTAGGTTTCTGTTCTCAATATGTAAGTGATATAAGGTATATTTGATGGAGTATAATTATAGAAACAAATAAATATTATTTCACATATTTTATAAAATAAAAAAAAAAATATAGTAAATTCAAATTCGAAGATAATATTAAAATAAACATATAATAAATTAAAATTGAAGTATGCTCAACGCTCGTGCATATAAATAAATATGCAGGATTTTTTAAATGAAATTTTTTATAGTTTATAAAATTCATTAAATGATAAAAAAGAAATAAAAATGAAAAAAAATAGAACGTGTTAAAATTGAGACAAATGAATGAAATAGATAAAAATAGAAGAATAAAATAAAAATATATTAAAAGTTAGTAATTTTTTAATAATCAGACATCATGTAAAGAATTTTTTTTGTATCTTTAACATATAAGCACACGTACATGTGTATCGGTAGATAATATGATGATATTGTTTATTAATGAACAGGGAAATTTTTCAAAAAGAAATATAATGAATAGCATTTAGTGGGAAAGCATCAGAGGCAGAGCAAATTATGAAAAAAAAAAAAAAACAGAAAAGGAAAAGTGTGTGTGTGTGTGTAAAGGGACATTTTTGCTTTTACTTACCAAGCAACAATTACTATAATATAGTACATTCATTTTTGCAGGCTCGCTGTATACACAATTAAAATGTATTATATAGATGAAATTGTATAAATAAAATATGTTTTGTAGTGATTGATGTGGTTTAATTACATTGGTTGATTGAAAATATACGTCATATCTGGAAAAAAAAAACAACAAAATCAATAGTCAGTAACATTTACAAAAAAAAAAAATAATGTGGAAAAGTTTTATTTAAAATAAAAATGATATAAAAACTTATACAGGAGAAATAAATAGAATGTTAAAAATACATCAGAGGAAAAGTAAATTATAAAATAATCTAAATTTAAAATAAGAAATAATAAAAACAACAAAATGTAGTGCTGTGAAATAATAAAATTCAAAGAAGTAAAGTTAATAATTCAAAGTTGATAGATAAATGTGTTAAAAAATATAAGAATGAAAATTTGAGAAATTAATAAAAATGTGATGTAATGTATTAGATTTGAGAGTTGAAAAATATGTGAAAAATATAATAAATGAAAATGTTGGACAGAAAATGAAAATTAAGAGAATGATGAGAAAAATAAATATTCATCAAAGGCATTTTTGTTATTAAAATTCTGAGAATCAAATATGGTTATTCCAAGCATCTTTATACTTCATATATAGCGTGTTCAATATATGCATATAATTTTTTATAATTTATAAAATTTTATTCATAATAACTGACTATAATAAAAGTGAAGTTATTTAAAAATTGAGCGCATATAAAATTGTAAAAAAAAGTAGAGAATAAAAAAGAGTGTGAATTGAAAGACATAAAAATCATTATAAAAGGGTACAGAATTATGTCAAAAGGAAAGAAAGTAAGGTGTAAAATATTAAAATAAGGGAATTATAATCATTTAATTTTGTGGAACTAAGCTGACACATTTAGTCTTAGTACATGGCACGTGGGGATAAATTTGTAATTTTTTAAAGTGCAAGAGAAAAAATGAAAAATGAGAAAGACAGGAGTAGTGAGTTAAAAAACAAGAAAATTACGCAATATACCAAAACAAGAACATCATGATAACTTAACAACGTGTGTTCAGAGTAAACTCATGTCCTTGATATATAGTATTGGAGATAAACAAATAAAAGTTGTAAGATGGGGTTGGTAACTTAATTTTATTGCTAATTATCAATTTATCGTTAATGTCTAATAAGTAGCCATCAATAAAATCTATGCTGGCACAGTTTGAAAATGATATGTCAAAAAAAATTATATTAGTACAAGTCAATGAGAATATGATTTTGAGATTTAATTTGAAAGTGGCTATTGAAAATGAAATTACTTGACTAACTTCTACGATCTAATTTTTAGCACAACATTGAATGGTCGAGCTAGTTAACTTAAACAAATTCATAGGTAAGTGTGACGAGGAATTGTTCTTTAAAAAAAAATCACACAAGTGTAATGGTATTTAAATAATCAAAACTAGCAAAATCTCAAATATAAAATGTTAAATAAGGAATTGTGGAGTGTCCAATTGGAGACAAGAGCAATTATTGGAACCCAACCGTTAAAATGAGAGGTTGAGAGTTCGAATTCTATTACTCCATTTTGACTAGACAATTAAATGTATTTTTCCCCTGATCAACTTTTAGAGAATTGACACCATACTTAAGAACGCAATTAGCCATTATGCACACTCTAATCACTTGTGACTCCGGTCTTATATCTATCATTCGGAGAAATGTTTTTGTAATAGCTTATGAATTTAGTCATGTGTGGACTTTGAGGATGGGGCTGGACAAGTTAAGACCCTAAGGCTACGTTTGTTTACAAAATTTGGTGTGTGTGTGTGTGTGTTTTTTTTTTTTCAAAAATTGTGTAAAGATAAGATAGAGGAGTAAATAAAATTTTAAAAGTGTAATAATTGAGTGTGTATTTTATTGTAAAAAATTTGAAAACAAACATAGCCTATGTGTCCAACTTGGAGGATGCACAATGCATGCATGGGTTGTGTGTGTGGGTTTAGACAGGAGAGAATATGAACCTTATCCCAAATTAATTGAAAAAAAATTTCTATACCATCTTATAAATTGGTTTACATTTCTCCTTAATAAACAAAATTTTAGGGATGAATAAAAACTCATGACACTATGTTTGGTTCACAATTTCGATCAATTTTTATCATATCAAACTTTATATAACTTAAACATGTTCGACAAATTTTTATTTGAATTTAAAATTAATCTTCTCTTTTCTCGTATATATATGTATATGTCTAAAGATTAAGTCAATATCTGTGAACATATACACACACAATAACCTATATATATATTATACCTTAAAAATTAGCTTATCCACACTACTATTGAGTAATTTAACCATTATTATTATTCCATGCAAATATATAACCACATAATTAAAATAAATCAAAATTTCATCCCAACAAAACTCCAATCAATTTCACCCTCCAATTAAATTTTCAACAAAACAAAACCTCAATGGTCTGTACGGTATACGCTAATATTTGAAGTCTCAAGTTTAAATCCATGTAAAAAGTGTGTGATTATATTGTCTGTATTTTAAGAATAAATAAATAAAATTTAGGAATAAATCATGGAGTTAATCTCAGTCTAAAATTTCACAAGTAGTGCATCAATCGAACAAGGATCCCACAAACTTGTCACTAAAATAAATACGTCGGTATTCAAAGCAAATAAACAAATAAAAATTTGTATTAGAGAAATTTAACATATAAATTTTGATATATTTTTTTTTGTGAATTTTGAGAATATAAGTAATGATCAATTCGACCGTATTATTTATATATTATCAATAAAAACTCTATAAAATTGTAGAGCACTTGTCATTTTTTAATATTTTAAATTTTCCTGCGAAGGAAGATGCTAAAGGGGAGATAAATGGCAGGAAAAAATTTAGAACTAAGCCGTATTTACTTTGATGGACCGGACAAGAGACTAAGCCCATGTCCACTTCAAATAATAAAATTATATAAATTATTTTATTAAAATTAATAACATATTATTTTTTATGAATTAAACTTTTGATGAAAGATGAGTTCGACATAAAACAACGTATTATTAATCACGTGTATTAAATGAAATTAATCATTCAAAATAACAAGATTTTTTAAACCAAATTAGGAATCGAACCAAACAACTAATTGAGTTATTAGTTCAATCGATTAAAACGTTTTGACAAAAAAAATAAGTTATTTTAAATTTGTGATATCACACACACACCCATTACCATTAAACTAATTTTACAACCATAATAAAAATTATTAACCAAATTTAAAAAATATTAAATTCAAAAGAATTAAAGTATAAAATTTTAAAATAATTTAGCAAAATAAAAACACTTCAATTAGTATGACAAATTTTAATTTTAAGACATAATAATTAATTTTTCAAAAACTTTATTAGAAAAATAAATAGATAGAAATTATTGAAAAAGTTAAAAATTATATATTTTAATTAACATCGAAGAGTTACAAATGTAAGAAATTTTGAAAACAAGTGAAATTTTATTTTCCAAGATTTTCAAATAATTGTTAGATTTTTTATTTATTTATTTTAGTCGGTTTTCATTAGTTTTAACTAGTTTTTGGCTGGGTGCATTGATTATAGGGATTACCAATTTTCATGCATTGTTTAGTTCGCCAATTATCGGTTGCATTAGTTAAATCACTTTGTTTAGTCATATTTTAAAAATAATGCAAAATAATTCGAGTGAGCTTTGATAAAATCCTTTGAAAAGTGAAACTAGCCTCGTATGTCTATTTTGATGAGTTATTTTATTACATATATTAGATTAAATTAATTACCATGCAATGTAGTCAAGTTACAATTTCTAATTAATCAAAAGTTTAATATTATTTCATAATAGTTATCCATCCACCTTGATCGTCAACAAGCCATCATGTGGCGAATAGTATATGTATAGTATTTTCTTTAAATTTCATTTAGATTAAACGATTTAGGTCTGAAGAAGATATTTAAAAAAAGAGATTTCAAATGAAAGGAATTTGACAAATATTATAATTCAAAAAATAAAATAAAATTTTGAAATGATTAATTATCCAAATATAATAGATTTGTTATTACGAATTCAAAATCCATCCCTTCATATACTTCGACCAAATCACTTTAGAAGAAATTCAACGATGCATTAGTAAATGCCAAATTCTAAAAATATTGTAGCATCAATTAAATCACATAATTATATCTTATTAAATTAGTGCGTGACTATACTATGTTAATTTCGTAAACTAAATCTATTCTTTCATTGTTTCCTTTTCTCTCTTTTTATTCTTTTATCACTAAGTTTCATAAATTTCCAATGCATTAAGCATGTGATTCTTACAATAACCAATTTTCGAATATCAAAACATAAAATTCTAAAATACCCTTATTCCTTTTATTATTTTCAATTTTTAAAGTTTTCATTTCTTTGATAATTATCCTTTTTTTTCGTCTTTTTTTACAACAAACTTTATCTAATTTTAAAATTTGAGTAGTATTATTTAAGAATCAATTTTTTTTGACGAAATTAACAATATTCCAAAATTATACGCGCACAAAGTTTTCTACTTAAAATAAATGATAACTAAATGTTATATTAGTGTCGACAAAATTAGTAAAAGGGCGACGCGTTCTTTTGAGTTGTCCGTCTTCTTCGTCTCTGCCTTTCTTCATCCACGGCGCCGACGATAGTTTGCAGGTTTCCGACGAGATGAACTGGGTTCAACGCAAGATTTATCTCTACAACGTTACTTTTGGCCTCTACATGTTGGATTGGTGGGAGCGCTACCTTTTCAGTATCCTTGTTTTTGTTTAACGGCCTTTCTTATTTTTCCCCAGGATTTGATTCGTTTATTCTCTGGATGGATAATAGGGTTTTTACATATGATAGATATAGGGTTTTTACATATGATAGATGAACACGCTTGAGGGTTCTGTCAATTACTGTGATTTAATCTTTGTGAACCTTAATGCTTTCAAGATATTCTAGTTGTAGTGTTGATGTGGTTTATTTTCTACAACAGTTCGAGATACGCCGCTGATTTCTGCCAAAGGTGAGCCAAGAATTTGTTTCGATTAATTGCAACGATTGGTTGTTTAGTTCGCGTATATTTCTACTCTTGTTCTCCTCCCCCACCCCCTCCCCCCCTCTTATTTGATTTTTTTTTTTATTGTTATATTTTAAGTTCAGGAAGTAAATTCATCCTCGTTCACGTGTGTAATCTTTAATTTTCTCTTTATTTTGATAGTTAGTAGTTTCATTCCCTGTTCTGATGGCCTTGTTAAGTGGAGGTTTTGGACTTGAAAATGCCGAAGCGAGATGCATTTTGGCTATAACCTGGAGAAGTGGTAATTGTAGGTAAACTAAATTTGTTGGAAATTTCTATGGTCTTTCCTAGCTCTATTGAGTCCATGAATTTATTGATAGCTATATATGATCATTATTGAATCAGAAACTTGAATCTAGGAAAACCAAATGTCAACAACTTTGTTTTTAATACTACTTTGTTTTCAAAGTTCTTTGTAAATTGTTTGCCCCGTGTCAAACCTTTTTGGTGAAAGTGTGAACTGATTTTATATGGATGTCAGATTTTTTCCCCAAAACTCTTTGGAAGACTCAATATGTTCTGTTCGTCGTCAATCTTAAAGTCACTCGAGGTATTGGAATGGTTGATGTGGTTGAGAAGGCACAGTGCACACAAACCCTTTTTTTTTAAACTAGGGAGCCTGCATCCTTGTGCAATAATGAAATCTATGCAAAAACTTTCATATTCCTGATTTAATTGGCATGCATTTACGGTGTAGCTTTTATATGAATACCGTAACTATTGTGGTATTGGCAAATACAGTTTTCTTAGAGTCGACACGCAGATGTTCTGTATTCTGTCGGTTCAATTCTTTACAGGCATGTTGTAAATGACAGAGAAGAAGCTGGAAGGAATCAGCAGTATGACTCTAGCTTTGAATTCAATTAAACTTTGAATTGAGGATTTTGAGTATTAACTCTTAGAGAAGTGATACCAACAGACAGTTACTGAAAAACTCCGATTCCATGATTTTTTGGCTGGAATGTATGCCGAGGATTGAGAAATTGTTGTATAACTCTTTGCTTGGTCGAGGAGAATGCATTTGAAACATTAAAGATGCATGAAATGGTTCATTTCTAAAATGCTTTGAGGCTACCCGGTGGAAATATTCAGCTGTCACAAAATCAAGCCCTGGTGCCTATTTAAGGCCATCTTTCTATATTGTTTGCTAGTGGACTTACTCTGAAATCTGAATTTCCATATCTATGTAATCTTGTTTGAACTTGTCTACTGGAATTTTTTCAATGAATTTCAAAAATGACGTGTTCACAGTTCCTTTTGGCTGCTCACATTAAAAAGCCAGTAAGCCACCCTCTTTCCCCATTTAATGCACCATATTTAAGCATGCATAGAGTTGATACCTTGCCTCCCAACCAGTAGATTACAGTTTTCATCTAAACCATTGTCTTTCTAGACACAATAACGCTTATTGACAATGTACATCTTTGTGTTGGTAGATTTCTGTTCTCTTCTTCCGTTCTTCACAATGCACAAGGGGATGATTTCATGTTGAAGCAAAGACCTGTCGATCATGGCTTAAACTAGAAATTGGTATCTTTCTCATTTTCCATTCTCCCACACTTTGTTGCATGTGCAAATTATTTGCCTATTGAGTTCATCTGTATTGATGTATGCTTCTGGTATTGGATACTAGCATGGCATTATCACAGGAGGAAGGGCTGAGGAGTAGTTAAGGGCCCACGATGATTAAGCAGCAGTTTGCCGTAATATGCCCATTAAAGCTCTTGTCTATGTACTCTTTCCTCTCATAAAACTATCAAATTTTTAGCTGAATGCTAATGTGAACAAGTTCTTGTCTCTAACTTGTTATGAAAGATGAAAGCTGCTGTTCGTGCTGCTTGGCCCTGTAATTACAAATCTCCGCTCTATACAACTCCACAGGTACTCAACAGTGCTGTGTTCGCCTAATGCTGTTTGATTGAATACAAAGTTAAAAGTTGTCTATGAATGCTAGCCGTTGGATTTCGTGGGTATGCTTGCAGACTGCAAATGCCTCTTTTCTTATCACCAATCATTTATGTGCTATGAAGCCAATTCACTCACAGTAAACAATTTTCAATCGTCGTACTCATCAACACAGAACACAAGAATCTTACAAATGGAAGTGCTGTCCCTGTTTTCTCATACTAAAGAACAACGAAGATCTTGATGATCTTTTGACAACGTGGCACGGTGATTAAGGGTTGGATGTTATTCTTGATAGTGGTGGTTTGAATTCTTACCAAGGTGTTTGGTGTGGGATTGGACGCATGTCGTGCCTCGTGTTGTTTTTTCAATGAGTTGAGCTGTTGGGGTCATAGTTCTTGTTAAACTCATAGGATTGTGTCGCTGTGGCTATGTTCGTTGATTAACATATCATCTCCCAACACTACACAATAAAATATCTTATTCAACAAAATTTTTATCCAAATTAAATTAAATTTTTATCTTTATTGTATATATAATTAATTAATTATGTTTTAATTATTATTTCTATTTATAATGAATTTGTCTATTTATGCACTCGTATTTATATATTTATATTATAGAAATTAATTATTAACTTCACATGTCATCACATTGTTCAATTACAATTATATTTTTTATGCATATATTTAAATAAATTATAATTTTCATCAAATATAAACTTACCCCAACTATTTTCAACTCTTACCAACAATATTTTCAAATTAAACGCAATTTTTCTTGGCCAGAATTTTGCGTGCCAGTCCAGGATTCCGTTTTTGAAAACTGAAAATTCAAAAATAAAAAATAAAAAATCAAATCACTTCATTTAAGTCAAGGCTCGACCCTGGTTGAAGGGACAGTGTACGGAGGAATATCTAAAATTTACTTTCAATATATACTGAATTAAAATGTTACAAGGCTATGTTTGCTAGGATTTTTGATACGGATAAAAATAATAGAAATTTTGTTAGAAATAAAAATTATATTTATTTATACAATTTTAACGGAATAAAACTTTTAATTTGTATAAATTTATGTAACTATATGCATAATATCATAATAATTAAATGATATTATAATATATAGAAATAATAATTAATTTATATGTGTGTCTGTATATGAATATATGTAAATATGAAATTTTGAATATGCGTGTGTGTATGATAGAACGGATAATTTAAATTTAAAATTTAAATAAAAATTAGTTATTTAAAATTTTTAACTTTTTTATTTAAATTTTTAACGAAGTGAATGAGGATAAGAATAAGCATCCAAGCATCTCAAAATAGTGAGCTACTGTTGTAAGATGTGCCCCACAGTCTGTCACAAAACCTACTTTAATGTTAGGGCTGTAGCCAATCTCCTTCATGATTAAACCTTTGAAAAGATTCATGGTGATGATAAAATATTGGCTTAAAGATTTAATGATGCAGAAGATTTGGCTTTGTTTACAAATTTTACTGTTTATCACTGTTTAAAAAAAATTATAAATTTAACATCTTACTATACAAATTTTATTCAAATTAAAATTTAAAATTTTCTCTTTTATCTCTTATCTTTTATAAGTAATTAATAATTTTTTTATTATTATATCTATTAATAATTAAATCAATATTTATTCTCAAAAATTTTCTATTTAAATTCATTTTTTATTATCTAATAAATCTATATACAATTACTATCAAATATTAAATACATATATAAAAAAAATTTATCTTCTCAAATCTTACAAACAAATTAAATATAATTTTCATACTCACTCCTGTCATCTAAAATTTTCCCTACCATCCTAATTATGAAACAAACGTGTCCCATGTATCTGAAAAAGGAAATAAAGGGCATGCAAGTAAAAAGATAATCAAAATGGTGATGATTGCCTAATTGCCTTTGCCCTCCCAACCCTTTCACTTGTCATCATGTCCTTATTGACACTTAGCTCCATGTTTTGCACTTACAGCTGTATGCTTCTGCCACCACATATCCTTATCCTGTTGACTAATTTAAAACTTTTGCCCTAAACTGTTTAAATCATGTAAATCTATAATCCATAGTCAACTTCTAATGGATTTTTTTTTTTGGATATCTACGTCATTTAAATTATTTTTGTGAATTATTAATTTATTCGGGCCATCTGAATTCTTATTTGAATTAAAGTCTTTTGGTCGAAGGAAAGAAATTGAGAAGAGAATTTCCAAATGAATCCAATATAAAATAATTTCAAGTCCACCATGCTTAAAAAAATTTTAGTTTAAAATAAAAGGTTAAAAATTTAAAATGCATATTCATTCAAATAAATGAAATAAATTTATTATTATATATTTAAAATCTATTCCTTTAAATTTTCTATTATAATGCACCATTAGATATTCATTTAGATGTGAGGATTTGAACTTGAATAAAAAATAACAAAAGATGCTTACAGATGACTTTGAAATGAAACAAATTTTAGATTAATCACAATTATTAAAATTATAGTTTAAGACGAGAGCTTAAAAATTTAACAAATATTATCATCCAAACAAATACAGTACATTCATTGTTACTGATAAAAAGTTACATACTCTGTATGTGTGCAATTTAATTTATAAATTATAAAATTATATATTTAAAATAACATAAATTAAATTTTTAAGATTCAAAAGTATAAAAATATTTAATATAAGAAAATAAAAAATCAAATTTAAATAAAATTTATTGAGTTTTACGTGTTAGTTGAGGAAACTTGAAGAAGTCGAGACAATGGCACGTAAAGTTCTTACCATCAATTCCTTCAATTAAAATGCATTCATAGGTGAATAAAACTCACAATCTCTAGTATTGCATGTAAATATTTATCATCCAAACATAACAAGACAAATCCTACGTCGGAAAAAAAGGAACAAGCAGGGAAATTATTATGGGGTATTATTAAGTTGTTGAGCTTAAATGAACCAATAAATTTAATTATTCTCTGGGAATGCGTACACGTTCGTATGTGTTTGGGGCCAATTTTTGTCACAAAAAAATTATTTTATTTTAACACCAGATTTGGTACAGTCTCCCTCCCCCATGAAGGAATTTAATTTTTGTTTGACTTTTGACCATGCGGCTGTTCTGCAACGTGTCACACCTCATCGTCCAAACGCCACTCTGTTAGCCGACAAATGTTGTCTTATACCCATTTATATCATTTCACCGCAAAAATTAATAGCACCTATAATATATAATTAACTTAATCAAATTTTTTATTGGGCAAAATTAAATTTCACAGTTATTATTATTTATTTCATTTTTTTAATTTTTTAATTTTATATTTTAATTTATTATGCTATTTATGCTCTCTCTCAATTTTATTGTTTTAAATATCTTTTATGCATTCAATTTTAAGTATTTTTATTCTTTTAAAATTAAATAATTGTATAATTTATAAATAAATTTTCAAAGGCATATAAACGTGCGGCTTTTATTAGTATTCTCAAAATTTTGGAATTAATTTAGTGGTATATTGTAAATTTATGAATAATATTTTTAATAAATTCTAACAACTATATTTAATTAAATTCACTTAAAATAAATGCGAATATACCTTTGTTTTTTTCTATAATATATATTTATGCTGATAAGTTATTATCAAAATAATTTTTTTTATTAAACATGATAAAATTATACAATTACTCTCACTTTTATTATTTATCTGTTTATTCTCGTTTCTTTCGTTTTAAGTTATTATCTTTATTTATTTTTCTTTCAAATTTACATTCTCTTTGAATTCTTTTCATATTTTTCTTTTACTTTAAATAATTATTTTATAATTTTAATTAGCAATATTTTTATTTAAAATATAATAATTTTAATTATGTTTGAATTCAATTTTTTATCTTTATATAATATAACTTATCAAATTCTATATTATTAAATATATTATTTGATAAAATTTTGTTACTCTAAAAAAATTGACAATAATGAGTTCGTCCGACAAGTGTCCAGGCGCGCAGAAGGCGCCACGTTGACGGTCGGATTCAAACTCCTAATGCACCGGGGTGCATGATATTTTAAAATCTGAAAGTTTTGATTAATTATATTTTTGTATTTTTTGTTTTTTAATATAAAAATGTAATAAATAAAAATTTACATAAAATATTAAATAAGATAAAAATAATATAAAGTAAAAAAAGTAATTTTAGATAATTTTGTTTTTATACAAAAATGCTATATAAATTAATCATATATGTGGACGAAAAGACATTTAACATCAATTTTTTTCTTGTAGTTGAAAATTTAAGTATGCATAAATTTATTTATTTTAAAAATTTAAATATTTTTGGTTTTATTTATTTTCTTCTTTTTTACTTTTAAAATACACATTGTAATTATTATACTTTTTAAATTTTATTCCTATCTCTTTTTTATTTTTATAATTTTTTTTAAAAATATAACTCAAAAATCAAAACAAGCATAACCGTTATATTTTATTTTGTTTCTAATTATTTATAATTTTATTTTTTTGATATCTTATTTTATTTTTCATTTGATGTGTTTTTTATATTTTGAAAAAATAATTGATTAATAAGTGAAGATGTACTAATGTTACACACGCAAAAGCGCCAGCGAACGCTCTCCAACACCAACCACAGTTAAATTGCAACCACGGTTAGCTTCCGCCGCTCCGTATGAAGTCAAGAATGACCAGCTTCGCTCGAGAACGTGTTTACATACAAGTCTTCTCACCGTCGGTACTGTCAAACCAACAATAATTAAAAAAACTCAGTTCAAATCTCTCATTTTGTTGCTTTCTCTGTCCTAAATGCCAACAAAAGTGTACGTAGTAGTATGATGCTCGTCGTGTATGAGCGTTGGGTCTTGCGGTCGCGGCCCGCCGGGCGTGGCGGTCATCCGAGCTGAACCGGCGTTCCCATTTTTGCTTAGTTCGAGAGAGATAACTTTACTTCGAGATTTTCATTTTCAAGGGTTTCGAATTTGTACTAAATCCTTATTCTGTTCCTTGTTCCCTTAAGTTTCTTTATTTCGCTTCTGGTTCGATTGCTTTTTCGTGCGTTGGTTTTTTGTGTGATAAGTTTGAAGTTCTTTTTGGCTGTACTGATTTTAGTTGACAGCAGTAATTCTATTCAGTAGCTAAAGTCCTGGCAAGGAAATGGAGAATTCACCGCAAACGTTAGAGTCGCCAGTTAATGGAGAATCCGGTTTTCCGGCCGCCGATGATGAAACAAAATCCGAACGAACTGCAGAAACAAAGAAGCGGCGGAAACTTACAGGAATGCCTGGTAAATTTTTTTTAAATTTTTCTTTCGTGTTTAGATTAATTGAATGCTGATTTTATATATTCTCTTCGTTTCAATTCGATTTTCGTAGATCCAGATGCGGAGGTGATAGCGTTATCGCCCAAAACATTACTAGCTACCAACAGATTTGTGTGCGAGATCTGCAACAAAGGGTTCCAGCGGGACCAGAACTTGCAACTCCACAGGCGGGGCCACAACCTGCCCTGGACGCTCCGGTCGAGGACGAATAAAGAAGCGAGAAAGCGAGTTTACGTCTGCCCCGAGCCTACCTGCGTTCATCACGATCCTTCTAGAGCTCTCGGCGACCTCACCGGAATCAAGAAGCACTTTTGCCGGAAACATGGCGAGAAGAAGTACGAGTGCAGTCGTTGCTTTAAGAAATACGCTGTTCCGTCCGATTGGAAAGCACACGTGAAGACTTGCGGCACTCGAGAGTATCGTTGCGATTGCGGCACTTTGTTTTCGAGGTGAGTTTTCGATTCCGTTCAAAAAGAGTTAAGCAGCTCAAATGAAACGGAGGTGGTGGTTTGCTGACTGAACGGTGTCGTTTTGTTCTGAATTGATAGGAGGGATAGTTTCATCACACATAGGGCGTTTTGCGATGCGTTGGCTCAGGAGACTGCTCGCTCTCAATCCATGGCGATTACGAGTTCGGGAGGAGATACAAAGGTTCAGGGTGATGGTCTACCTCCGCCGCCGCCGCCGCCGCCTTCTGCTTCGAGTCCTCCGCCACCGCCGCTTACTCCGTCTACTTGCGTGTTGTCTCCGGTGCTGTCCGTACAAAGTTCAGGTAAAGTATTATGATACAATTGAGAACATTCTATCGGCCCTGACAAGGATTTCATGAGCAGCTTCTTGCTAATTTGAATTGGGTTTTCACTCTTGAAGTTTAGCTGCTTTTGCTCTTTTTTTGGGGAATGGCTTTCATGTAAAACGCCGGGGTAAATAAATATATGCACTCAGTTATTAAAATCAAGATAATAATGTAGCTCAAAGATCGAAGATGAGATTTAAAATGGAAAATAACTCTACAGCGAAAGGAGTGTATGATTGCAGGTGCTTTTGCTAAAAAGTTAGCTTTTAAGTTGAAGTTAAATGCATGTTGGGATTCAGGATTTGAATGGCTTTTCTTTTCAAAAGGCTCCGTCCTTTTCTTGATCTTGTGATCTTTTCCCCTCTTTGCCTGCTAACAGCTGAATTGCCGGAGAATCAGACTGCTCATTTGCGGCCACCACCACAGCAAAGGAGAGCAGCTTTGTCAACTTCCACCACTGCAAACGCGGCGGCCACCCATGCCGCGACGGCAACTACTACGAGTGCTGCCGCCGCTAGCAACACTTCTACCTGCAGTGGCTGTGTTCCGGGCAGCAGTGGAGTTTTCGCTAGTGTATTCGGTGCATCAACGCCTGCTGAACTTCCCCAGTCATCTTACCAGCCAGCAGGCTTCTCCGGCCTACTACAAGCAATGGCTGGACCTGATCGTCCCGCCATCGATCCCATATCACTCTCGCTGGCCTCATCTTTGCACAGAGCGTCAACTTTATTCCCAACTGCTTCGGAATACCCTCAACAGCAGTATGCATCCGGCCCTCAACCGGCACTCTCTGCAACTGCTTTACTCCAGAAAGCGGCTCAGATGGGCGCAACATCGTCTAACTCCTCATTTCTCTGTAGCCTAGGGTTGACCGTACCGTCTCCATGCGACCCTCAAGATAATGCCTCAACCATGGCTTCAAACCAATCGCATTGGAACCATAACGGCGAGAAGCTTGAAAACAACTCACTGGCATCAGGGCTGGGGCTCGGGCCTCCCTCTGGTGGATCTTCAGGTTATAATGAATTGATGATGGATCCTTCAGGCCTATTTGGCAATAAGCCGACAACTCTTGATTTTCTCGGACTTGGAATGGGAGGCGGCGAGGCCTCCTCCGGCGGGATTTCTGCCTTCTTGACCTCAATGGGAGTAAGAGCTTCATTTGCTGGGGTGAGCGCTGCTAGGGACACATGGGATGATCCACCTGACAGGAAACCCTCCATGCTATAGCTTCTTCTCCCTGTGAAGCTAATCTCTGTCCGTAGTCCCATCTTTCTTGGCTTTTGCAAGTGGGTAGAGATTTTAACATAAGCTCTCAAGTACTTCTACGAATTATGTCCATTTAATATCTTCTTGTAAGCCATTTAGAAGTTTGGGATTAGGAAGTGTAGTGTGTATGAGCTCGTTATATATTTTTTGAAGTTCTGCAATTGGTATATACTATATGGTATTGAATGTTTGGTTGATTATATCCAAGTGGCTTGCATGAAGCACGATGTATTAGTTGTTTTTGGTATTTCTTCTTTGCATTTTTTTCATCTTCGGCGAATGGATTCGTGCGCATGTTGACGTTTATTAATTCATTTGCTCATTTTTAAGGTTACAATCAACTCGGTTCTATAGTAATATGGGAATATGTAATAATAGGTAAAATAAAAAATTTAGGTTGCAGGTGAGGGTGCTAATGAGTCGGGATTCGAACTTGACAAATTCTCAAATATTGAACGGTTTAATTCTATAAAATTATCTGAGCTCGTGTAGTTGGTCTTGCAAACACTTGACACTCTTAATTGCATTTTATAGACACATGACTACCAATACATAAACATGGCAAATTATGGAAATAGGATAATTGAGAGGGACAGGCTGTTTAAGATAAAAGAATTTGACTTATGTTACTGTGATCCAAACATACTTATGATTCACCACCTGCTAATAAGTTGGACTTTTCGTGGCAACTTTCATCTTCATATTCCATTGGGGGAAACAAATACGTAGTCATTCATTGACAGCGCTTTTAGCTTTGCATGGTTAATTTAGATCACATTTACTTGGCAAGACTTGACTTTGACACGTAAATAAACCTTCATACAAGCAACATCCTCAATTAGTTGCTCTTGTCCCTAGGATTCAAATAAAGAAAAATGGGGTGAGTTCAAGATGGCCGCAATCAAAAGTAATTATTTTGACCTTTGACCAAGTGTTGGAACTCCATCCACCGTCGCCAGTGCATTGTTTCATGCCGCCAATATGATACAACTTGTTCTTTTTATTTATTTATTTTTTTAGTGCCCTTTTCGTAATAATAGGGGACCTGATTAAAAAATGAAGGTTTTGTTTGCTTTCACTCTCAATTTTTTTTTAAAAAAAGCACGCTTTCATTATTTCAAATTTTTAAATTTTTATTTTTAGAAAATCACACTTCAAACACTCACCAAAATTTAAAATATTGCTGTAAAGTAATTAAATTTTAACTGTGTTTGGATACAAACACTCGTAAACTCCCATCCTACCAAATTTGAACTTTCTAAACGTGTAATTTATCAAATTTTTTTTTATATTTTTTCTCCTCATTTACTTCTACATTATTGCAAAATTTCTGTATTAGATTTTTGTAAGAACTTTTATACGTCTAAGGTTTGTAATTACCATGGTTTGTCTAGAAGGGTCGCATCTCATAATTGTTCATTCTTTTATTTCAATTGACGGAGAATGCAATCACCTTTTTTTACTTGAAAATTTGGATTACAACTTTATCCCTTGATATTTATAAATGAGGTACTAATGGGTATTTATACTACTTCATATCTTTAAAGAAAGTAAATATTACTTACTTTAATTTTATAAAATTTAAAATCAAAATAAAATTTAAATTAAAGAGTAATTTTGATTTTAAAATTTTTATTTAAATTTAAATTTAAATTTAATTTAAATTTTAATTAAATTTTAAAATATAATCAAATTTGAATTTAAACCAAATAACTTGCCTTAATCTAACCAAAATCCACCCTTCGCCAACAGTCCTCACCATCTTCTTCCGCAGCAAAGCGCGCGCGCACACACGCACGCACGCACTCTCTTTCCCTCTCTCTTCGTCCGACGCGCTGCTCTGCACTGCAAATGTTTCCCACACTTTTCTTCCTCTTGTTTACTCCACTCTTGTTTCTCTCTTACTATCTCCTTCGTAAAACCGTATGGCTCCCTCTCAAACTCCGAAAGCACTTCGAGAAACAAGGCGTGAGAGGCCCCGCCTACCGCCCCATCTTCGGGAACCCGGCCGACCTGCGGCGGCGGTTGATTGCGGAGGCGGAGTCGCGGCCGATCTCCCGTATCGCGCACGATATAGCTCACCGGGTTATACCGCATTACTTCAACTGGTCAACGCTTTACGGGAAGAATTTCCTCTACTGGTTTGGGCCTAAGCCCCGATTGGCTGTAGCTGATCCTGACATGATCAAAGAGGTTCTGATAAAGAACGATGGGTCGTTTCAGAGAATTAAGTTTAATCCTTCTTCCAAATTATTGCTCGGCGAAGGGCTCGTCGGGCTGGAAGGTGAGAAATGGGCTGTTCATCGGAGGATCGCCAGCCAGGCCTTCAACATGGAGCGGGTTAAGGTGAATTATCTTTCCATAGCTTATTTAAACACATGTGAAGCAGTTGACTATTAATCAATTTATCGCACAATCGCGGATTAATGTTTGATTCAAAAATTAAATTGGTTATGAATTTTATTACTGTATAAATGAGTGAAACGGATTTTGAGGGACTCTACACTGAGTTTTGAAATTAAGTCGCTTGGATTAGATCTTATGAGCAGCAGTTTATTTGAGTTTCTATACTTGCTTAGCTGCCCTTTGGCGATTTATTGTTTCATTATTTGAAGTGAAAATTTTGACAGGGCTGGGTTCAAGATATGGTAGATAGTACGGAAAAGTTGCTAAGCAAATGGGAGGAGAAAAGAGCAGAGAAGAATGAATTTGAGCTGGATGTGCACAAGGAATTTCAAGAACTCTCAGCAGACATCATATCCCGCACAGCATTTGGTAGCAGTTTCGAGGAAGGGAAGCGCATTTTTGAGCTGCAAGAACAGCAAGTCAGCCTTGTTTTGCAAGCACTGAGAAGCGTGTACATACCAGGATTCAGGTAGCTTACGAGTGTTCTTTTCTTGGTCAAGTTTTAGATCATGTGCTTAAACCTTTTATCGTATTATGATATTGCAAAAAAGTACTATATGCTCATAGCTTTCCTAATAGTTCTTGCATAGGAACTCCTCCAAAGACATTATTTGATGTGCATTGAAGGATTTGCTCTGTATTTTAGGTATCTAATTACAAAAGAAATTGGACCGTCACGGTTTTAGCCATGTCAAGTCATGTAAACCTTGTGTCGTAAACATATGCTACTTCTTTGCTGAATCGAGTTCCGTCCTTGATCTCTAATTTTGAAGTGGATGCAGGTTTTTGCCCACAAAGAAAAACAAAATGAGATGGAAACTAGATCAGGAAACACGACAATCTATTAGAGCTTTGATTGAGAAAAATGACAAAAGCAGACAAAACTCGAAATCGCTACTCTCATTATTACTGTCGCCGTATAAGGGTGAAGATGGTACAGAGGAGAGGCTGGATGCAGAGGAAATCATAGATGAATGCAAGACATTTTACTTTGCCGGAAAGGAAACAACTGCCAATTTTTTAACCTGGGCTCTTCTCCTTTTAGCATCTCATCAAGAGTGGCAGACCCGGGCACGGGATGAAGTCCTCTTAAGCTGCATGGACAATGCACGGCCAACAGCAGAAAATCTATCTGATTTCAAACTAGTAAGTTGACGCCCTCAGTTAGTTTCAACATTTCCTAAGGTTTTTCTGATGGCAAGGAAAAGTTATGGACACTTATGTTTCTAAGAATGATGAATACATATAAAGATAAGAGAATATTATTTGTCCACTGTTGAGTTCATCTATAATGTTGATTACTGTCTTCAACTTTGCAAGGAGTGCTTCTGCACATTTCCGAGCTTCTACTTTGGCAGGATGATTAAAATGTTGTGTTTATGACAGATGAGCATGATATTGAATGAGACTCTTCGACTCTATCCTCCAGCAGTGGCACTAATGCGGCAAACCACAAAGAATGTCAAATTGGGAAGCCTTGACATTCCAGCTGATACCCAGTTCTATTTGGCCATGACTGCCGTTCATCATGATACCGAGATATGGGGAGATGATGCGAATGATTTCAACCCTCTGAGATTCACCGAACCTCGAAAGCACCTGGCATCGTTTTTCCCGTTTGGTTTAGGCCACAGAATATGCGTTGGTCAGAATCTAGCCATGGTTGAGGCTAAAATTGTCCTGGCCATGATTCTCCAGCAATATTCTTTTGTGATTTCTCCGTCATATGTACATGCTCCAATGCAGTCCATGACCCTGCAACCGCAATTCGGTGTCCAACTACTCTTTAGCAGGATTTCACATTAGAGATGAGCAAAATACTCTGTAAGCTCTGCTGTACCTTGTGATACCTGAAAAAACAGATTCTGATTGCTATTTCGGTATTTCCATTTTGAAGCGATCATCACCTTGTTTTGGCAGTAGAAAGTGAACTGCAACTTTAAGTTCTGAATATGGTCCTTTGAACTTGCCCTGCGCATTACTTGCTTCTCATTACTGCAATATGGACTCAGGATTTGGTATCATCATTTGTGTCAAAACAAGAAAACCTTGTCTCAATGTGAACTATTTTGCTTCGGTAAAGTCTAGAAACCCTGTAATAAGGGCATTGACTTGGGCTGTTGGATGACACTGCTAACTCGTCAACCAATTGACCACAATTCCATATTCAATTTTTCAGTCACGTCGTTAGGTGACGAGTTAATGCTCTAAATGGGTCGTGTCGAGACATGAATGTTCTATTAAAATCTGATTTATCTTTCCAGCCAATCGGGTTAGACTCAAAATCACGAAAACACAACAAAAATCTAATAATTTCTTGTTAAGGTTATGTTTGGGTGAGAGGTTTTTGTTTGATATAATGATTGGTAGGAGTTAGTAAAAATAAGTATATGTTTGGAAAGAATATTTTAAAGAGAAAAATAGTATAAGTTATTTGAATATATTGAATGATGTGATAGTTTATAAGAATAATGATTATATTATAAGGTATAAATTAAAATAAATATGACTATATATGTGATTGGTTTGATTAAAAATATAGGTATTTATTTGATTGTTAACAGACATAATGATTGAAAAAATAATTAATTAGTTGTAAGAAAGAAATTTTGAATTTAAATTTTAAAAAAAATGTTATTGAATAGTATGTTGAGCAGTGATAGGTTTGAAAGGTTGTTTTGTGATTGAAAGTTAGCTCCCAAACATAATCTAAGGGTTTCCCTTAAAATGGCACCCCCACTTCCAGCGTCCCCGTTCATATCTGCGTGGTGGTCAATTTTACACACACACACATTCCAGTTCCATTTTTTAGCCGCGGGATGAAATCTCCACTGTGAAATTCACGTAAGCCATCGTTTAGCCACACAGGAAACTGAAAATTACAAAAAATAAAAATACAAAAACTGGGCATCAAATGCCCTCTCTGGCATACACTATACAAACATGGAGGAATTCACTGAACTTACTGTGCATTAGCTAAACTGAGGTCGAGTTCAAGACACGCAGCCAACCCAGGAAAACTTCTGTCAAAAATTTTTCTAATCCCTATCAACAACATTTTAATCTATATTCTTTCAATCCATCTTCATTTTTCAAGAGGTTTGTTCTCCGATCAGCATCAGATGTGAATCATATTGTTCCTAAGCAAAAGTCTTTCGAGTCCCGGCTGTTTGATCTACTCGGTATTTCTCTTCTTCCATGCTTCTTCCGCTCCATCATTTCTCCAGCCATGCATATTCTTGTTGCTTTTCCTTCATCACTGGCTTTAACCTACCTAGTGAAGTTGATGCACACTACCATCTGGTTGACATGATAAATTAGAAAACACTTCAAGAAACAAGTCATCGAGGGGCCCTTCTTACCGTCTATTATATGGGAATTCAGAAGAGATCAAATAGCTGATAAAAGAGGCTGCATCAATGCATGGGAAGACAAATGGTCAGCCATGTATGGAAGGACAGTTCTGCTCTTATTTGGATCCGAGACTCAGCTCATATTTGCCGATCCGGACATGATCAAAGAGGCTACGATCAATAACAGTAGCTTAGTTGTCAAAGATTCATTTAACCTACTGTCGAAAGTTGCTGGCTTGGAAGGTGATAAATGGCCTGTCCATAGAAGGATCACAAGCTAGGCCTTCACCATGGAGAGAGTCAAGGTATATACAGTTATGAGATGTTATTTATCTGCATATTAATCATATTCATATAGATCTTGAAATTGGTGTGCACAGAGCACTTCATAAACGCTTTGCAGCTAGGATGTAATTGGGAGGGGCTTTGGTGAGGCAAAGCGTGCATTTGAGTTTCAGGGCCAATAGGCCGTGCTTACTTCGCAGGATAAGCCAAGTGTTTATGTTCCTGGATTTTAGGTACTACTGTCTTTTTCAATCCTCTATTGATTACCTAAAAATGCCTGCAATGGACTATTTTGAGAATGCAACAACTTTGTAAGTTGCCTATGAGATCGCAATTATTTTGACTAGTAGACTATGTTTCTAGATCATCGAAAAGACAACCTTAAAAGAGGAGGTTTGGAAGGAGTGTTTTAATTTTGGAGAGATTTATGTTGAGACTAGAAGCATGTATAAAATGCAGATTTGATGAACTAAATAATATTATTTATTTGAATATTTTATTTATAAATGTATAAAATGTATAATACTAATTGAATCATGTGATAGGATATAAAAATAATTATTAATTTATAGAGTATTAATATATACAAATGTGTGTGTGTGTGTGTGTATAAGTATTACTTTGATTGTAAATATGTTTAATTATTAAAAATTAATTAATTAATTAATTACATATGTAAGAGAAAGAAAATTTAAATTTAAATTTGAATAAAAATTTTGTAATATAAGATGTTTGATTATGTAAAATTTGATGGGATAATGAAATATTTAAAATAGGAAACAAACATAGTGTAGATCTTTGCCATCCGTGACAAGAATGCCATCGATATTACATGAATTGTTTTTGCATAAAGAAGATTTTTTTTGTTTAACTATTGTTGTTATAACGTGAGGTGCTTTTTGAGATCCTCCTCTCTCATATAAACATCTCAAAATATATGAATAATTTAACATGTACAAATGTGACATGAAATTTTAAATAAAAAGTACTCATTCACTTACAAAAATAATATTTCAATATCAGAAAGGCAAAGTTCACAAGGAAGTTTTTCCTGTTTGCAAGAGCAATGAGTGATGGTAATTGACAAAAAGATGAGCGAGAAAAAGGTTGAGTAAAATTGTCCCCATGTAAAAGAATACTCTGGCGGTAGAGAAATTGGCTCTGGCACCATCACAACATAAGCCAAGGTTGCCATTGGACATATGACAAAAAATGTTCTCGAGATAAATGAGAAAAAAGTGAGATAAAATATTTTTAAAATATGAGATAAAAAAATAAGATATTGTATAGATAATATTTTAGAGATAATGTAATAATTACAATGATATAATGAATAATATTAATAGAAATTTATATTGATATAATAAATAATTATTAATGAAAGAATATACATTATATTTAATATATATAATACATAGTATATAATATATATATACATATACTATGATATATAATATATTATATATTATAATACATGTTATTACATATTATACATCTATATATATAGTGTATGTGTATATATACACATATATATGGGGACGACGGCAATATTGGAAAGAGTAAGGCCATCAAAGAAAATAGTAAATGTGAAATAAATGAGATAAGATAGATATTAGAAATAAAGATAATTTTCTATGTATATAATTTAAGTGGACTCTGTCTCTGAAAGAATTGAGATATGCAAAAGGCTGTGGGACATAAACCCATCTACAATCATAACCTTATTTTCTTTTCAATTTCATGAACAAAATTTGATTGCCAAACTTTCCATTTTGGTTTTGACACAAAACCCTTTTGTTATAAGACATGAAGTATAGATAGCATGCAAGATCATATAATATCCAAAAGTATTTTGTCCATGTTAATGAATCAACCTGCTATAGCGATATTGGTAAAGCATTGAATTTGATTAGATTTAAAAATACTTTAAAGTTTAATTAAAATTAAAATTGAATTTAAATAATTTTTAAAACTTAATTTCATTATTTAATTTTAATTTATTTTTAAATTTTACAAAATTAGAAGAATTGGTTATCGAATTCGAATTGCTACTCGATTTCGATTCGTTAACACTCTGTTAAATTTAAATTTAATTAAAATTGAACATATTTATGCGTCTTAGTAAGTATAAATTCAAAATTAATTTGTTTTTTCAGATTAATTTTCTGTTGGACTCAATATTAAATTTAAATTTAATTTTTATAAAACTGGGTTCATCAATTTAAATAGTAACTGAGTTCGAGTGACTTCTCCAATTTGACTCCTCGGCATTGCCTGCACCCACTAATGTCTAATCCCATAAAGTCGGAGAAATGTTACACGTGTACGTACGTAGTATATGTGCTAAGACAAAATTACCCTTGACCAATATTATATTACTTTCAACGACGTTTATCCCAAAAAAAAGGGATTATGCAGTACCACAAAATTGTCACCAATTTTTTTATTATCCTATCTTATATGGAAAAGACAATGCTCAGAATTTTGCAAGTCCCTCCATTTGTAAAAGCTTGAGATTTCAAGAGAATTGAGAAGATATTAAGCAATCGATACCAGCTCAGTTTTTATTGTTGTAGTTTGTTAATTTAATTAGGTGTCGGCTTGTAGGCCCAGTACCCATGTCCACATTCTCTTCCCAGGAAGTGTGTGGAGTCTGGACTTGCCGTTTAATCAATCGCAAAAGCCCCATCCGAACTGCCCGCAAAATGTTCGTGAATCACATTTAAAGAATGTAAATCACAATCCCTGAGATTATTATGGCTTTATTTAGCGTTTGTTAGCGCTTTCTGGGTGGAACTTTAGGGATTCTGTTGGGTTTCTCTGTCTACTTTTGAGTGTTACTGATTGGGGGCTTGTCTTTGTTTGTTTCTTGATATCCTTTTTATCTGTGTGATTTATGGGTTGGTTGTCGATGATGCATTGGGCTAGTCTAGCTGCAGGATTAGCATTTTGTTAGTGCAGCAGTGTTGATGATGTTACGAACTGTGGTGGAACTAAGTTGAATTAAACCTAAGTTTAAATATTTAACGTTAGTTTAAATTCAGACAGTCTTAAAACTTTTCTTGGAAAGTGGATGCACTATAGTGTTTCTTCATGTTGTCTAGCTTATAATCAGTGATATCAGTAGATCCCATATCTTTTCCAAGTGTCTGAGAGAAAGGGTCAAAGAAATGGATGTGCTGAAATATATTGATATTGGGACTGTTTGAACTGTGCCTTTCTGTTAGTGTTCCTTCACCAATTTGTTCAATTGCATCCTGATGTAAAACAAGAAAAGAAGATGTACCTTTTCTATTGTTGTTTTGTTGATTTGCATAACAGATGCTCCAGTGGTAGAAAATCTATGTCGTCTGGCTCTGGAATATGCTTCAATCTAAAATTTGTTTCTTTATGAACGGGATGCTAGTTTTTCCCTGGTCAAAATTGATTTTCTGTTCTTTATATTCTTTATTCCTGTATCATTTATCACGTATCTGCATTTTCAAGTGCTTATGGTGATTGTTTTGGTGCACAGTCAGAATATCTTGAAATAAAATGTAAAGTTCAGCTTTATGAGAACTTTGTTACTGTTGATAACTTGATATTATGCAAAATAATATGATTACTGAAAGATTATGTTGTTAATTGTATCCTCATTACTTTTCTCTTTAAAATCTGTGATTTAATTTCAGATTTCTTGTTCCTGGGGCATGCCTTGGAGAGGTCTATCCTGGTTTAAGATGTTGTGAGTTTTAGGAGTTATGAGATTATCTTTTGTGTGCCAAATTTCTGGCTCTACCTTCCGTTACACCAAGCCATCAGGTTTACTTCACCTGAGAAGGGGAAATGCAATCTAATTATTTCTCCAGAATTTGTGGTGCAATTCGGCAAGGAATCTGGAGATCGGTATCTGGGAAAGATACTGGAATCCAAGATCAGTTAAATGTTTTGATTGGCCAAGGGAAATTATTGCTTGGCTGTTCTAGGCTGCTACACCACTTACCCTCTGGAACATTTACTGACCTGCATGTATTTGGTCGGGCTGGCACTGTTGCTGTTGCTCAATCAAATTTGCATTTAGCTAATCAACGAAAGGTCACATCTCCGTGTGTAATTTTGACACCATCTGTATCAGGGCCTTTATTTCAAGTGTGTGGATATCATACTGATTGCTTGCTATCAGGGTGTAATCAGTTTTTAAGGACAAACTCTTGTAAGGTACTTATGGCTGTTTGTGGGTCTAGATTAGCTCTTATTGACTGCTCCATCCGTAATAAGAATCTTAGACCTGCTCAACCTGGAGTGGCTGCCTATCATTCTTTCATTTCTCAAAGCACAAGTGGCTTTGAAAATTGTAGAAAATGTACCATGAGTTCAAGAAATAAAGAACAGCCCAGTGACTTCTTTCTCAATGGATATTTCATATTCAATGTTGCAAGGAGAAAGGGTGATTGCAATCCATTTCTGGGGTTTGGGTTAGATGGTTTCCATACCTCATCATCTGCATATTCCTCTACTGGCACTGTACCAGAAGTATCGTTCGAGCATTCTATGAAAGAGGAACTGGAATCAAGATCTGCGGATTCATCTGAGCCGTATGTTCCTTTCACTTTGTTGAATTTTTATTCACCAAAAAGATTATCTTGCAAATTGGATTGTTGCATACATTCTTCTGCTTGGTTTGGTTTCTGGTGCCTCATAAATTTAGCCTTCCATATATAACTAGATGGTAGCTTGGATTTGTGTTTGCAGGCCCAAATGTGGAAATACTTGAAACATAATTTCAAAGCTTTTCCAGCACTATGAAACATCATTATTATATTCCTTCATGATTCTACTTTGCTGTTGGTTGTAGGAATATTCGAATTGACAGAACGCTGAAACTAAATTCAGCATCATGTTATCTGCCCCATCCTGATAAAGAAGAAACTGGTGGAGAAGATGCTCATTTCATTTGCACAGATGAACAGGCAATAGGTGTAGCTGATGGTGTCGGTGGATGGGCTGATCTTGGTGTAGATGCTGGGCAGTATGCACGTGAGCTTATGTCTAATTCTGTTAATGCAATTCGAGAAGAGCCAAGGGGATCCGTTGAGCCAGCCAGAGTTCTAGACAAAGCCTATACTAGCACAAAATCTAAAGGGTCATCAACTGCTTGTATTATTGCCCTCACAGATCAGGTATATTGTGATAGCATATGCTATTGGCATGGTAAATCATACTGAGCAACCAATTTGAATCATCATGCTTTACTCATTAGAAGTTGCTCAACACTTGGTGAATTATTTGTTGATATTTGGTCAATCATACTTCTTTTATTGTTTAGGGTCTCAATGCCATTAATTTGGGGGACAGTGGGTTTATGGTGGTCAGAGACGGGTGCATGGTTTTCAGATCCCCTGTTCAGCAGCATGATTTCAATTTTACTTATCAGTTGGAGTGTGGGAATGCTGGTGATTTGCCTAGCTCCGGACAGGTTGGTTAGCTTCTTGTTCCTTTGTGCTTTCTACCCATGGTCATGTGATGTTATAAAGTAGATGATTGTGTCACTGGACATATTGTGGCTGGAGTAGTGCCAGTTTGAGTAATTTTTTTTATCTTGGAAAGCTGACCCGAAACCAAATTCACCTTATCTTTTCCTTGCTTGGATTTTTGCCTGTTTCTCCCCACAATGCCTAAGCTCTTCTGCCTGCTCCGCATTTTGAATTTATTTGTCATATTACTTATAACGATAAACATTTTTGTGAAATATAAGTGCAAAATTTGATCAATTGCAGTAATGATTTCTTACATTTTCTGTGGTAATTTAGCTGTAATATGAATCCTTGGAATGAATTCATTTGAAATAAGTGGTTTCACGTGTTGTGCAGGTGTTTACAATACCTGTTGCTCCAGGAGATGTTATAATTGCAGGGACTGATGGGCTTTTTGACAATTTGTATAATAATGACATTACTGCCATGGTAGTTCAGGCTATTCGGGCTGGTTTAGGGCCCCAGGTGACAGCACAGAAGATAGCAGCATTGGCACGTCAGCGAGCACAAGACAGAAACAGGCAGACTCCTTTCTCTACAGCAGCACAAGAAGCCGGCTTCCGTTATTATGGTGGGAAGCTTGATGATACCACTGTAGTTGTTTCTTATATTATGAGTGAGCACAATGTATGGACTCTCTCTCTTGCATAAATGGTTAAATTTGTGCATTAGATAGCTGTTTGGTTTTGTTTTGCATCTACCTTTGTTTTTTCTGTTCCCCTAATATCCCCAACTGATTTATCTTCAATAGCCTGATATACAGTTCATTTTAATATCCCCAACTGCTCTATCTTCAATAGCCTGATATACTGTTTATAAGCTCCCGTTGCTGTTTTTTGGCTTAAGAGGGTGTTTGGGTGAGCTTATAACTTCTTTAAAATATTTTATAAGATGTTTGAGAGTTTATAAACATTCCAAAAGTATTTGGTAAAATTTTTGGTTAATTAGCTTATAAACTAATAAAATAAGATGTTAGGAGCTTATAAGTTTCTTAAAAATAAGTTAGCCCTCTATCTTATTTAATTTTATTGAGAACATCATATAAGTTATTTCATTTTTTATATTAAAAATGATATAAATATCTTTTATTACATCATGTTAATGATATTTGGTTTATTTTATCAGTATTACGTCAAAAAAAAATAAAATTTATATTCATTTATAATTATAAATTTTAACAAGATCTTGTAAGATGATTTTATTATTTTTATTCAAATACTTTACTAGTTTATTTTTAAAATAAGATCTATGAGTTTATAAGTTTCAAAATATTTTATAAGATACATAATTTTATAAGTTTTTAAAAATAAGTTTAGTCAAATACTCTCTAATTCTCGAGTTCTTTCTTTCTAGAGTCCGTTGCTTTGCTTCTATAAGAATTGATATAACCTTGAATTAACAAAAGAATGTCTTAGCTAAAATATATGAGACTGCATGCTACCATAATTAACATGCACCTTGTATATCTTCTTGGTAGTTTTTCCTTGCTGTCTCAAAATTTGCTGAGGGCTGTTGCAAATGACTTACTTGAAAGATACATACTTCTGGTGCATAATATGCATTGCACTTTGTCATGTTTTGTCAGCCACCATTGCAGATATTAAGATTGCTGCCACTAACTAGCAACTTTAGTACTCTTGTTCTCCAGTCACCCTTTTGCGTGACTCCACAGTTGTTGATCCTATCCCTGATTTTGATACGTCGAGTACTGTTCTCTCTTTTTGTAAATTGATGCCTTCTCTTCAAATAGAGGGAAAATTCAGACGAAGATAAAGCCTTTGTAACTAATGTGGTCCAGGTCTCTTTATTGTTTCATTATCACTTGACAGAAGCTTTTGTCACCTCAAATCTGATGCATTCTGTATCAGACCCTTGTAGAAGGAAACTGTAGCCCATCTCCAGTGCCGGTGGATGAATTTTCCAATTACTAGAAACTCAATGATTCATTGATGCGATTCTTCAGAACTCTTTGAAATACTCTTCATTTTTCTCATGTAGGAAAGCCTTCCGGCCAACAGCTCTAGTTAGAGAAAATGGTGGTTTGTACTCGGCGGTGGCGTTGGTTCGTTCCCTCCTTTTGGTGCAGCCAGATTGCTCTTTAGGCTTTTGGGACAAGGCTGTGCAATCCGCAGGCTGCTTATGCTCTTTCCCTGGTGAATTCATCCTTGTATAGATAATTTGTGGTTGTAGCGCTTTTACCACAGGCACTAGGAAAGAGACTGCACTGAAAAATGGTGCGTAAATAGCAAGTTTATCTGTGTGAATTTGTGTTGTGTGCAGAGATACAGTGCCCAGTGTAAATATATTGGTGTTTTGTGACATGTTTCATAATATTATAAAGTAAAAACTTGATGAGGCGTTCAGTACATTTACATCTGATATCTTTAAGACCCCAGGTCTCAATACCTCATCAGGCTTTCCTGTTATCCACTGGTGCACTCAAATCAGGTTTATTTGGGTAACTATTGTACCTCTGGGATGCCTAAACTAGGTCAACCAGTATGGGATAGCCGACATCAATGTTGGGTCAAGATTAGTGATTTTGTGTATTTACTGCCACTTAAGTAAACCTATGTCTGTGGTAAGAGATGTGATGGAACAAGCCTACAGAAGCTAACAAAGATGTTGAAAGCCTTGGTTTTAGATTTTGTAGATTGTAATTAGTCTAATTTGAAATACTGACCTCTAGAGTTGATTTAGTCAGAGCTGATTTTAATAATTTGTGTAGTTGGTAGTGTCCACAATAAAATATAAGGGGTTGAAAGACGGTTCCTTTAAATATTTCTTATAGAAAGTGAAAGAAAATAGTAAAGAAAATAAACAATAAAGATAAACTAGAACATCAAGTTGGTAGTCACGGATGGCTTATACGAATCTTACAGTATTTTGAAATTTATAAGTGCACCCATTAATAATACTTCAATCTTTTAAATTTTCAATTATTAAAATATATATGATGACTAATATATTTAAATTTAGGGACCGTCCTACTTTTTAGACTTAAGGCTTTGTTTGGTGTCTCATTTTTCACTACTCACTCAAATTGTTATCAATCAAACTTACGTATTAGAATTTTTATTCAAATTTAAATATTATTTTTTAACAATATAATTAATTTGTAATTATTATGTATATTTATAATTAAATTAATATTTATATGTATAAATATATACAATCACACACGCATATATATATATTTAAATCTTATAAATATATGTATTATCATATTATTTAATCATTATTATGTATTATATACAATAAAATTACTCAAATTTAAATATTTTTAAATTTTTTCTCCCTCTACGTTTTATTATTGCATATAATTTTCATACTTATCAAAATTTTCGATACTTTAAACGGGTCCAAAACTCAAATTAACGATGCATGGCCTTTGTATTTCTTCTTTTCTCTTCCATAAAAAAAAAGTACTAAATCCGGGTCACTCGAAATAATTAACTCATTATCTTATAATCATATTATAATTACACATTAGTAGCTAATTTTTGCAAATAGTCAACAGTATTCGGTAAGGCTGGGATGGAGTGGACGCGGCCATACAATTACAATAATCAAGTTGACTTGGCGTATGTGCAAGCCAATAGGATCGTCTAGGCACAGAACCCCACCTATGTGAAACATACACCTCGTAACACACAATCATTTCCCCCCTTCCCTGAGCAACCCCAAAAAGCCCACTCTAGTCCTCATTTTGGGGCAAAGACAAACTGCATACAGCAAATAATACTACAAAAGTAGGATCAAAAGTCGGTTCCAGAGTACCCAAATTTCTTTTTATGCAGAGTGCTCTTCCCCTTAATGCTGTTTTGAATTTTTTCACGACGGTTTTAGGGGAAATTTTAATATAATTGGCAATGGCGCTGGGCAGGAGAGACAAGAGCAGCCAATCATCAATCCGCGGATCGAGAATAGCGGCGGCGATTGGGATCGGAGTAGTCGTGGGATGCATATTCGCTATCTTGTTCCCTCATGGATTCTTCTCCTCAAATCCGCCTGCTGAAATCCGTCCCCGTATAAATTCAAATCTTGAGGTGCCTATATTGTTAATTTTTTAATATGCCACGGTTTACATGCTTTAGCCAAGTTTTTAATTAAGATATGCTGATTTATTGATTTTGATACGGTGATATGCCCAATTAATGTAGTGCTCACTAATTGCTTAACTTGTGATTTGTGGTTTTGTCTGGCAGAGAAAGTTGACTTTATTTCGATTTTAGTGTTCTCATCTCTGTTTTTTTTGGTTGCTTATTACTTGAGTTAGACCAAGAGTTCGAATTTTGATGCTTTAGCACTTAAATAGGAACCAAAATATCCCCTTTTTTCTTGGGTGAAATATAGTAAATCTTCAGGGAGTTATTAAACAAAAATAGAAAAAGATTACGTATACGTTTCTGCTGAGATAATTTTGTACTGCTATATTAAAGTGTAAATTGATGTTTGTGCTATATTTGATCCTTTACTTTTCAGTGGATTTGTTTCAAGGATTTTTCTGAATTTTATTTGATCATCTGTTGGGTTGTTTTATAGGGTGATCCGGTTTCTTGTGAATCAACTGAAAAAATGAATCGGCTTAAGTCAGATATTATGAAGTTATCGGATAAAAATGTCAAGTTGGAAAGGCAAGTCAGGGAGTTGAATGAAAAACTAAGGTTCGCTGAACAGGGAAAAGACCATGCCCGGGAGCAGTTTAGGGTATTGAATGAACCACTCAAGGCTGGACCCTTTGGTAATGTCAAGGGTTTAAGGACAAACCCAACTGTTGTGCCTGATGAAAGTGTAAACCCAAGACTAGCCAAAATCTTGGATAAAATTGTTGTTAGAAAAGAGCTTATAGTTGCTGTTGCCAATTCTAATGTGAAGGCTACACTTGAAGTCTGGTTCACTAACATCAAGAAAGTGGGTATTCCAAATTATCTAGTGGTGGCATTAGATGAGGGAATTGTAGATTTCTGCAAGTCAAATAACGTTCCCGTGTACCAAAGGGATCCTGATGAAGCCATTGACTCTGTAGGAAAGAAGGGTGGTAATCATGCTGTCTCAGGACTGAAATTCCGAATCTTGAGGGAGTTTCTGCAGCTAGGTTACAGTGTTCTTCTTTCAGATGTAGATATAGTATTCTTGCAGAATCCATTTGATCACTTATATAGGGACTCTGATGTGGAGTCCATGTCAGATGGTCATAATAATATGACAGCTTATGGGTTCAATGATGTTTTTGATGAGCCTGCTATGGGTTGGGCTCGGTATGCTCACACGATGAGGATATGGGTGTATAATTCTGGTTTCTTCTATATAAGGCCTACGATTCCTTCCATTGAGCTGTTGGATCGCATTGCTGATAGGCTTGCCAGGCAGGCAAATGCTTGGGACCAAGCAGTTTTCAATGAGGAGCTCTTCTTCCCTTCTCATCCTGGTTACGTGGGGCTTCATGCTTCCAAGAGAACTATGGATATCTACCTCTTTATGAACAGCAAAGTCCTTTTCAAGACTGTCAGAAAAGATGCAAATCTGAAAAAACTCAAGCCAGTTATTGTTCATGTAAATTACCACCCTGATAAACTTGCAAGAATGAAAGCGGTTGTTGAGTATTATGTAAATGGCAAGCAAGATGCCCTAAAAGCATTTCCCGATGGGTCAGAATGGCAGTGAAATGGTCTTAGTTTATAGGAAATTTCTTTCACAAGCCTTGTTCCCCTTTCCACTTGTCACTTACAAATTCTCAATAGAGTTCATCTTCTTGGAGCAATTTGTTGTGCTATGTCACTTGAACCATCTTACTGTCCAAAATGTAGCTTTTCTGCGGCACGTTGTTTGTGTCGTTTATGTGGGTTTGTCAGTTTAATGGAGTTTTACTTGAAGATATTAATTCCATATATGTTAGTTTTTCACCTTTACTACAGTTTCTATTCCTGATTTTGCTATCGTTGGCTTTCTGTAATATTTAGTCACAGGACGCTACTATATGAGACAGCAAAGTATCCACACTGTGGTAGCAATTCTGATTTTGAGCTTCAAGCATTGTGAAATGAACTGATTATTGTGAGGCATTACCCAACCAGAGCATATTACTAGAATTCATCACCAATTCAGTCCTTTGTATTAGCTTTTAATCAAAACATTGAGTTACACCAAATGTGTGGAAGACTTAATTCAGTTGATATTGTTGATATCATAATTTCATGTTTGAGTCTTGTATGTGGATACTCAAGTGAGATCAATGTACTTTTCATTGAGCAGCGTGCATATTTTGAAAATTAGGTGCATCTCAAAGCGGGATACTTATAATTTTTCACAGGCCGCACAGGCAACGGATGCTAATAACACGGTGTCTCGTGTGCGTTTTGGAACTATAACTAAGCACTTAACTCTGTTCATCTCAATTATATAATAGGAATGGCACAGAAACATGCTATAGGAATCATCAGCCATGCTACTAGTAACTATGATTATTGTCAGCTGTAAGATTGCAGGCATTCAATCTTCCTTCTGGTCCGAGCTGGGATCAACCGAGGGTGAAGGCTGATTACCCTGATCCGAAGGCTCATTTGGGGCATCCTGATTTTCATTTGGGGCTTCCTGATTTTCTTGATCCAGGGGCTCATTTGGGGCATCCGCAGAAGCTGAGGATTCTTCTGGGGCAGCCTCTTTAGGAGTTGAAGGAGAACTATGGGTGCCTTCACCAAAGGGTTCAAAGAAAATAAAGATGTGGGAGCTATCTTGAACGCCATAGTCTTTCAGTGGAACTTCATCCTGATTCAAAATAGGTCTTTGATCATTATCAAGTATCAGAATGAGACGATCCGAGGGAAGATTTTCTTGGTCTCCAATTTCTTTCTTCAGGTCTGCTACTGTTGCATCTTCTCCCACTTCAACATAGAATAAACTTCCTGTCAATATCTCCGCCACCAGCTTCATTTTCAAAGAAAACACTTCCACCTCTTCTTTATGATTGTTTCCATGGAGTTGATGAATTGATTTAAAGCGTCTGTGCATGCGCATGGGATTTGTGTTTGCATTGTGATTGTGTGATTGGGAGAGAGCTGTTTTCTCATAGAGACTGCATTTCTTGAGAGTTTGTTTCACAGCATGCTGGGCTTATTCAAGCTGTTATTCGTTGAGAGCTGTGAGCTGTGAACAATTGTGTTGTCAATGTCTTGAAGCAGACGGTGGATATAAATTTGATGAGCACCGTAAATATAACCACTCTGGAATTTAATTCATGCAAGCCTTACCTTGAGACGATGCTTCTGCCATACATTCCTCTTCTTGCAGTAGAATTCTTTTCATTCATGCAGACCATTTTTCTGTTGCACAAACAAAATTACATGTCATATTTTTCTCTCTCGCTCTCCTCGTTCTCAACATAATTTCGTACTTTTTTTTGCTCTTATTTTTTATAACATTCAACTCACTTTTTTTTTCCTAAATTCATATTCTTTTAACTGTAAGTTGTATCACTTTTATTTTAACTTATTACAATGGATATAATTTTATAATTAAAAAAATTCACAAACGTATCAAGTGTGCAAGTATTGTTATTAGTATTTATTAGGTTTTATAAATGCTATTTAGAAAATGAGTATCTGGCCATGTAGAAGCCATACAGGTACAGCTCCAGAACAAAAATTAAATTTACATCGAATACCTAATGTCCCAACAAAACTTGAGCACCGCAGCCACGCGTGATTCCATTAGTGCTATAACCTTTAAATGGGAATATGAAGAACTCCATTTTTTGTACCTGTAAATTATGACACAAACAAGTGCACTCAAGCCCAATCCCACCAGCTGCAGTGTGTCCCCGTTTGCTTCAAACAGGAGCAGTTAAGCCATCCAATTTCATCATGCAAAAGTATTTGCTCGGCACCAAAGCACCAGCCTTGCTGCACAGATCCACCACAGCAGGCGCACGACCATAATATTCACGTCCTCTGTCAATAAGTATTGGCGGGTCTTGGCGCCGCCTGAACCAAACTATTTTTGGAGTAACCAAATTGTCTACCTGTGCTTTCTTCCAAAAATGAGTCCCTCGCCAAGTCTCATACTTGAATACCCCACACATTCGAGCTTTGTGCCCGGATGGCCCCACATGCACTTCAGAACAGTGTTTGCAAACTCTTGCTGGATAGACCAACAATAACTTGCGCACTCCAGATCGAAGTGTCTCCCACGCCTTCAGTGTTTGTGTAGCTACCAACCTAAGATCATCATGTGACAATGTCTCCTGGACAGCAGTATTTTCGCCAAGACCATCTGGAGAAATCACCCTCGAAGAGATGTCTTGATTACTAGAATCCGCCCCTGCCTGCAGACAGAGCTCCACAACCGCAGGAATGCGATCATAATCAAATCTCTCATGGTGCTTTACTACATTCTGGAACATTTTCTTCAAATGGAAAGTTTCCACAGGTACCATTACATCATTTATGCTTCCTTTTATCCAATTATGGGCCTTGTTCTTCGCATGATGCTGGTAACCATGGCAAGTTTGAATTAAATGACCACCCTCACCTATATAAACTTCAGGGCAATATCTGCAGCCAACAGTAAATAAATAAAAATCTTCAGGCAGACAAATCTGAGAACTAAGTAAGTGCTCAAAAACACAAATGCTTTCAAGGAAACTAGTGTCTTGTACCATAATTTTAGAAGTTAGCCTGACTATGGCCTTCTTGGTTGATTGTGCTACTTCATTTTAACAACTAGAAAGAAATAAAAATTCTCGAACCATAGAAATCAAAATGAATTCACAATGAAATGTGCCACTGGAGAAACTAGCACAGGAAGGCATAAATGGTCAGTCCACTAGTTACTATCCATGAACAAAATGCCCAAGTTAATAAATCATATAATAAATTCAGCTTGAGATTACAATATTACCATTGGTGAATTACACATGAAGAAATGAAATATGAACGACAGCCAAAATCAAATCAAATGAAAACATAAAAATTAACAATAACAAGTTGTGATCTTGTAATCTCAGCAAATAATAACTTCTGATTCTTAACAATGATAATTCAAAATAATGCTGAATTCTCACTTCAGACTCTGGTTGACATACTACATTAAGTACCTTTTGTGTGTGTCAGAAGTGACCACCCTTCATATCCCATACACAGTATGAAAGCTAAAGCAATATCTAATGGTAGCATGAAATAAAACAATATCCTACAATTTTCAAGGAATCATATAACTTCCTGCTTGTTCAAAGAATTTATGGTGATTAGGTACACTCCATTATATATTGCTCTAATGACCAGTCCGAAAAGTTACAAATCCAAATCTCAAAGAACAGCTTGCCAATATGACTTCCCAAACAGCCTTCGCATATCAGAGATTCTGGCAACTGAAGCAAGTAAAACAATTTGAAGAATAATTCCACCTCATGACACCAAATTTGTCTCATTTTAACCATATTCTTCCGCACTAAGCTTCCAAATCAGTATATTGGAATAGGTCATGATCAATCTGACTCCTCAAACATATAGAAATTATGGAAGTATCACTGCCCTCATACCAAATCCCAAATTGTCCCAACACTATTCCCCCTTAGACTAAGCTTCACTGATTGCAGCACATAACGTTTTTTAAATGCGCTCCCCAAAATAATTAAAAGTAGTCCAAGTAAATGTGTAGATAGTTTTTGAAATATTGAAGAGGAGAAGGTACGTAAGCTAATGACATAGACTCTTTTATCAGGAATCCAATTGTGAAAAAACACCAATAACAGTAATCCGTATGTTCAATAGTTTGACAAGACCAATCTATTCCCAAATTCCATAATCCGATCCACGCTCAACAGCGCTAATGAAGCATTGCTCGCCGCAAAGAAAGGTACATACCATCCCGGACCTCATTCCTCCATGAGGCTCTATCTAAATCACCATAAAATAGAAACGAGTAAGTACTTTTTTCATACTGGCCGTAATAGGGCATTGCACCTCATACCAGACCTTGATACACAAAATTTAAAAAACCGAGAAGAAGTCACTCCACTACGAAGAACAAAGGTTCTATCTAAAAACATAAATAATTTCATTAATCAAATTTCTCAAAGAAATACAACAAGCGGCAAGGATCCATTACAATTGCCCCATCAGTCACCAAAAGGAAAAGAAAATGGCAAAATATTAGCCGAAACTTCCGCTTAATTTAAATATGATTTCAATCACTTCAACAATGACCACGAACAAAATTAACAGGTGCATATATCAGCAAGCATAAATGATCTACAAACACAACTATATAGGCATGATAGAGAAATCTTGGGCAATTACTTGCAAGCCCAGACGGGTATATGCTGAATGAGGGTTGCTACGCCGTCGTAGAGAGCGGTTCGAGCCTGTAGGACTTCGCGGGCCACAGGAAGCATGCCTTTGACAGGATATTCCTTGGCTCGTTCCTCAATTCGCTTCAAAATCATAGGCTTAAGCTTCTTCAAATCCAACGCCCGATTCGATCTTGTGCTGTGAAATCTCATTCCATTAAACATTGCTTCGAGAGTTAGGAAACTGTTTTCCCATAGCCTAACATCCCTCAGACCCATCTTGATTAAGGCGTAAGGGCTGCAGAGACCCCGCGAAGGCCCTCAAGGTTTAACCAAAAGGTTTTCGCACCCCGACCGCCCAGAGAAAGGTTTGAGGTTTTCCTACTCCGAAGAAAGTACAGAAATCGCTAGTTTCGATTGCCACTTACATTTCGCGTTAACGATTTTAGCGGACACTTCTTCTCCACAAATATTATTTATTTATCTGTGATATATTGTTAAGTTAAGTTAAAGAGGTTTGTTGTTACATAATGTAAAATTACATAATGTCTTTAATTTAAATATTTTTATTTTTTTTCTTCTTTAAACTAACTATTCTAGTTGATGTTGTTTCTTTTTTTCCAACTCCTTTTGTCTTGCTTTATTCTTCTACTACAAATATTTTTACTTTTAATTTTAAAATAATTTTATTATCATTTAAAATACAATAATTTTATAATTTATAAATAAAGTTGAACATTCTAAATTTGTATACATATAGAATGTGCAATTTTGCTGGTACTATATTATCATGAGTTGGGGCTAATTTGGTTGCACTTTAGTGTTATGTTTAGATGCTAATTTTCAACTCCAATACATCCTCTTATATAAGTGGACGATTTTTTGAATACTTAATTTAATTTTGTAAAAATTTGAATTCAATCCGAAATTTTGAAATAAACGGTGAATTCAAATTAAAAAATAATAAAATTTGAGTTCCTCCTAATGCTTCAGTACATTTTAGCATTCCGGTCGACGTCACCGAAGTCTCAAAAGGTTTTGTTTGGTTTCTTATTATACACTATTTATCCACGCTAAAAAATCTTACACATTAAACATCTTATCATATAAATTTTATTCAAATTTAAAGTCAAAATCCCTTCTCTTACCTTTTATAATTAACTAATTATTTTTCAACCAATATATCTATTTACATTAAAATTAATACTTATTTTTATAATTTTTCTACCTACATTTATTTTATTCTATATAATAAACACATATAATATTACATAATCCAATCATTATTACATATTAATATATAAATATTTTTGTTATCCGTCCAAGTTTCAATACCAAATATAAATTTTGCTTAAACTAAAATCATCAAAATTTTCCTACTCACACTAACAAGAAACCAAACATACCCAAATGAATCTCAACTTGCCATTGTAATTAACCCACTTGTAGCAGAGCAACAAAATTAATAATAATTTCAACTTGATCTTCATTTCTAAGTGAAAATGAGACTGCCTTTTCCCACTGCTTTTCTTTTCTTTTCTTTTCTTCGATCAATTCCTAGTGCTTTTCAAAAGTTTACGTAAATGCAAGGTTTTCAAGAATATGATTCACTATTTTTTTTTCCCAATTTCTTTTCCTCACATCACTTTCCAACCTTTTCAAAATTTTTTGTAAATAAGCTATGTTTGTTTTTGTTTTTATGTTAAAAAATACACATTATAATTATTATATTTTTTAAAATTTATCTATTTATCTCTCTTACTTTTATAGTATTCTCCAGAAAAATATTCCTAAAAATACCAAAAAACAAAAACAAAAACAAACATAAACCGACGGCCATTTAATAATTTTGATCCTAAATGAGTGATGCAGTAAAAAAAAAGATTACAATTCCCACCAACTCTGCTGCCATACAAATTGACACATTAGTATATTAATATTTTCAAGATTGCACTAAATGATAAAAAAAAAAAAAAACTAATTAAAGCTTAAAATTTGTATAAGCAATTGTGACTTTCCACGTATGCCATCTCCTCAACAAATAGTAAAAGAGACACTGATAAAACAGCCAAATGCTTTTTGATAAAATATATTGCATCTGACATTTTATTAATTCAAAATTTTACATAACTAATTACTTGCCTTTTGGACTTATTTGACCTTTGACCTTCACTAGACTAAAGAAAATTTAGGCAATAAGAAGTGCTACTTTTATGGAATTTTAATAATTGAAGTATTTTGAGGCCTAATTAGTAGACATGTGAATGGATAAGTTTTAGCCAAACCCAAATTCATATTTAAACCTAAAATGAGCTAATATCATTTTATTATCAGACTCGAATCTAGATTCAAAAAGTTTAAATTTTAGATCCAACTCATAAACTCAATATATCAGATATGGGTCTGAGCCCGACCTAATCAATTATTTTTTTCTTTTTTCATTAAAAACTAACACTATATAATAAATTATTTTAAAGAATTTACTTTATGGAGTTTGTTGAGAAACATCAAAATGAAACTTAGGAATTGGGAAATCAATAAATGTAGAAACATCGAAGTCTCATTATTTAACATAAACTCAAAACAAAATTATGGGTATTTAAACCCATCGGATCTTGTAAGGTCTGACTCAACTCAAACTCAATTTATTTTGTTTAATAAGTTTAGGTCTAAGTCTAGGTAAAAAATATTGATATTAGATCTATATTTGAGTCCAAGTTTAATTTATGAGTTTAAGTTTGCATAGAATCTACGGATCGAAGGTCTACCAATTAGATCGAAAGATTTGAATTTTAAATTATGATTCAAAAAAAAAAAGAATTTTAAATCAAAATAATTTTAAATTTATTATAATTAATATCATTAAAATTTAAAAATAATTTTAAATTTATTAGAATTATCAAAATTATAATTTAAAATAAGAGTTGAAAAATCTGAAATACATTGGAACCTGAACAAATGTATTCAGTTTTACAAATTTAAAATCCAATCTTTCAAATTCTTATATTCAAACGGAGGATTTAAATAGAGAGATACTCTCTTATTACCACATTTTTGGATGCAAATTTGCCTCCATTCAAATCAATTTTCTAAATATATCTAATATTAAAATAATTTTTTTTATGTCTATTTATTATGCTTTTACGCTATTCTATGTTAAATGTTTTACCTTTCAGAGACAACGAGCACAAGCAGCTTGTATCTCTTCATCCAAGAGCAGGCGCCTTCTTGGGACAAACTTCACATTTGAGTTGACTTTCATTATCATACCGCACCATTAATTAGTCTCACAATTCACTATCCTTTCATTCATCCCATGATTCTCCGTCGCATGTATATATATTTTTGGGTCAGAAAGAAACTGAAGGGCTCAGATGAATCTTGAACTCAAGAACCATTATCATGTACTAAGAGAAAAGAATGGAGATGATACCACAAGATAAAGAAAAATCAGGCAACGGGTTAAAGAGGGACAGACGTAGACAATACACAGTCTGCATATCTAAGCAATATCTCTATTCCATGCTTTTGTACATATGCCTTGATGGGACAGTAACGAGTTTTGGGGGAGAAAGAGCATGTGACTTGGGGACCCTTGAGGGGCTCTTGAATATTGTAAGCACTTTTTGCTTTATGGTTAACGATTTTGGTCCTGTGTCTTGCATTTGTGGTGTAGATGGATCATGACAAGTGTTCATTAGTATGAATAGGCTTTTCTTAATTATTTTTACTGGAACAAGTGATAAATAGAATTGTCCAATATCTGTATCAAGTGGTGAAAGGCCAAAGGCCAATAGCCACATGAAAGGCTGCTGTAGAATAAACCTTAGTGAAAAAACAGAATGACCGCATCAAAAGACTCACCTATGCCCTCAGAAAAATTCCCTTGTTTTTTGTCTGAACTCTCAACTTTGTCCCACTCTGTGTCTACTTTCTTGAAGTATACCATTCATGACTTGAGTTTTAAATTATTCACTCATCAGTATTACAATTAATAAAATTATTGTATAATAGTTTACAGATACTTCTTCAGCCCCTTCGTAGGCTGAAAACAAATCAAGAACCCTTCAAAATAATATCAGAAGATTAAAAAAAAAGGGTAGCAGAACGGCACCTCTGACTCCAAATGTGTTTTTCCTTCACTGGCTTGTCATTTACTCATTCCTTTCACTGCCTTTTGCCAGTGAAACTTTAAAAGTAAAACAAACAGAAAAGGAAAGCCCCAGCTTATTTGTGGTTGGAAAAAAAAATGCGGGCAGGTTGATGGGGAGAGAATTGTTTTACCCTGTGCCAATTTCTCCTTAGCTTCCAAGACCTGGTGTCTCTCATTTCAGACTCCCCTTTTTCGTTTGTCTTCTAGTGTTGAGACTGAATAGCCACAGAGTGCAGTAATTTTTGCTTATGCCCCAAACGAGCTTTTGATAAAGATTTCAAGGCTCTGGTGCGCTTTGCCAGTGTTCATTTATCTGCGATCTGTCAGAAACAATGAACGTGTGCCAATTAATAATCTGGGAAGAGAAAGAGACACTTGCAGATTAACCCATCTCTAGTCTTTCCACCTTTTTCAAGCATACACACATGGGCAGAAAGACATTCTGTTAGTCCCACCGTCTGCAAACAAATTTCCTGAAGGAGCTGAAAACTGAAGTCTTTAGACCATCCACTTTCATATCTGTGAGTGTCCCTCTTACTGAAGCTCTTGTTTTTCCGGGACATGCGTTTCTCTCTGTTATGGGCAAAATTCTTGCTGTCTTTCTTCTTCTCTAATGTCGTCTCTTGTTTGTGTAAGCTGTTTGACTGCTATGTCAACTAGGCCCTGATCTGTGTTCTGAAGAATTGCTCGAATATTATGTTTCTTTTCTTATCCAATCCTTTGCTGTAAGAATTCCAACTTGAAACAAGATCTGGCACAACTAAGGTCTGATTCTCAAATCTGGTTGGTTTCTATGGTCGTCCATCACAAGAAATTCACTTGGCATTAAATATCTTGGGATCTTTTACTCACTATGTTTGTCGGTATATGGTGCTTTTGGTGGTGAACGGAGTTTTTTCATATGAATGGTCGGTGCAAGTAGGTTTGATATTGAAAGGGTTTGGGATTATTTAACAAGTGGAGTAGAATTCATGGTAGGAATTGTGTCACGGCCTTAATCATGGCCACATTCTCCAACCACAGCCAAAGGTGACCAAATTTGAGCTTTTCAACAAAAAGTGATTGTGCTTTTGATTTTTTGAACAGTCTTTTTTGTCCATATTTTGGTGAATAGTTAAACAGCTTGGTAATTAGCAAGTTTTCCATTTGTTAGTTAAAGTCAAGCAGCAATCATGTTCTCATTCTGTTCTGCACATCTGGCAACAGGTTTTTCTATAATCTTTTGCTTTTCTTGCGTGTATGTTTTGCATGTCTCTCTGACTGTTGTAGGAGTTTGCATTCTGCAGGCAGAATATACGAAAATTAACCGAGTACTTATGGGTAAGACAATTTGTGATTAGCCATAACACAAATTGGACAAATTTAGGTAGTCCTTACAAGTGACAAGAAAAGCACAAACAAAAACACTTACGCGGCCAACAAATAGCATCAGACCACATCTTTTAAAGAACCACAGAATCAGAGAACCCTGTTGAGTACAATTCACGAAGCAACATAACGTTGTAGGCGAAGAAACAGGGAACGCACTTGCTCACCGCAGATAATCTTTTAAGAAATTAACCATAAGTGTACTTGATCTTTTAGAAGCGAAGAAACCCTTTTGGAGGGATTTATTTGCGTGACCTTGAATTCATCACGTCAACCCTGTATCAGAAACCACAACAGAAGACAGACTTAGAGTGGGATGTAACAACACTGTGCGATTGGACATGAGAGATATTTTTTCGTAACTTCATATCTTATATGCTCGCCTTCAGATCAAGGAGGTTTTGATTCCCTTCTGCTTCACATTTTTGTCTTAATTTGTTTCAGTTTCACCATCAAAGAATTCTATGGGAAAGAAAACGGATTATGGGGAGGGAAAATACTTTCTTGCCTCTGCAGTCCAACAGTCTCACATATAGTTATATCTGCAGCACCATTTCCAAGCTGATATTTCAATGCGTATTTTGAGGTCTCAGTACTTGTTTCGTTAAATCCTTGTAAAAACTTGTGAGCTTGTCTACTCAAATTTAGTATATGAGCTGAAAAAATAATCTGCCCCTTGCTTTACATTTTGCTTATGTTTATCCTGAGCACTGTTGAATGTTTTGGTATATTCTAATGTAACAGTAACTCTTATGAGGCAATAAGTACTTTTATTGGTGCCTATTTTTTATTTGGCAGCATGATTCTCTAATGCTGAACTTTACTAATTTCGTGTAAACTAACTTATATGTGCTTCATAAAAACCCGAAAAGGAATCATTCAGCTGATGTAAAATTTGTCTCTTTATGAGTTTGTTTCTATTTTTTGCTCCTTAGCTCGGACCTCTTCCATTCTCTTTCAGACACCAAGAATGCTATAGGGTCTTCATGTTCAGTTGCTCTGCAGCATGAAGTTAGGATCAAAGAAGGTGTGGAAATCCGTAGTACCCCTTCGTTTGACTGATAAATCAGCTCGGCGTTTCAGTCTGTTTTCAAAAGTGAAGTCAGACAGCTATGGTGCCAAAAATACTCCAGTCTATCTCAACGTGTACGACTTGACACCGATGAATGGTTATATTTACTGGGCTGGCTTAGGCATCTTTCACTCTGGCGTCGAGGGTTAGTTTATCTCTTCTATAACAACGTTTATGGTATGAAAATTTCAATATTGTAGCAATCTCATGATTTTGAATCAAGCTTGTTGCACTTTTGCAGTTCATGGGGTAGAATACGCGTTTGGGGCTCATGACTATCCATCTAGTGGCGTGTTTGAAGTTGAACCTCGGCAGTGCCCTGGATTTCACTTCAGGGAGTCCATATTCATTGGAACCACGTCGCTGGATGCTGCTCGGGTCAGGGAATTCGTGGAACGTCAGGCTGCAAGCTACAATGGGGATACGTACCACTTGATTGTGAAGAATTGCAACCATTTCTGCAAGGACATATGTTACCAGTTGACAGGGAATAGAATTCCCAAGTGGGTGAACCGACTGGCCAAATTAGGTATGCTTTCTCAGACATCACCGTGAGAAAGCAAGCTTTTCAAAACCGGCCGGTCCCATTTAGCTAGTTCGGTCGGGTTTTGGGAGGTTTTTTTGGTCACTTACACTCAGTCAAAAACCGATCAAAATTGAATTGAATTGGCCAAAATTAGACATGAACTGTATTTTGGATTTTTTATTGGTAAAAATTTTGAAAAATAAAAATTGACCTTTTAAAAAAATATATTTTTTTTATAATTTCGCATAATTTCATTTTTACTCCCAAATCAATTTATTAGTATGTATATAAATTTATTTTGCTACTTTATCTATATATTTTAATAAATTATTGAAAATTTAAATATTGTATCTTGAAATTAAAATTTTTCGTATTTAATTGTGTTATTTGTATTTTCCAAAACTCGTTTTCAATATTTATATAATTCTTTCAATTTAATTTAATTTTTATAATTTTGTAATATTTTTTTCATTTTTGTTGAGTTATTAAATTTTGTCGGCGCTCCTTTCTCTGATTCAAAATCGTCCATGGGACTCATCTCACAGAGACTTTCTTACTCGATAGTTTCGTGTGCTGCTTGTTGCCCACCTCCTAGGTTCCATCTTTAGCTTTGTCCTACCTGAGGCCCTCAAGATCACTGCTGTGCAACACGACCCGAAAGACCAAGCGTACGATGATAGCAGCGAGAAGAGAAGACTAAGGAGTACGTTCAGTTGTCTGTCCTCCATCTCGTCGAGGCAGAAACAGCTATCAGCTTCTTCATTGTTGCTACAGTCGCCATTGAGAGGGTGTTTGCCCCCGTGGGAACTAAAAAGGTCTGCTAATGGTTCACTCAAAGAAAGGTAAGAAGGAAAAATGGTGGCTTGATAATGTTGATGCCGAATGCCTGGTGTCAGTGTTTACTGTATTCCCATGGCTCCTTGGAGGGACTGCTGTGTGAATCATGGTGCTTTGTTTCATGTCCTTCTTTCTGCCAACTCTTTCCATATTTGTGTGGTCATATGTTTATTGTGAGATAATATAAATCAACAAAATCCCAGCGGAGAGTGTGCCCATGCTTGTGCTGCAAATTTACTGTTTTCTGATGGGCTTTTTGGGGAAGCCATGTAATGTGTTAGGCCCTGTGAATTCTACCCTTTTGCTACAGTGTACAACGGTCTTGATGGAGAATTGATCCATGCCATTGTACGTGGCAGTGTATTTTTTTATTGCGCAAAATTACTAAATAGCCATACCTGTGGGATGTTTGGGCTATGTTTGGATGTCAATTTGTCATGATCTCCAACCTACCAAAATTTGGACTTTTGAACATATTATCTATTAAAATAATATTATTTTTATCTCTTTCTCTTTTGGTATTTTAAAATTTTCATACCAATTTTCTTTCTCATCTAAATATGCATACAAAAATAGCATTTTTTTGGTGGATCCCTGATTTTGTTTTAATTTATTTGTTTATTTTATTTCTATTGTTATTATTATTATGATCATCATCTAGAAACAATAAAACATTCTCGCTGGGTTCGCTTAAAAAAAAAATGTCAGGTTGATAATTCTAATTTTGAGTGTGAAATTTATTAATAATTATTGTAGTTGAGTAACTTGTCGGACTCGTTTGAAAAAATCAAGATTTATTAGGTTTTGTGGTTTTAGGTAAATGAAGTTGGTTGTGACATGCTCAAAAAGCAACAATAACAACAACAATGATCTCTACTGCATTTATTAACAAATAACAACAATAATTTCTTTCTCTTAATTTAAACATATTTATTTTTGTCAATTTCTTCCTTCAAATTTAAATTATTCTATTTATTTTCTAAAAGTTTATATTTTTCTCTTATTTCGTAAATGACATAAAACTTATATTAAAAATTATTAATTTATTGATATAATTATGCACACGCATCATGTGTGCATATAATTACTAGTAATAATAATGATAATATAAATAAAATTATATACACATAAATTGTCTTATACAATATACAAAATTTTTGGCTAAGAGTTGTTTGGTTTTAATTTTCACGTTTGTTTAATAGTTTTGTTCAATTGTAACATCGACACTGAATTTCCTTATTATATATAATTATTTTCATTGAATAAAAGAAAAGTAAATCCTAGCATTTCATTAATTTTTCACGTTTCCTCTTCTCTTTTAACATAAAACTGCTAATTAATAATTGAAAGTGGATTTATTCTACACAAGTCATTGTCTCATGCTCTCATCGATGCGTGTTAGACTAAAACACAAATAAAGACTTAGGTCTTATGAAACCAAACAAGCCACGGAGAATTCCACCCACAGTGCGACAGGAATGCTACGGTCGTCGGGTGGCCCAGCACCCCACTTGCGGCGCCGACGTCGGCACCACCAGCCCAACCCTCGGGTCCGGTCAGCAAACCCTTCGGGCAAGTAAGGTTTCGGGTCATTCTCACGACCACTTCCGACGTTAAAATACGTATTATAGGCACTGGCATCAGTCGGCCGGCGCACGACCAGAATGAACCTTTGCCGGCTAGTTTCCAAGCCCCAAGGAATTTCAATCAGCTGCTCGCTCGACAACGTCCCTCCACTCCCGAGGCAGACATACACGACCGAGTCACGTGGCTGAGAATCCAACCACGCCAGAATTTCAGTGTCCTCCTCTGTCAAGATTTCGTCCCCTTTTGTCAGAGGTCCAACTGGATAAACAGGTGAACCGTTTTGAAGAAAGGATTTTCCTTCAATGCTCTAAACCTATCTGGATCAAGATCCTCCCAGGCATTCAGAAATATCCCAGAGTCAGACCTCAACCATCTGACGTGGAGCAGGAACCATTTGTATTCGTCGTTCTTTCTGTCTTTAACCTGATCGAGAAGGTCCTCCGTGCGCACAGGCTGGCATCCGGAAATCTCTATGGGCGCCGGGAGCTCGACGAATTCGCCTTCCACGTTGCAGTCGATTATCGGGACCTACAGCGAGAAGGTCAGCAGAACGGTTGAGGCAGTGAAAAATGAGTAAACGGGAATGGACAGCTCTCTGCAAACATCAATTGCGTCAGCGGTGAAAATGTCGATGATCAAGGCCAGGGCTTGAGCTCCGTCAGGATGGGTTTCAGCGGTTTGGGGGATTCGCGCGTAATTATTGACAATTGAGTGACGAGCCTCATGTCGTCAGCGATGATGCCAGAAACGTCGGCGGGTGGGAGGTTGACGATGCTGAGGTCGGGTAAGAGGGCGGCGGGGGACTGGAAGAAATGGTTCTGAGCGACGGAGGCGTCAGTGGTTATGACCGGGAATCTGACGCGGAAGCCATGGTGGAGCACGATCTTCTGCACTAGCTGGAAGAGCGGTATTATGTGTCCCATGCCGGACCTTGGGACGAAGGCCACGTGGGGCTTCATTTCTTCCGCTGGGCGCCGCCGTGCGCGGTGGTGAATGGAACCGATTTTGGGAAGTCTGGGCGGTTTGTGGAGACTCGGTGGTGGCTAAAGCTCTTGTAAAATTGAGGAAGAAAAGACTAAGACATATGAATTTATAAATTATCAGTAAATTTATGGTAAATTGATTTATAAATTATAAAATTATTATATTTTAATTAATAAAATAAAATAATTTAATATTGAAAGGTATAAGGATTATTTAAAATAATAAAATAAAGAAATATCAAAATAATTGAAAAAGAAAAAAATTGATAGAAAACACAAATAAAAATAATAAGATAAAAAGGAAATATTAAAATTTTAAAGATAAAAATAAGAAGATCGAAAGAATCTAAATTATTAAATTTAAGAAAATATTTAAATATAAATTATAAGTTAGATGAAAAGAAAAAAAAATACAAAAAATAAGAGTGTTTAACAAAAAGTAATTATGTAAATTCATTTTGTATAATTAAAAATCTTTATTCACGTAATAATAACTAGTAAAATTTACACTATATGTGTTGGTGAAATTTTTTATAAATTATAATATTTTAATTAATAAAAAATTATTTTATATTAGAAAGTATAAAGAATATTTAAAATAATAAATAAAAAATATTAAGAGACTTTAAAATAAAGAAGAGAATTTTATAAAAAATAGACAAATAAAAAAAATTTAAAGACAAAAGAAAAAAAAAGAAAATTTTATTGTTAACGTATTGATCACGCGTGTATAAATAAATAAATATTGAGTATGTTCGGTTTTATTTTCTTACCAAAAAATAGATACATTTAATTATTATAATTTTAAAATTTTCTCTTTTTTTTTTCTAATTTTTATATAAATTTCAAAAAATATATACAAAAATACACATAAAAAAAAATCAAAACAAACATGGCTGTCTTTATCTGAGATTTGATTGAACAAGATACTTAACTTAAACAAAGAAATTTGACTTTTTTATATTCTATATTTGTTTGGCTACAACTCATTTCAAGTAAAATTAAAGAAAATTATTTCATAAATACAATTGTATGAAAAAAAATATTTTATATTAGCTGGATAATGCATTTTTATTAATTTATTATAAAGTTACATCAAGTTTAAAAAAAATATTCGATAATTAATAAGATATGCACATTATTTATAGTAACAAAAATAAAAACATCTAAATTTAAAAATTGTGTGTGCAATTAATGAAAATTATTTCATAAATAAAAGCACATGAATAAAAGTATTTTATGTTAATTAGTATAACTTAATTATATTAATTTATTATAAATTTACATCAATTGTTTAAAAAAACTGATAATCAATAAGATATGCACATTATTTATGATAACAGAAATAATCTAAATTTAAAAATATATGAAAAAACTTAAAAGAGCCAAAAATAAAAGGGAAACAAAAAGCAATTGGATGATGAGGAAAATATTTAAAAATAATTTTTTAAAAAAATGGTGGAGAATAGATGAAAATATTTAAAAATAATTAAGGTAGTCTGGTGATTCTACTTTGAGAATAACTAGTTATTATCCATTATTTAAATAATAAAAATAAAAATACACGAATTTAAAATATATAAAAAAAATTAAAAGAAAAAAATTTGAGAAAGAAGCAAAATAGATGACGAGGAAAAATATGGAAAGAAATAAAATATTTTAGAAGATGGTGGAAAATAAAACAAAATATAAAATAATTATAATTAAAGATAGTTTGATAATTCTATTTAGAGAACAAAAGGTTGTTATTATCCATACCTTAGCATTAATATTACAGAATTATAAAATAGATAATTGGATCCTCTATTTTGAAATATCTAAATATTCAAAATTTTCACTTATTCATTATTCAGTTTTGTAATTCAATTAAGTTGGAAGATCATTTCCGGCCAGCAGAAATACATGAAGGTATACATATTATTAAGCAGACTTAGAGAAATCCTAGCTATGGACAACATATAATTATTTCTATGAAATCAAAGGGTTATGTTTGGAACTCCACTTTTAATCACCATGCATGTTCAGAATTAAATTAATACTTATATTTATCCCATATATACTCACATTTATTTTTATTTATACTCTACAACATAATCATTATTCCTATAAACTATCACGTTATTCAATTATTATTATTATTATTATTATTATTATTATTATATATGTATATTTAAATAAATTATACTATTCATCTCATTAAAATATTCCTTAGAAACATACTACTTATCTCAATTCTCTATATAACTTCTACCAAATGTCAGCTCTAACAAAAACCCTCAAACATAGCCAAGGAGTTTGTTTGTATAGAGAGGAATTTATATCACTTTGATAATTTAAAATAAAGTGAAATTGTAGAACCAAGTAAATAAGTTATAATTCATAAGAATCGAACAATTCAAATTTATTAATAAATAAATCTTTAAATATTATTTTTTCCCCTTCTTTATTCAATTTTCATCTCTTTACACACACACACGGACACATCTAAATGCATATTTTTTGTTTTCAAGAAAGTAAGTAGAATAATATATGCTTCACAATGGGTGACTCTTTGGTGGAAGGGACTTAAGAGCGTGTTGGACTAAATTTATAAACTCTTCAAAATATTTTATATTTTATAAAATGTTTCAAAATTTATAAACTCTCAAAATAAAATATTTAAAATTTATAAACTCTTTAAAAATAAATCAACTTTTCTGATCTTATTTTTAAATATCTTTTAAACTACTTTATTACATATACTAAAAATAACATAAATATTTTCTATTACATTATATTGATAATATATAATTTATTTTTATCATTATTATACTTAAAAAATTATAACTAACTATAATCATAAATCTTAATAAAATCTTATAAAATATTACTTTATGAACTTTTTTATAAAATAAAACGTATGAACTTATAAACTCTAAAAATATTTTATAAATTATAGATGCAAATTCTAGAGAGGAGTTTCCCATTCCCTTGATTTCTCCAGTATATTGAACACCATCAATCCAAACTGCTACTCAGGATCACCTTAAAAATGAGTATCATTCAAGAATCACAAATATCAATAGATTCACATCTAAAATAAGATATCCGTTGGTGGCCCAGAACGGCATGTACATTCATTCATGGTAGTGGTTGGGATTGAATAATAAATGATCATCTCTCCACATGCTTCAGATACAATGAATGCAGCCAGCAATCCAACCTGCCTCTGTGGATTTTCACATCACTAACACTCACCGAATGTTTTAATGAATTTCTATCTATGATCACAATTAAGTCCTTTTCTTTGAACAGGAAGTGTCATCTTCACCATTCTGGATCTTGTTTTCTTTTATTCATATATTTTTTTTCTGTCTATCACTATTTCAGTAGCAAAAAGGTGTTTATTTTTGATTGACCAAAGTGTTACAACATGAGCATAGAAATAATAATGTATCCATTTGTTTCCTAGACATGTAGACCAATGGATAATCATTCATCAAGCACTACATGTGACAAAGACCACCTATTACGGTGTAATAATAGCAACAAATTAAAGCCCGTGTAGGGTGTTGAAGGGGGGAAATATCTGTAGACTAATGACCAACAAAGCTAAAAAGAGACTTGGTTCCTAAAAAGCCAATCTCCAAAATCATTTACACACTCTTCTTTCTTGCAATTATCAATGACATATACATTCGTTTCCGTGTATTATTACAATGGCCAGCTTGCATTGGGACCATTCACTGCAAATAATTTAATCTAAATCATTCATCACATATAACAGTAATAAAATATGCAATTGTGTCAACCATTCACGCTTGCCACCAAGAATTAAGAAATACAATGAAATGTCACAAAATTCATGCAATGGAACAAACATAGTCCAGCGGAAATACCTTCCCAGATTCTCAGCGAATCCCCCGTCATGTCTGTGAATCCATTTTCTAGGAAGCCAGTAGAGCACACAGAAAAATGAGTTCACATTGATGATCAGTCTACAATCAATACTTTGCAGTTGCACTGTCCGAAAATCAATGCTATGATAAACATTTGATAAAACAGTCTTCCATTAAGAAGAAACATCAAATAGCTTACATTATGGAATTGAAACCCCACTATTCTACAGTAATTAAGAACATAGACTCAATTGCAGTGGAAAAAATGAAAAAAATTATCTACATGTAATGCTTGCAATTACACCTCAAACAAACTAGAACGGGGTTAATAATGTACTCAAAGTGGAAAAATTGAATAAAAGGGTGAAAAGAAACAACAGAACAAATAATCCAACCCAAAAAAGAGGAATTATTCAAGTTTCAAATTTGGCAATGGGACAAGTTTTATCTCCACATCAGGTACTCCCAACACAATTGGTAATGCAACAGGCATGCCGGTGCTCTAGTACGTAGCTACCCAGGAAGCCACTAACAAACCTCAGATTTGCAGATGTTCCAATCGATGACCTAAATGCAAATCAGCGAGTGCTCCCATTGCCTAGTGTAAGCTCAAGATCATCCATTCTGACCTCATGAATTCTCTCCCCTTCCCATGGCTTCACCGCCATATTCTCAAAGTCAAATTCTGTAGTCTTTTCCTTACTCATCATAGCATCCTTGGATGGAACAAGTGGAGCCACAGGTTTCACAAGGTTAAAGGTTGGAGAAGTTGGAATCGTGTTGGCTGTATTTCCATAGGCCTGGAAGTTCATCCACTGGCAAGAATCAACAGTAGATGCGCCAGACTCGTCACACTCGGGAATGGTAGCTGCTGTGAAGTGCTGAACTCGAGTTGGGCTCGCTGGGGCAGAAGCAGCAGAGAAAGGGATATTCAAGGCAGACATAGATTCTTTGGCAAGAGTCTCCAAATTAAAAGTTTGCTTGGGAAGTCTTGTTGGGGATGAGGGAGGCGGGGTCACTGGAGCACTATTAGATATTCTGAGTGGAGGGGGAGATGAATTGATGGAGTTCAGGAAGAATGCAAATGGATGAGATGGGGCATTGCCATCGTGGTGAGATGGACTTGGGAAGAAAGAGGATGATGGACTGGGTTGATAGGAAGGAATTGGACTGGCAAAATAGGAAGATGGTGGACTCGGATGTCTTGAAGAGCTCGGGGTAATGTTAGTCGAAGTGCTTCCTATCTCCATTGGAATCAGCTTGCATCCCTGAATCTTGAATCAAATTAAAATCTCTAGTAGATGGGCATCCAATAACATTGCATATAAACTCTACTGATAAAAGCGTAAATGCTAACTCGAACATAATCTAATAACTATAATTAATAATCTACAATGTCAATAAACAAGTAGCTTTCAGCTTTTCTCTGTGTTGAATTTATATAGTCCTAAATTTCACCCCCAATCTTCAGAAACTTGGGGGAATTGTAGGCAGCAGAAAATATTACCTTTGAGCTTTCATAAACATTAGCATAACAGATAAAAAAATAATTGGACAAGTAGCTCAATAATTGTCTCACCTCTCCCACAAAAGGGGAAAAGATTGGCACAGAATAGCAAGAAAATAATCAAATAAACAAAAAAGAAAACCCTCTTTATGAAACGAATCCTAGAAATTTCTTCTTAGAAACCCTAAAACAGAGAACAGAAAACAACGAGCTTGATCCAGATACGGAACGCCCACACCTCAAATCACTAGATCCATTCAAACCCTAGTGAAACCCATCAAAACAACTCAACGCAGTATCACTGGGAAGCTCGAACCGAAAAAAAAAGGCAATAAATAAATAAGCAGAGGAAAAGAGATACAGAATCTACAAAAACAATTAACCTTGCGATAAGTAGTGCCATCAGGCTCAACGATCCAACCAGCTTCAGCGCAGAGCGCTTTCAAGACTTCATTGTTATCGCAGTGCTTAGGCAGATTGTAATTGCCCTGTGCCCTTAGCCCAGTATAAATCTTGGCTGCAATCGCTCTCCTCCTCCTCTCCCGCCTCCGGTTGTTCTCTCTCTCCCTCCAAGACGGCTTCCTCCTCCCCGCTCCCCCACCGTCTCCGGCGCCACTTCCGCCAGCTCCTGATGACGATGTTGCCGATCCGCCAGCCTCCCACATCATTTTCCCAGTCTAAAAAATACAATCTTTTATCCCTGTGTGATAATCTAGTTGATTGAAATGAAGAACAATGTGGTATTATACAGGCGCTAGGCAAGCATAAGACGCTGCTGAGTCTCAAGTACTCGCCAGGAACCCAGGAGTGAATTTCCCCAGCTCTCCCAACAGGGTCGCTCTGGGTGAACCTGTATTTTTCTTCTGTTTATAGTATACCAATGTCGATATGAATTTTTATTTTTATTTTTTGACTGATGAAAAAACACAAAAGAGGCTCTGAAGTAAGTGTAAGTTATAGTTCAGAAAGTAAGGCTGTGTTTGGATGTACTTTACGGGATGCAATTTACCAGTATTTCTATCTTGTCAAAATAATTTATTTTTTTTTTACTCTTCTTTGTTCTTAGCTATTTAATATTATCAAAATTTCACACCAATTTTCATTTTTTTTTTTCAAAATTTGGGTCGAAACACGTCAAAACAATTATTTTTCACATCTTTCTTGTTCTTACTTTTATAAATATTTTTAAATTTCTTATCAACTTCATTCCTTACAAAATTTACGTCCAAACACATCAAAATAATCTTTTTTATTTCATTTATTCTTATTTATATGTTATCCTTAAATTTGTCGTTCCTACTTTTCTTCTTTACAAAATTTTCATCCAAACATAGCGTGAACACAAAGTACTTTTGCTCGCACCATTTTCTCCCATTAATCGCAATTAATAACTCATACATTAAAGTATTAAAATTTTAAATGTAAAACTTGCATAATTCTTGCTGCATACAAATAATTTAGAAATAGGTTTTAATGGTGAGAAAAGGCCAAAAATGGCTGTTGTAAATAAACCGTGCTCTATCATGGTCGTGCAAAAAGTTTTGGGACAAAATTTCTTCTTGTGGCGTGGGACCGGAGTTGTCTGGCGCATTATTGAACTGGTCAACGAACCAATGGAATCTTGCCACGTGATCCCCTGGTCCCCCTGAATTTTGTCCTTTGTTAGAATCTATCGGTGTAGCATGTAGGCATGCCCCCCACGCAATTTCAGGATCAATCAGAATCAGATGTGTTGGGTTTTGATTAATTTGGCTATATATAATTCGTAGGACGATAATTAGTGTAGTGTCATGTTTAAGGGTGCTCACAAAAATATTTTATAAGATACTTTCAAGATTAAGAGATCATGGCTTATAATTTTCGAATACAAGGTGTTTTAAATATATAAGCTCAACAAACATAAGTTAATTTTTTTTTAACTTATTTAAAATTATCATATAAGCTGCTCTACTTTGTATATAAAAATTAACATAAATATTTTTGTTTATATATTTAGTTCATTTTTATTATTATTATACTAACAAAATTGTAATTATTTATAATTATAAATAATAAAAAATATTATAAGATTATCTTATTATTTTTGTAACTTACATAATCTTGTATAAACTTTTAAAAAATACCTTCAGTCAGACACACAATAATAAGCTACGTATTTTCACAAACTATCAAAAATAAGTTTAGCCAAACCCTCTCTGAAAAAAAGAACTCAAGCTGCATGGCTCTAATAAGCCGTCAAAGGTTATTTTTGGATGGGAAGCCATGATTAATAATTCACATTCCTATTACAAGTGCACCTCTGCTGATTGGGTTAGAAAGATATATGCAAATGAAGTCCTAATCTGCAGGTTTAGACTAATCCAAAAGAATGGGTATCAAGGTATGGTGGGCTGGAATGCTGGGTTCTACCCATCACCCCATTTGTGGTAGGAATCTAAAAGAACAATGATCTTCCACCTGTCGTCATGAATGGCCTCCAAGACTTGATTGTCTGGTATGTGGGTCTACCCGATGAAGCAGATTTTGCCACGTGGGAAAATTTCACAGCTTTAACTAATTACACACGCACATATATATTTTTTGTTCTAATATGTTTTAAATAAAAATTTATGTGTAATATTTAATAAAATATAAAATTATAGAGAGTAAAAATGTAGTTTTTTAATAATTTTGTTTTTTATCTAAAAATACTACACAAATTAAACATATACATGTAACAAAAAAATATTTAATCATTGTTTCATGTGTGAATTTATTTATTTAAAACAGTTCAAATATTTTTTTTTGTTTTATTTGTTTCTAAATGTTCATAAATTTTATTTTTAATGTCTCGTTTAGTTTTTTTATTTAATATATGTTTAATATTACGAAGAAATAGCCAATTGATGGTTTGAGATTTTGCCATATCTAAAAATGTTACACATGACAAAATCTATACCCCACCAGGGGTAGGATCAAGAAGACTTTGGTATATGGTTGAATCTTAGCTGGGAATTCATACGCGGCATGGATTGTGATAGATATTAGTAGACTGACACCTTATTACTGTTTCGCAGTTTTCCATGTCTAAATCTCGCATGACACTCTTCGAAATTTTTGTCCCATTTCTCAATCTCAATGTTTCTGTTCCCTTCTTATATAATTATGACGTGTACCTGATAATTACACAAACACAAATCCACTGTATATTGGTGGAAATTTACAAATAGAGAGGAAAGGAAGAAAAAGTCAGATAGAATATTTTAATTCAACTTGCCCTTGACGATCAAAGTGTGAAAAGAATCATCAGCTAATTTAGCTAGCACTTGATGATCAAATAGTGGGAAAGGGACAACTTGAGCCAACTAAGGCTGGCTCTAATGGCACGCCTCAACTTAAAACATAAATTTATGGGCGCTGCACGTTCCTTTACTCGTTGGTACTAAAATATATTTAATATAGGAAGTGGGTTAAAATTTCTTATTAGAAAACTGATTTTTTAAGACATGTAATTGTGACATATGAAGACCCAAAATGAAAGGGCCAAATCAAACGTGAAAGTTTCTCTAAAGCAGCCTGATAATATGGATCAATCACTACAAGACAGGAGGCACTATCAGATTTAGCATCCAGAAATCAATGTTGAACCTTTTATCCTGTTTGTGAAAGACAAGAATTAATAGAATACTCCATAGCAAATCAAGCCCAGAAATCCTTAATAACTTAGTATGTAAAAATTATTCAAATATAATAGAGAATCAGGAAGAAGACATAAGCAGAAACTTTTTTTAAATCTAATATATTAAAACTGGATCGAAAATCCAAACTCAAAACTAATTGGTTCGCTATTATGATCGGTTTAATTATTTTTAAAAAATTAATTATTTCGAGTCGTATACAATATTATATAAACATACATACAATTTTATAAAATAAAATCAACTCTATTTATTAACATGCCAAACTATAAGTTTTAGGTGTAACATTAAAATTTTAATAATTCAAGAATAATTAAATATAAAAGAAATTAAATTAACTTCAAGCAAAAATATAAAGATTGAAAAATTATTTTGGTGAAATAAGAACAACAAAATTACTATGAAAATTAAGATGTAATATTTTTTAATAACTCAATTACAATAATATATATGTAAAAATAATTAAATAAACAAAAGTCAATATAAAAAAATATAATTTAACATTTTTATTTCTTTTACAACTTAATGCCAAATATTATCTTCCTACCACCCTAATAAGAAACTAAACATAACCTAAATAAACATAACTTCGTTTGTTAGAATGTAATACACATGTTTAGCCCAGATTAGGGCAACTATGACAACGAAACGTAACTTTCACTTCATTATCGTCTGTCGTAATAAAGTCTAAGGAAAGCCAAATTTGTGGCCTTAATTTGCACGTGATCTTAAACATGCGGCATCCTAAACGGTACATTTTCAAAGACACGCAACAAATACGACAGCTCAGTCTTCCACAATATACATGATTGAACAAATTGGGTGTTTGGTAAGAAAGACAATCAGTTGCTATGGTTTAGCTCGCCCAAATTTTCAACACATGGGGCATGTTTGTTTCCCTTTTTCATTATTATTATTATTTATTATCATTTAAAAATATTACAAACTCAACATTTCATCATATATATTGTATTCAAATTAAAATTCAAAAATTTCTTTCTTTATAACTAATTAATAATTTCTCTATTATTATATCTATTAACAATTAAATCAACATATGTCTCTATAATTTTCTTGCTAATATTAATTTTTTATTACTTTATAAACTTATATATTATCACACTATTCAATTATTATTACACGTTAAATATATATATATATATATAAATAATTCTCTATCCATCTAAATTTTATAAACTAAACATAATTTTCATATCTATTCAAATCACCCGAATTATCCTCCCTCCTTCTATATACAATTCACGTATGTTCTCATGCGGTGTAGCTCCCATCATTGTTTATATCATTCACATTGATTCGTTCATTTGGCTGGTTTTCCTCGAATATTCATAGCTGGGTCCTGCTCTAATATCTCATATTTTTATGGAGAAAATAAATACACTTTTTAGGATAATGTGAATGGAAATTATAGGTAGAGCTCAAAATATAGATGGAAATTGGCAACTATGGGAATGTGAAGGCTAAACGCGAATGCGTTGATCTTTGCAAATTACAGTCTGGTTTGATTATGTTTAAGCTATTATAGGTAATTTGGCGTATAGCACTGAAGTTCAATAGTTGTGCCACCAGAAGCAAATAAATGCCCAAAATTCTCTGGTCCAGTACCATTCCACAAAGCAATTTTGTTAATTAAAAGTACATGTTCAATCATTATATATTTTTAATTTTTAATTTTTATCTGTTAGATACTTTAAATCAAAACACTTCAAAATGCCCGCCAAATTTGAAAACAAACATGCCCAAATCTTCTGGGTCCTTGTTGGACTCAAATGTTCAATTCAAATTACCCTTCCACTAACTAGTTAGCAATCTGGGGCAGGAAGCTGCCGAAGCAAATCCTGTTTGGTTGAGCTTCTTGAGACACTGTTTTAATATGCGGGGGAAAAAATAAAGAAGGGTTGAAGCTTTTGGATCGCCACAATTTGGCTATGTTTGGATGAATACTTTTAATACATACAAACATACAATTTGAAACGTATTACTCACAAAAAGATATTCTTTATTTCTGACTAAGTATATGTTTTAGACAACTGTATTTACTTACTCAATTATACTAGAGCAATTGTGGTATAGCAAAATATATAAAATACAATGTGTCAGGACAGCAGAGGGAAGAGTAGATTGTGCCATGAAAGCCATCGACAAATTCGTCAGCTTTAGAAGGAGATTTGGCATTTTGGCTGAGAGAATCGTCTTCAAAGTTCAAACGGGGCCGTCTCTGAACTGTACGAGGTGGGATCCACTTTTCCACCCAAGTTGCGCAATTCAGCCGTTAGTGCGTCGCCACGTATTAGCATTTCTTGTTAAGCAAACGCCGTCACAGGCCGCACTTGAAAGTGTAATTAACTGCGCCGCTGTCAGTTTAGCAAATCCCTCACTCCCGGCTCTATAAATACGCTAACCTCTTGAACTCGTTCATTCTGCTAATTCTGGATTAGCATTAATTTGGAGTAGTCAGAGGAAGAGCGAAGCTGACAGGAGGAGGTCTCCAATCTTCCACTCCGGAAAGCTCTGAATTTGTCTTGCTTATATTTGTATGTCTGTTGATTTCTTTTATCTTCTCTTCCATAATTCTTTAATTTCTTTGTCGGGTTCTTTGTTGTGATGATTGATGCTTTATTATCTTGGCGTTGGAGATAATTGCCGTGTTTATTTTGGGTGAAAAGTGGTTGAATTTTGTGAGTTCTGATCTCTGAGTTGTGGGACAGAGTTTTCTTAGAAATTATGGCAATTCCGGCGTGTATTTCACCTTCTGGTTTTTCAATACCGGCCCCTGTTCTGTTACATTTATATGCGATGGTTTAATATCTTCAAGTTCGGTAGAATGTTTACTTTAGACTGTTCTCCCGTTTAGTTTTGTGTTGTGTGGAATACGGCTGAAACTGACTGCTGCTAGCCCTGTTTCATGGGCTTTGGGGGATTTATTTTTCTTAGTTTTTTCAAGCAATTGGTGATGGAGCCCAGATTATGATTGAAAGGGTAAAGGTTTCTCCTTTGTTATACTGATTAATACTTGTTGAATGTCGAGCCCATATTATTATTCAAAGCACAAAGCAGTCTGGTTAAGTTTCCACAAGTGAACTCACTGGGATGTGACTCATGAGCACCAATTTGTCTATAATAGTGCTTTATGCTTCTTGCCAATATTATGCTTTTCTCTCTCTACATATACGGGTGCACTAATTGTCGAACATGCATCCGCATACAATTCTACATTATGCCTTTATGAATTACCTATCTGTACAAGCATACTATGCATTCATATTTCCACACAATCATATATATAAAGCCTTGCTCTCAAATGAAATTGGGCACACAGAACAAAATGCGTATGGGATTTACTTTCAAGCATTCATACACAAAGATTATACATATATGAAGACATGTACGCATGTATATCGTGCTAATGCATGTATTACATGGGCATGAGTTGTGCTGCAAGAGTAAATGCATTATGTACACGAGGCCATAATTTCCTTTTTGCACGACTGAGCTTTTGACAATAGATTTTGTGGGGTTACTGCAATTGCGTGCCGTGTCCTTCAAGTAAAATTTATTAGATCATGTAATATTGGTGCCTTTTCTTCTCTATTTTCTAAATGTCCTGTTAGATTTCCTAGAATGCTGAAAGTTTTGCACCAACAAGTGATTTGTGGTTAAAGCATGGTTATTATCTTATTACAATCTTTTAACTTTATTTACGCTATATATCTTTCTCCTTTGGTTAGCCTGGATATAACGCCAACTTGTGTTGCTCCTATTTCTTAACGATTCAGATAAGGCATCATTTTGGTTGCCCTCTGTTGATTTGGATCCCAATGTGTCCCCCGGCAAAGCCCCTTCCTCCTGCTGAGATTGACCCATGCTGGGATGATAAACGACTCATTTTGTTATTAGATAAGTACACACCAGGATCTCATCTCCCAAAAAATGTGCTTGAAGATTTAAACCCTTACGAGCTCCCACCCTCCAATTTACCAGGTTTGTTTTCTTATTCGATTTTCAATTAATTAAATTTGATATCCTGCTCGATGAAATTCTTAATTTTTTTCCCTTCATCTGATCCATCGTTGGAAATTTTTAACTCAATTAAAGTTTTAAAAATTTTAGAGTTATTCCCTAATTGCAGACCCAGAATTATGATCATGAAACATATTAAATTTTGACTATGTCTTCCTGTCTACTGAATTTATAAAGTCAGTTGAAGATTAAATCACTATCGATCCAATAAAATCGTTTGAAATTTCCTGATGGTGTTAATGATAGTCGATAGTATTCCCAATTTATTTATGCTTTGATTTCAGGCTTTTTTGTTATGGACTTTAATCTCTATGTATAACTTGATCCAATTTGACTTTAGTTTGCCAGTAAGGAATGGTTTCTGTATAATCAGAAAATATTTACTTCCACTCTTGTGATGGTTGAATTTACATTCTTATTTTGTCTTTCTATGTTTGTCATAATGATAATTATAATCATAAGTTTTAAATCCATTGATTACTTTCAATGGTTAAACATGTAATGTGGTGAACAGTTATATCTCCCACTGATCCAAACAATTTACAGGAAAGAACCTAGTTATATTTCCACTTGCTACAACATTCTGATGTTTCCATTAATGTTAAAACATTCAAAAATCTATATTCTTCACGATAGAATTGAGTAAAATGATGCATATATAAATATATGTATATATATAACACTAGGCCTTTACATTTTAATCTCAATTTTATAGAAAATAAGGAAAGTCTCACTAACTTAAAAATGTGAATGGTGTACTTGCAGAAGAAGTGTGGTACTTAGTTCACTCAAATGAGAAAAAGGAAAATGCTCATGGATTCTGGAAAGCCATAGGAGAGCCTTGCAAAATTTATTCAAACTCAATGATAACTGGTTGGAGAACCACCCTAGAATACTATGAAGGCCAGGTCCCTCATGAACAAATAACTGATTGGCTTATGCAGGAGTACGGGGTGACGCAAAAGGACTTGTGTGACAGAGATAAGACAAAGGTAGTAAATCCAACAACTTAGCAACATCTGTGTATCTTGTATTTTCATCAAAGCCAACCTACCAGTCAATTTGCCGGTTTGGTTGGACATTGTGCAGGAGTCCAGATTGCTCTGCAGGGTCTTCCACTGCAGTGGGCACAGCTCGGAAAGTAAGATGCACCGCAAAAACCTCAAAACTGCCGTTGAATCAAAGAAGGTTAATTTACCAGGATCAATTAACCCAAACAACAATATTACCTCCAATCAAGATTCTAGAAATGAATCTAAGGTGAGTCAGGTTGCAATCTTTGTGCTATGGGTTTTTTTTTAAGGGATTCATACTTTGTATTTTGTTTAAGCTATTCAGTATGTGCATGTGTTATACTTGTTACTGATTTATGCTTCTGATATCAATTTTTGGGGCAAAGGTTCAGTGCATGTACTTGTTATTCTGTACTTTCTTTTTCACGTGTTGAAATCTTCTGTAGGCAAAGTGTGAGTATGAAGTGGCAGAGCTCCCCAAGGTGCCTGATAGAAGAACAAATTTTTCTCCACAAGTTATGTCTGAACTAGAATGGGAAAGTTTTCTGGATGGTGACTATTTGGAATTGAATGATCTGGACCCCGAATCTCATTCTTCCAGTTCACAGAATTCAAGTTGTCCTAGCAAGTTATCCGATGAATATTTTGATTCATTCGCTCTATTGCGAGAGATTGAGCAAGATGAGAATGAATGTATACAGCAGGGGAAGCAATCAAAGCAATCAAGTTCAAGTTATAGTTTCTCCACTTCTGTCAGGTCAAATAATGTGGTTTTGCAGCCTCCCCCTTCAGGTATGGTAAAAACTCCTACATTGCTTCATCATGGTTTATACTGGAATCTTTCTCATGTGTTGTTGGTGATAGATCTCTGCTGAAATCTAATTCATCTACTGTTGGTATGAATATATGAGCTCCTCTAATCCTATACATATTGAAGATCCACCGTTTTTCTCCTATGGATTTTGCCCTAGGATCTCAACTCAGTGATGTTAAAAGAATTGAATTGGTTGAAGGCTCGCAAGCTGGTTCAACCATCCCAAAAAGGTTGATGGATAAAACAGTGCAAGACCAAACTGCAAAAAGGTATGGCACAGATAGCGGAACTGGAGGCACTTCACATTTCTATGCTGCAGGGACTTCATCCACTGGCCAGAAGAATACTGTACCGAGTGGAGAGAAGAAGGCTGGTCCAGGCAGAATGAAAAAGCTCAGAACATATTTCTGTTTTATGTCATTCTGAATCTCCTACATAACTAAAACTTCATAGCATTGCGTGTGTAATTAAGGTCACAGTTTCTATGTCTTATGGTGAAGCAGTCATCTCATGAAGCAGTAGCCCGTAGCCGCTTCAATATTATTCAAATTTCGAATCAAGAAAACAAAACTAACACTGCTGGTGTTAGGCAGCAAAAGGTTCTTACTACTTCAGTTGATCTCAAGGAGAGTAAGAGGTTGATCTTGCATAGAGCAGGCCTTGGTGGACTCTTTACAATGTTTGCTTTAATTGTAACTGTTGTCTTGCATAGTGTTTGCCATAATTTATATATAGTTTACAGTTTTTAATCCGATCTTGTGATGATACACCTGTAACATTTAGCATGATGCTTAATTTATTTTCATAGTTGCATGTAGGGGTATAAGATGAGCCAAGCGGAGAGTGCAAGATAAGTCAATTAGGCTCTTGAACCTCCAAGCTGGATTAAAGTTTGGCTTGAATTTGATACTGCTCGAATTCGAGTCGACCTATTTGAGTTTTTATTCTAGTCAAAGTTAGAGCTCATTTTTGTGTGTTTTTTTTAATTTTTATTTATTTTTTTCCTATAAATACTAGTATATTTATATATGTTTAAATGATGCATTTAATTAGTAATAGATTGCTAATTTATAGCCATTATTTTATATATAATTTTATCTACATGTGTTCACAGTATATTAAATTTTTAATCGAATAAATATTTTATGAAATTTTAATTTATAAAATTCTTTTAAAAGTTTTGAAAATATTTAAAATTTGATTCCAATTTTAAAGCATGTAAGAATGTATATGAAAATATCTATAAATCCTAGATAGAATGTGAATACTGCAAATTAGTATAATTTTACATCTTGTATTAACATATTACTACATAATAGTTCCATTTATAAATAAATTAGATATAAGGATTTAATTTTATATGTATTTTTAAAAAATATTTTAAAAAAATTATATTAAATTTTGAAATGTCTGTAATAATGTATATGCATAAATGGATAAATAATTTAAATAAAATTTGAAATATAAAATTAATACAATTACGCATATTTAGCATCATTTTGCCATATAGTAATTGTTACAACTTGCACATATGCGTATATAAAACATATGAAATTTTAATTTTGATGTACACTTTTAAATTTATATTTTATGAAACTTTAGGTGCAAATTTTGAGAACATTCAAATTTTTAATTCATATATATAATATAGCTCTAGGTTATCCTGTCAAATGATACAATCAAGATATTTCAAAATTTTTAGTTAAAATAATAAAAATAAATATACCTCAATGAAAATAATAACAAAACCTTATAAAATTCTTATCAAAATAATAAATATATATTATTTATGCAAAATCACTTAAATTATATGAAATTTTTAAATGAATTATAATTAAGTTGTTGTTGAATAGTTTATACATGATCCCAAAAAATTATTTTTCATCTAGTTGTTAACATACTTTGCATATGAAATTGAGAACCTTAAACTAATACTTTTTTTTTCCAAAATTATTATGCTATTTCAAAAATTTTAAGTTTTGTTTCAAAATTTATTATCGACATTTATTTATATTGTTAAAAATGGTGTTCATTCTCAATATTTATTTTAAATTTATCCTATTATTTAAATTTAATAGAATGGATATATTTTTAAATGTTATATTATTTCTTATTAATCAAACTAATGTAGATATTATTTTTATTATATACATTAAAGTACAAAATAATTAAATTAACTAATATATAAAATTTAAAAAATTATGTAAATTGAATCAAATTTGAACTTAAACTCAGTACTTTTGTATTGAACTCGAGCTCAAGCTCAATTTTTCTAAATTCAACGAACTTGAGTTCAATTAGATATTAACGAGCTTAAATTCGAAAAAAATATGGGTGGCACTTTTGCATTGAACTCGACCTAGAGTTTTATACTTTTATTTTGAGCTTGAACTCGAACTCAATACTTTTAAACTCAACAAGCTTCAATTCAGTTAAACATATATGAGCTTAGGAGTGTTTGCTCGAGCTCAATTCGTTTATGCCCCTATTTGTGTGGCCTTAAAAGCATGTGTTCATGCTATGCTGCTTGGGTCCACTGGGAAATGATAAATTCTAGGTAGCAATTGGCAAGGAATTGTGTTTGGTCCCCAACAAGACTTTGCTTATATTGAAAGTTTAAACAAAATTGTCCTTTGGGTTTGGAAAGATCTTTGAGCCTCATCTCAAGTGTGCATCAGCAAATTAAGGAGAACTTGGATTGATCTCAGATTGGGCCAGCCCGGAAAATTAAAACTCTACTTGTGAATCGTGCCATTGGTATTTTAGAATTGACAAGGTAACCTAGTCTTTTGCACTAATCGTGGCAGCCTCGAACTCAGATTTTCTAAGTTCAACGAGCTAAACTTCAGTTAGCCATATTCGAGTTTGAGCTCGAAAAAAATAAGACTGTTTGATTTGAGTTCGACTTGTATACACTCTACTTGCATGGGCTTAAAAGAATATGTTCATCCTCTGCTACTTGGGTTCATTGGGAAATGATAAATTCTTGGTGGCAATTGGCATGGCATTGTGTTTGGTCCCCAACGGAAGTTTGCTTATATTAAAAGTAAAAAGCCTTGGAAAGGCCTCTTATCCTATTCTCATCTCAGGAGTGCATTAGCTAGCAGATTGGAGAGAACTTGGACTGACCTCAAATTGGCCCAACCCAGAAAATTAAAATTCTGCTTGTGAATCGTGACTTTAATGTCGTAGGATTAATGGGACAGCTTGATCTTTTGCACTAATGTACATAGTACAAAACATGAATGCATGAAATTACAAATCTTAGTTTATGGAGTTGGATTAGGAAAATAAATTGACAAAGATTTAAAGACCACCCAAACAACAAATATGCCGTAATTCATTTGGGAATTCATACTGAGGCCTAACATTTGAGAGGAGAACAGATGGGCCAGTTTCCAAAAGAGAAGACTCGATTGATCAAAAGGTCCAATTTGGAGTCCGCAGAGAAGCCTCCAATTAACTACACTTTCTGGGTCATTTAAAAATGATCTTATATAATTAGACTGAGTGCTTAAAACTTATTACAATCTCACTACTAACATTTACAATATCTGCTTTTGGTACCCCAAAAACTATGCTTCATGAGAGGAGTGCTTCATTTATCTCACAATATGTTCATGTAAATGTACATATGCCATGAGATGACTTATTCACGACAAAATGCATCTGAGTACAGTATCTTCAAAACCTCTAAAAAAAAAAACCCCTGCAATGCTGTTTCCCTTGTGGGTTCGGAGTTAAGAAGCTTATGGATATTCATCACGTTTACCACTCAAGAGGCACAATCCGCTGTCCCAGGCTTTCTGCCACAAGTATTAGCAGTAAAAATAGCCAAAAGTTTTTCATAACAAAAATAAATAAATCGCATCAACTTCTTATTTAAATTCAAAATGCAAAGTCAATAAAAAACCCTCTAGGAAAGAAGTGATTCTGGTGTCCAACCACTTCAATATTAATCTATGCCAGTGTGTGGGTCTGCTGGAACAGTTGCAACTTGCATGACCCCCACGCCCAAGTGGGGATCCTCCTAAAAGCCCTTTTCCCTTTAAAACAAACATCGTTTATAGAAGAAAATGTGTGTGTGTGTGTGTGTGTGTGTGATTGCACAAGATCAATAAATCACACCAACTTCTTACTTAAATCGATATCTCTTTTATCTATAAGGAAAAAAATAAATAAATATTTTAAAAGTTTCACGAAGTTAGGTGAATCATCAACCAACCCGTCCACTGCACCTGTTTTCCCTATGCAAAGGGGTGGGTCAATAGTTACCACACCAGCTAGCTGCATGATTTCCACCAAACGTCTCATGCTTTCTTCAAACTGGGTCCCACTAAATATATATATATATATATTTTTTTTTCGCTTTTTAATTAAGTAAAGGGATTTGGTTCAATATGAAATTGAAATATGCATTAAGAAAAATAAATCACTATAAAAGCAACTAACACTTGACTGGGTGAACCTAATCAAGTTCGAAACTTGAATTTAAATAATTTTTTCAAACCCAATCTCATTACTAAATTCAAGTTTTAGTTTGATATTGTATTTTATAAATTTGAGACTAACAATGTTGAAACAATAGTTGACTTCAAATTGTTATTGAAATTCAACTGATTAATATCTCTTAAGTAAAATAGTTTTCGAATTTTAATCTTGCTGTAGAAAAAAGGCCTCGCAATTATGAGCATGTTAATTAGTTATAAAACCGAAAGAAAGAAAAATAATCTCACGTAAAGGAAATAAAACTCGATTTCTTAATTTTCAAATTAAAAATTAAAACTATGTGTGTTTTCCACAATCTATATCTATATCTAGTGTAGGTCAAAAGCTTTAATCATACTCAATTATGATATTAACCATATTCCCATCTACTTCATTTAAAGCTCAGAATGCTAAAATTAATACATCCATGACAAAGCTATCATTGTTAGTTTGTCAAAATTTATTTAGAGACTTGTGCTCGTAATTAATTTTCAGAAAGGAAAAAAAAAAAAGACTACACCAAAATGTATGTCTTCATTTTTTTTTGGGCCTTTTGAGCTTCCATCCAAGATTATTTTCCTGATTAAATGAGAATCTTTTGTTATGGAGAAACAACAAATTATTATTCATGAAATGGCCTTCAAAAAGTATAAAACACTATTTTTTTTTCCAATTTGGGTAAATGTATGTCACATACATAATTAAAATGACATTTGGTGAGAAAGTGTTTTGACTGGAAATTAATTAAGTACGGTTCAACTTGCTCCATTTGGTCAAGATTTCTACTGTCGAATCATGGGCTACACTCTTTTCAAGTATTAATTAATTAATTAATAATTCTATGCAAAGAAGTTGAACCATGTTTTTCTATTTATGTGTTATTATTGTGTTATGATAATTGTATTGAATTGATTAATAGAGAAGCATATAGTTAATGTTTGTTTTACTTTTTACGTGAATCCTTTGAAGTTTTTTTTTTTTTTTTTTTTTTGAGAATTATGTACAATATGATGGTGAAAGAATAAAATTTAAACAACATAATAATTGAATTATATGAATTTTTTTAAGAAAAAGTGAAAACATATGTGGCCATTGTGACTTTGATGATATTTGTGTGAAAATATTGTGACAATTAGTAATTAAAAGCAATCATAGTCATTAAGCAATCGGGACCTATGAGCTGGATTATAAATTAAAGATGCGTTGCCTTTAATCCATTGATATTTTCGTCATTGGGTGGGGAACGGTTTGGAAGAGACGGTGAGCGAATCAAAATTAGAAGACTAATTGGCCTTAGGGCAGCAAAACACCGAAGCCTACCTTCTTTGCAGCCAAACAAAGACTTTGATGACTGCTGTGCTTTTGCCCCGTTAACTATATAAACTAATAAAAATTATATGTGAGTCCATTAATAGATTATAATGTTATCACATTTTCAATGATAAAATAAATTATTTAGGTTAAAATATCAAAAGTGCTTAAAATAATAAAATAAAGAATGATTAAAAGAATTTAGTAAAAAAACGAAGTTTAATGAAAATATAAATAAACACAAAAAGGTTAAAAGAAAAGAGAAAAACAAAAGGGAGAAAGGATGATAGGAAAAATAAAAATATAAATAATGATAATTGTTTAATTTAATATAATGCAACCAAAATTTTCTATTAATTTAATTGTAGAAAAGCAGAGAAAGATGATGATAATAATAATAAAAGAACTAAAGTAAAAATAATTGTAACAAATTTTTTTTATTAAGTTAATATATAATTATAATATAATTTACATTCATGATTTTCCTCGTCGCAAATTATTTTTCTACAGTAAGATTTGTTACACACAACAAATTTACTTTCTCTACATAAAAATAAAATATTAGAAACCTGCGTTACTTAAACAAAGATAGCAAGATTTTAGCTAATTTTTGAATTATTAGTATGTTTCCTAAATTTTGACCCACATTATCAAACTCTAATGCTCATTGATTCTTTAATCATTATAAAAAGAGACAAACTCTATAATTTCAAATTTACTCAAATATTTTATATACAACCTAGCATTACATTATAGACCCATAATTTATTTTTACGAAACATTTTAATTACATTTAGTTGAACAACCTTATAATGTCATCCTCAACCGTTTGTAGACTTTAAGGCAATAATGCGTATATAAACAGATGTTGACTACTTGAATTTATTCGACAAATCCTGAACCCAAAATCTGAGACATGACACTAAATGAACCACTAATTAATTGATTATTTTAAGAACCCCAATCTAATACTGCAGAAAATGCAGTTTTATAACTGATTCTTACAACTTAAAATTAATGCCACCACTTGATTTGTAAAGATTTGGTATTAGTGTATTGGCATAATAAAGGGCATTTTGTTATATTCATGATATTTTCATCCTTCTCATCCGGAATCGTGTGAACATCAAAACTGCTTTAATGTTTGTTTATTAATTTCTATGCATTTTTAATTCAAGTAATAAATAATTATTCAAATTATTTTTTTTCCATTGTAAATACACAAATATATAAAATCCATTGATTACAAGTATTTGTGATTAAATTAAGACATGTATATGTACACGCATGTACATGTAAATACACTTTAAAATTTAATTATTAATTCTATATATTAATATATCATCAAATTATTATTATATTATGTACTTATATATAACTATACAGTTTAAACAAAACAAATTTTTCTTTCCATAAAAATTTAACAATCAAACATGATTTTTGACACCAACAAATTTCTTATTATTTTCATTATTCAACAGAATCTCGAACCAAACACCACCCACAAAAGTATTTAACATTTTTATGCTTCTGACATAATGAAAAAGGAAAAACTTTCCCCTCTTTAACCACATGCTTTATAAAGTTGAACGAATTAAATTTTTTCCCTCCTATCTTCATTTCTTTATTTATTTTTATTAAAAATGTAAATATAACTAGTCTTTTATATTATATTCAAGTATCAATAACATTTTACACTTGATGGAGTTTTATTGATAGAGTTTTAGGATTTGAGTAATTAAATTCAAAACCCAATCAATATGGTATAACAATAACAACAACAATACCCATAATAATCCAAATATCATTAATACAAATCCAAGTTTACCTGCACAATTCTCACTATGAGAGATATATATATATATATATATATAAATTAATATAAATGATATTTCCCATATTATTATCTTAATTAGCAACACAATGATTTTTACTTGATAACATATGGTCTAAACTAATATCACAGCATTTATAACACCAATTTAATTTTGTTGCCGATCCACTCCATACTTTACAATAAAAAATCAGAAAAAAAAAGGGTCAGCATAACCAATTCTATAAACATTCAAATGAACCCCATTTTTCCCCTTCACACCATAATAATATATAAACAAGGTTGGCTACTTTATCAAGAAATAATAATTTCAAAATCAAGATTTATCCATACCACCAATATTTATTATTATAAATAATTGTAAAAAATTTAACTGTACCTTTAATATAACTTATTAACTAATAATGGATACAATAGGGCTGTGTATTATGTGTTTTGGCCTTAAAATAAGACCCCATTTTATGCCACCCAATCCATAATCTATCTATCTATGTCTTATATGCAAATAATAAGTAATATTTTCTAGAAATTATTTTATATCACACACTTGTATTCACAGGTATACCTGCACCAAAAATATACGCTTGTTTGGAAGGATAAAAATAATACAAAAATTTAAAAATGATAAAAAAATATAAAATATAAAATTTATTTTATTGAATAATATGTTCGAAAGCGTAAACTTAAAATGGATAGGTACTGAATTTAATTTACATCCAAACATAGCTTACTTATGTTCGAATGTTAACTTTGCAAGTTTTTCAATATATCAAAATATATATTTTCAAATATACTATTTATTAAAACAACATTTTTGTCTATTTATTTCTGTTGTTCTTACATTATTTTAAAATTATTGCACTTACTTTTTTTTTTCCCAACAAAATTTGAGCCAAACAAATCCATCAGGCCCTGTTAATAAATTAATTTATAATTATCAATAATACAATGACAATCAAACTAATCAATTAAAATCTCTAAATTTAATTGAATAATTATTAAGAATGCACACATATGTGCGCGTATATATATGTGTGTGTATATTCACTCGTTAGAACCGAAATTATTAGGTTGTCAACATGGGACAGATATAATCCATTTCTCAATCAGACAGAGCACATCGAACTCACTCTACCCACCCCACCAATTTGCACTTTCTTTTACTTATTATTTAAAATCTGCCGATTTTCAGCATCTCGATTTCTTCTTCGTTTTTCTTCTCTCCACTGACCGACTACCTCTACCTCTTGGAAGCCAAACACTCGTGACTATTTTTTTTGGTTCCTCACAGTGAAATTAGAGAAAACAGTGTGCACAGCTCATATAAATCGAGATGCGGAACTGAACTTTTTGGGAAGAGTTTCTTCGAAAGCTGCGATTTTTATCATTTTTTTTGTGGAGCTGGAGGGTTTTCAGATTGTGTGTTTTGTTTGCTACACACAATGTGGAGAGCTTCGAGCCCTTTTTTCGGGTGCGGCGCGATCTAGGAAGTGCTGGTGATTGGATGGAAACGAGTTTGTTTGTGCTAAACGCCATCGTTTCATGGAGTTGAGGATTCGGTGGGATCGATGCGTTGAGGGTTCTTTGCTCCAAAGATTTCAACTGATTTCTGCTGCCATTTGTATCAAGGTGAGGTTGTTTTGCTCTCTCCTTTTGTGGGCTTTTTGCAATTTTATCTTTATGAGCTTCTAATTTTGCAGATGCAAAGTTGAAAATTTGTGTTTTTGTTTTTTTAAATGTGTTTAATTACATTCAGTACAAAAGTTACAAATTCTTTTTTTTTTTGTTTGATTTTTGTTTTTGCTGAGTTCTCTGAACTGGCGATTGATTTTGCTGTATTTGGAAAAATTTCTTTCTGGGGTTTGTCTTATTTCTGAAAATAAGATGCAACTTTTATTTGTTTCTATTGATGCAATTTTTTTGCTTGATTGGTTGATTCTCATGGTGCTATAGCGCACATACGGATGGTGTTAACTTTGGGGAAAGCAGACATTGATTGGTTAGCTTGATGGGCTTCTTTTTCTTCTTGCGTGTGAGCTCTACTAAGTCTGTGGAGTTCAAATTTTGTTACTAAAGCCTTTTTGCTAAGGCCTCGTGTTTGTTATGACAATTTCTACTGGGAAATCCTTCAGACACTACTCAAAGTCTTAAACATAGCTGCAATGGGCCTTTTCCGGCACGGACTTTTTATGTTTTAAGTCTTCTGAATTTATTATGTTTATCTAAGTTTCAGATTTTAGCGGTGTTGCTGCTCCTTGAAGCTGCTTTTGCAACGACAAAAGAATTTCAATTGCAGACGCAAGTGCTTGAGCAGGAAAAAGGGAATATAATATCACATTCATGCATTCACGATCAAATTATTGAACTAAGGAAGAGACCTGGCCGCAAAGTGTATTCTGTGTCTGCTCAGGTTTATGCCAAACCTGATGTTTCCACTTCTCTACAAAGAAGGGGAAGGACATTGCTTGATGTTTCTAAATCACCAAAGCAGCATAAAGATGCTAAGAAACCCATTAGAATTTACTTAAATTATGATGCTGTTGGCCACTCATCTGATAGAGACTGCCGGAATGTGGCCGACATTGTAAAGGTAAGTGCTTGAGAAAAGCGTGAGAGTTTTTCTTGTGCAATACTTGTTACTTTTGGACTGACGTTGGATTCCCCCCTCCCCCCCTTCCCCCCCATATATGTATGTATGTATGTGTTTTCCAGCTTGGGGAACCCTCTGGAGCTTCTTATTCTGGCACACCTTCTTGTAATCCACAAGGGGATCCCCCAATTTATGGTGATTGTTGGTATAACTGCACACTAGATGATATAGCCGGGGAAGACAAGAAACATCGTCTTCACAAGGTTACTTGACGAACCTTTTGTGTTATATTTCTATTAAATGCTACCTAATTTAAATGGTAGAATGCTTAAATGTTGCAATAGTTGGGGTGAGTGATACCATACTAAAAAAGTTATTGTCATGATTTAAACAAATACTTGTCTGTGGCTCCATTCTAGTTGGTTGCTTTGATGTGCAATGATTGAATATTGAAAGCACAATAACATGTTGATTCTTTGTCCAGGCTCTTGGGCAGACAGCAGACTGGTTCAGTAGAGCTTTGGCAGTTGAGCCTGTGAAGGGGAATTTGCGGTTGAGTGGATATTCTGCATGTGGTCAAGATGGAGGTGTGCAACTTCCTAGAGAATATGTAGAAGGTCTCTTTCTTGTGAAAGCTATCACTCTTCAAGATATTAGCTGTATGTCATCAATTGGCCTGTCTTAAAAAGCTGATCTAATTACTTTTCATCTTTTTCAGAAGGTGTTGCCAATGCAGATTTAGTTCTTTTGGTTACTACAAGACCAACAACTGGCAACACCCTGGCTTGGGCAGTGGCATGTGAACGTGATCAATGGGGTCGTGCCGTGGCTGGTATAAATTCTTGTTAGACATTTTATTAATTAAATTTTTGGAAGGATGAAGTTCAGTTACCAATACTATCCTTTTGAATGCAGGGCATGTAAATGTTGCACCTCGCCACTTAACTGCTGAAGCTGAAACTTTGCTTTCCGCTACTCTAATCCATGAGGTGTGTAAATTTTAGCTACAATATTTAAAGGTTAGAAAAGTTGTTTTTTCATGTAAAACATTGTATTTTTCTGTTCTAGGTCATGCACGTTCTTGGGTTTGATCCCCATGCCTTTGCACATTTTCGGGATGAGAGGAAAAGAAGGCGTACTCAGGTAAGTTTATGTTCACCATGATCAGGATATTTACCATTGGGTGCTTTTCTTATGTGTAATTATCTTCTCCTTTTTACCAAAGAAGTTGCAAATCATGACTGTACTGATATGCTAGAAGCAGAATGCCAATTTCCACACATCACTAACAAGTAGTTTGTCTATCTTAATTCGTTAAGAGAGTCTATTAAATGCACTTGGATGTATACAGGCCCATGGATATATTTGACATCAATCAGCATACATACATCTAATGTTTTGTTAGCCTCTATCAATGTAATGTAATTTGGTGTCAACCAGTCATAGATCCTATTTAAGAATAGGTAATTTCTCCAAAAATTTAGCAAACCATGCATGCCTAAATACAAATTTTAATTTTGAAATATGCCTGGTTGCATAAAATGCAGATTGTGCCAAAATGCTCTCTCCTTCCAGCCTAAGCTCAGAAAATTACTAATTAACCAAAGCTTTATATGTGTCATGTAACTTGTATCAAGCAAGCAATTAGCAAAACCTATTCCACAAAGTACTGACAGAAGTTTTATGTGATATTACCCAATACAGAAATCAACCTTCACCTTCCCAGTGACAAATCTTCCACCCGTGTCATTTTTCTACTGAATTGACTTCTTCTTTTGCATGGCTATACTTTGACTACAAGTGTGTTGATGCCGCAATTTATTTTTTAATATTTTTGTAGGTGACAGAACAAACTATGGATGAAAAACTTGGACGAATGGTAACAAGAGTGGTGCTTCCTCGAGTTATAATGCATTCACGCTACCACTATGGGGTAGGTTATTGATCCCCTCATATCATGTTTTCTTTTGTGGTGTTTTTATACTGCGGAGTGTTGAAAATTCTTTGCTTGTAAGATTTTCTCGCACAACCAAGATAATTTATAAATTAACAAAGCTCTATACACTTTTTGCTGGCAGTCATTCTCTGAAAATTTTACTGGTTTGGAGCTTGAAGAGGGCGGTGGACGTGGCACATCAGGTAATTCATCATTTTGTTAATGATTAAGACACGGTCAATGCCGGTGCATATAAATGGCATCACCATGTTTTTTGATTATGAGTTTTATATCTTTTACAGTTGAGTAAGAAAGAAAAAAAGTATGAATGAAAAACGAGGGAAGAAATGAAATAAATAAAAATTGAGGAAGCTGAATGAGAACAATTTAGATAAAAAATTAAGTGAGTTTGTGCAGCTAAAATTATTCTGTTGGCCTTAATATGAAGTATAGATACTTTAATCTTATGAATGGCTTGATCTGACAAATTAGCCTTCAGTCTGTATTTTATCTGCTTATATTATCAATCAAATAGTTTCCATTGTCAATATTATATTTACCTACTAAAGAGCATTTTTCAGGCTTTCATAATAGGTACTAATCGTGTTATTTTTGATGGAGACGAATAGTTTTGAACATCTAAAAGCTAATATCTTACGAAGTGTTAAACTGAGTGTTAGCATTGAATGTTGTCTTAAAAAGTACATTCCATGCACTTTAATGTCAAGGCCCAGGGATGCCTCTTGCTGATTGTTTAATGATTGCAATTTACCACAGGATCTCATTGGGAGAAAAGACTTATGATGAATGAGATAATGACAGGCTCAGTTGATACTAGATCAGTAGTATCTAAAATGACACTTGCTTTACTTGAGGACAGTGGATGGTACCAGGCTAATTACAGCATGGCAGACCACCTTGACTGGGGGCGCAATCAGGGAACCGAGTTTGTTACTTTCCCTTGCAACCATTGGAAGGGTGCATATCATTGCAACTCAACGCAGCTATCTGGATGCACATATAACAGGGAGGCCGAAGGTTACTGCCCTATTATAAATTACAGTGTGGACCTTCCGCAATGGGCTCGCTATTTTCCAGAGGCTAACAAAGGTTTTTTCTAGTGCTGACTCTCAAATTATAACCCATCTACTGCTTCTTTACATTTATGGTTTCATGTAATTATGTGTGTATAGCTTTGTAATGTTATAAAAAATGATCTCTTTTATATTTCAGATGGTTCTGCTCGCTTCTACTGTCTTCTGAACATGATGTTTTAAAGCATTGACTTATGAACCATGTTCTTTAATCCTTCTTCCCTTGTTTATTTTCTTTCTGTTCATTGTTCTCGTAGGTGTTAATTTGGTTCTGAAAATGGTTATGTTAAATTAGCACCTGCATGGGTGTGATGATCTTTTAAGATGCAGTTGACTTAGGCAGTTATCTTTATTGCTATTTTTCTGAGAAAAATTCCTACTGTTTGCTTAATCTCTGTAGTTTGTTTAACAGATAACTTCTAAACATCTCTTCCTTTTCAAATGGAATTTGTGCTCTACAGACTAAGCACATGTTTTTAGAAAAAGTTGGCAGTGGGAATCTCTTCTACTTGCCATTCTATTTACTGTGTTTTTATTGTTCTTGCAGGTGGTCAATCATCGCTGGCTGATTATTGCACTTATTTTGTAGCCTACTCTGATGGTTCATGCACAGATACTAATAGTGCTAGAGCACCTGACAGGATGTTGGGTGAAGTCCGGGGTAGTAGTTCAAGGTGAGTTTTGGCTTCTAATAATTTAAAGAATTCTGATGTTGAGAAACATTTGATGATTTTTCTTGTATTATTGCATATAGGTGCATGGCCTCATCACTAGTCCGTAATGGGTTCGTAAGGGGTTCAACTACCCAAGGAAATGGTTGCTATCAGCACAGATGTGTAAACAACACACTGGAGGTAGAGTTTTCTATATAAATTTGCTTTTCATTCATCTAAGTAGCCGATGCTTATGAACTGTTCCATTCTGAACTGGGAAACCGATATGGTGCTTCTTATGTATTCTTGTAGGCAAAAAATAATTAATTTTTGTGTTATGAAGCTAAATCAGTAACTTGAATCTAGCTTTTCCCTGGGCTGTTTATTCTACCCGCCCCATCTTCAGTTTTGAACTGATCTGTTTTATTTTCAAAATTTTTCAATCTTGAGAAAGAGCATGGTGGTCAGCCTGGGTGGTGGGAAGTGCTTTCCAGCTTAAAAATTGCAATTGTGCAAGGTTTATTTTTGAGATTCTGGAATTCCTCCTGTGTTGTACATGTGTTTTGGACATGTTCAAGGGAGAGTTGAAAGCTGATTTTAAGATTCATATTCTTTGTGTTCTTAATATGTTTCTTGTTTATGAGTTTTGTAGTAAAAGAAATTTCACTTTGTAAAATCATTTCTCAGTTAAGTGGGGAGGGAGTGGGCCATGTCCTCCTGTTTTGTATTCTTGGCTGTGCCAATTTTTTATGCATATCAACAGCTCTGTACTTCAGCAGTTTTTTTTCCCCTACCATCCATGTAATTTAAGCTTTATGCTTAGAAAGTGGATGGAGGAGTAGAGAATCATTACTTACTAAGGTGAAATTCACTGTTTTCACTGATCACTCTTCAGATTCAAATTGAGGCATGCTATTGCACAATCATGATAAAAGTGTGTTGTGCTTATATTTCCAGGTTGCTGTGGATGGAATCTGGAAAGCATGTCCTCTGACTGGTGGACCTGTTCAGTTTCCAGGTTTCAATGGTAATGACTTTATTTTCTTTGTGGTTATTATTTCCTACTCTTTTTCTGCATGTGCTTCCACATGTCCATACAACTTACCTACACCATAGACATGGAGGATATTTTATGAAATATTTCTATTTGAACTCTCTTCTTGTTTCTTGATTCAGTAATATGTCATCTGCATACTGTAGGTGAATTGATCTGCCCGGCTTACCATGAACTCTGCAATGTAGATCCAGGCCCTTTATCTGGCCGATGTCCTAATTCATGTAATTTTAATGGGGATTGTATTGATGGAAGATGTCACTGCTTTTTGGGATTTGAAGGCCATGATTGTAGCCGGCGTGGGTGTCTTTAACCTTTTCCCCCACACATAATTTGTGATCATAGTCCATTTTATATGACTCTCTACTTGTCTCACTCACAGGTTCTTGCCCAAATAACTGTGGTGGTCATGGTGAGTGCCTTGAAGATGGTGTTTGCAATTGTGAAAATGGTTACACAGGAATGGACTGCTCTACAGGTAATATGATTGCAAGGATTTTCTCTTCCTTTGCTGGCTTTGGCTCCTCTCTAATTTCATAAAATGATACGAAAATATCTTAATTTTGGTGATGTGTTGTGCGAGCACCGAGTGCGTGTGTATCAAAGAGATGAGGTACATAGCTTATAAGTTTACTTCATGAAGGAAGAGTAGTGAGACCTAGATGAAATGCCCTTATGTATTTAAACATGAATGCTAGCAATTCTGTGTTTGGGAACCAACTAACTTTTGACACAACTATAAATTTTGTAAAAAAGTTCTGTGATATGCTCCAGATGACATCATTCTGTTTGATGATCTGCAGCCATTTGTGACGAACAATGCAGTCTTCATGGTGGGGTCTGTGATAACGGTGTTTGTGAGTTTCGTTGCTCTGACTATGCTGGCTACACATGCCAGAACAATTCCATGCTCCTCCCAAGTCTCTCAGTTTGCAAAGATGTCCTGGAAAAAGATATGCTGGGGCAACATTGTGCACCTAGTGAATTGGGTGTCTTACAACAGCTAGAAGAAGTTGTTGTGATGCCCAACTACCATAGGTTGTTCCCTGGAGGTCCTCGGAAGTTTCTAAATTATATTAGAGGCAGAGACTGTGATGGAGCTGCTAAGCGATTAGCCTGCTGGGTGAGTTTCTTGACACTTAATTTTCTTTTTGCAGCTTCCTGATGACAGATGACTGAATGGGTAAATATCTGTGAAAATCTGGCCTGCCTTCCCTGAAGTTTTAGTAGTAAATCTATCAAAAAACCCATCTTTTTATGGAGACCTCTTACTTTTAGAACTGCACTGAAATTCTGCTGAGCCCCAAAAGCTCAGTTTCTTGGTACTAAACCAGCCTGTTTTAGCCAATGTGATCAGAAGAGGTTAGTCCTCGGATAAAGAAATAGACAAACTTATAAATTTGTTGGCGTTCACATGGATCTGATATAATGATATAATAGTTTGAAAGTCATAATATGAAGTTGAGTGTGTTTGGATTGCATATTTTTGGAACTTGTGTATGAATGTTGAATATTCTAGATATTTTTTCTTTTTGCCCTGTTTCTTCGGAAATTTAACGCAGACAGAATATTATTTATGGTTTGACTTGTATGTAACAAACTTGAGCCACGACTTATTGTTTTCTTCATATGCTCGAACCAGATATCCATTCAACAGTGTGACGAAGATGGTGACAACAGGCTACGAGTCTGCCACTCTGCATGCCAATGGTATAACCAGGCATGTGGGGCATCACTTGACTGCTCTGACCAAACCCTATTTAGCAGTGAACACGAAGATGAAGGTCTGTGCACGGGCTGGGGTGAACTAAGTTCTTGGTCATAACACTGCTGGGGCAAGGAGCGAGCCGTGGCAGCATCAATCCGTAAGGGATAATTATGTATATTATAGGAAGCTTTAGTTATCATATTTTCTTGTATTTTGCAACTAGTTTGGGTAGGTTCTGTAGGAAATGTTGGCATGCATTAGTTTAGGATTTTAATTTTTTCCCAGCCCAGAAGTGTTTGAAGTAAGAATGGGAGGGAATGAAAGAGGTTTGGCTTTCAAAGAAAGTCCAGACACAGGAAGAATCAATGGGTGTATGAGTTTAGGACTGAGAGGAAGAAGAGTAAGGAGAAAACATATGTAAGTTGGCCTAAGGCCCTAATGAAATGCAATGGAGTTTTCTTTTTACTTGTATGGTTCTTGCTTCTATTGTTTGCATAAAAACTATGCCCACTTCATAGAAACTTTTGGAATTTGTTTTTGTCATGAAACATTTCTTGAATGCCTCTACTTTAGCCTTTATTTATTACCTTTTTTTGTTCGATTGAGAAAAAACGTTTATGGCATTTTTTTGAAAGCATATGATTAAGGCTTTGTTCGGATGCATATGTTCAGGTATGTTATAATGAAAGTTTGTATGAAAATTTAAAAATAATATTAAAAAAAAGAGAGGAGGAAATTGATATTATGTTCGGAGATGGAAGTGAAATTGCAATACATGGTCCTAGGATATCTTCACGTCCCTTTTTATTTTTCTGTTTGATTAATATTATTATGTGATAGTTATATAGATACAGAGATAATTTTTGGACAGAATAATTGGTAGAAATATGAGGGGGTCAAAAAAGAGAGGAAAACAAGATAGAAAATATTTTTGGACAAAAAATTTAATCCAACACGTAGGTTTTTGGCAAAACATGGGCTCAATAGTATCATTAATGCCCCATATGGACATATTTTTCCAACAGTTCAGACATGTAAAAGCATTTTGGGTACCCAACCACTAATTTCAATCAGACCTTGTTGGGTTTGATGTTAGAGCGCATGAATGTGTATGTTCGACAGGTCTAACACCTAGACATGAGCATCTTTTTGTCACGATTAAAATTGCAAAATCATAGACATCTTTGTTGAATAGATGAAAAGACGAGACATAACAAGCTGTAAGCGTTGTGAGGTCATCTATATGAACTAACATGAAAATATCACTTCATTTGAATTTTCAACTAAATTTCACATTTTCTTAAGTGCAAACCTTGCAATATAGATTGAGAAATAACTACACTCAGCCAGCTGAAAAATGCGAGACTATTTGGTAAGAAAGAACCTTTACAAAACCCCATCCACAAGAAAATTAAGAAAATAATAAAAACACTTTTAGAGTGTATTTGGATTGATAGATTTGAAGGGATGAATTTCAAATTCATAATAATAAATCCACGATACTTGTTTGGATAATAATGAATTTCAAATCCTTAAGTTTTCTTTTTAAACTATAATTTTAGGATTAGGGTTGCCTTAAAATTCTTCTTTTCTTCTAAATTCTTTTTTCAAATTTAAATCCCTCCATTCAAATAGGCTCTTAAATACTCCTGGCTATGTTTGGATGCGAATTTACATTCATTAAAACTTATTGTTCCAAACATACCATAAAAGGGTAGCATTAATGCCAAGTCCACTATTTCTTGATATCATTTTTGACCAAACATAAGAAACTCAAATATCAATATATCATGAAAGATCAAACATTTTATTGCTCAGCTTCCTTGTATCACTACAAAATTCTCCTGAAGTTCATGCTAAATCAGAGAGATAATTCCATGATGACATCAAGCTACTGAAAGAACCAATAAACTTTGATATCTTCAATCAAACAACCTTCCAATTTCACTAATCAAAATCCAAAACCAGACTATGTATTTTCTCATGATGCTGGCAACTCCCACCGCAAACAAATCCATGGAAATTTTCAGACACGGTGTATTCATTAATTGTGCTTTACAAATCATTAAAAGATCTGTAATTCATCACTCCCTAACGTGTGTTGATGACATGGGTGCCCTACCGTTGAAGGGTGCCTCCTTTTATAGGATATTTTGTAAGTTACATAGGCGGTCATTGACCTACTTGATTTGAGTTTAAGTTTAATTAAGCTCGAATTTAAATTTTAACAATTTTGAATATAATTTTGAACTTAAACTCTAGATTGAGTTCAAAATTTCAACTTGTCAAAGCACGCCCTGGGTTCTGTGTGAGTTGGCATGTCACTTCAATTTCGTTTTGGTTCTATGGCCTTTTGAATTATCCATGTATTTTTTACCACTCTTTATTTTCTTGCTCATGCCCATATTCAATAATCAAGCCCATCTGCCCTCGTTTGAAGTTAAAAATTTTTAAAATATCAAAATTTTATAATCTAATATATTATTTATTCTTAACATATCTTTCACCAAACATCATCTCTCAACAAAACCCTTCTCCCAAATATTGCCGAAAATTCCTGGTTTTATCTCCAAACCAAGGTTAGAAATAAGGATGCAAAGGTGAAGCATGCAACTCAATTAATATGAAGTTTGCCAAATTAAGCAGTACCATCATTCAGGTCGTTATGCGCATTTTATTAGCAATTAGTAAAATTGGCACATTCTGTGTATATACATGTACGTGTAAATTTATTTATAAATTATAATATTTTAGCTAACAAAATAAATATTATTTAAAATTTAAGGTATCAATCATATTTGAAATAAGACAATGAAGAAGATCAAAGGAAATTAAAAAGTGAGAAAATTTAAAAAAACAACACAAATACAAAAGGGATTAAAAGAAAATACAGAAATAAATGATGGGAAAAAATAAAAAGAACTTAAAGTAAGGGCGTATAAGTAAATTCACGTTGTATAAAAAAATAGACTCAAATACTTAATAATATAATATAAATAGAAAATAAATAAGTTGGGTGATGAAAAAGATATATGGTGGAGTATAATACAGCTAAAAATAGACGTCAAAAATACAACAAACATGAGCGTTGTCACTTCACTTGACGATTCTGTGTATAACCTTATTCCACTTTACCTGGTTCGCATGACACAGGAGAAAAGGTCAATCAGATTGCGCACCGGTCTAAATACGTCATGTGACTTAAATCACCATGCATGTCGTGATATATAAAAATAAATTATTATTTTTTACTTAATAATCAAATCATGATTTAAAATATTTATAGCTAGCAGTGTTCATGCAATGGAGAAGAACCTCCAGATCACAAAAAAGAAATTGGTACATAGGACTGGCCCCATTGGCACTACCTCAAAAGCTGTCAACGTCATTTCCTTTGCCAATGTTGCTCTTCGTCACCTTCTTCGAAACTTTGAAGCCTAGTCCCCCATCATCACACATGCATTTGTAGCTCTCTCTCTCTCTACGTCTTCGTACGCAAGGTTTTTGAAAATCGAATCGATAATTAAAGTGAATGATTTTAAAAAATTAATAAATCCAATGTACATATGTATACATAAAAAATATATATATATATATATATATATATTGTCTTTATGGTAATATATGCAATAACCGTATAAATATATTTATATTTTCAAACTAACCATTCAAATAAAAATTTAAATATTAGATTAAAGTATTATTGTAATATGTACAATTAATATTTGTATAAATGCATTTAAAAATTCAAAGTCAATCCACCATTAGATAATTAATTTTTGCAGAGCTCAATAAAAGTCATTTATTATTTTGATAATCTCTACACAAACATATTTATTGTTTAAGAGAAATGTGAAAAGTTTAAAAACATCTTTATAAGTTACAACGCACTACTAGTTTTAATGACCATAGATTTTTGCTCTTCAAGCCAATTGGCGATTAAACTGGAGTGGCGGTAAGTAATTGTAGAGAATAAATTTAAATTTCTAGCAAAAACTCAATGATTGATACCTAGAAATTAAAACGAGTATGATAGCACAGAGATTTCGTTTGACTTCCATCTTTGGGTCTGCTGCCTGGCCAGCCTTCCAGCTGTGCCAGTGCATACCTCCCTTTCATAAAAGCTTCTCCTTTCAACTTCCAACTCAATCCAACGCCACCCCCCACACCAAATGAATCCCCCTTACATCCAAAATCTTGAAGCCCTCCATATTAATGAAGCCTGAAGTGCCACTCTTCTCCCTCTTCCTCACTGTCAACACTTGCTTCTTTGTCACCAATTCTCTGGCAAAATCAAATGTTGGAGCCACATTCTTGCAACGATTTAAAGAAGCCCCGGAATTCTATAATGCCCCCGAATGCCCTGCCACTGAGGATAACTCCGGGAATGATGGTGTCGACAGGGACAGTCACGTTTGCTCCGTCCAGGCCGTCCACGTGGCGATGACCCTGGACGAGGTCTACATGCGGGGCTCGATGGCGGCCGTGTTCTCCACTCTCCAGCACGCCGCCTGCCCTCAGAACGTCTTTTTCCATTTCGTAGCCTCCGCCGCCGCCGACGCACACCTCCTACGCGCCGCCGTTGCGTCGTCCTTCCCGTATCTCAGATTTCGGGTATACCGCTTCCTTGATTCGGCGGTGGCGGGACTGATCTCCACCTCCATCCGTTCCGCTCTGGACTGCCCCCTCAACTACGCCCGGAGCTATCTGGCCGACCTACTGCCGCCCTGCGTCCGGCGGGTGGTGTACTTGGACTCGGACTTGGTCCTGGTTGACGACATTGCGAAACTCGCCGCCACCCCTCTCGGCGGGAGCAAAGTCCTGGCGGCGCCGGAGTACTGCAACGCCAATTTCACTTTGTACTTCACCCCGACGTTCTGGTCGAACCCTTCGCTCTCCTCGCCATTCGGGAGCCGGAAAGCCTGCTACTTCAACACCGGGGTCATGGTGATCGATCTGGCGCGGTGGAGGGCCGGCGGTTACACCAGAAAGATCGAGGAGTGGATGGAGCTGCAAAAGAGGATGAGGATATACGAGTTGGGATCCCTGCCGCCATTTCTGCTGGTTTTTGCCGGAGACGTAGCACCGGTGGATCACAGGTGGAATCAGCACGGGCTGGGAGGAGATAACTTCCGCGGGCTTTGTCGGGATTTGCATCCGGGGCCCGTCAGCCTGCTGCATTGGAGCGGGAAAGGGAAGCCATGGGCAAGGCTCGACGCCGGCAGGCCGTGCCCGTTGGACGCGCTTTGGGCACCTTATGATCTGTTGAAACCTACATTTTCGTCGTTTGATTCTTGAAATTCGTTGACACCTGACGGGTCATTGCAGATTGTTGCCAGAGCTCCAGGAATTTGAAGGTAAAATATTGGGAAGAAGAGACGTTAATGTAATGATAATTGGGAAGTGCATAGATACAGTTTGTGTGTATCCACATGTAGTCATGATATAGTCCATACACTATAAACCATAATGGTTTTGCTTAATTAAACGTTTTTACTCTGCATGATCGAGAAAGGGAGCATTTTGCTTGTTAAGGGCCTGTGTGGTGTTAATTAAATCACTCGATTCAAATTTGATCAGTGTTGAAAAGTTTTTTAAATTTAATTGAACTCAAATTTGAATTCAAAATTTCAAATTTTAATTTTAATTTCACTATTTGATTCAAATTTAAGTTTAAATTTGGATTTCATAAAATTGAGTGAAATGGAGTTGGAACAATTATCAAAATGGAGTTTTCCTAAGGAGTCATGTTATTTTTATTTTTTGGTTTTGGTTTTCTTTTAATAGTTTTTAGCTCTTCGGTTTGATTAAAAATCAATATTCTGATCTATATCTTCTGCGCTGATTAATTGTAAGGATTAGATCTTTTCAGTCAACATGATCTGGACTGTCTTCACATGGCTTTTCTTTTGGGAAAAGTGACAAAATTATTTTGTTTGTCATGAAGCCGCGTAACGTACACTTATAGATTTCAATAAAAGCGTGTTTTTCCTTTTTAATTATTTGCCTAATTAATTATAATTTATTTTGAAGAGTTATTTATAATTCAATAACCCCATAGGCTAGGCCACAGCTACAGCATGCAAAAATTAAATGCATGTAATTAATTATTGCCAATAATCTTATCTTTCCAGAATAAAACAACTCACCTTGGTTGTTATTTTTTCCCCTCGTACTTGTCCAAAAATAAATCGTTGTAAGATTCCAACATTACCATTGGAGGTGCCAGCCAATTCTGAGTTACCATTTGACTTAAGGTCCCTTTCTACCCTTCTGCTTTGGCATCTATTTGCATTTTCATAGTAGATATGTCACCCAACCAATCAATTCTTAAAAAATTGGTTATTAAGAAACAAAACTTGGTCCAATTTATAAATTTTCCCGGCGAACTATTCTTCAATGAATATTTAACCCGAGTTGCACTTTGTTCGTCCAAACTTACACACCCCACCTTGCGCTAAGAACACACACATGCAAGGACCCATTTTCTAAGTCTACACAAGAGGTCCTTGCCCAGACAACAACACATGTAATCCGCTCAACACTACAAATATTATGGACTCTAATCCATTCTTTAAAAATTGATTTCGTAAAGATTGATTAAAATCTGACATTTGTATCATTCTAGCTTCTTGCAATGAGATCAAAGATTACTTTATCTTGGCCTGAACTCTTAACTTAAAGCTATGTTTGTTTCGAAATTAAAATGGAGAAAAATTTAGATGATTTGAGTGAAAAAAAATTATATTTAATTTACAAAATTTAGATAAGTAAGAAAATTATATGTGTGTATTTATATATATAATATGTAATACTAATTGTATAATGCGATAGTATATAAATTTATAAGATAACAAAAATTGAATGTGATTAATAAAATTATAAAATTAAATATTAATTTAATTGTGAATAACTATAATGATTAAAAATTTACTAGTTAGTTATTAAAGATGAGAGAACGGAAAATTTGAATAAAATTTGTTTGGTAAAATATTTGATTTGTAAGATTTTTAAATGGAAATGAAAAGCATTTAAAATGGAAACAACCAAAATCTAAATCAATCAAGCAATAATAGATTCTATCCTCAAAATTTCTGTACTAAACATGTATAACCTATGCATAAAATGGCCTCAGATGCTGAATACAAGAAAAGGCCAAGCTAAAAATGATGCTATCAAATGAAGAAATGGTATCTGTCTACCCAGGCATGGCACCAGATTCAGTAAGGAAAGTTTCCGGTCCTGCGCACGTGGTCCAATGTCGTCTGGAACCCGAACTTGACCACTGCTTGATGACCAGCTCTGAAGCCATTTCCATACACCAATGATGAATCTGTCAAAATCTGATGTTTAAAGAACTGGCTGAGTTTCCTCTCGAATGGAGATCTTGACCCCTGCCTTGATGAGGTTGAGGTGTTGCTGCCGTCGGACATGGACAGAATCTGGGATTCCAACCACATGCTGGCAATAACTTGACATATGCCTTCTTCAACATCTTGGCTCAGATTTTGGTACCCTAACAAGGAATGATGGAATCATATATTTATCAGCAACAGAGAAGAATGAGAATAGGCACAGAAGTGGAGGGTGAATGATAAAAAATACCATTAAGTCGCAGCCAGGCATGCGTCATCTCATGAGCCAGTATTGCTCCAGTCAGCAACCTGCATGCATTCGACGGGTAAAATTGGACTGATGAAGTCCGAACTGAAATAGACATCTGGAAAGGCCGAAATATTAAAAAGGTGAAAAATACCTTGGAAGACCGTATAAAATGAGGATTGCAGTAACTTCGCAGTGGCGTGCTAATTTGTAAGGTTCGGTTCTCATGCCTGTGACATGATGTCCGGCTCCTATCCTGGGTCGCTGGAATACCTGGGGAACCAAATGCCAGACAAGTTTTGAGGTTAAAACAGAAGTATACATTAAATTACAAAATTGGAAGATTTCATGAAGAAGAGGCCCTCACAGTGCTGATTGTATGTTCCTCAGTTAGACAAAGACCTCGTGTCTCGGGCATGTGATGATGCCCCTGGTAATGAACAACACAAAAACCATGGTAAGTCCTCTCTTGTTTATACCTTCATCTCTCGTAATAAGAAAGCTACACCGAAGACTATAAGTAGCTAAACCCTGAAAATGTTTTGGTTTCTTCCACTAGAGAACATTTCTTACATGCTTCTCTCCACCCATGGCTTCATTCAGTGCCTGCTTCTCAACCAGAAGTAATGGAATTTGCTGTGTCACTTTCATATTCAAGCCACTGAAGAACTGCAGGATGTCAACATGAAGGGGCTGACACTCTTTAGTATCCATAATTGCAGAGTCCAGACACTCCAAGCAGAGCTTTCGACCATCATTAAGGGCAGCAAATCTTCCATCCGATGACTGAAAATCCAAAACAATAGATAGCAAATGGATTAAACAAAATCCATATAGGTCTTCTCTGCAAAAACAAGAGGTTTTTTGGGATTTGGTGTCAATTTACTTCAACTCACCTCCATTCGCTCACAACTACAGCATCGAGGTGTTCCATCGTGCTCATGTCTAGGACAGTATTTCTGGGACCAGAAAGGATGCGCCCTATATTCAATAAGACCAGCTGCACTTGTTGGGATCTGTTGGGGAAAGAGAATATTTAATCATCCTCAGAGAAACAAAAATAGAAACATGTAACTTTTCTGGCAGGAAAAAATAATCCACAGATGGGAAAAATATGTTACGGAAAGTTACTAAATGATCTATGTTCCCAGATGCTTCAGAATATTATTCATTATCATTCAATAGTCTATTACCTATACATAGTATAATGCCAATAGAAATCATTACAAGGTCCTAATGCAGCCTCTCCTACATCTCCCTTATCAGTGGGTTCAGTTATTCTTATGCGCTTGTAATGTACACAATATATTCAACCCAAAATACTATCAATTAAGATGGTGTTTGATTAAACTTATTTTAAATAGCTTATAAGATTATGTATCTTATAAGTTCTTTTTAGAGTTTATAAGCTCATACATCTTATTTTTAAAATAAGTTAATGAAGTGTTTGGATAGGGGAATCCTATAAGATTTTTGTAAAATTTATAATTATAGTTAATTATAATTTTTTAATGTAATAATGATAAAAATAAATTAAATATCATTAATATAATGTAATTCAAGATATTTATGTATTTTTAAATATATATATAGTAGTAACATACAAGAAGTTTGGAAATAAGTTAAGGAAAATCAACTTATTTATAAGCTCTCAGAATACAAGATGTTTAAGGGCTTATAAGCTCACCCAAACACCCTCTAAATAATGGCATATGATTTCTTGTATTGTTCCTTTTCACCTTATCCCACATCCCCACCACTATCCATAATCCCCACCTCCATTCACCCAGTCAATTCTTATCCACAGTTGATGGCATGCCAACAGCTCAGGTAAGATGCATAAGTTGATTGATGGATTTCTCATGGTCAGTGGTCATTCGGTAGTTTGTAATAAATGATGAGTAGATATTTTGGATGGCGTAAGACACTTACAATGCATCTGCAGACATCACATTTTGGATGATGAGCTTCCTTGTAGCAAGTTTTATGATATGGGTAGCTCCCATACACGGAAAACTGCAGGACATAGTTATGAACTTCGATTACTGACATTTATTATATAAAGCATAGTTAGGTCCACATTAAGTAGGATTAATACAATTCCAAACTACATATTTTTAATAGTTCAACTATTAAACTCGTAACCGTAGTTTCTTTCGTTTCACTGAACAACCAAAGACTAACAAACCTAACAGATGACTGAAATTATTCCTATTATATCTTACCCATTTTTCAACTATATTTCTTAGCCATCACCAGTATACATGCACAGGGGAAAAATTCTAACTAGACTTGAATTTTTTCTTTTAGCTTACAGTTCTGAATCGACAGATGCAAATTCCCATTCATTTTTGCTACTTAAAAGATAAGCAGCAAGCTATTTAGTGTATGTTTATGGATGACAGAGAATACATATACCTCATAATCAGAAATTGGACGGTTACATCCACGGCATGTAAAACATTCTGGGTGCCAGACAGCACTCATACAACTCAAAAACCTTCCATGGCCGATATCCGTGTTACAGCCAGCGCAAATCCTACCAGAGAATAAGTAAAAACAAAAGGATTATGAAGTTCTATGTATCAAGTTAGCTGATAGATTTGTCTTCATGTAAGGAATATCAAGGAAATATAAGTACTTTGTCTACAACTTTATCATGAAAATATAAAAATGGAAGCTTGGAGCTAAATTATAATGTAAAACAAATGTTTGGAAGATGATGTTTGGCGCTTATGGACTCAAAAGTACCATACATCCAGAAAGAATAGTAATCCATAATTAAATTGCAGAAATGTAAAGAAATGGAACATTAACATGTGATGCTGTTTTCACGTACATGGGAAGCTTGCAATGACAATGATACACCCTTAAGTTAACGCAAAAATAAATTAGAAGATTAGTAACAGATAATGGGAAAAAAAGACATGGAAACACGAAACATATATACAACCATTAGAAAGGGTGTGTGGGTGGCCCAATGGTTACCACTTCAATTCTCTGTGTAGGAGGTTTGGGGTTCAAACCTTGTTGGTGCCATTGGATGGGTAAGTGGGAAAAAAAAAAAAATTACAGCCATTACAGAGATGAAATTTTGTCACTATTGATTAAAGTACATGCAAAATCTTAGATGGGGAAAGGCAAGATTGACAATCAAAACAATTTTTGCCTATTGGAAGAAATCATTACACATAAGCAATTAATTTCACATAAACAACAAGAGCGTATGTACCTGAAGCTTGCAGAATGTGGGAAAGCTACGGGTTGGTAAAGGTTATCACTTCCATATCCATAACCATATCCAGTACCATAGTCATTTCTACTTGATGACTCTGCTTGATACTCGAAAATCAAGCTCTCCTGAATAGCCCTAGCAAGTTGTTCATCTTCTTCCAGCTGTGGCTCCCTGTCTATACCACAGTAGAGATTAGATGCATACAAAGATATTCTTTAGCCAGCAGATAATAATTATGCAAGTTGATTGCCATAGGACTCACTAATCAATGCTCTTCCTCTATGATCTTCTTCTGACAGAGACAATGCAATAGCACGGTCAATATTTTCAAACTCTGACGGTGAATTCTAAATCAATCATCAATGTACAAGAATGTATTAGCTTCTCATGGAAAGATTTAACAAACAAAGAAAAGATGGCAGTCACTTCATGTTACTAGTCAGCTCCATCCAGAAAAAGACAAAACACATGAGCAATTAATTACCCCGGAAGTAGACTGATGATTCTCAACGGTACGTGCTCGATATCTCCTATCATACCTCCTATCCAAATCTTTGTGGTTTGAACCTTTGAAAATTTTGCTCAGCCAGCCCATCAGCTGAATGAAACCTTTACCTGAACACTCTATTTAAGAATGCGGTAGCAGAAGACAAGGTTAGAATTATGTGAGGTTGGAAGCAGGGGAAGAAAGATTACACACAAACAGAGAAAGATGATAATAATCTAAAGTACTAATCTTCTCTATTTGAAACCGCAGAATATAACTTCGATTCACAGATTTTTCCCTTCATAGAGAATAACTTAATTTGTTACGGCTCTACTTTGAATTGCCAATGCTTGACCCATCGATTTCACATTCTATTTATTATAACTCATCACAAAAATGGGCGTTAAGTTGGACAAAATTGAAAACCTTAATTAGGCTGTGCAATTGGACCTTTCTTCCAACAAATTTCATTTTGGCCAAATGAAAATCTAAGCTTAAATAGCACGAGTTAATGAGCCTACAACTGCAGATTCAAATCCAAGCTATGCAAAATACATATGTCCAGAGCATGCGATAAACAAGCTTCTGCATCCGCATTTTTCTCAAGAATTTGAGCTCAGATCATTGTCTTCTTACATATCTCAAACACAAGCAAGACATAGTTCTGGCCTTCTAGGAATTAGCCGACTGAATGCAGCACTACCAAAAACCAATATGTTTATTCCTCAACAAAACTAAATAAAAGTGGAGGGGAATTAGCAAACTGAATGCAGCACCACCAAAAACCAATATCTTTATTCCTCAACAAAACTAAATAAAAGTGGAGCGGAAACAACCATGGCGTCAAAAAGCATGCAACCAAATACCAACCCACCAAGCAAACATGATCTAAGACTCCATGCTTCAAAAATTCATTCAACAAAGAATTCTATAAACCAGAACACAAAAATATTCTCATACTCGCAACAAAGCGACAAACACAAACACACACACCCCAAATTCTAAGGAGCATCTATCCAGCTAAATTTGTGTTCTAATTCAAGACAAATCAAATAGACTGTATTCCGACTAAATATAAAGGAAATCATAATTGGGCTGGTAGCTGACCTGAGGATATACCCAATAATCTGCAGAGATGGTGGAAGCGAGTGGCACTCAAGATTAATAAAAGAACCCAAAAATTTTAAAAAGCCATATCGACCAGAACAATTCAAGGAATTCGTTTTGATGCCCTTTATCCAAAAAGGAATCTTTGAAGCAAAAACGAAAAGCCTTTTCCAAGATATTAAACAAGAATCCTTTTGTTCTCAATCCCAAAAACGAAATATCTAAATTAGATGATGGATACTCCGGAAATTTCTTATTCTTCAAGTAGTCCGCCGGGAAACCAAACTTAAACCGGTAGGAAAAGTGTTTCTGCAGTGTGAACATGAAGAATATCAATACAGAAGCTTGATTTTCAAAGTCAAATGCCCAAACGTTTGACTAATATCCGACAACGAACAAGACACGGCAAACGCACTTCGGAGGGGATATTTTCTAGATTGTCAAATGCGTCCTTTTTGTCAGAGCTCTTTCGTGAAGAAAATAATTTTAAAAAAAAACATTAGGGCCAAAAAAATAATAAAAAAAATATTCCTTCTTGATTTTGTGGAATATGAGAAAAATATCAAACTGATAAATAAGAAGTCCCAACCTAGGACTATTAAGATGTTGGAGTGATTTATATTTTCTTTCTAAAAAAATTAGGGGGAAAAGATATATGGCAATCTAAACATAGGATACATGTTATGAAGTTTTCAAATATAGCATTACACACACACACACATTTTTATGTTATTTATTGCAGAGAAAATTCATTTTCAATATTTTCATCCATTACGGAGAGTGGTAATGGCTCGAGCTGAATACTTTTAACCATAACAGAAAATAGTATCACCCCACTCGCATTTCCATTTTATCAAACTAAAAACTATATGCTTGGTTTTATAACGTTAGAGAGGAAAAGAAAATACTAACAAAGAGGAAAAGAAAACTAAAGAAATTCAGAATCTCATTTATTGTTGGTTGAATGATTTTCATAAAGACAAAATATTAAGAAAAAAAGAAAAATGGGATATGAAATTTAAATTTTAAAATTATTTAAGAGAAATAATATGAATATATAAGTAAAATTGAAATAACGAAAGGTTTAGAGAAGCAACTTACCATTTTGTGAGGAAAATGGATTCCCTTCAATTCAAATACATTTTCTCACAAACTTTCTTTTTTTGAATATTTTTTTATTAACCAAACAATTAAAATTATTTTTCTTAGTATTTTTTTCCCTAAAATCTTTAAACCAAACATAGAGAAAAAGAGAATTATGAAGAAGAAGACGAGGACGGTATAAATGTCGAGGACAGAAGGTTTGACATGCATGCATGATTTTGGGCTGTAGTCTTAGCCATTTTTATCAGCAAACACTAAAGTAATCCTATCCAAGTCTGCAACTTCATTCAATATTATCTATCTCTCAATGTTCAAATACCATGACTGTATAAAACGAAATCTATGGGATGAGTACGGGCAAATTCTCCATTTGTAGTGTCCACAAAAATAGTCTAGCGGATGCTGCACCTAATTAAACACATAGAGTGTGTAAATTTTGACATGTATAGCAACAAGTACAAAATGTTAAAATCTTGACTTTTTAATTAATTAATTATGTTTTAAACATGAAAAATATCAAATAAGAGATAGCACAAAATGCTAAAAAAATAATGTAATTCTTAATAAATTCTTTTTGGTATAGAAAATACTATGAATTAAAATGCATACCTAAAAATTCTGGCAAGTAGTTAAATCCAAAGATGTTCTTAACAAAGTAATTTTTGGCAAGATATTGCACAAAAAGTCAATAATATTTTCTTTATTATTAAAAAAAAATTGAGTGCATAATTATATATATATATATATATATATATTCTACTTTTCAAGCTTCAAAAGTTTGATCCCGACTGGTATATTAATTTTCCTACATGAATCAGTATACTCAAGAAAGTAAATTCTAAAAGCAAAACCCTTTCCTTTTGATCCATCAACATCTCTTAAATTGTGTCTACGAATGCAGAGGAACTTGTCAGGTAGCAAAGGGATCAGTCTGTGAGGGCATTTCATATTGTCCAAACTCCGAATTGTTTACATTATATTACAGGTTGGCTTGGCAGCTGATGTGTTGGTATCATGCGGTAAAACAGAAAAATTGGAAGAACATTGTTGAAATTTCCATGTCACCAAAAAGCTATTGTGCAATGTGGTTTTCTATAATTTTAAGTGTTCGCAGAAATAATCATTGACTTGAAATGCCTGGTTTATTTTGGTAATTCTAACCATTCCAAATTTATATGAAGTCGAATCCGCGTATGTTGGAAAGCCTTTTCCCAATTTGTAAAGGTTGGCTAGCGTTGAACATTTGTTGCAGAGTTTGGGCAAAAAAATTTGGCATTTAAATTTTGGTGTGGATTTGTGGTGATCTAACCTCCAAAACTTGAGGGATTTACTGATCAACGAAAGATACAAAGTTTGAAGGTTGCACAAAGCTGGATGGACTTCTCAACTGAGCATTTGAGTGAACAAGATTGTACCATTATTGGTTTATGCTTCCTTTTGTCTAAGTGAGTGAAAAAGTGAGCAGAAGTGTTGTGCTTGTGACATTGTAGTTAGGACCAATTGGATTGGTCATGAATGCATGTTGCAACGTGTGAGTTTGCACAAGTGCTTGTGAGGTTGAAGTTAAAGGATGATAGATTTGATTGGAGTGCTATTCACAATCTTGCTCTACTCTTGATAAATTTTTGATGTAGTGAAGTCATTTCTTGAGCTCGTACCTCACAAATGTGGGATAAACTCTTCGAACTCTGTCAACAAGTTTATATGTCTTGTCTTTATCTTCTATCTGTCTTGGTGAGAATGGGTCTGTTACAACAATTAGTCCAGCATCACTTTGTTTTAACACGTAAACCTGTTTGACCAGGAATTTTCATATCCCATTAACATTTATTCTTAATAAGCATTTGCATCATGGACAATTTATACTTGAATGCAAAATATCAATTTTAAGTTAGGTGCCCACTCAAATGCATATAATGGGATTAGAGAGTTATAAAGAATATATTTATTACGAGAATATCCACATCAAATTGCATGCCCATATGATCAGCATGGATTACACCTTTCATGGATTTGTAGAACAATATTCTAAATGGTACACTAGTTTCTTCTTACAATCATAAATGAACCTCTGATTTGTTTGCTGATAAGATCCAATTATGGACCATCGGTCAGGTCCTAACATGGCAAGACAAAAGATTTCGGAAGTCCTAGCTCGCCTGGATTTCCCGAAAACAATAAAACTCGCCCGAGGCTTTACAACGAGGCTCGATTCAGGAAGATGGAGACTAATATCTGGAAAATTCTTACACCCCATTGGCCTCCGTCTTTCGTACCAAAGATCGAAAGGAGAATAACTAATTTTCTTCATTTGGTTCTTGTCTTTAGAGAAATAACTCTGTAGCCCTTCAGTTAGTTTATTGTACGCAGGCTTTGCAATAAACGAAACTGTTGTCCCATAGGCGATTATGCAACCACCCTTAACTCGGCCAGTCCTCCTGTCAGTCTTTACTGCAAAGACATCTGAGCTGATATTTAGTCTTTTTCCATCAACGCAATGCCTTGGAGCGCCACGTAATAAGGACCACGATCACCCTTAATCCTCATCATCCGTGTGCTGCTGGCGTTCCGCCGCTGTACGACGTCGTCGGCAAATCTTAGAAACGTTCTCGGCGCTGGTTTGGTCATTGAATAATCAATGAATGGTAGGCAGTTGGAAAACCTTCCTCGGGTGCTTCTGATTTGGTTGACGAATAAGTCAGCTCCCCACCCTAAACCCACGATTCCGGCGACTCAGTTGTTTGGGCGAGCAAAGGACACGTTGACTTTCTCAAGCCCGCATCCGGAGGTGAAGTCTCTGACACTTAGGACGCCGCCGGTGTTGGATCCGAGATGAACAATTCCTGCGCTACTTTGGCCACCGATATGGGACATATAGTAGACGGCGGGCTTCTTGTCCGACCTGTCAATACCAGGTCGGAATGTTGTGGAGTTGATCGCTGGGAAAGGACTTGGTTTCTGTTGGAAGCACGGTTTGCAGCCTTGGCACTGCATCCAGGTGAAGATGCTGCCAGTGTCCATACACAGATAATGCTCTTCATATGGTAGCCTGGACTTGAATGTTCCGATACCTATCTTAACAATGTAATCATATTGTTGGCAATTAACAAAGGGCCGTGCAATCTCAAGGAATCCATGCGTCCATGTGCTGTTCTTGGAGACACTTATACGACGAATGGATTTGGACGCTAACCTTTATATCCTTTCTTGATCATCAGAGGAATTATTTGTCAAGGAAGACAATTCATGGAAATTTGGCTGGAATAATTCTAGAGTGAAGCCATTGGAATTGTCAAGGATATTGGCCAACAGTAACAATGAAATATATAGAGAGTAATAAGAAAAAACTTTCGACATAGCTATGTCCTAATGCCAGTGAAAATTTGTGAGACTCCATTACTTTTTATACGGAAGAAATTTTGATTAAGGCATCGAGATAACTTTAAAATTAAATGAATAGAATTCAAGAGGGTGTTTGGGGAACTGATAAGCTATTCAATATGGTTGAAATTTTATAAGTTATTCGAAAATATTTAGATAAAATTTTTAATGAAAAAGTTTATAAGTTCTCAAAATAAATTGTTCAAATCTTATAAGCTATTTAAAAATAACTTAACTTTTTATTAACTTATTTTTAAATATGTTATAAGCATTTTTTTACATACACTAAAAATGCATGGATATCTTGGATTAGATTATACTAATGATATTTAATTTTTTTATCATTAATACACTAAAAAATTATGATTAACTATAATTATAAATTTTCACAACATCTTATAAAATATTTCTATCCAAACCCTTTAATTGTTAAAAATAAAGTATATAAATTTATAAATTCTAAAAATATTATATAAAATCTATAATCTTATAAACTATTTAAAACAAAATTAGTCAAACACCCTCCAAGTGGTGTAGGTATTCAAGGTTGACTACCATAGCAGCTTATGATCATACCTATTCAGAAATGTATGTTATTTTTACTATGTGGTGTAAGCTACTTCTAATGGTTAAAATGAAAGCTTTGCTAATGACGAGAGTTTGTGGAATACATTTGAATCCTATATAACTTTCGATACTCATGTCACTTGAATATCTTGACAGTACCCCCAAGTAGACCTGTCAGTGGATGGGCTAGATACAAAGTCAGGTTCACAAATTAAAATATTATTTAAATCCAAACTCAATATTAATATGCCTTGTGCAAATCTAAACTCGAACACGTACAATAAATAATATGCACCATTTATATCCAGAGTAGACCACGTCCTTCTCTATTCTTAAAACTTCAATAAAGAAGAAATAATTCTAAGTTTTACACCACCATACTTTTATCTCGTCACAATCGTCGTCCTCATTATTTGCAATTTGACCAAAACAATTTTCTTATATGGTGGCTAATATATAATGGACATGCTAGTTAATACCAAAATTAAAAGTGAAATATGAAGATAAAAGAACAAAAAAAAAAAATTAGCCACTTGAGTTCACTTAATTTTAAAAACTTCTAAATATGATTCGTATTTTCTCCTTGAATCAATTGTTATACCTTTTTTTTTTATTTATAATTTGTGGAGCTAGTTTGGAATTTGATATAAATTTCGGATGAACAAGGTTTGAGATTTGTGCCCAATTTTAATGACAACTCTTTAGTGGTGCTAGTTGACTCACTAGATTTATTTATTTATAATTAAAATGAATGTACTAAATCGATAATCACATTCAGACATTACTTGAGGGAAATAGAAATGCCAATTAACATTAAATTTTAATTAAATTTATACAATAATTTTTTTAGTTAAATATCTAGCATTTTTATGTAAATTATTTGAAATTAAAAAGAATAATTAATTTTTTAAATTAATCATAATAAAAAAATTAATAGATTGCATCAAGTAAGAAAATAAAAACATTACTCAAATGGTGTTAGTTTCCAAAAGAAGAAATCAAATGGGCAGGTCAATCTGCAAGCTAGATTTATTAAGGTGGATTCAGAAGTTTTATTAAGTCTTAGATTTGACCCTGGGCTTTGTTGGGCTTGGGTTTAAGTTTTATCTTCCATTGACAAGGCTAACATTGAATGCCCAATCAATTATCAATTTTTAATGGTAATAAAATAATATTTTAAATTAATCACTAAAATAAATTAGAAATGATTATATCAAATAATGAAAAAAGACAATTTATTAAATAGTGCTCAAAAATGGTTGGGTGGGGGTCAAAAAATAGGTCCATTAAATTGGAGTAGGATGTTATATTAAAATAATTAAAGTATATTTTGGCATGGATTTGAAATGGGCATTACCTACTTGGTCTAAATGTAAATACAAAGAAATGGATAGTTATTTACTTATCGCATTTTGGTTAGTTTTTATTCTTCAATAACCTATAAGTGTCACTCCAATCATTTTGCAAAACACTAGTGAGGACATGCTTATCTATATATGTTAAGAAGTCTTTTGAATAGAAGTGCATTTGGAAATTGGTTGACGTGTTAAAATAGTATTGAGAACACAAGCCAAACCGACCAAAAATGAGGTTAAAAAATGGATAGATGCTAGTTTCCAAACGAGCACGATTGGTTGCTTCTTGTTGTATCTCAAAGCTTGTGGATTTGACTTATGTTGCAGTGTGGAATTTTGCTCTCATTATCAATCTGCATCAAAAGAAAGCCACTTTCGTGTGGTCAATAAGATCACAAGATACATTGGCTGTACAATGGACTTTCGATTGTGGTATTCTAAAACTATAGCTTGATTTTGATTGGATGTGCTGATGCAAACTGAGGGAAAATGTGAAAGATAGAAATAGAATGGTGGATATTTCTTTGCAGCTGGCAACATGGTACCTTGGTACAAGAAAAAGTAAAAATTTATATCGTTGTCTATTATTGAAGTTGAATGCATAGAAGATGATAGTCGTTGTCCTCACTTCTCAACCACTGTGGATATGATAATTTTTCCTTAGCTTACTTGGCTATGGTAGAAGAACTCGTGGTGTTGTGGGACTACCAAAGTGCTAACAAGATCTCTAAAATTCCAAAGTAGCATTCAAGAATAAATATTTTTTTGAAATGTAAGATTTTATATTATTTATTAAAATTGAAGGACACTCTACATGTCTACAAATAAATATACTATTAGCTTCTTTTTAAAAATAAATTTTACAACATTCATGAAACTTATAGAATGGTAAAGAAAGAAAGAAATTTGAAATTAAGGAAAAATAAATTATAATGGTGAGAAATAATTATTATAAAATTAAAGATTCATATAATAATATAAATAAATTAATAAATTTTTAATTATAAAATTTATAGCATTTATAAAATAAGAGAAATAGGTAGGAGCATGAATAAAGATGCAACAAATTAAAATTGAGGGAAGAGAATAAAATAAATAAAAATCAAAGGACAAAAGTGAAAAGAAATTATGTAAAGAATTAAGTGTGTTGAAAGAATTACAAATTTAAACAAAAAATTTGCATATATCTTTAATACATGATACAAATAAATATAGGCACACTCAATGGTGTATAACTGTATGAATGAATTAAACTATTATTTAAAAATAAATCTTATATATTTGTTGAATTAGAGAAAAAAAACTTTAAAAAAGATAAATAGATCAAAGTGAATTTCAGAAAAGATATAGAAGATATATATACGATAATTAAAATTAATGGAAAAGAATGAAATAAATAAAACTTGATGGGAAGAAAGTAAAAAAATATATAACGAAGTAAGGGTGCAATCGTAATCCGACAATGTGCAACTAAAAGTTGTTGTAAATTCTTAATATATGTTACATATTATAGATAGATAGATAAAGAATACAAAATAGAAAGAATTTAAAAAGAAAATATAAAATAAATTAAAACTGAGAGATGAGTGAATAAAATTAATAAAAATTGAGGGAACAGAATGAAAGGATATTCTGCTAAAAAAATAAAAAAGAAGAAGAATATTTAAGTAATTACTAATTGTGCCATTAAATTTCATTATTTGCTTGTGTGTGTGTGTGTGTGTGAAATTTATAAAATACAACGATATTAAATCTTTCATTAAGGATATATTATATTATATATAAAAAAGGCAAGTGAACAAATTCTTAGATTTATGATTTGATTTCTTAATCTTAGCATTATCTATACTATTAAGCCTTTGACCCCATTTTAATTACATAAAGTAAAATTACATGTTTATCCTTTTTGACTGTCTAATTTATAATCATGCATTTACTCTTATTTCAATTCGCTATCATTTTCTATCTTTTAAGATCCTTTTTTTTAAATTTATCTTTATTTATATTCTTATTTTAAATATTTATTTTTTAAATAATATTACTTCTATTATTTAAAATTTAATCATTTGTAATTTATAAGTAGTTTTACACACACGTTGTCTATGTCAATTTTACTAATAGCACATGAATTACTTCGAGATGATCAAAAGGACACATGCAATTTTAGTAAATATTGGCTCCAAATCTTCAATTCGTCTTTTCACTTCTAAAATTTTGACATGTATTAATTAAAAGTGGGATTAGGAGAGAAGTTAGAACACCGTATTTAAAGAAAGTCATGTCTAATTTTCTTTAGGATGAAGTACAATTTTGTTTATGACAAATCTGCATAAGCAGCATCAAGTACATTTTAAGGGAAGTTGGGGAATCAAACATTGTTCTCCTGACACACAACGACAATCTCGCCACGAGGTGAGCAAGTGTGGTACAAGATCTCCTAACATAAGTAACTTGAACATAATCAAACTCATTGATCATAATTGGAATGTCATGGATAATATGACCAACCAGAGACAAATTAGGATTATTACATTTAATCCTTTAAAACATGTTTTGAGCATCACCTTCTAATATACAACGACTAACACTAAAGTATGTTGCAAACGAGAGAGCTTTGAAGAAGGTCAACAAGCATTCTACATTATCTACACTAAGAGTTTCTGTCTCCACTTGGCCCATATGATTTCTTAAAATCATTTCAATATACTGGTGCCTTTTCGCTGTAAGTATCATACATTGAACTTCATGAGATACTTATGTGAGACTAATCATTTATGTTGTTTGGAATACAATGCTTTCCTCGCGTTATATATATATATATATATATATATCTCTCTCTCTCTCTCTCTCTCTCTCTAAAAATTCATTGACATATTCCTTTTAGTTTCTCTTCTCTTACCTTCAAAAATTTTCTCATTTCTATATCACCATATCATCCATGAGGTTAAAGCTATTGTCTTGATGACTTGTTTATCTCTAGTTTGTATAAGACAGTCAAACCAATGCTCAAAGTTTGGGGCTTGATCTTGCTAACTAAATTATGGAGATCTATCAGATGCTGCAGAAGTATAGTGTTTGTTCATTTTTGGATCATAGTTGCGTCTCTCGCACCCAAAAACCTTTGACTCGTAGTATAATTAATAAAAAAATATTTTTCATAATAAATATTTTCATCAAAATTAACTAACTAATTTTGTAAATTAATAGAAAATAATAACGTTTATTATACTATATAATAAAGCATGAAACTTAAATCATAATACCAACGAACATAAACCCTAAACCTAGAAATTCTAATTCTTAAAAGAATTCCGAATTATAAAATTAAACCCAAACTCTAAACCCTAACCAAATTATAAATCCCATCCTCGAATTTTAAACTCAAAGTGAACTTAAACATAAATTTCAACTAAAATTCTTAAATCCTATATGTGCGCGAGTGCGTTTAATTTGAAAATTGCCTCAAAATTTGTTAATAGATAGACACTTATTTTAGGGTATGTGGAATTGAAAAAAATATATATTCTAGGAATAATGCATGATTCATGGAAAAAATGGCTTATTATAGCTTTCTCTATTTTTATGTTCATAAAAAATATAACAATAAAAATTTTAAAAAAAAAAGATGATCAATAAAAAATTAAAATTTAAAATTTAGTAAATCATTTATTAAATTACAATAATATCATGAGAAAAAAATTGATTACTATTAAAATCTATCAATCGAAACAAACTCATATTTTAATTATTTTGTGACTCAAAGAATTTACATAAGGATAAAATTAATACAATTTGTTAATTAGTTAAAATTGTCTTTAAAGAATACTTGGTATGTAAATTATATCGTCTCTTACCATATGAATGAATTTCATAACCTTTCTCCTATAGTCACACATTTTTAACACATGTGAAATTTATAGAAGTAAAACAAAAAGTGGAAAACAATAAAGGGAATAAAGGATTTGGAGCCATAAAATTACCGTTTTTTCCCCTCCTCAAATGAATGCAGCAAAGGAAATGTAAAGCCATATAGAAAGTGAATATGAAATTTATTTAATTAAAAAAAAAATACGTGCATCTGATGATGAATAGCAGTGCAAGTTGGAATACAGCTCATTCATGCGGGTAAAAAAATTATTGGTTTATGGTTTGAATTTTATCAAATTATATTTTTCATAATATGAATTGTTTTCTTTTTCAAATTCACGCGTGGGCTAGAATTTTATTTTATTTTTTAATTTGGGACTCGAGAAAACAATATTATTGATTAATAAAAAATAACAAATAAAAGGACATATAATGATGGGCTTCGAGCATTTGCTGGTGGGGCAGTTGTGCATCAATTGTTAGATAAGTTGTAGGACCAAATAAATAATAATCTAGAGACATCATTTAAGAGGTGACAAATGATTCATAAGTGAAAATATATAGTTTAAATTAATTTAATTGAATTATAATTTTGTCACCATGCTTATGTTCATTAATGGCATGCAGCCTGTTGGCCAAAAAATTCAAACCCCCACCTTTTCCTCAATGCTCTAAATATATGATATTTCATCGTTGTAATTTGTTTTTTAAATAATTCAAACGAGAGCCAGATAATTTTTTCATCTTTTGTGGACCTTTAAATAATTTCTCCGTTATTCCAAATAAAACGTGACATACATTTTTTTCTTCATAATTAGTTATCAATGGCTAATATGATTTATTGAAAGAATAACAATCACTTATAAAATTACTGTGTGCGTGTGTGTATTTATATAGAAGCATGCAGACATGCATATTGAAATATTTGACCGAATTGCTTCATTAATGCCTATAATGAAACGAATTACTTTATTAATGCAGATAATAAAACGAACGGATCAAGGATGTACATTTTCTGTAACCAATATTAATTAATCAATTTTCTCATAAATATTTTATGTTTGCATCACCTACGTGACAATCTAAATCAGTAAAATTATTGTTATATTTAAAAGATCTGATCTTGATAATAGTTTCTTAATTATTTGTGATAGTGAGTATATGGGGAGATCTAAGCAAATATAAGAAGAGATTTCAATTATCAAATGAAGGAAAAATTGACCCTATCTATGTGGAATGTCACCTCTAAGGATTTGGAGGTATGCAAAATCTGTGATTGAAAGGAAAGTCAATTCAGTGTTACGTGAAACTTCTATGAATTGAAATTGAAGAGTTAATTGAGTCAACAATATCCTACTAAATTTGAAAAATTGACATTTCATAGAATGCTTGAAGGAATTTCGACTTATACAAAGGAATTTAGAAATGATATATTGAAAATTTGAGAGTGAGTGTGCTTGAATTGCTGAAGTCTTGAATTGTGACTATTGACCAGCTGGGCGAGCTTGAGTGCTAAATCTATGTGTTGTTGAAGTGTCATTTATGTTGCATTCTTTTACTGATATTGAGTCCTAAAGTTTTTTATTTCTTGTAAATATTTACGTTGACAAAAAAATGAGAATTTTGTAGTATTAGATCTTTATTTTAATAAAGAGAACCTGTTATACAATTTTACCTAGTCAAAAATTTGAGTTGTGGGAAAGTGGAATAACCCAAGTAAAATTAAAGTCAAATTATGTCGGTACGGTGCTAAACTCAATTGATTTCTAATAGACTTATTTCTATTAAATAAGGCTCTAAGGGATAAGTGTGATTATACAACACAGTGCAAACATTTCTAATATTCGTCTCTTTGTAATGGTTTCATTTATTGAGTGATTGTGTTGTTGAGAGTTGAATAAATTTTAAATCATTCTATACTTACAAATTGCATAATATTTCTACTACATACTTTAGTATTGTTTCTGTGTTACAACACATATACAACACTACTGGGCGTGCATACCGTCACTTTATTTAAAAGGCTTACAAATTTTAGTGCGTTTTGATAGCCCATAATCTTCATTCTATGTTTTTTTTTCATAAAAAAATCATGCCCAAAAAATGTATCTGATCCTAAAAATTTATTTCCCAATTGATATAATTCATAAATTAAAGTGACAGAGGTGGCCCACAAATATCAGGCCGCCTCAAAAGCCACCGGTCGTGATGCAAAACAAATTAACGGCTGAAATGATTACTGCCCCCAGCACCCCACGATGAGATGTAACATCCTTCAGGAAATTGGACCCACAAATGTGCGACACCGTTTAACATTGTCTATGACTCTATGCCATTATTTGGACACTTACTTGTAATTTCATCCCAAATTATTGGACACTTACTTGTAATTTCATCCCCATCCCAAATGAATGATGATCCCCTGTCCAATGAGCTTAAGGTCTTTCTTCACTGTTCGAGAGGTGGGACACAAGATAAATTTCTTGAGTTCAAATAAAATAAAAAGAAATAAATGAGAATATATGAATGTGTCCGTTTCCATATTTTCAACCTTCCAACGTCTCATTAAATTTTACACTAATACAAATATTAGTTAAAAAAATTTCATTCAGATTTAACTTTAAAATATTATTCACTTACATGTATAATTAATTAATTAATTATTTTTTAATAATTACACTTGTTTACAATTAAATTAGTACTTTTATACACATATAAACTCACAGTTATATATTTTTACTTTAAAATCTAATAATTATCTCTGTGTAATATCACATTATCTAATAATAATAATAATAATAATTATTATTATTATTATATATTCAAATAAATTAAAATTTCAAAATATCAAAATTTTATGATTAAATGAACTATCCATTTTAACGTAATTCTTACCAAACATTGTCTACCATCAAAACCTTTGTCCCAATTACATAGCCAATAAGGCTTATGAAGAAGCAAATCTTATGAGGTATTTAGGCGTGAAATTTCATCATTATTGTTATTTTAAGTTAATTTTTTTTGTTATCTTTTTCTTGTCCTTTTCTTTTAACTTATTATTTTTATTTGTGTTTTGTCTCAAAATTTATCTCTTTTAAAATTATTTTAATCTTTCTTCATTTTGTTATCTTAAATATATTTATATGTTTAATTTTAAATAATTTTATTTAAATTATTCGAAATAAAATAACATTTTAATTCATAAATAAATTGGTATGTGCATAAAATATGCAGCTTTGATACTAGTTTAGAAAACACGGCATGCAAGTCTTGTTGTAGTTTCTCAAAAGGGCGATTAAATTTGGTTAGATTATTCAAAATAATTTATAAGACGTGTAAAAACTTCTAAAATGTTGCAGAGCACGTAGTTTTTGTAAAATCCTTAGAGGAGAAGTTTATAATATCTAGAAATAAGATATGGTTAAGATCTTATATAATTAGCTTAATAAAAAGATAGAATTTTAACTTATTTTGAAATTTACAAAAATTATATTTGACCTTATTTCGAAAGTTACACGATCTTCCCTTTTTTAATTTTGTATTTCCAAAACCTATTTTTGAAATAATATTTAATGACTCATAAGCTTCAAGGATATTTTATGAAACAAAAATGCATCTAACTTCTTTTTGTCTAACTGAGAATTTCCTAACATATATATATATATATATATATATATATCATGATTTTGCTGTCCAATTCATCACAATTTTTCCCACAGCAATATATTATCAATTTCTCCTTAGAAAAAATTTAAAAGAAAATCATCAACGTTATCATCGTCTTGTCAACTTCCAAATTAATAAGTAAAATCCTAATTATCTTCACGATGTGGTTGAAGTAAGTCCATAACCAACGGCCAAGGCCCAAAATTACAAACACACACACATAATTTTTTCAAGAAGCAAAATAATTAAATATTGGAATTATGATAATTTGATGAGGGTGTTGGGAATGGTGGTTGTCAACATTACAGGCAAGCTGCAGTGTCTTTTTGGTAGTCAACCCCCCCCCCCCGCCCCCGGTCCACTGAAGAAATAAATTGAACAATGACATTAATCCATAACTATGACCAACACTATTCCATCCTCGATTCATGTGTGCATATAACATTTTCATGTTCCACAACATAACTGTGCACTGTGGTCCCTTCTAATTTCTCTCTTCATCTTCCTGCTGTTGCTCCACAACTTGTGAATGTGAATGTGAATGTTAGGGAGAACATGTGTATTATATTTGGTTGGTGATGAAAATAATTGAATATTTTAATTTTTTTGAATTTTTGTATTTATATGTATACATATATATAATATATAATAATAATTTGATGATGTAATGGTATATAAAAATAATGATTGATTTTTAATTATCGTATAAATATGTAGAAATGTGAGTGTATGCGTATCTATGTAGATATTAATTTGCTTTTGAATTGATTTCATGATTGAATTTTGAATGTATGCGTGTGTATATAAGAGAGGAAATTGGCTAAATTTGAATTTAAATGAAAATTTTATTAGGAGGTATGTTTGAATTGTACACATTTTGATAAGAAAAAAACCCTTCATGGAAAGGAGTATTTGTTTTTTATGTTTGATTATTTTTAGGGTGAATGGTATTTTATATACCCATGGTTTATTACCGGATTTTTGCTTGCTGAATTTTATGCTCACAATCCATTTCTTGGTAGATAATTAATGCACAGAAACGAAGATTACGTTATAACGTTAATCCTCTTTTACCTTCACTTTACCCCACCAAATGTGTAATTATTATGTATTTGGCAATATTTGGTATCTGAATTTTATTTACTTAAAAATATCCTCTTTTCCCTCATTTAAAATCATGATAGTGTTTTGTGACTCACATTTTGGCATTTCCCTTTTTTCCGCCTTCATTAAGACCCTAACATATCCTTAAAAAATAATTTTGGCAATATATAATGCTATGTATATCCTACTTTTCAAGTTTCAAAATTTTGATCCCCTGACAAGTATTATTAATGTCTCCAACATGAATCAGTAAACCCAAGAAAGTAAATTCTAAAAAGCAAAACCCTTTTCATTTGATCCATCAACATCTCTTAAAAGTTTGTCTACTAATGTAGAGGAAATTTTCTCAGGTAACAAAGAGCATTGTTTCACCACATGGCCATGACCAGTCTGTGAAGGCATTTCATATTTTATATATATATATATATATATCTCCAAACGCAAAATTAATTATATTATATTGCATTACACCCTCTTGGCTTCAGTACTTCCATGCCCTTTTAGACTCTCTCTTAATTCATTTATGACAAAAAACCGTGATGTCTATTTATTATTCATCAGTGAAACAATGTCAGGTTTGTACTGATACATCATTACCAAAAAGCACAATTTGATGTTCAGAAGGTGTGTAAGCAAATTACACAACTAGTAGTACGTATGGCTGTGTTCATTTTGTCAGTGGCAATTCTTTCCCTCAAGAAGTGAATAAAAACGTACTCGTTGCAATCGTGTACCCTTTGAATCTTCTCAGCTAACTCGAATTAATTATAAACACGGGAAAATTATTTTATTTTCCGAAAATTTACTGTACTTCTGAACAAGAATAAACAAAGATACAAGATAAATTTATCTTCTAATTAATTCACAACAAATATGTTTCCTACATATGTCAGGAATTAATCAAATTTTTTCAAAGAGGCTATCTTTTTCATCGCTACATGTCATTTATGAAAAAAAGGAGATTCTAGGTTGCCAAACCCTACAACTACAACATCCTTCATCTTGGCACATCAGATAGCTTTTTATTCTGTTATGGCACAACATAATTAAATACATTTAAGCTGAAGTAGCTGTCAAATAATTTGATGCCTTACAACCTTTTGAGGCCACTAAGGTCACTAACTAAACGATCAAATTTATGCACTTGCTACTAATTTCAGTACGGCTCAGAAACACACTGTAAGGACAAGAGGAAGATTAACCTTTTCTCTATTAAAACACATATTATTGCGTGCTCATCTTTCACTACTTCAACTTTCTGGTTAACTTAATAAAAGTCTCAAAAGCTTAAGCATACAAATGAATGATAAGTTTGTGCTTGCATTATTATATGCTTAAAGTTTGGTGAAAGTGAAGTGAGGAAGTGAAGAGGGAATTCATGAGGGCGACCTTTTATTTTATTTTTTCTTATCTCCTTTCATTATCCCTTCTCCCTGGCTCTCTCTATTGTCTGCTCTCAAAAGACTGTTCCTGAGATTCCTTGAAGCAGATTTAAGAACTACACATCAATCTGCACGAAGATCAACACGTTCAGCAAAGATTTAGTTTAATTTCTCTATCTCACTTCCAGCGAAAAGGATGGCTCCAGGACTCGGTTAATTCAATTATATCTGAACCTTATATCTTTCTCTCACAGGTACGTGCTTGTCTGCAACAACCTGCAGAGTCTCAGGAGGAAGAAAGATCCAATAGGTTAAATTTGGTACTACAAAGTCTCTGTAAATTATATGTTATGTCCTCTATCATGGCCAATAAAATAATTCTGCTAACTTTTTAATGTCCTGTGGAGCAGATTTAAGAGTACTAGTGATGGTCACAAGCAAGGTTTTGTTGTCAAACTTCTGCGCACAAGTAAATTAACTGCTGCAGGATTGTTTCAATATTGGAAAGGAGAAGAAAAACTGACCCCAAAGTAAGGGATTTTGAGTTTCTGTTAGAACCTTAAGATTTAGGTTCTTGTACAAATTCATGTCCCAAAGCTTTCACCAAGGTCTCTACAGCTTTTCAAATGCTTACGAAAGATCTGTGACGTCAAAGCAGCAAGGGGACTGGATGATAAGAGAGCAAGAGTTTGAGCCCTTACCCCAAGCGCAAGCTGATATAGCCGGCGGGCAGTACGACACCGGCGGGATGTTGACCGAGATTATCAGCTTGCCGTGGCGAAAGTCCGGCGCGGATGTCTTGGATGATCAGATCCAGACGAGATATAATCGGTGGCTTCAAAAACAGCAGATGTCTGCAGCAGCAGTAAATGGTGATGCTGCAGACGAGGTGAGTGTTTCAGAAGCTGGAAAGTAATTGCAATCATATCTATGGCGTGTAATCGTGGAATGTTCTCATGCAGTCTTGGTTTCATCAATTTTCTGTGCAGATTCCTCTGATCAATCCACAAATCAAAGCTCCCAACTCCACAGACTCTCAGCTTCATGGGTTTCACTTAATTAGTCCTGTGCAGGAATCCAACATGGCGACCTCATCCCAGTTCGCCTGGTTTGCCGGGGGCAGAGGTAGAAACGACGGTACTGTGAGAACTGGAAGGGTCTTGGAGGAGCAAGGCCTTTCCTTGTCACTGTCTTCGTCTTTAAGAAACCTGGAAGCCAGCAAATTAGGGAAAATAAGCATGGGACATGGCGAATTATATTTCCAGGAACAAGGAATAGGGCCTTCTAACAGTCTTCCCTATGGACTGAAAGATGTTGGGTCTTATCAGTCTCAATGGCATCCTCCAAGACTAGTATCATCAGATCACGAGAACCAGGTGCATCGTATGGGCTATGTTGAGTCTGCGAGAAGTGTGAATTTGCTGAGGAGCTCGAGGTACTTGAAGGCCGCGCAGGAGTTGTTGGAAGAACTCTGCTGTGTTGGGAAAGGGCTGCTGCAGAATCAGAGTTTCAACAGTCAAGATAGAAACCCTAATTCTTCAATTCAAGACGGTGGCAGGGGTGCGGTTGGACCGTCATCCTCGAAGGATCCCCATCCCTTGTCTCCTGCAGAAAGGACTGACTACCAGAGGAGAAAAAATAGGCTATTGTCAATGCTTGAAGAGGTCTCTCTCTCTCTCTCTCTCTCTCTCTCTCTCTGTGTACATACGTTTTATACATTACATGAAAAAGACAACCCAACAAAATACTGAATAGAAATCAATGGAGAAGCCTGTTTCCTAATATGATATATCTAACTAAACAAACCTGGCACTAGTTTTGAATATTAGAATGTTTGGAGCTGATTCTTTAATATTAAACTGATTGTAATCATTATGTAAAGCCATCATGTTAAGTGTACATTTTTTCCGTGTTCTTTAAGCATGACAGGCCTCAGTTGGGCGTACATGTCCATGTAAGAAAGACATGCCTCTATTACAGGTCGTAAGGATGGAATTTAATTAATAGGACGGCTGCTGCTTTCAACTTGCTGATCAGATTACGAAATGTTGCATAAATTTAGCTGCTCGAGGAAGATGATTCTTGATCAGCCTCCAGTTGGGGACCATTTCCTTTTGATTATTTGTTAATCTTGAATCTTACAGCTTTTTAGATAAGGAATATAGTGGTGAATTATAGGAAGAATAATGAACTGGTTTTTTAATCAGTTCAGGCTTTTGTTAAAAGCAGGAAAAGGTCATCACAAAACAAATGCAATTAAGTACATTAGCAGCACTGCTTTGAAGCTTTAACAGATTGGCACTGATGTCTGTATGCATATATTATACTCCATAAGGTCAATTGCCTGATACTGAACACAATTTGTTTTCTCTTCTCACGCAATCAATGCATAATAAAGCCAATGTCACAACTTTATTTGGACATTCCTTCTGCCGGAAAAGCTTGACGCATTGCAGATTTTTAGGCATCTGCTCAGTTAGTGCTGCTCATGTTGTTCTTCCATTAATTAATAATTAGGCCTTTCCTGCATTAAAATATGCTTCTTCTCTAACAGGTGGATGCAAGATACTTGAGGTACTGTGAGCAAATGCAGGCAATGGTGAGTTCATTTGACTCAATAGCGGGTCACGGGGCGGCAGGGCCGTACACGGGGCTGGCCAAGAAGGCGATGTCCCGGCATTTCCGATGCATGAAGGATGCCATAGCTGGCGAGCTGAGGGCCTGCTGTGAGGCTCTAGGGGAGAAGGATGGGACAGGGGGCATTGGATTGACCAAAGGGGAGACTCCAAAGCTGAAGGTGCTTGATCAAAAGTATAGGCAGCAGAAAGCCAATCACCATCACATGGGAATGCTGGAACCTGAATCCTGGAGGCCGCAGAGGGGATTGCCTGAGCGCTCTGTCAACATATTGAGAGCCTGGCTCTTTGAGCATTTTCTTCATCCGTATATACTCTCTCCCTCTCTCTCTCTATCTTTCTCTCTTACTCAGAGGCACACAAGAAAACAAACACGCGCATTATATACATAAAGTGCAAAATGTCTGCTAGGATAGCAAATCTTGGTTTCTTATACCGTGGGGCATATAAGAAACTGGTATCTATATCATCTGTGGGAAGGTAAAATTCACTACCTCAGTGATTATTTTACTGTGGGGTTGTTGGAAAATTAAACTTGATTCATGAATATTTGAAAAAGAATTTAAATATATGCATGTGTGGATTGTTTGTGTGCATGAATGATATTAAACTGTGTTCATATATTAGTTTCTTAGTTACATGTATATAAGAAAAACAGGAAGTATACAATTTAATGTTGGTATATATATCACGTTATGTGCATGTCAGATGAGCCGTATTAATATTTATATATTGTAATTGTATTAGTTGAAGTCATTTAAAATAAGGAAGTCTATTATATAAAACGACATCCTCTTCTACTCTTCTACTCTTCGTAATACTCTAACATAATCATTGTAATCATGTGATATATATATGGTTTTTTTCAACAAAGGGGTTGTGATGGGGAATTTATAACGAAGGAATCCCATTCAAGTTGATTTGCATGAAAGCCTGCTATTGGCGTGATCATTGTTGGTTATTGTCTTAGATAAATGAGAAAGTATAGTTGAGAAGAAATGTGAAAGATTGTTCTTGTCTCAGGTATCCGAGTGAAGCAGACAAACATTTGCTGTCCCGGCAGACTGGTTTATCCAAAAATCAGGTACCCGTTACATGTCTTTTGCTATCAAAATCGATTCGCCGTATCTGTTGAAAGGGATCACTCATTCTTACCTTCGGTTTGTGTGAAATTAATGTTTGTACGTGTGCGTGGGCGTGGCATGCGAAAAGAGGGACTTGATCATATTTTCTTTTGGTTAAATTAAAGTGGGACTTGATTATGATTCATGCATGTTATATTTTTAGTTCGCGGGGTTGAGTATTTGTTTATACTAACACTATAGCTATCCATTCCACAATTACGGATTTAATTAAAGTTACTATCTTTTGGAGAGGTTAAGCACTTGGTGACTTTATTATAGTGACAATATAAAGTGTCCCCCTAGAAGTCAGGACTATATACACAAAACAAAACTCTCTCACCTCGAAAAAGTTATAGAGATTTCCCTTGCACTGACTTGGAACATTATAGAAACGACACAATTGTTAGTCAAAGTATACTTGAAGAAAGGTTACTGTAACTTTTCAAAAGTGAGGATATAACCCTAATGTTATGAGAGGATGTTGTAATTTTCATTTTATTATATTATAAAGTAAATGAAAATTAGAGTTTGGAAAATGAGACATTTATTTCTCTTTATTTCTGAAATAAATATTTTCTGATATTGTCGAAAAAAAATGGAAATATAGAGGCACTTTTCCTAATCCCATAAATCCAATATGGTATATACATTTGCCTCTGTGAGAAAATCATATATTTATGAGAAAAGCTCATGCACGAAATTATATTTCATTGTGCGCTCTTCATTAATTATCTGAGATAAACATGCTGTTTAACTCGAGAAATATGTATACTATACATAATGGCTCTAATGTTGCACTTAAAAAATGTAAATATGCATTCTTTTATAAAATATTAGAAGCATCAGTACTACATTGTCAGTATTACTATAAAATCGGAGTGTAAATTTTAATTTTATGCTATAATAAAGAATTCAGCTTTTCACTTTGCTCAATTCAATAATAATAATACACGCCTGTGTTATATTACTTCATTTTGGAAGAATTGGGTCATGTATATTTCTGTTATTCACATTAAAACAAATGTATGCTCATCTCAATTCTTTATTATTTTAACAAATTCCAGTTATTCAAATAAAATCTTTTTATAGAAAGTAATTAATCAAATTGAATCTGCGGGAGATAATAATTAATTAAAAATTAAAAGGGTCGTATATATTATATTATACGGCACATCCACACACTTATGTATAGATACTATTAGGTTTGCATATTTGCTTCATTGTGGGTTTGCTTTTCTGATGGACAAGTTGTCTCCTGCGCATCCCCCTCTCCCAAGTAATCATTAGCAAATTTCAGGCTGCATAACTTGTTTGCTGCTGATTATCATAATTAAAAAAGATAAACAAATAGCACAAAAGATGTACTCTAAAGTGATAAAAAATTTGAGGGTTTCCTGCGGGCAAGAAAAGCATTCTGACTTTCACCGTATATGATCCACTTCCATGAACTGGTTTGATTGCATTAAATAATGAATGACCTAAATTCAGTGCTGCGGAAAATTTATTGCATATCACTGGTCCTTCCTCTGTCCCCCAACTTCACAGTTAATACACTCATATATATATAAATATATATATCACACTGTCCCAGGTATGCAACTGGTTTATAAATGCTAGGGTTCGCCTGTGGAAGCCCATGGTGGAAGAAATGTACAAGCAGGAGCTTCAAGACGACGTACAAGTGGAAGCAGCAGGTGAGGAAGAGACCAGTGGACCGAAACCAGACAATAACATGCCCACTGCCGCTGCACAGGTCCCGATTTCTTTACCAGTGAAGGGATCAGAAGAAATCATCAATGCAGCAGAAAAGGACCCTACGTCAAAAAACACCCGTATTGTCGCTTACAGGCAGGGAAAACATGCGGTGGCGCCCTCCCCCGCCTTGGCGTACCATGACGTGCTGGCGACGGAGTATCGGCGTTTCATGACGGATCCCGAGGTGGCTGAATTTGGATTAGTTGGTGGAGGTGGGAATGGGAGTCAGGCTGCCGCTGCTGCTGCCGGAGAAGTGTCCCTTACTCTGGGACTCAGGCAGGAAAATGTTCCGAGGATTGGTCAACTCTCCATTAGAGACTTTGAAGCTTATTAATCACTCTTAATGATGATTAAAGAGTTAAAAGCACAAGGATTAATTAAGCTGAGTATGTAGGCTATGCCAATGTTTCAAGTATGATGGATTACGTAGTTTGCTGTTGTGATAATTTGGACATGTTATCCATGTACATATACACTTAGTACGTACGTATGCTATATTATTTACTCTTATAACTGGAAATTAAATTAAATAAAAAATACATTGTTTGGAAAATTTTATTTAGTTATGGAATGAACAAAATGGTCTATATGGATGTATGGTTTGGAAGTGTGTAATAATTGTGGCAATTTTTTATAATTTTTTTCAAAAAAAAATTAAAATAAAATAATTAAATATTAAACAATTTTGGGAAAAAATGGAGCCGAGGCAATTTGGATGACACGACGTCGTTGAGACTGACAAATTTTGCTCTCTTTGCGCATGCACGGACGATCAGCAACTGAGCAATCCATGGCTTCTTCAATTCAATGTAGAACAGCAGCGTGACAATTTCCGTTTCGGATGACGGTCCCGACGACCTCTTCAATGTAGGCCGGTTCGGATCCGCCGTTAGCGCGAGAAACCTGGTCTGTTTTGCTCATTTTAGTTATCTGTCAGCACACTTAAACGTATAGAACTGAAAGCAATGGCTTCTATCTGGATGGGGTAATTCTGTTGTCTATTTCCGGGGAGATGATTATTGCTATTTGTGTTACGTGATTTCATTTTATGTGAGTTACTTGATTGACATTATGAAACTTCTTATACAGTCTTATATTTTTGCGAGTTCAATGAAGAAACTGCTGCCCAAACTAATGCTTCTGCAACTTGAAAGCTACGTCTTGGCTTGGTTTCTGGAATGAGGGAGGGATGAGGATCCGTTTACTCGTTACTGTCAATAAAATTCCTTGTAGGAAAAATCTGGATCGGGATTTAATGCTAGGAAGAACGCCGGGAACTTTTGCTCTTTTTCCCTTGCCCAACATACATTGCACAACCAGTTGAAGAAGCAATCTGCACTATGGTCATGGATGCCTAATTGCAAAAGATAATTGACCATACATCATTGTGTGATTTTCGACAAATATTGTATTTTTCAGCTACTAATTGTCTATAGTTTCTGATTCCAAGGACAATTTGTTAGTTTATGATCCCCTTTTCTGGATTACATCAGCGTGTTTGAAGCTCCTGCCTCCAGAAGAACTTGAACTTTTAGAAGTCCCCAATGATGTGGACTCTGGAAGTTCAATTAAAGAGTAAGTGTATGCCATGGAGACTGACAGAGCCAGTAAAGAAGGAAAGTTTAACTTATCAGTATATTTAAACGGTTCGAGGTTTTATTTGTTCACATGAAACCAAACTCTTGAGCAGAGAGAGCAAAGTTGTAAGGTAATAACACTATTGTGCTTTTACTTTTTTAATAATTTTAATTCTTAATTTGCGGCATGTTTATCTACTCTAAAATTGGTTTAATGTGTATTTTCAATTGGTGAGATAACAGATGATGCTCCCTGCTTCTGTACTGTGATATATGCATTAACTACTATTACCCAATACTATTAGTTCAAAAATAATGTGGCATGAATCTAATAATATGATAGTGTACTGAAAGAGCTAAGTTCTGTTTTGGTTTCTACAGTGTTTAAGGTTTCTACTGAAGACAAGAGCTGCATCGAGACTTGCGAAAATGTGGTTTCTACCTGTGCATTTGGTGGTGGAAATGATCTTCTTCAAACTATAGGAATGTTAGAGGGCATCAAATCAGAAAGTCATCATCCTATACGCAGAAAGCTTGTAGTAGGTTATAATATTTTATATGTATGTATTAACAGATGTGTTTGTGGTGTTGAAACTGTGATGAAACTACTATTTCAGCACAAGAAACACAGGGGAGCAAAGTTGATGACAATCATTTTATTGGGAAATGGTGCATCATAATTGTTAGAAATTTGCCTTTCAAAGATCAAAGTTTGAGCTGTTAAATGCCAAAGGTATGAAACTCTTAGACTCCTCTCATTTATGGATTTTGCAATTCATTATTATATTATGTGTCGACAAGAATAACTCCTAACGGGCTACCAGCTAGTCCATATGTGAAACAGAATTTGAGAGCTATGTGCATCTTAATATATGCATGTCAGTGTTTCTAATTTTCTGTATAACATACATTTTGATCTCTTAGCACAATTGGTCTAGCCTATGGCATCACTAACTGAAGTTTCCTACTGATTCATTCAAGGCTGAGCTTAAGTGCACATAATCTGGGATGTCATTCTCATGATTAACGAAGAAATGTTTCCTTTGGTTTCCTCCTTTGAACCACACCAATAACATAGTATTTGAGTAATTTGTGGCTCAGTGGTGTAAATGTTATCTGCTTGTGTTCACATTTTAAATAGTTCGATACTTATTCAATCTTCATCCTATGTGTGCTTCTGCTTTCTGAGAATTATTACCTGTTTGCGGCAGATGCTTCCCCATCGTCTTTTTCCAAATGCTAGATGTTCCATTGGGGTGGACTTTAAATCTCAATTTAGAAGAGATCCCCTGAGTGTGTTGGAGGCCTTACTTGGGCATTCAAATTATGAACTTGCAATTTCAGAACAAGGGGCCTGCATTAATGTATATGCAAGGCAAAGGCCGTTGTCAAGAAAAATAAGGCCAGTCTAGAGGAAGTCAAGGTTCAATTGACACAATATTGCCAGAACGGTCTCCCAGAGGATAAGAGGTTTACTCGCAAGAAAGGTACGCTTGTGTTTCCTACTGTCATCTGTCTCACAACCATCTGAACAAACTGTGATGATTTCAGGAATCACTTGAGCACAAGTGTTCAAAATTTATGAACCTAAATAAATTTTTTAATATTTATTATTTGGATAAAATCAACGCTCTCCCTGAAAAGAGTGTGAAGTAGCAGCTTTATGCATCGCAATGATGTTTGTGTCTGCAAAATGTTGATATAATGATTGTAATATTTGTATTCTTGCATGTTTTTTTTAAAAAAAAAATTGAGTCCTTTCCAACGTTCACAAAATGAGACTATATCCTATCCTTGCATTTTGCGAAAAAATGCAAGATGACATGATAAGTTTCTGATTGTTTTGGTGCAGCTCTAGTTGAAGCTTCCACAATAATGAGGAAGCACACTCCAATGATGAATTTGTTCACGTGCCATTGGTTTAATGAGGTGGTTCGGTTCATTCCGCGTGATCAACTAAGCTTTCCATATGTTCTCTGGCAACTCAAATGGTTGAAACACATCAATATGTTCAGTCTACACCCGAAAGGATCTTGTGGATAGTATGGGCCACTTATGCAAGGCAAGTCCTCTAACAGATTGGTTTATTTCATTTTGTTCCTGGTATATGTAGTGGCTTGATCTGGCTTTTGCATTTATATCTTGAAATGCTGCTGAAGCCAGCTGCCATAATCTCATTATTGATCGACCAGAATGTACTTACCACTGCAAATTTATCCCCCATTGAATGACAAACTCTTCGTTGTTCAGATCTCAGGGCACCATCAGTAAAGCAGTTGCATCAGCAAGCAGGAGTTTTTTTGTTGTGTCTTGTGGTGTTATTTCAAACATTTTTTCGCCTTCTCATCAATGTGTGGTGTGGGGTAGGCTGTGGAGGTGAACCTTTTTTAAATTGTTTAGATTATTATTCATGCTGATATAGTGACTTTACTGCAGGGCAAGGTAATTTTATTATTTGATTCTTACCTATGGCAGTATTATACCCTTTCTGTCCAGTTCATGAATGAAGGAATGATTTTGAGAGGATTAGGTGAATCTCCACATGGTGGATTAGGTTGCCTGAACCTCCAGACAAGAACAAACACACTCAAAAGAAATTGTATTAAAGGAACCCCTGAAAGATTACAATCTATAATCTTTGAAACAGCCCCTTAGATTGACTAATAATAATGCTGTGCAGGATCATCTATTGCTCTGCAGTTCTTTTGGCCACAGCTGCTGTTATACTTCTGGCCTTGTTCTCCCCATTGCCCTACAGAAAGAACCGCCCAAATCCCCGGCTGGCCTTGTCCTTCTACATTCAACAACCTCAAGTGGGCAGGTCTGCCATGCATCGGGCAGTGGCTCCACCCAATGCTGGGGCCTTGATCTTCCACCATTCGCTCACGGAGGGACCAGAGAACACATCCCGAGTGGTGGGGAAGGCACAAGGGTTCATAATCCCAGTTGAAAGCTTCGCACATTCGGCTTTCAACATCATATATCTAACATTTCAGACACACAAGTATTCAGGCAGCATCAGTGTTGATGCCAAGAATTTGCAGCATAAGGACAAGGAAGAGATGGCTGTGGTGGGTGGCACAGAGTCCTTTGCTTTTGCCCGTGGCCATGCTGTGTTTGCAAAAACAGAGGGACGAACTTCTAATTTGGAAGCAACTTATCATATAAAATTGCACTTGAAGTTCCCTAATAGATCCCAAATAATTCCGGGATGAGCAGGAAATTGTTGGGCATCGTATTTTTTTTCCTTAATTTTTCTTCTTTTTGATAGTGTATGAGATCACTTTTGCTTCATCTACCTTTGTTGTATGTATTACATCATAAGGATCCTTAAATAACATTTGCGGGGCATATGGTCGTTTTTCTTTCTTGTTTAGCTAAGCATATGAATTAGTTAACAAGGAATGGCACTGATAATGAAATGAATTGATACTTCAAAAGGAGAGAGGACATCTTTTTGAAATATATGATATTGTTTTTGTTTGAACATTCAATGACGTATAAATTTAATACATAACGCCTTTGTCCTGAACTTCAGCATCTTGCAGATTGTGCCCAAATGAATTTTTTTTCTCTTACAAGTATTTTCCTTTTCTAATGATAAAAAAAGAAAGGCTGAAAAACATTCTAAAATGTTTTTATCTTTAAACTTTTTTTTTATATTAATGAGAGAGAGAGAGAGAGAGAGAGAGAGAGAGAGAGATGACTAATAAGGCAAAGTATAGAACTCCGCTGCAAGAATCTCATACATTTGAATTCACAGAAGAATTAGGCAGATAATAAAAAATAATAGAACAGAAAAAATGAACTGCCAATTTGATGTTACCATAGTAGTATTTTATTATCAATTTTCTAGAACATTTTCTTTAATATAAAAAACAATTGATATGTTTATTTTCAAATTTTAAACTCTAAAAATAAGTATTCAATCATTATATTTTTTAGATTTTATATATTCTTTCTTATTTTTATATAATTTTTAAAATAAAAATATATAAAAATACGTATCAAAATTTGAAAACAAATAAATTCTCGTATGGGAGATTAATAAACTAAATCGGAACTAGAATTTTTATAATTAACGAAAGCTCATCTTACAAACAAATCACGAGCGTGTGATTTGAGTTCCTTTACGTCATTATGAGGTCAAGATTTTAACTCCAAAGGCTATGTTTGTTTCCTTTTTAATATAATTTATCACCATTTAAAAATCTTACAATTAAATATTTTATTATATAAATTTTATTTAAATTTAAACTCAAAAATTCTCATCTTTAATTTTTTCAATCATTATATCTATTCACAGTCAAAATAATACTTGTCTCTATAATTTTTTTACTCATACTTATTTTTTATTATCTTATAAATTTATATATTATCACATTAGTCTATTATTAGTACATATTAAATTTACACAAAAATAATTTTCTACTTATTTAAATCTTACAAATAAAAAATAATTCATTCCATTCAAATGATCCTCTCGCCATAGCCTTTGAATGGTTGTGTCGCGGTAGAGAGAGAGACTGCTATTTTTATTCTCGTTGATGGAATAAAGACATGTTAAATTAGAATTATTTTACTATTATTTTATATTAAAATTTATCTTTTATTATGAATTTTTATTAATAAAAAAAACATGTCATCTAAAGTAATTTATCCAATCTAATTATGTAAATTAAATATAAAAATGGCAAAAAATTACTATTTTCTTTTATTTTATTCACAATTATTTTTTATTTTTATACTAAAATTCATACTATTTACATCAAAAATTTAGTTGCATTCTGCACATTTATAATTGATATTAATAAAAATATAAAAAGATGAAAAATGACCAAGTATGATGAGTTTTAAATGAAAATTTAGTTTTAAAGTATACTTAAGAGGCAAACGGTACAACTAATATAAATTTAAAGTGCAAAATATTATCCTATAATTTTTAACAGGTAATATGCTTAAAAAATAAAAATTTGGGGGGCGAAATTGCTATTCATTTTTTTTAGGAACCTATTTAAGGAATTACTGTCATCGGTATTACAACAATTCGTTCAAGCAGGAAGTTTGAAGACTCCGTAAAGAAAGAACAAGAAAACTCAAAACCAGAAAACCCCAGTCAAATCACTCTCTCTCTTGCCTTTCGCGGCAACTTCGTCAAATCTTCTTCAGTTCAAAGCTCGGAGGAGAATGGCGAAATCAAGCGCCGACGATGAGGAGCTGCGGCGAGCGTGCCAGGCAGCGGTCGAGGAAACCAAGCAACAGATCGTTATGTCGATGAGGGTGGCTAAGAGCCGCTTGATCTGGGGTAAATCCGCCAAATTGGGACGCGGTCAAATGGCCAAGCCTCGTGTTCTCGTCATTTCGAGTAAGGCAATCAAGATGTTCCAGGTTTTGCAACTTGTGTGTTAGTTAGCTTAGAATTGGTTCCTTTATTGAGCGGCGCGGATGTTGTAATTAATTGTTCTGTTCATTGTGATTAAGTTCTATTAGACTAAGGCTTACGCGTGTCTAGTTGCTGAATTTATGACCAAGCACTTTTTATGATAGGAACAACTGCTATCTGAAGCGGACTCACTCTTTTGAAGCCACTGTTGATTTTAATGAATGACATGTATAAATCTTGTGCTGTTTTATTTGTTTTGTCTGTGTCCCATCTTGTTGACAGTGGAAAAGAAGTTACCATACTGATACAACTGTATATATACTCATTGATTTTGCAACCTAGAATGGATGTAGTATTGGTCACTTCATGTTCAAACTATTGATGAATTTGGGCTATAACTTTACATGGTTCATTGCAGCACAGACAAAAGGCCAACAGACTGAATCTTTTCTGCGTGTTTTGAAATATTCCACTGGAGGCGTTCTTGAAGTGAGTTTCAAATGTCATGTTAAAAGTTCTCTTTGACTTAGAAATTATTTAATATTGTTATATCAATTGTTGGAATGGTCGTGATACCTTACTGAAGAATGAGCAAACAGGCACATGCTGTCACAATTGAAATTACACTTGTAATAGTCAAAGTATGTTCATTCAGAATTAAACGAAACCAATCAAAAATATTGCTAAATTGGTGGAAAATAAAGTATATAAAACATTATCCTCACCCTTCTGACTTGACTGAACCGAAAGACTAGTAATTAATGGACACATTACAAAGGGAGATCCATTAAATAATTTTTAAAAAATAATGGAAGTGCAGCAAGTCCAGCTCCCACTTATATGCAGATGCTAGCAGAAGGCACCAGGAATGACCCATATATTTCTTCCACTTGTAGCCTGCAAAACTATACAAGCTGAAGCACCTTTCAAAAGTGGATGTTGTAACAAATGATCCCAGTGGATGTACTTTTATGCTGGTATAACTCATCTATCTTTACATGTCTGATTTTTATTATTATTTTTATAAAAGTCAATCATGTGCCATTTTAAAGACATTTTTTGAATTTGATTACTGCCGTCTTCTTTGTGAAGGGTTTTGATAACCTTAGAAGTCAGAGTATTGCGGCATCTCAGTGGACAATGCGGAATGTTGATGACAGGTGTGCTATGTCTGCTGATTATGCCAGTACAGTCATGATTTGAAAATAACTTGTGATTCTTTTCCTTCTAATGATTTTTTTTTTTGGCTGGTAGGAATCGCTTTCTGCATTGCATCTTAAATATCTGCAAGGATGTGTCGGGTCGTCTGCCTAAAGTTGGTGGCATGGACGTTGTGGAGATGGCTCTTTGGGCTAAGGTGCATGGTGATATAGTTCACTTTGCTTCTTTCTCAATGCATCACTTTGTTACCATAGTTAACAAGAGATGATTTTTTATACTTGCTTCTGCTAGTTTTTGAACTGGGAGGGCCATGTTTTTATCTGAGACACTTTTGACATTTGATATTTACTATAAGAATAGTGATTGTTTGTTAGGGTATGAGTTTGAGTTTTGGCATACACTTAAAGCTAAAAAGTTTGTGAATAGATTTTATGCTTTCATAATATGGAAACTTGCGGCCAAATAGAATCCTTTTAACTTATCTATTTGCAAATTATATCTGCCAAATTGAATTAATCATCTGGTTACTGAAAATCATCTACGTAATTAAATAAGTTCTTGCAGTCATTACTGTGGTCAATTAATTGTAAACTTGAAGTCTATTTATATCCTTTATAGGAAAATACACCAGCAGTTACTAAGCAACAAGGAATTGTTCAAGATGGGCCTGATAGGGCCGTAGCTGCAGAAAGTGATGTGAAAGTTACAGTTGAAAGAGAACTGGTGTCTCAGGCGGAGGAGGAGGATATGGAGGCTCTTTTGGACTCGTATGTACTTTCACTTTGAAATCAGAAGTACTCTGTTTTGCTGAATTAGCATGTAGTCAAATGGATAATAAATGCGCTTGGAATGCAATTTTAGAGTGTCAAAACAAAAGTGAAGTCAATGTAAAACAATTTTTTAACTGGGTTTTGAGCTATTGCAAGAAAGAAGTTCATGCGTAGAAATTTGCATGCAAGAGGGGAAATACTTGTAAGCTGGTTAATTTAGAAGATTAAAGGAACAGTGCTTAAAGATCTATTATCTATACCTCTAGTTTGAAATTTGAGTTGAAAACATGTGACTGACTTCCTGGTCAGGAGTGAAGAAGTGTGAAACTGTGGGTCCTAGCTCCTGTGGAAATATAATTTTTCTTCTGGAGGTTTTGATTGTGATTGCTGATTCAAGAGGTAAAAAGAATTGTTATTTTTATAATTTGGAGTATCAAGAATAATGGGATTAAGCATTTCATGTAAAAATTATAAAGCACATGAAAAATGAGGCCATAAGGGAGAGTTGAAGAAGTATCTACAGATTCCACGTTGTAAATCCTTGGAATTGACCTTTTGATTAGGCTGCATCATGCATGGAAGAAAAAAGTTTTGATGCTTTGAACAAATGCTTGACAGTTGAAACCACATCCTTGTTTTATTGAATGTTACAGAGAATTTCTCAGAATTACTAATGATACTCCTTCTGGCCCAAAAATGAGTCCCATTTAATTTGGCGGTGAAGCCTAAATCGGAGTTGGAAGCGGAAGTTTTTGGATAAATTTCGACTATTGTCCTCATTTCTCATCATTTTGCTGTTCATTTATAAAATTGAACTAATTTCAGGGAAATATTTCTTGGTTATTTTGGTTGATGGACCTTAAGGAGTCCTGTTTCTGATTTTCTGCCTCTTTATCTAATATCTATATATATTTTGGATAAGTTATACACTATTGTCCTCATTTCTTATCAATTTGCAGTTCATTATGAAATTGAAATATTTTCAGTGAAAGTCTTTCTTGATTATCTTGGTTGCTGGACCTTAAGGAGTCCTGTTTCCGATATTTTGCGTGCACCTCATAAAGTCACTGAATAGACTCTTGTAAATTGTAGTCATTAAATGCTAATGCACAGGCATTTGTGAGCCCCAAAAGTGTTAACTTCTTTAAGTGCTTGTCTTGCTAATTTTCCATCTACTTTGCTCTATTTTAAAAATCCAAGGCCCTTTCTCTGAGTTATCTTACCCTCCTTTAAAAATATGCTTCTAATGTTGTGTGTCATTATCACTGGCTTAATTTTCTCTCTCTCTCTCTCTCTCTCTCTCACACACACACACACACAGACCCAGACACACACACACAGAGTCACTGCTTAATAACTAGAGAGCCTCATGCTGTACATCTGAAGAGATGGACATATCATAATTGGTTTGTACTTTTAGGCTGTCTGTCTCTTTTAGTGTGGTATGCTGCTCGAGAGCCTTGCCTATCTCTGAGTGATGAATTAATTCCTCCAATTTTTAATGGATAGTGTGTTAGTTTTTCTCCTTCATGTTTCTGTCCTGTTTTTTCCTTCATGTTTCTGTCCTGTTATTTCATCCTCATTCATGACCATATTGCATTCATATAAGATATTAGTCAACAAAGCCTGAATGATATATCTGTAAATCTTTGTCATGAGCTGCAGGCTGGTCCATATGTGAGATATTTCATTTAATGTTTCTACTACCCTTTCTGAAGATTTAGGAGTCACAATTAAAATTTTGAGTCTGCTATTCCTTCGCTTACTTGCACAAGGTTGTACTGTAGTCAGAGGTTCTGTTACTTTTTTCTGTTTTGCTTACCGTTCTACATATCACGGGCAATTTTCGCTAGCTTACCATCTCCTTTGTTTTGTCTCTACTTCTTTAGTGTCATTTGAGCCATGACCTGATGTTGTTGAGAACCGCTAACTTGCAGTTACGTCATGGGCATTGGTGAAGCAGAGGCATTTTCTGAGCGGCTGAAGCGGGAGCTTCAAGCTCTAGAAGCAGCAAATGTGCATTCCATTTTAGAGAATGAGACTTTAATAAATGAGGTAACTTGAGATTCTTTATGTGATTGGTGTTGCTGTCTCTCCAGGCATCATTCTTTTTGTTCTATTCTTTGTTGCTGTTTCCTTGCAATCATTTATGTGCCAGAAAGTTAGTTTCTTTGCTCCAATACTTGTCTATTTTGTTTTTCCTTATTGAAATTATTGAATAATGGGAAGAAGTAAAGCTTGTTTTATGAAGAAACCATCTCAATTTATAGCATAAGATTAGGATAAAACGTACTGAAGATACCTAGAATAATTCTAAAATTAGCATAATATTAGTTCTATGAAGTACGAAATAGACATGTAAATTAGGTAACAAATATATAAAATATCAAATCAAATATACATTCTAGCACTCCCTTCAAGTTGAACATTGTGATCTTCATGAAGTGTTTAACTTGGTCTATGGAAACTTTGATGGTGAATGCAGATTAGTACTTGTCGTAAGGCGGCACGCTGGTCATTGCTTCATTCATGGCCGCTATACATAACAAAATCAAAGTAGTTCTTGATTTTCAAAAGAGAATTAGCTGAAAGACCAATAATTACGCATCCTTGAATGTAAATCAAAGTCCATCTACAGGCGATCATGATTGCCACTAATTGTCTTCATCATTGGCAATTCTATGTTGCATGGGCGTTATAGTTTATAGTGAAAAGTCGGCAGATTGATAGTATCATTAGTGAGGTAAGTTTAAAGGTTAAGGTAATCAAGGCAGCCTTAATTTTTGTAGAGGAGACATCCGTCATTCATGACAACTTTATGTGCATAATAGCAATTTGCAAATCGATGGGGAACAAGTGTTACACTTCAATGAATGACTGATAAGCATGTAGAAGTAAAAAAATCAATGCTTACCTATCTGCACTTGGTTAATGTGCAACCCCATAGAACAGCAAACCCCTGTGTTGCATGCTAGGCTTTGAGTCAGGACCATATGCCGTGCTTAGCTTTGGGGAGGCTGAGCAATGGTGTATTGGCAACATGGTCATGTTGGCATTCTCTAATTCGGTGGCGCATGCAAGCTACAAAGATTTCAACTCCCTTTCTACCTTTTCTATTTTCCCTTCATGCCACGTGGTTCACACAATTGCATTTTCAAAGGCATTACCAATTTAGGGTTTCTTGGACATGGGCCATCTGCTGTGCAGTGCTATAGGGTGAAGGCAGCCAGGGTTTGGCATGTGCAAGTGGGACTAGGGGTTTAATTCCTCTTTGACCGCATTGACTGAAGAGTTAGTGTTTCTTTCTTTTCTTTTGTGTTTAAACCATTTTTCTTCGGGGAGAAAATATGTAGTAATAGAATCAAACTCACTTTGATGTCGTGTTAAATGATGCAAAGAATTAAAGCGTGTATTATTGTGTAGAATTTATCTCAATTTATAGTATGGGATTTGGGTAAGAATTATAGAAGATACCCTGAATAATTTTAATTTTAATACAATATTAGTCCTATGAAATAGAAAACAAAAAATACCTAGACATGTAACTAGGCAGCAAAATGTATGAAATATCAAGTCAAATATTCTTTCTGACAAAAATAATTGGTACAAGGTGCTGCAATGCTGCTTAATGGTGCATTTTCACTGTCAGTTGTGTCATTTGGTCTGGCTAGATGCAGCAATGCCTTTATTAAATTTTGAAAATAGCAACTTAGCAATTCGGCAAGTTCTGCAAATTTATTTATAATAATAACATTTTTCTCTGTTCTGCAGGTATTACAGGGGCTTGATTCAGCCACTAACTGTGTTGAGGACATGGATGAATGGTTGAGCATTTTCAATCTAAAACTCCGACACATGAGAGAGGACATAGAATCGGTATGGATATTTTCGCATGGTGATATTATTTGGAAAAATGTATAATGAGAGAATAATAAATGATTCAGCCCTTTGGGCATTTGTCAGTGATGCTGGCCTAATGGCAAAACCATGTTATATTGTTGTACTTCATTGTCTCTCTTTCCCCATTTTTTCAATTCAACATGGCATAAGAGCATATTCAATCCTGCATTTGTTTTTCTAACTGTTTGTCATGTGTAATACATGAATCTTGTCTGCTATCTACTACCTTTCTGGTTGCCCAAAATTTTCTGTCTTTATTTCTAGTTATCTATCACATGCAACATTATCTTTGCCTACTATCTACTGTCACTGATAATTATGATTTTTGCCCGTCTATTGGCTACATTTCTGGCTGTGTAGCTGTCTATTGGCTGCCTATCACAGATAATTGTGATTTCTAGCTATTTGTTTGGTTGTCAACACTTCTGGTGATTGTATTTCTTGTGCAATCTGACAATGTATAACATGTTACTCAGTTCTGTATTTTCTGCCAACTTTTGGTCTGAGATTTTGATACATGGACGTAAAGAGCAAAATCCAATGTAAAAATTCTTTTCATTAAACAATAATATCCTGTTTATTTAAATTGTTGTTATAAATTTGATTTAGGAAATAAATTTCTTAGATGCAACCTGAAATCAAGTGGTTTTTTGTCCCAGTTTGCTAACACTGACAATATGATTTTGGTGGGATGCAGATTGAAACCCGAAATAACAAGCTGGAAATGCAGTCAGTTAACAACAAATTATTAATTGAGGAACTTGAAAAGCTCCTTGAAAGATTGCGCATCCCATCAGAGGTTTTTCAACGCAGCTACTTTTTTTTACCTTTTTGGCAATGTTAGGCACACTCTTACAAGTTCCTTCTTCTCCTTACACAAGTCCCTACCCTTAGGAGTTCTGATTTTTTATTTGTTATATTCTTTCAAATGCAGTATGCAGCATGTCTTACTGGAGGTTCATTTGATGAGGCTCACATGCTTCAGAATATAGGAGCATGTGAATGGCTAGCCAATGCTTTACAAAGCCTTGAAGTTCCCAAGTTAGACCGTTACTATGCGAACATGAGATCTGTATGTAGAATATCTGGTTTGCTTCTGTACCTTTTTTGCCATGATTAATTAATGGAAATAATTGTTATTGTAAAGAAATGGTGTTACATGGTTGATTCAGAAGGGTGTTGCTTGTTTCTGATATTTGGGTATGAGGCTGCGTTTCTATCCATAGTGCTCAAAATATACGATTTATTATTCCAAGTCTTTTATTTTGTAGTAAGGTGAATTTCCTGGAACCAGAACTTGACATTTTCTGTTAATCATAAGATTTTGAAACTTACAAGGCCACCTAAAGGTTTCATTGTTGGTAAGCTTAGGTGCGCTTGATAATTTTTGGGATAATTTCTCTTACCAGTAATGACCAGTGAGCTCACAGGTTAGAGAGAAGAAGGCTGAACTTGACAAGCTGAGAAACGCCTTTGTCAAAAGAGCGTCTGAGTTTCTAAGGAACTATTTCTCTAGCTTGGTAGATTTCATGATAAGTGATAAGAGTTATTTCTCGCAGGTATTTACCTGGAGCAATAGTCGATGATTAACAATTATTATCTTGCCGAACGAATTGTATATTTATTGCTGATGATTCGATTTATAACAGCGTGGACAGCTGAAGAGGCCTGATCATGCTGATTTGCGGTACAAGTGCAGGACCTATGCTCGCCTTCTGCAACACTTGAAGGTACAATGAAGAACATTTGCAGAAATATTAGCTGTTTGATGCCATAGCTCATTCTTGTGCTTCAGTATTCCTCATAGGGTTACTCCTATATCTCTCTCTCTTTTGCTTGTATTTTCAGAGTCTAGATGCAAAGTGTTTGGGCCCATTAAGAAAAGCTTACTGTAGCTCCCTGAATTTGCTTCTGCGTCGTGAGGTCAGTAAACGTATGATGTTTTGGCAAGTGTCTTGTTTATTTTTTGTGTTATCTTCATGTTTACATCTACAGTTGCATGCTATTGGAAGATTTTGCATGTTAATTTGTTTCTTCCACACAAAGAAGTTAGTGGATATATGAAGTTCAAATTTTAGTACATGTAATTTTGTTAGATATTTAATCAGCTAGTTTACTACCGGTCTTCAATAAATGTGGCTACCCTGCAGGTGGTGCAAATTATTTCAATATGCAATATCTAAGATATGGATCTAACCATTTTATCAATTTTAGAATGATTGGAAGAATTAATCCATATTTCATTCATGAAAATCCCACATTGATTTTATAGTATGAGGTTGGGTAAAAATTACAAAACATACCAAAAATAAGAATACAACTTGATCCAAGTTTTAATCTATTAAATACAAAACAAAATATTCTTGCACCTATATTAGGTAATAAATACGATACAAAATATTATCAAATATTTCTACTAAATATTCTATTCGTTATTTTGCATGGATGTTTTGTGTCTTTTATTTTATATTATTTCTTATTCTAAATTTTGGTTATGCTTTCTATCCCAGGCTCGTGAGTTTGCAAATGAACTTCGTGCTAGTACAAAAGCATCAAGAAATCCAACTGTATGGCTTGATGGTTCAACTGGTGGTTCCAATCAAAGTGCAAGTAGTGCAGATACTTCAACAGTTTCTGAGGCTTATGCTAAAATGCTCACCATCTTTATTCCACTTCTTGTGGATGAGGTTGTAATTTTGCTTTGGGGTTTTATCTCTCTGCTTTTGCTTCTCCCTTTCCCGGCTAGCTGCCTAGATCTTATATATATATATATATAATATTGCCAATAAACTGCAGAGTTCTTTCTTTGCACACTTCATGTGCTTTGAAGTTCCTGCTCTTGTTCCACCTGGAAGTGTTGCCAATCGCAACAGAACTGTACCCTTTGATGATGATAATGATGATGATGATTTGGGCCTCATGGACATTGATGACAACGAAAAACCTGGTAACTCTCCATAGTTTTTCAACCTTTTGCTTTAGCTCACTGGCCTGTGGTCATCCCAGCCTCGCAATTTTGTAGGTAAAAAATCTGCGGATCTGAAGGCGCTGAATGAATCGCTTCGTGATTTACTTGATGGAATACAGGTATCAGCAATTTATAATGTGCTGCTATTTCTTTAATTTACTGATCAAGTTCCCTGTTTCTGATAGAGAATTTTCTTTTTCTTTTCCTTGTTGAGTTTTAGGAAGATTTCTATGCTGTGGTTGACTGGGCCTACAAGATTGATCCTCTGCGCTGTATATCTATGCATGGGATTACTGAGCGCTACATTTCTGGTCAAAAAGCTGATGCAGCAGGATTTGTTCGTATTTTACTAGATGACCTGGAAAACAGAATATCTGCACAGTTCAGCCGCGTAAGTCAAAATCCTATAGTAAGATAAATTTGCTGCTGAGTTGAGAAGGAGGGGGTAGGATTTGTTCTCTATGCTTTTGTATTATTTTCAAATGAACACCAGGATGAATTTGGAGGGGTTTGATGATGTATTCTATCAATCTAATGTGACTTTCGGTTCAAATGAGCCAAGGATTTGGTTTATGAGTTGCTATTTCTAGGCAGACAATTAAAAGAAATAAAAACTCCCACAACCAGTGGGACAAGAAGGTGAGGCTATCATAAGGATAAATCGAGGTCAGCATAGCTGCTTTCTAAGAGATTTGCTTAAGATTGCAAACCGTCCATTGCCCTGTTATGCTACTGTTAGTATAAATGTCTATTAAATTTCTAGAACAACATTATAAAGCGGTGCTATGTAATGTGTGGGAAAATATATCAAGAAGAGTAGTGATTGGAAATATGACCAAGTATGTGCAACTCTTTTTAACATATAGACTTCTGTCAATGTCAAGCAATGATGCTCATCTGCATGATAGAGATTTTGTATTTCAGTTTGTGGATGAGGCTTGCCACCAAATCGAAAGAAATGAACGAAATATTCGGCAAGTGGGAGTCTTATCATATATACCCAGGTAAACTTAACCTGAATTTCATACTGCAACTTGACTGCAATTCTTCTGATGGCGTTGGTGCTTTTGTGCTTTAGGTGTGTGACCTATAGCCAGCTTTGAGTAAAGCGTATTAAACTTTAAAAAAATGTCAGTGATTTTAAGTAACCTGTGAAGCCATTCCATGACTAGTTTCTCTTGCTGAAGATGAAAGTTGACTGGAGGACTGAACTCTTTGGATAATTAAATCGAGCTCTGTACCTTGGCTCATATACCGCATGCATGTGCATAGGCACTGAACCGTTTTAAATAACATTATTTTGATTAATTATCTATAAAGATTGTGTGCACTTTCAAAAACTTTGGAAATGCTACAAGATCCATTACATCCTGTTCAAAGTAAAATGTATTTGGTGTCTATGGGCATCAATTGACAACCATATTTCCATGGTTTAACTTTATTGGCAAGTCTTACTTTATTGGATATTAGAGGGTGTTTGGGTGAGCTTATAAGCTCCTCAAATCATCTTAGAAGATGTTTGGGAGTTTATAAGCACTTCATAAGTGTTTGGTGATTTTTTTGATAAAAAAACTTATAAACTCCAAAAATAAGATGTTTGGAATTTATAAGCTCTTTAAAAATAAGTTGGTTATTCCTAACTTATTTTCGAATATCTTATTAATTACTTCATTTTGTATATTAAAAATAAAAATAGTATCTTTAAATTACATTTATTAATAGTATTTAAGTTATTTTCATTATTACGTCGATTATCAACAATAATTATAAATTTCAGTAGAATCTTATAAGATGATCTTACCAAATACTTTTTAGCTTATTTTTAAAATAAAATTTATGAACTTATAAGCTCTAAAAACATCTTATGAGTTATATGATCTTATAAGCTCTTAAAAATAAGCTTAGCCAAACACCCTCTTAGTCAATGGGTGCTGGTTGTGTTGTGACCTACAACAATTCAAGTAGAATTTATATGAACATGGCTAGGTAATTATATTATTAGAATATCAAGTGTACTGGTGGTGAACCCAACTATGTGCGAGCTTTGTATCAATTGTCTATCGGACTGATGTTGGTGTTTTTGGCAAATTAGCAGCACATTGCTAAATTGATTCTATAAATGTAATGATATTACTTTATAGTCTGCAATTTCATTTACAAGAACTTTATTCAACTGCATTTATAAGGTTTGTAGCTATCATAGGCATTCAATTATGGTTTTTATGTTGTTAATGAATATAATGGGTTTAACTTTTACTTAGATTTGCTACCCTAGCAACCCGCATGGAGCAGTATATACAGGGACAGTCAAGGGATCTGGTTGATCGGGCATACACTAAGTTTGTGAGTGCTCCACTTAAACTCATTTTCATGTTGTGTGTGAGTTATTTGGTTATTACCATCTCTATTATCTTCTATAATCTGAGAACTCCTGTGACATAGTACTGATTCATTATATTCAGTTTCCTTCCTGTAAGTGTTGAATCATGCTCAATGATAATCTCAAAAATCGACCTACCAATTTACCCTGATTTGAGGAGGGAATTGTTGTGGATGTGGTTAGCTGTTATGCTCAAACTTTGAAATTTACCTAGACTATCTGTTTTTTTTTTGGGTCACAATAATTCTAACGATCTGTAATGTGATTTGGATGGTCTTGATTTCTAATACCAAATGAAGAGACACAATCATATATACATTAATGTATTTCGTCTAGGAATGCTGCAAATACTGCTTGGTATATGTTTCATTTCAAAAATCAGACTGAAGAAGATCAAAATAAGAATAACTTGAACCAAGAATCACTTCATTTAATTTAATATATACTCATGGAGATGATATTTTCAACATCTGTCTCTGGGAGGATTGAAAAACCATTTCTTCCTGAGGAAGAGACAAAGAATATGAATGCAAACTCATGTTCTCTTCAAGCTTATTTGCACCTACAGGAGAGATGTGCTTCATACTGGAGTTGCCTTCAAGTAGTTCATGCAGTCTAGTAATTGTGATTAATATACTTCCATTACTTCATAGATTTCCTTTATCTAGAGTCTATGTATGTTATGGATTTTTCTGATGTTTGAAATCATTACTTGGCAGGTGACCATAATGTTTGTGACATTGGATAAAATTGCTCAAGCAGACCCAAAAAATGCAGATATTATACTTTTAGAAAATTATGCGGCATTTCAGAATAGGTATAATTGTTCTCCGGATTGCTCACTTATCACATGAACTTTTTATTTATTTTGGTATATACCTAAAATTTCTTTTTCCTGGCTTTTACTGCTTCCAATCTGTCATACTCACGAGCTGATTGGAATGTGCAGTTTGTATGACCTGGCCAATGTTGTGCCCACTTTAGCAAAGTTTTATCACCAAGCAAGTGAATCTTATGAACAAGCTTGCATGCGTTTTATAAGCACAATTATATATTCTGTAAGTTAAATCTTTTTCGTATGAAATAATTATTGCTCTATTCCTCACTTTTTTAAATTACACATTAAGCCTTCTTTTTCCCCCAAAACTAGCCTACGCCTGGGGGGTTTGGATGGCCCCTAACTGTTTATTTACATCAAAACTCTAATAAGAGTGGAGGGCATTAATCTGGTGTCCACGTCTATGGCAAAGTTTTGGCTTGAGAATGACATTGATGCTTCAAGATCGTTGACTGGATGGTATGAAGAATCAGGAAGACAAATGAATGAAGTAGTTCATTTCCCTTGCAAAATGCACTCTAATTTCGTAGGTCCTACCATGTGGATAAGAGCATTTATTATGTTTAAGGAATCCCATGCTGTACTTAGTTCTCAAGTGTCAAGATTAGTTTTGCATGTCCACACAACCCCAATTAGCTGATGAATCTTTTTTGATGTTTCCTGCTTAATGGATACGAGTCCATGCATATTGAGCATGATTTTAAGATTTCCTATGCATTTCAGCATGTTCCTCTCCTTCACTTGAGTTGAACAGTAAACAAGGAATCAACTACCCACAAATGTGGAACCCTGCCTCTACTATAAGCCATGGTGTTCAACAAATGAGAAAAAACTTAAAAGACCAAATATTTTAATTATTAATTAAAAAAATAAGTACAAAGACAAGAAAAAATTAAAGGCAAAAAAGAAGAAAAAAGATGTTAAATATATAATATTTTGTAAGAAGCCACCAGCTGCTCTTCACCTGGATTCCCTTTTGAACATCCATAGACATTGTTAACCTTTCCAAGTAGTTGTATAATTCATCATTATTCTAATAATCTGCATATTGTTGTTATTTTCTTATATGCAGCAATTTGAAAGGCTTTTCCAGTTTGCTCGCAGAATAGAAGATCTGATGTACACAATTACACCAGAAGAGGTTAGTCCAAGGAGCACATATCCTATAAATCAAACTGCTGTTAAGATTTAAAAAATCTTCTTTATTTGATCTTCTGCTGGGTGATAAGGATTGGGTAAAACTCTTTTTGCTGCTCCATTTGTTAGCGGGCCCAATCTGTTATTTCTGAGTGTAGCCCATTAAACATTAGTTAAACAGATGCTTTGTGTTGCCATTAATGGCAGTTACCTGGAGTAGTGCATTGCATTTTATGTTTATAACTAAGTGCAGTAGTTAAATGCAAACTAGGGTTCTAAGATATGAACAGTGAGTTCTATGTTCAAGTTTGGGCATTATCTGAGGCTAAAATTTGGAATTATTATGGAAATTTCAGATCCCATTCCAGCTTGGATTGTCAAAAATGGATCTGCGGAAAGCTCTGAAATCAAGTTTATCTGGGGTATGACAATCTACTGACCTTGACATTTGGCATTTGGTCAAACAATATTTGCTAAAGAATAACAACCTTTTTTGTAGGTTGACAAGTCCATCAGTGCAATGTATAAAAGATTGCAGAAGAGTTTGAACTCAGAGGAACTGTTGCCTTCATTATGGGACAAGTGCAAGGTATTTGTTTATAATATGGAAGCTTATTTGCATGGTACCACACTTCTTGTACTGATGAGAAAATAAATATGAAAAAAGGACATTAATCAGAGTGCATGAAGAAAAAAAAATGCTATGAGTGAGACAAACCTAGATGCCCATCCAGCATCCAACTCGCTACACTGAAAGGAATCTAACCTCAACCACTGTGAAGGACTGTTGAAAATTATGTAGTAGCCGTTATGCCATTGTATGATTCTGTTTCAGACTATCTTTTGTTGGATAAGTTTAGTTAATGAACTAAGAGATTTCCTGTTTTATGAGAAACTTAAAAAGAAAAGGCTAAATTCAATATTTTCAGACAAAATGTCCCCACCTCCCCCGCTTCTACCTTCTTTTGTGTGTGTGTGCGTGTGTGTGTTTGGTGGGTTTTTGGGGGATGGTATGTTCCAATGTTCTGTAGCTTGTCTCCCACATTCTCTAAAATTGCATGCCCACTTGACAGATACTCATATCAAAAATTCAGGTTAGCATGGATTGCACAGCAGATGCATCATTAACAAAACTATCTGAATATGTATCAGTCTTAGTGAATTAGAAATTTGCTCTTTGGACATTTCACTGATAGAATGCAAACTGATGGCAGAAGGAGTTTCTTGAGAAGTACGACAGCTTCGCTCAACTTGTTGCTAAAATTTACCCAACGGAGACTATCCCTACTGTCTCAGAAATGAGTGATCTATTGGCATCGTTTTAGAGGAGGCAGTCTTCTAAAGTAAGGTCGTTTTTTTCATATTGAAAAGTCGTATGTTGTCGTTGTGTTCATATTTTTTTCCCTGGCAGCGGGAGCCTCCAGTTTAATTTATTCAGAGTCCACTCTAAGTTTAGAGAAGACGTTTGTGGTCATGTGTAGATCAGTATACCTAGATATAATTCTAGCACTGCATTAGTTCTCAGTTTGTTGGGATAAATGACATGGGCTTCAATTGACGATAGTTGCTAAATGGTTGGTGTTGTAGCAATTCGTTTTAGTTGCTTCACTGTGCCATTGAATTTCTTTGTCATCATGTTGATTTGATTTTGAATATATATACTGATTAAAAATTATTAGCTAGTTACAAAAAAAGGAAAAAAATTTGAATGTAAGGATGTTTGGGTTGGAATATTTTGTAGAGGTGAGAAATATAGCAAAATTAAGAAACAAACAAACATGGCCATCACTTCATATCATTTGCAGCAAAGAAGTTCCCCAGACTACTGGCTTTTGGGATTTTGTATTTCCACTAGGGGTGAGATCGAGTCGAGTCGAGCTCGAGTAGTGGTATACTCGAGCTCGACTCGACAATGTAACAGTGGAGCTCGAGCTCGAGTCAAGCATATGCGCTCAGCTCGAGATCGAGCTCGAAACTAGATCGAGCAGTTTGAGCTCGAGATTGGATCGAGCTCGAGTTCGAATAGGTAAAATTAATTAATTGGAAATGTATTTGTAAAATAATAAATGTCCAAAATTTCATGGGATGAAGATTTATTTACAAAATTGCCATCGAGTCGAGTTACTTGAAACTCGTCGAGTCGACACAGAGTCAATTTGAACTCGATTCGATAAACTACTCGAGTAGCTTGAGTTCGACTCGAGCTCGACAATACTCGAGGTCGAACCGAGCTTTGAGTCGAGCTACTCAACGAGTCGAGTCGAGTAGCTCGATTAACTCCCAGCCCTAATCCCCACAAAACATGGCACATAAAGCCATCCCATAAATCAGCATTGGAGTCGCAACCACGAACATGCCTACCAATACAAAATCAGTTTTTCGAGTTGTGAAGAATGTTGGTGAATCTTAACGGATGAAAATTGGAGGATGGGATCACAGCAGTACCTTCAATTAATATGGGCGCAGGATGTCCTCTCTCTAATGAAAATTATGCGACTCTAGCGTCAGAACACGTCCCTGCAAGAACAGTTTTCTAGACTATAACATTTTCCTTTTTCTTTTCGTGTTTCTGTGATATCTTGACGGGGACTAATTAATTGTTGCCTTGACACAAAGCATAGTAGTGTACCAATCAAAGATCCTGCATTGCTCGCATCATAAAGAATCTGGAATCAATTTCAACCTGCAAAAACAAATGGGAGAAGCCCCGCAAGTGTCCCTGTCTGAATCTTCGGAATGTGCAAACAAATTCAAGAAGCCGAGAAGTTCCTTATTTACCTTTACAACAAACAATTGGACGTACAAACTCCATTGCATATGTTATGTCATGAACTTCGTATAAGCGAACAATATCTTATCAGCGACATGGTCTCAAGAGACTTTGTGAGAGGCAAAGAGGCTTTATTTGGAAGCAAATTTTGTAACGGAGAATACTTATTGTGGAAATTTAAAAATTGAATCAAAGTAAAATTTGAGAAGAGATAAAAAAAAAGTGTTGTTTTGACAAATAATATGTCAGGTGGTAGATTTCCATGTAAAGAATTTGTGAATTAACCTGAGTTTGAGTTTAATGCCTTCCAATTTTATGTTGATTTCTTTTTTCATGCTATATACAATTTTCTAAAGATACATAACCTAACCATAATTTTAAGTTCTTATCCAATTTTCTTTTAAGTTTTCTAGGAAAAAAAAAAGATTATTTTATTTTATTTTTTTATTTCAATTGAATTAAGAACCGCAAAGAAAAGGTACGGCAAAGAAACCTGTTTCAGAGTTGGCTTCCTTGTTTGCTCCGCCTCTGCTGCAAAGATTATAGTTTTCTCGCACCGCCACTCCTCAAATTCATTCCTTTTTGGGCGATTGGAAGTGACGAACGTTGTATGGCGTCTCCACCTCTCAGTTTCATCCTATTGCACAGATAAACTAGCAATCCTTGAGAAATGGTTACATGTGTCAATCCTATTTCGAATTGCCTTCCACCCTATTTGCAGAGCCCATCAAAATTACCCACCAAAAATCATCCCTTTCTTGCCAATTCAACCGTTCCTACCTGCCCTAAGCCCAAAAGAAGGTAACTTTGTCAATTCTACTTGTGTATGCAGCAGTTTTTGTACGGTTGACAGAGAAATCTGTTTATCTAATTCTTCCTTCCCTTGCTGCCTTCAGATGTGATTTTCATGACCTGCACAAGGAACTGATTCCATATGCCGAGGCCTGGTCATGGCAGAATGATATTGTTAAAGAGAAGAAGGCATTGAGTAAAAAGAATCAAGATTTAGCCGACTCTTTGATTGTCCTGCAACACAACCCTGTTTACACTCTGGGCGCTGGTAGTTCAGTAGAATACTTGAATTTTGATGTGGAAAATGCTCCTTTTGACTTGTATAGAACCGAGCGTGGTGGTGAAGTTACTTATCATGGCCCTGGACAGGTATGTTTTGTCATCAGGGTTTAGGGTTTATGAATTGATAGGGTAATTTTTTATTATTTTTTTTAATTTGTGAGCATAAAGGCCTGGAACTTTAAACATTAATTTGAACTTAAGAAGGTGGAAAGAAGATGAATTTGATGATGATGATGAATTTGAGTTTATCCATGCTAGTGTAAGACGTGGTTTTGGAGTTTGCACTGATCTACTTTACTTGATGGTTGTAGCTGGTGATGTACCCTATTCTTAATCTTCGGCATCACCAAATGGATCTTCATTGGTACCTGAGAGCACTTGAAGAGGTGGTTATTCGTGCCCTCTCGGCATTTGCTATTGAAGCCACACGGATTGAGGGCTTGACCGGTGTTTGGGTTGGTATGCCTTGCAATCTGTCATTCTATGAATTGTTCATTTGAACGGGTAAACACAGCCATTTTGCTTGAGAAATGGAAGATTTTGTGTGTAATTTCCTCGTAATTACTTTTTAGAAAATGAATTTACCGAATCTCTATAACTTGATTTTCTTCTCCACCATGCACCAACAAAGGATTTTGATGCCCAACTTATGTTAGCGTAATCCAACTTTCTCCTGATTTTGGAAGCAAGGATGCATTGGTTGCCTTTTTATGTTGTGTTCAACCGTGGCCTTTGCTGTAGAATTTGACTGACTTCTCGGACATATTTTTTGGAAATTCGTTGTGCAAAAGTTCCTGAAACCCAGCATTTGATGAAAACATTAAACTTGCTATCATCTTTAAAATCTTTATTAAGTGAGTTATGTGGAGAATTCAGCCCTAGAAATGCCTTTATGATATGTTTTTTTCTTTAAACTTCACCCTGGATTTGTGGCATGAGAAAAGATCTTGGAAATTTATGAAATTTTATCATTGGGTGGATGGATTCAAAATATCACGTCATATCAAATGGTTGCCCAAAAATTATGCACAGTTAGAGACTACATCGCATGTGACTACCTAAAACACAATGTCCTCTAATCGGCGTTCATGTTCTCGCAACATCCCTAATCATCCCACCTTGCTTAGGATTCATTGTCCCGTTGCTTTGTGTTTGTATTTATTCTTTTTGCTGATTATGAATAGATTTTCTTCACATTTTTGTATTCGGCCTGATTTTCTATAAAGTGTTGACATCTTGAATCCCTTCAGGCGACCAGAAATTAGCAGCAATTGGTATAAAAGTATCACAATGGATAACCTATCATGGGTTGGCACTGAATGTCACCACGGACATAACACCCTTTCAGCACATAGTCCCTTGTGGGATTCGGGAGCGCCAAGTTGGAAGCATAAAAAGTTTGCTAAAAGAAAATTTTGCATGTAAAGGATTTGGAGGAGATAACCATCACATTGATCATCATGAATTGCTTGATATTGCTCATAGATCACTGGTCGCGGAGTTTTGTGAAGTTTTCCAAATGGACCTTGGCTTAAGTCTATGCAAGCCAGAGATTGGAAAAACACCCGACTTGCCATCTTGAAGAGCTCACACGAGACTAAGCAGAACATAGGGACTTGACATACAGCAATATAGCTTGCCAGTTTTCTGCAATGTAACTTATTTTTTTTTCTTTGTTTACAACAGAAACTGTTGATCATTGTACAAAATAAGTATGGCCATGCATTTTCTTGCTGCACAGCTGGAAATTGTTGGAGCAACACGTGTTGAGAAATTGTTGCCGTTAACACATTTGTTGTGTCCGCAGTCGTGGTCCACAGTCAAGGTATGAATGCAATGAAGGAGATTCCTCTTGTTTTGTGCTTATCTTTGCAAGGCAAATTACAGTCATCAATCATGAAAGGGGTTTATACATAAAGAGTTGTAGCATCCCTTTCCGACCACACCAACTGCTGGTGTAGAACAATTATGCATGCATTGTCCATATCACTTATGCCCTTTATCATACTTGTGAAATGACAAAATGGACCACCCTACCTTGAGGTCCTGTGCACTTACGTATCTTGCATGCAATTCTCATCTAGTGCAAGATTATTTTTACAAAGCTTTCTCCTGTTCTAATTTTGCTGCACCCGGATTAGATAAGGTAGGTCCCCAACAATGCTCAATTATTTTTGGAATCTCTATCTTCTACTCGCCAAAATGCCCTCAGTCTATTAGCAACTGTCCCGAATGCCATGATATCATGTTGCCTGAACTAAGATCTAGGATATTATGCATCTAACACATTTGATATATTTTAAAAAATTATTAATTATGCTTTTCCATCACAATTACTGCTATGCTGAAGGCAAGACTTTTTCTTTTTAAATTTTTGTCTTGTTTGGGTGGAATTGTTGCATATTATTAATAGCTACAACGTGGGCCGAATAGTAGGCAAGAGTATCATGGTGATGATATATCTGTACCTCTGTTATTTTACATGTTTTAACTATGCAGAAAGCGTAACCACTGCCTTGTTTTCATCATCAAACGTAGCTGTTTGATTTGTGGTAATTCATATACCTAAAGAATTGAAGGTCACGTGGAATGTGTCTTGGTGGTGGTAGTCTACATCCCGGGGAAGTGATGTCTCCACCTGTTTTTGTCTTTTGCCCCATTCCTTAGTTGTCTCCCATCTCGCCTTTAAACGTGATAAAAATTGTACAAATAAAGTCCTAAGCTATTTTCAAAAAAACTTATGGACCCGTACGATAAGGCTAAACCCTGCTGGTCACAAAATTATCCCTCCGACGAGTACTTTCATCACATTTTGGTGATTTAAAGTATCAACGTTGGTGTTGGATGTTAGACTCAATCGTGCAGGCTATGTTTTGGGAGAAAGGGTGTTTGTTGGATATAATATTTGATAGGAGTTGTATTGAAATAAGTAGTATGTATAGAAAGTAAGTTCTAATAGGACGAATAGTATAGTTTATTTGAATATATGTATAATATTAATTAAATGTTGTGATTTATAGGAATAATTATTATATTTTAAGATATAAATAAAAAATAAATGTAAGTATATGTAATATATATATATATATATATATTGATTTGTTAGTGAATATGTATAATGATTAAAAAATAATTAATTAGTTAAGTATACGATTGAAGAAAATTTTAAATTTAAATTTAAATAAATATATTATTGAATGTTATGTTTAGTAGCGTGACATTTGAGATAAAATTTTAGAGTTGAAACTTGGGTTCCAAACACGAGCATGATCGATATATTAGACACAAAAGTGATCAATTATATGACAAATATATAAATGTTATAAAATTTGTTGGATCTAAACTCGACACGTGACAATGAAAATATGTCTAGTGGGAGACCTCATCACCATTAACTCAATACCATAAGCAAAGGTGGTGGTGAGGAACATCCCAATTGACTTCAAAAACGAGTGGGCCAATTGACGAAAGTCGAGTGCCGTCCCACGTGTAATTTCATTTCTCGTGCCCAATTTTCACCCTCGTATTTCTTCCCACACCCACAAACCAGGCCCCTTTTTCGACTCTGCATTTTTTTTATTTTTTTTTTTCGAAATATGGTACCAGACTTTCATGGTTATCTTTGTGATCTAATTTTAAACCTCTATTTATACCGTCAAATATTATACTACTAAATATTTTTTTATAATTAAGATTTTTATTTAAATTTTTACTTTCATATATATATATATATATATATAACTAATTATTTTTTAATTATTATTATCTATGCACAATTAAATTGATATTTATATATATATATATATATATGTGTGTGTGTGTGTATATTTATACTCTTTAAATTAATCATTATTCTTATATACTATTATATTATCTAATTATTATTATTATAACAAATAAATTCAGATAAACAATGATATTTATTCCACTGAAATACTTTTTCCGAAAGTACCATCCCTCCTAACCTAATTCTCACCAGACTACACTCCTTCAAACATAACCCATGGGTATTGCGTATAAACCCTAGACAATTCTCACCAATTTAATTTTCCAATAGATCCAAGTAGTATTCCACACTAGATATAATAAGTTCAATTACCTTATTGTTATGGATGATATTTTTAATTAATTAAACTCCGTCATTAAACTTAATTAGTCTACTTACTTCAGTTGATTGAATTAAGTTTACTAAAATTAACATGATTGATCCTCCCACTCAAGCGGTGTTTGGGTAAGATTATAAATCTTTTAAAACATATTAAGGAGTGAAGAAACTCTTTTAATCAAAAACTTATTAAATATTTTTTAAAAATTTATATGTTTCGGAACATCTTATTTGGTAGATTTTTTATTAAAAGGGTTTCTTCGTTCGTTAAAAATAAATTATTTTTTAACTTATTTTAAAATATTTTATAAATTATTTTATTTTATATATAAAAATGACATAAATATTATTATTTATATTATATTAATAATATTTAATTCTTTTTTATCATTATTATACTAAGAATTATAATTCTCCATAATTTTGAATTTTAATAAAATTTTATAAAATAATGTTATTGTTTTTATCCAAACACCCCTCGCTGAACTCCCGACAAGCCTTGAGTGGTTGATTTCCATTAACATTTACCAAAGTTGGGCTCCACCACGCACCAATCGTTGGCTTCCATCGTATTCATCAATTATTTATATTAATCTCCCACCATCGTTTTGAGCTTGATCCACCATTATATGTCTAGCATCGTCATCGTCATCGTCAACGTCAAGTCTCTGGTGAATTATAAGTCTGAAGCTCAGAGAAGCTCAGCAATGGCTGCTTCCTATTCCCTATCATCTCCCTCCATTGTCCACGTCCAATTTTCACCCCAAACATCATCCACAAGGCTGCCCCTCCCCGCTTCTTCAAAACACCACATCAAACGTCATTTGCCGATCATCACCGCCACCATATCGGAAAAGCCCCAACAGGAGGCAAAAAAACTCTCCGCGCTGCCAACCCTCAAGATCCCCGGAGACTACGGGCTCCCCTTCATCGGCCCGTGGAAAGACCGGCAAGACTATTTCTACAACCAAGGCAGAGACGAGTTTTTCAAGTCCAGAATCCAGAAGTACCAGTCCACTGTCTTCAGAACAAACATGCCGCCCGGCCCTTTCCTTTCTTTGAACTCAAACGTCGTCGTTTTGCTCGACGGAAAGAGTTTCCCGGCTCTCTTCGACACGGATAAAGTCGAAAAGAAAGACCTCTTCACCGGCACCTACATGCCCTCCACCGACCTCACCGGCGGCTACAGGACCCTCTCCTTTCTCGACCCTTTCGAGCCCAACCACGCCAAGCTCAAGACACTTGTCTTCTTCTTGCTCTCCTACCGGCGGGATCGGGTGATTCCCGAGTTCCAGAATGCCTATACGGAGTTGTTTGAGATTCTGGAGAAGGAATTAGCCACCAAGGGGAAAGCTGGCTTCGGCCCAGCCAACGAGCAAGCCGCCTTCAATTTCCTGGCGAGATCGTTCTACGGCGCCGACCCGAAGAACACCACACTCGGCTCCGACGGGCCTAAGCTCGTCGGCAAGTGGGTTTTGTTTCAGCTGCACCCGTTGCTGATCCTGGGGTTGCCTCGACCGATAGAAGACGGCATTCTTCACACGTTTCGACTTCCGCCGTTCTTGATAAAGAAGGATTATCAGAGGTTGTACGACTTCTTTTACCAGAACTCCACGACTGTCCTTGAGCAAGCTGAAAAGCTCGGGCTTTCTCGCGACGAGGCTTGCCACAATCTCTTGTTCGCCACTTGCTTCAACTCCTTCGGCGGCATAAGAATCTTCTTCCCCAACATGCTCAAATGGGTTGCTCGAGCCAGCGTCAAGCTTCACGCCGAACTGGCCCAAGAAATCCGATCTGCCGTCAAATCCAACGGTGGCGACGTCACCGTGGCAGCGATGGAGAGCATGCCGCTGATGAAATCAGTGGTATACGAAGCGATGCGGATCGAGCCGCCGATCGCGTCGCAGTACGGTAAAGCCAAACGCGATTTCGTGATTGAGTCCCACGACGCGGCGTTTCAGATCAAGGAGGGAGAGGTGCTCTACGGTTTCCAGCCGTTCGCAACCAAAGACCCGAAGATATTCAACCGGGCCGAGGAGTTCGTCCCCGACCGGTTCGTCGGAGAAGAGGGGGAGAAGCTTCTACGGCATGTCCTCTGGTCTAACGGGCCGGAAAACGAGAACCCGACCGTGGACAACAAACAGTGCGCGGGGAAAGATTTCGTGGTGCTGGCGTCGAGGTTGCTGCTGGTGGAGCTGTTCCGCCGCTACGACTCGTTCGATGTTGAGGCCGGAACGTCGCCGCTGGGCGCCTCCGTCACGGTAACGTCGTTGAAGCGTGCGAGTTTCTAAACCGGGCCTCGAATTTAGGCTGTCCGGGGTGGCGGGGGAAAAATGCGGTCAAGTTTTGTGGGCGTGGATCAAAGGGCTGATTCATGAAATTTGACTTGTGAGTATCGCTGCTGAGTTTCTGTTGAATGCTTACGTGGATCTACTAGAGTTTTTGCACCATGGATGTGGGTTCCTGCCTACCCAATTCTTTTGTTTCCTTTTTGGACGAACTCTTGTTGATCAGAAGAAGGGTTACCAAGCCGGGAACTAGGGTTGGGTGGTGTGCTGTTCTTGTTGAGTTGTGTATTTTCCATATCTTTTCTTTTTAGGTTGTAAGCCACCAAACAGTACTTTTCTTGAAGATCGAATCACTGTTTGATAAAGATGTTAATACCAAGTTAATGTCATGTGGACAGTTATGTATCAGGTGTAGTGAAAACTGAGAGAAACAAGCACTGCAAATATATTAAACAATAGAACGATCTCACTACCTTCAAGAAGCATAACGACAATATAGCGCAGGACTTGCAGGCATGTGATGTATCAAAATTTCGGGTGGCCAAAATTATGTGTGGAATACGAAATTGAAATTTTTAATTCAATTCGATAATTTATTATATATTTTTAATTTTTTATTGTAATATTTTATTATTTTAATTTAGATGTTTTGAAGAAAAATATTTTTATTTAAAAATTATAAAATAATAGTATAAAATTTTTAAAAATTAAATCTAAAAACTAGAATGTTAAATAATAAATATAAAAAATTTCATAAAAAAAAATGTGACAAATAATAAAAAAGGTATATCAAATTTAAATACTAAAATTAAATCCAATTTTGAAATTTTAAAATCTTTTTCTTTTTCAAAATCTCTTTTGCAGATTTGCAATAGATGCGTAAAAGAAATTTTTGATTGAGTAAATTACTTCGAAATTTCTGTATGCATAGAACAATGCTCAAATTTTTTTTTTTTGATAGTGGAGTAATTTTTCTGTGTTTGGCTCCAGTGACCTGAGGTATATTGGATAATACACTCTTTGCTTTCATGGACTTGGAGAAGGATACCCTCAAATCCAAATTCAAAAGCATCTATTTGGACGGCCTTTGGGAGGTTCAGATTTGCTATATGCAAACATGAGAGACAAAGCATTTGACGATCATGTGTTGGATTGTAGCTGTATGCTTACCAGTCTAAGGGATTGGGTTCTTTTTGAGACGATCATGTAAGAGTTTTGCTATCCTATTATTGTTGAGTAAGAAATTAAAACATAATTTAAACATCTTAAAAATCTTTGAAGCTGTTTTTTTGTCAAGAACTTGATTACAGAAATTTTGACCAAATTGTAGACATCTTTCTATATGAGTAATTGTGCCTTGTGTGATGTAATGACCTAGAAATCTGATTTTTGTTTGCAAAAGAGAAATCTTTGATTTTGAAACAACAATACCATTTTTCCCTCGTTGTGCCAACTGATATTATAAAAACAGTAGAATACTGCCAAACCATTCTTGAGTTAACACAGTCTATTATCATCATTCATCACAAAAGATCCCCATACCAACAAATGTCATCTTACTCCTTTGCAAAAATTTATAAAGTCTTACCACCATCAGCTTGGTCCATTAAAAACCTTACCAAATCCATCTCTTTTGTCTGCCAAAATACGCAAAATGAGCAAAGCAAAATTACTTTCAATTACTGGGATTATCAACAAGCCTGGTTTAATGCTTTCCTTATCCTAAACCATAAATACTCACATACTTGGTTGTTTTTCTTTAAAGAAAGTGAACTAATTGCCTCTTTTCGTAACTGGTGGAATTCTTGGTGGACCTATTTTGGTTTAACCCAAAATGTCATCACAGGACAATTACTTGAAGTATACAACCTATTCAAAACCCACTACAAACCATCACCAGATGGAACAAAGATTTCCTCCCATGGCAAATCTTTGTTCAAAAAGATATCTCCCTTGGTACTCTGTTGGTACTTCGACATCCAAAGGCAAAATAATACTTCTTTTCTTAGAAGGTATTTCAAATTTTGGATGTGGGAAAAGTTCCAACCAGCAGGACATATTACTCCAGAAGGAATGAAACATATACTTAGCCTTCATCAAAACCAGGACAAAAGACAAACAGAATTCCTCGCGCAAAAATAAAAAATGCAGTCTATGATTGCAACAGCAAAAAAAATCTTGAGGAAGTTGCAAAATTTTTATCCCAGTTCACACCAGAAGAAGAAGTTGGGACATCAAAATCACCTGAAGATGCTGAATTCTCCACCGAAGAAGAGGATAAGACAGACTCAGATTTTGAAGTCTTCAGAAATTCAGATTTCTAAAAAAAATGATGAAATGAGAAAGAAGAAGAAGAGCAAAAAAAAAAAAGAAAAAAGACAAAAAGAAAAGAAAGAAAGATTATTGTTCTTCACTATTCAAAAATACAGATACTGTTCAAAAATACAAGAACTGTTCAAGCATGGAGTAAAGGGACAAAAATAGTACAATCACTATCAGATCCAAAGATCAGCAAGGTTTCTAGCCGATATACTAATCAATGTATGTAGGTGGATATACCGACCATATGCATGAATAAGCAAAAAAGTAGGCAAAAAATAGGCAAAAGAAATATATTTGAATAATATTTGTAAAATATTCGGAGATACAATTTTCAGGTTAAGTTTGATATAAACCTTTTGAAAATAAAAAATTTTGAAATCTTTGGCGATGGGTGATACCCTTAGGGTATTTGCTTCATCTAAAAAGAAGTATGATGAAAGGTTTTTTGAAAGATAGAGGAGGAAGGTTCAAGGATACCACCTATCTTATCTATTATAAGACTTTTGGCTATTTTGGGTTTTCAGAAATTTTTGCAGTGAGAGCTAAGCTCACTTCCAGGCTCTGAGGCTCAATCTAGGCGCTCTGAAAATTGCTTCAACCTCTGAAACAGATTCTTCTGTTTCAGAAGAAAATCGAAAATGTCTTCAGTTAGATGAAGCAGCCTCATTTAACTTTCAAACTTCTTCACAAAAAACTTCTTCTGAAGAGGGGGTAGAATTGTGAGATATTGTTTTTCCATGTTTATGAAAAAATCTTATCATAGGTTGAGTCAGCTAGAGCCATTTTGTTACTTAGGCCTGATCTAGGGTGGTAAGTCCCGAAGAGTGATAGGGCAATAAACCCCATAAGAATAGCTTAGGGTCGTGGTATAGTTGATTGTCTGTGTCAATTTTGAGTCATAGTCATGGAACTGGTGTTCCACAAAACTACTTCTTCAAACTTTGTGTCTAGTGCCTCCCAAGATTCTACTAGGAGAACAATAAATACTGAAGAAATTATAATAGAAAATTTTGATAAAGCAATTGATATTTGAAAAATTCTAAAGGTCAAAAAGCATGAGATTTATGAAAAATCAAACATTTTTAGCTTCAAAAATGATTTTGTTATCAAAATTGAGGAAAACGATATTCAAATCTCAAAAAGTTCTAAAACCATTCCTCTTCTTTCACAAAAAAACCCTTCAAAAATATTCTAAAAAAGATTTCAAATTTATCCATCTGAGACTTGTCCAAATTGGATTCAAACCATTAACTAGAGAAGGCCTAAACACTTCAATTCTAGCAGCATTTCGAGACACTAGGTTCACAAATTTTGCTGATTCTTTACTCAGCTCAATAAAGTCTAGTCTGTGTCGAGGTCTAATATCATTTGATTGTTATCCAAATCTAACCACTTCACTAAAGGACAGGAATATCCTCAAATCTGTAGCTCTTCAGATCCAAACTCATAATTTCAAAATGCTTAAGGGATCAATCCCAATAGCAATAATCTATCGTTTACATTTCAAAGTTATGCATTCAGCCTTTGCTTGAAAAATCAAAATAATCTCTTCAACAAAAGGAAAGACTCTTCTTTTGCAAACAAATCTGACCAGATCTAATACCATTACCACTAAAATTATTCAATGAAAAGACGTAAGTCTTCCAAATAAATGGGATTTTGAAAATGCTATCCCAACACAACCTCACGAGCCTAATCATCTAAATACTCAGGTCAAAAACATTCAGCAATTTGCTGATGGCCGTGTCAAACTCTCTTTTCATAGGAACTCATTTTCTAGTTTTAAATCTGAAGCATCTTTTACAAAAAGTACCATTGATTTGGGAAGAATCTCCCAAATCCCTTCTCTAATTGAAACAAAACTAAGGTTTTCCACTTCAGATCTTCCAAAAGATTTTTCTTCAACTTCAAATTTTAGAAATACTAATTACAGTATTCAAATTCCAAAATCGGTTTATATGCAAAATATTGAAAGGCAACCCAAGTCTCCTTCTGAACAATTTGAGCCTATTAGTCCTGATTTTTTTGCTGTGACAGAAATCTAATGGCTAATGAACTCAATGCTCTTCAAGAAAAATTTGTTGTCAGCAAACAATTTCTGTGAAATGATTTCTATTCAAAAGAAAATTTTGAAAAAACATTTTAGTTTTTCAAAAATTTTACTAAAATAAAAAAGCAGATTCAAGAAGAAGATTATGATTTTATTATTCAAAACAAAACTCATATTTTCTTCTTTGATTAGTTTGAGATCTATGCTACCAACAATGGTTTCAAATATCCTTTCAAAAATTCCTTAAATCTAGTCACCATGAGAAACAAATATTCAAATACTACAGAATGGGAAACCTCTATAGGAACAAAAATTATTTCAAACCATCTTCATTTGCAAAATGTTAAGCTTACTGTTTCCAACAAAGTTGTGGAAGCAACTCCTTTTAAAACTCCAGAAGATGATTATTTGAAGAAAAATATCACTAAAAATAATTTTTCAAATATTCATCTTATTATCATTGGAAAACAACTTGATAGTATTGAAAAACATATTCAAAAATAGCCTATTCAGGTCAACAAAAAGGACTTGGAAAATCCTGTTTTTAAGCATTATTTAGTTTTCAAAAGTTCTATTAAAAATATTTAGGAGAGTAAGAGTGACTCTCCAAAATTAAATTTTAAAAATTTTAGCTGGTGATTCAAACATCGTCCTTGAGACACCAACATCCATCAGTAAATCTCCAATCATCAATACTCTTTCCCAAAAGTCAGAAGTTGATGAAACTGCTGACCAATTCAAAAATTCTCAAATCAATTTGTTGCCTATAATGCCAATAGTCCCAGTGCCTAACATTGTTCCGGCAAAGCCAATTTCTGAATTTCATTTCAATGCTTCTTCTGTTTATGAATGGAAGATTGACAACTTTTCTGAGTATCAAAATCTTTTAACTCTTCAGCAAATGACTATGGCTACAAATGCTTATAGAATTCAAAATAATGTTTCTGACAGAGCAATTGTAGAAATCCTAATTGCAGGATTTTCTGGTTAGCTTAAAGGATGGTAGGATAATTATCTCACTCCTGACCAACAAAATGAAATCTTCAATGTATACAAAATAGATGAAGAGGGAAATTTCATCCTTGGTGAAGATGATAATCCTTAACAGGATGCCCTCTCCACTCTGATCCTCACCATTTCCCTTCATTTTATTAAAGATCATTCGCATATTAAAGATAAAACTGCTGAACTCCTTTCAAATCTTCGTTACAAAAAACTCAGCTATTTCCAGTCATACAAAAATATCTTCCTTACTAGAATCATGTTTCGAGAAGACTCTAATAAGCCATTTTGGAAAGAAGAATTCTTTGCTGTACTTCTAACACTTCTTAATGAGAATGTCCGAAATCATATCAAAGAAACATCTCAAAAGAAAATCATTCCTTATGAAGATTATACATATTACCAGCTTGTTGGTATCATTCAACATGAAGGTTTAAAAATCTGTCAAAATTTGAAACTCTAAAAACATCTCAAAAGAGAGATGAAACAAATCAAAATTGAATTAGATACATTCTGCCAACAATTCAATATTAATCCTTTCAAACAATCTCATTTTTCTTGTCAAGGAAATTGTGACCGTGGCAAGTCCAAAGGCTACAAAAAAAACCCCTTAAGAAGAATAAAAAATATCAGCCTAAGAATTTCTCCAAATCTTTGAAGGATGTTAAGTGCTTCAAATGTCAAAAGTTTAGACACACTACAAAATGTTGCAGGCTCAACAACAAAATTCATGAATTGGATTTTGGAAAAGATGTTATCAATTAACTTTCAAATCTCCTTATCAACACCTCTAAAAATTCTTCAAACTCTGAAACAGATTCCTCTACTTCAGAAGAAAATCGAAAATGTCTTTAGTTAGACAAAGCAGCCTCATCTAACTTTCAAACTTTTTCACAAAAAACTTCTTCTGAAGACGGTAATGAATTTTTAGTCCATGTCTTAACTTCAGACCAACAAACAATTTTTGACATTATTAACCAGGTTAATAGTCCTGAGTTAAGGAAAGAATGTTTTGAAAAACTTATCAAAACTTTCACTAACTGTGAAAGGGAACCTAAATCATCATCTCAGCCTATGATATCAAAGAATACTTTTGATCTTACAAGTATTCTTAACAAACAAAAATGCATATTCAAAGATTTAACAGTCCAAAACCTCCAAAAGGAAATTGAGAGTGTTAAACAAGATTTGCGAGAACTCAAATAAAAATAAAAACAGGATGAGGAAGCTATTAAGCATATCCTCTCCAAAATTCAGTCCAATAAAGAATCTTCATCTAATAATGAAGATAATCCCATTGAGGCAGAGATTCAAGCCCTTCATGAAACATCAAATGAAGTTCTCTTCATTCTTAGAGAAATTATAACAAGAAAATACATGATCAAAATTACTCTTGAATTTTCTCCTAATTATCGCCTTGATACGACTGTCCTTTTTGACACAAGTACAAATTTAAACTGCATTAAGTTTGACATGGTTCCAAACAGATTCCTTGAGAAAACACAAAAAAAACTTTCAACAGCCAATAATGCAAAACTCTATATTAAATCAAAAACATTTGCCAATATCATCAAATTTCTCTCAAAATAGTATTTGTTGTTGTCCAAGAAATACATCGTTCTGTTATTCTTGGAACTCCCTTTATTAACATCATAACTCCTTACAAGGTCAAATCTGATTCTATTTCTTTTAGAATCAATCATAAAAAAATTTCATTTCCTTTTCTTAACAAGCCAAAAACTCGAAATCTTGATTATTTAAAAGTTTTTTTTATTTACCAAAATACTCTACACAATCGTGTTCAGACAAAAGATTTTTAACTTTAAGATCTTCGCAAAAATATCTCCTTCAAAAGGATTGAAAAACAGCTAAACACCTCTTTTGTCAAAAAACAGATCAAGAATTTTCAAAATTCTATCGAAAAGAAATTTGTGCTGATCTTCCAAATGCTTTTTGGAATATGAAACAACATATTATTGATCTTCCTTACAATAATTCTTTCACTGAAAAGCAAATTTCTATTAAAGTCCATCCTATCCAAATGAACCATGAATTAGAAGAACACTGTAAGAAAGAAATACAGGATCTTCCAGACAAAGGACTCATTTCCAAGTCACATTTCTTATGGAGTTGTGCAGCCTTTTATGTTAACAAAGCTTCTGAAATCGAAAGAGGAGTCCCAAGACTTATCATCAATTATAAACATTTTAATGATGCTCTTAAATGGATTCGATATCCTATTCCAAACAAAAAAGATTTGTTCCAAACTTTTTGATTTCTTTATCTTTTCAAAATTTGATATGAAGTCTGGATTCTGGTATATACAAATCTCTACATAGGATCGTTATAAAACCATCTTCACTGTTTCATTTGGATAATTTGAATAGAATGCTATGCCTTTTGGCATAAAAAATGTGCCTTCTGAATTCCAAAGAATTATAAATGAAATTTTTTCTACTTATTCAAAATTTTGCATTGTCTACATTGATGATGTACTCATTTTTTCAAAAACTATTGATGAACACTTCAAACATTTAAAAACATTCCTTTATGTTTCTAAGAAAAATGGTATTGTTGTCTCAAAATCAAAGATTTCTTTTTTTCAAACAAAAATTAGATTCTTAGGGCATTACATCACACAAGGCACAATCGCCCCTATAGAAAGATGTTTACAATTTGGTTCAAAATTTCCTGATCAAATTCTTGACAAAAAACAATTTTAGAGATTTCTAGGATGTTTAAATTATGTTTTAGAACATTAATAGGATAGCAAAACCTTGCATGATTGTCTCAAAAAGACCCCAGTCCCTTAGACTAATGAGTATACAGCTACTGTCCAACATAATAAAAGTCAAATTCTTTATCTCCCGTGTTTGCATATAGCAAACCCGAGTCTTCCAAAGATTGTCCAAACAGATGCTTTTGAATTCGGCTTTGGAGGTATCCTTCTCTAAGTCCAGAAAGGTAAAGAGTGTATTGTCCAGTGTATCTCAGGTCGTTGGAACCAAACACAAAAAAACTATTCTAATATCAAAAAAGAAATTTGGAGAATTGTTTTGTGCATACAAAAATTTCAAAGTGATTTACTTAACCAAAAATTTCTTTTACACATAGATTGCAAATCCGTCAAAGAAGTTTTGAAAAAAAATGTTTAAAACCTTGCGTTAAAGCAAATCTTTGCTAGATGGCAAGCAATTTTATTCATTTTGAATTTGATATTGACTTTATCAAAGGCGATGTAAATTCCCTACCTAATTTCTTACCCCGTGAGTTTCTACAAAGTAGGAGTGATGCCTCCCAAATTACCACATAAGCTCATGGCCAAAGACAAACAAGTTGCAAAACAGGAGGATCCCAACCTCAAGCAAACAGGAATAAGACCATTGACCTGATATGATGCCGTGGTCAAAGAAGAAGAAGAAACAGAAGAGTTAAAGGATACAGTACAGTCTAAATTCCTTGACCCAGAAATTTAGAAACTATTTCTGACATTTGGCTAATCCCCTGAACTGGAAAAAAACCCTTTTAAAAAAGAGTGACTCTGGTGAGAGTTCTAAAAAACCAAAAGCCCCAAAAAAAATCTCAAATATATCCAAACCAATTGTCAAAATAGAAACCCCAAGTTCCAGTTCTTCACAAAAATCTTATCAAGCCAAATATTACACCAAACTAACCTTTCAAACCATCATTCCTCTTAAAAAGGAATCTCATACAAAACCCCTTTTAAATGTGCCCATAAATATTTCAGAAAAGATCTCTTGTGCCAACTGATCCCGCAAAAACAGTAGAATACTGACAAACCATTCTTGAGATAACTCAATCCGTTACTATTATTCATCACAACAAAACCACAGACCAACAAATGTCATCTTACCCCCTTGCAAAAGTACATAAAGTATTACCACCATCAGCATGGTCTACAGAAAACCTTACCAAGCCTATTTCCTTTGTCTACCAAAATGCAAATAATGAGCAAAACAAAATCACCTTTAATTACAGGAACTACCAATAAGCTTGGTATAATACTTTCCTTATCCAAAACTCTAAATACTTCCATACCTGGTTACTCTTCTTTAAAGAAAGTTAGCTTATTGCCTCTTTCCCAAATTAGTGAAATTCTTGGTGGACCTATTTCAGTTTAACCGAAAATGTAATCACAGAACAATTTGATGAAGCCTACAACCTTTTCACAACCAATTACAAGCCATCACCTAATGAAGCAAGGTTTCCTCCCATGGCAAACTTTTGCTCAAAAAAATATCTCTCTTAGTTACTTTGTTAGTACTTCGACATCCACAAATAAAATAATATTTCTTTTCTTATAAGAAATTTCAAAATTTGGATGTGGGAAAAATTCCAACCAACATGACACCTTACTCCAGAAGGAATGAAGCATTTCCTTGGCCTCACCTAAAATCAGAATAAAAAACAGTTGGAATTCCTTGTGCAAAAATCTAAGATACAGTCCATGATTGCAACAAAAAAAACTCCTAAGGAAGTTGCAAAGATTTTTGCCCAGTTTACACTAAAAGAAGAAGCTAGAACATCAAAATCACCTGAAGATGCCGGATCCTCCATAGAGGAAGAGGATGAGACAGATCCAAACTTTGAAGTCTTTAGGAATTCAGGTTTCTGAAAAAAAAAAAAAAGAATGAAAAATGATGATGAAGATGAAAAATCAAAAATCAAAAACAAAAACAAAAAAGAAAAGAAAAGCAAAAGTCAAAAAAAAGACAAGAAAAATAAAATTATTGCTTTTCACTATTAAAAAATATAGGAACTATTCAAGCATGGAGCAAAAAAACAAAAATAGTATAGTCACTGTTGCGGAATTGTTCAGTTTTTACTATGCAATCACGAGTACAGTTATTGTTCAAACTTTTCAAAATTATAAAAAGACCTTCTAGACGTCTATAAAAGGAGGAGCCCTCTTCCATTCACAATAAGAGCTAAAATGGGCTTGGAAAGCTTGGAGTGAGCTCAAAAAGATTCTTGAAGAGCCATCAAAAAAGCTCTCACTCAAAAATAGCTAAATAGCCTTGTAATAGATAGAATAAGTAGGAACCCTATTCTTCCTCTCCCTATCTTTCAAAAAACTTTTCTTCATACTTTTTTTTAAAGAAAGCAAATACCCTAAGGGTATCACTCATCGCCAAAGATTTCAAAATATTTTATCTTCAAAAAGTTTGTATCAGGCTTAGCCTGAAGCTTATATCTCCAAATATTGTTCAAATATATTAAAGTATTTCTTTTATACCTACTTCTGCATATGGTCAGCATAGTCACCTGAATTAAATATTACTGCAAACATTTGATGCATATGGTCGGTATAGCCGCCTGCATAACTTCTTGTATATATTGATTGATATATCAGTTGGAAACCTTGTTAATCTTTGGATCTGATAAGTGTAACAACGCCACGTACCAATCTCGCATATCTATTTTATTTTCTACATTTTTCGCATATTAACTGTCTTATATTTATTTTCTGTGTTAATTTCCAGAGTTATGTAATGAATTATTCTAATTTAAAATAATTACTTATAATTTATTGTATTACAAATAATTAAAATTTAATTTTATTTCTATTAAATTTTACATTTATAATTTATTTTTATTATGACTGAATTTAAAATAATTTTATTATCATTAAATTTTAATAAATAATTAATCAAAAATAAAAATGATAAATGAAAGCAGGTGAAAACTCCAATTTTTCACGGTGAGGATAATGTCCTGCACCTACATCATATTATTTTCAAAGTAATATATTATATATAGTTGTTGAGCACATTGTTGTGGTCATGACATTCTCTCAAACAAATTAAACATTTTACATTGCATGCTCTCCAACAACAAATCATTATAGTTTTATTTTATGCTCATCTAAAAGTTTAAAGAAAAGAAAACTCATTCTATCAAAATTCAAATTTAATAATAAAATGCAAACTAAGGATAGAAATATATATATATATTCACACTCCATCTGTAAATTTGTGACCCATGCTTATAATTCTCTCTCTTACCTGCTATCACTGTAATAAAAATAATAATTATGTTACAGAAAACATAAACATAAAGCAATACTTTTACTTTCTCAATAAAAGCAACTAACGTAAACAGTGTTAACTTTTAATGATCAAAGTCTTCGTCATTCACCCTCATCATCTTCTTCGTTCACCCTCATCATCTTCGGTATGCCTAGTATATCAAAACAAGATTTATCACCGTCATTCTTTTGCTTGAGTTCTAGGTGAACCTACATCACTTACAAAAAAAAAAAATGTCACAAGAAAATTATGTACTAATATAATTTTAAAAATTGAAAAACAAAAAAATGTACTTACATTTTTCGGAGGTGTTCCTACCTAATTATCAGCCACTACTAATGCTTCTACGCCATCAGAAAGCAATCAAGCTCGTGATTCATCAATGATATGATCTTCAATACTAAATGCCGCCTCTAATGCTAGCACGACTAAAGTATCACGTCCTTTTTTTGCCAGAACAAGGATTATTGGTGGGTTGTGCTTACGAAACGCATTATTACACACAGCAGATTTCTTATTTTTGTACTATAAAGTTCCATCTCTTATCTCTTTTGTTGGGTTCTCACTTCATCCTTTGAAATAATTTGTTGAGCTTAATGCTGCTGTATTCGCTTCTGAAGTATGCTGCTATGCTCATAATTTGTTGTGTTTAGTGGCAAAATTTATTCCCGATTTAGGAGAAAATCTTGTCATTGGAAATTCATGTGGGCTATGTTTAACAACGCTGTTCCGTTGGAAATTGATTAATTTCTGGTTGCAAGTCCGACACGGATTTATTTGATAGACGCACTCTTTTTGAAAAGATGATCCAAATACTATTTTATGTATCAAAGAGGAGGAGGAAATAAAGAAGGATAATCAAAATTTGAGGGCCGAGGAAGTTGGTGCATTTTCAAGATACTCCCGTTTTCAACTCCTGTTAAATATTTATGATGTTTCCACAAATGCAAACTTTCAAGAAAATTACCAAATGTCCCAAACACGAGGCCATTTAAAAAGTGTTTTATTAATGGGAAAGGTTTCACTGGCTCATAGATACAACACTTCTACCAAGGTCGGTTTGAACGTTTCTTTTAATTGTCTATAAATGGCCAATGATAATTATTGGAGGGTTTAATCCGACCAAAGCACTACGACCATCAACAAATTTCAAAACGAGTAAGAGTTCAGATGGCACAAATCATATAGTTTATTGACAATTAGACAAATCACCAAACAAGACATTAGTCAACTCATAAGAAACCATTGGAGTAGGTGCGGAAAGGATTTTCTCAAACCCATCTATTCTATCATCTAAAACCTTTAATCTCCTTAAATCCCAAATCAAAATAAAAAAATAATAATGTTTTGACAATAGAAAGATCGAAATGACAGACAATTCACCCAACCAAATGAAATTTAAACAAGGTTCATACTAAGAACAGACATCAATGAACGGAGAATTGGAAAACAACAAACTTTATTTAAAAAAAAAAAAAAATTGGAGTCACGATTGTATAAAAGAAAACTGAAAAAGCAGCAGAAGTCTAAAGATGCTAATCCGATCCAATGTGATGCGGCCAATGGCAACCGTGCGGCCACTACTATGCCTTACGGCGAGTGCGATTGTCGGAGGACGACGGTGAGAATAGAAGATTTGAGGTCGGGGTCGGGTCTCTTGTTTTCTAATATAAAATTCAGAACAAAATTATAAGTATTTAGACTCAGTTAGATCTTATAAGGACAAATCCAATATAATTTCAATTTATGAGTTTGGATTTAAATAATATCACTCATCTATTGACAAGTCTAGTTATTGTCACGTCATGTAATTATTATTATTATATATTTATAAATATATATATTAAAATAAATTTTCTATCTAACCAAATTTTACAAACTAAATTTTCATTTCTTCTCCATCCTAATTCCGACACAAACGCAAGAAACTGGAAATCGTCTATGATTTCAGTCATCTCGATGACTGTAAATATTTTACGCAGTATTGGACAATATAGTTAACTAGTGGAGTAAAATAAGTTGCAAGGGCATGATGATCACAAATTAAAACAAACTAATAAGCTCCACAGATTTAGTGATATATAAATGCAAGAATTTATAATATGGGAAAACGACATTCACGATACATAATAGACATAATGGACAATTCATATATTTGCTACTTTGTATGCCTTCGCCTGCGATGTAAGGTGTATATAGCACATTTTACAGAAATGTGTGCCATATGTTACGAAGTCGTTGTACTAAATTTCAGCTGTAGGTATGTATGATTCTCGTACAGCGCATAATTTAAAATCTTCTCATATTCTAAACCAACTGCAAAGGTGACACTTGCGTATATATCCCAAACATGCAAATCTAATGTCATTTCATATATACAAATATTATATTTCATACGTATAGCTGAATTTTTGAAATTAACACCATTCGTATAAAACCACCTTTGACCCGACAATGTCTTTCCTTCGAGAGGTACCCCACCCTGACACGTGTCGCGCTGTCCTTCAATGTTTCCATCTCCGGCCTTTGGTCCTCTCTACATTCCCTACAAATTCTCTCATCCCCTCCTCGGGGTTTCTCTCCATTTTCTTCATCGCCTCACCAATTCAATCACTCAATTTCCATTTGCTGTTGGTTCCCCATTATAACTCTTCTTCGGATTCAATCATTGCACGTTCAATTGTTTGAAAGTATTCGTGTCGAATGGTAGAAAACGAGAGAAGGGCGACGATGTTTTCCGATACCGATATTTTGCCTCCCAAGAAAGGCTACGCCGCGGCCCACTCAGATCCCAACATCTCCTCCTCCTCCGCCGCGTCCAGCGACCACGACTACGGCACCAGGAACAGCAGCTTCTCCGCCTTTGACCCGACCCGCCTCAGCTCGGAGGGTTCCCCCATGATGATGTCGCCCTGGAACCAGAACTCCCACTTTGCCAAGTCTCCGTGGACCAATTTCACGGACGCCGCCCCCCAGACTGGCCTCATCGGCTCCCTCTTCCGGGAAGAGGGCCACATATACTCCCTGGCGGCCAAGGGTGACGTCCTCTACACCGGCTCCGACAGCAAGAACATCCGCGTCTGGAAGAACATGCAAGAATTCTCAGCGTTCAAGTCCACCAGTGGCCTCGTCAAGGCCATCATCATCTGCGACCATAAGATCTTCACCGGCCATCAGGACGGGAAGATTCGTGTCTGGAAGGTCAGCGCCAAGGCTCCCAGCGTGCACAAGCGAGTCGGAACCATGCCCACCTTCTTCGACATATTCAAAGCCTCTGTCAGGCCCAAGAATTACGTCGAGGTGAAGCGTAAGCGCACCGCCGTCTGGATCAAGCACGCCGACGCCATTTCTTGCCTGAGCATGAACAAGGAGAAAGGGCTTCTCTACTCCGCTTCATGGGACAGGACTTTCAAGGTCTGGAGAGTGGAGAGTTCCAAATGCATCGAATCCGTCAAGGCCCACGACGACGCCGTCAACTCCGTCGTGTCCAGCGTCGACGGGTTAGTCTACTCCGGCTCCGCCGATGGGACCGTTAAGGTCTGGAAGAGGGAACAAAACGGGAAGCTCGTGAAGCATACCCTCACGGAGACTCTTCTCAGCCAGGAGTGCGCCGTCACGGCGTTGGCCGTCAACGGGTCAGGTTCCGTCGTCTACTGCGGGTCGTCCGACGGGCTGGTGAATTTCTGGGAGCGGGAGAAGCAGCTGTCCCACGGCGGGGTGTTGAAGGGGCACAAGCTGGCGGTGCTCTGCCTGGCAGCGGCGGGGAATTTGGTGTTCAGCGGCTCAGCCGATAAGACGATATGCGTGTGGCGGAGGGAAGGGGCGCTGCACACGTGCCTCTCGGTGTTGTCGGGGCACACGGGGCCGGTGAAGTGCCTGGCGGTGGAGGAGGACAAGGAGTCGGCCGCGGGCGCCACGGGAGACAAGAAGTGGGTGGTTTACAGCGGGAGTCTTGACAAATCGGTGAAGGTGTGGCGCGTCTCGGAAATGGCGCCAATGCACCAAATGTCTCTTAATTGGGAGTTATTACCATCTGCTAAGTATTGATCTAAGGATCGGACGGTTTTATTGATGTCTCAATCTTTAACTTTATCTCCGGTGATTAATTGTTTGATAAGTGGTTTGAGTTGATTTTCCTTCTTCCCTTATTGATTTGATGGGACAAAGACGAATGAAAATATATATATATTGCAAGTTATGAATTGATCGTGATTCAATTTTTTATGTCTACATTTAGTTGTACAGAATGATTAGCTCCCTTGATACTTTCTTCCTCCTTCTTGACTGTGTATGTTTGTTTTTCCCTTGTTTTTTGGCCCTATTTGAATATCACAAAAATAATGTCAATTAAGGATGTGATTGGTTAAGCTACCTCTTTTACCTGAATAATTGCTCGATGTATGCCAACACTAAAGGATGGATTTGAATCAAAATCCCTTTTTCTGCAGGAAATCAAAATCATGGTTTTGTCATATATAAATATATATTTCTCATATTAAACAACTCATGAAAGAAATTAAAACCCTTTTTTCCTTACAAAACAATTTTTTGTTTAATTTGTGCTATGTAGATCACGAAGGAGAAATCGGGTCAACTACTTAGATTGGTAAATAGATATACAATAAAGAAACACACGAGTAAAACCTTTGTTTGTTTTATAATTACAGTGGGTATTTTTAGATATTTTTATTTTGAGAATTATATAAAAATTATTTTGAGAATTATATAAAAATAAGAGAGAGAAAGAGATAAAAAAAGAAGTGTAATAATTGAGTATGTATTTTTTAAAGGTGGATAATTTAAAAACAAACAAAGCATCAAAGCTTGCATCCCATTTTTGACTATCTCTGTGTCCCATTATATAAACGTATGATCGCCGTGTATATTTAAGTTAAAATAAGAGAACACAGAAAAAAATTAGATGGAAAATTTGATATGGCCGACATGCATAGATCATCTCCGCTTACGCTTATTTTTTCTTCACATACATCCACGTTTTCCGAATCATCCCGACCACTTACATTTAACAATCGACAAACCCGTAATGCCCTTTCATATTTCTATGCTCCAATTTACTTCACACCTCGTCCAACTGAACGAAACTTTTATTCAGGTTCAACTTGACCAAACGTGAATATTATATTAAAATAAATATATTAATTTTAATCTTAAAACAATTTACTTTTATTACATTTCGCATCTACACAAATTGCATATCTGTGTGCGCGCAACAAATGTAGTAATACGCTGCAGTATTGAATAACTGATTGATGCAAAGTTTCTAACACAGATAATGGGCTAGTTTTTTAAGGCTTGAACACTTCTGCATGCCACAGAATGATTTCACGGCACGGAACTCTTACAAGGAATCTTGGCTCCCTTTGCATGCAAACTGCATGAATATTAAATTACTGAAGAAAGCTTCCACCCAAAGAAGGTGGGTTGGCTGGGAGCTTGGGTTGGGGAGCAATATGTCCAGACGTTGACTTAATCTTTGGGTCAACATGGACATCGTCAAAGGTCAATGGCTGTAGGGATCATGCACAGACTAAGGATAAACTTCACTTTATTTTATCAACATGTTTTCAACATGTCCGTGCTAAACAAATCATAAGTCAAAAATGAAGATTGTTACTACCTTTGTGAAAGATGGGTTGGAAAGTTTTTATACAAGTTGGGCCATTATCCATGGAAGAGGAAGCCGATCAGCCCAGAATTTTGCAGCCTACAAGCCCATCAGCGCAATTGTCGTCCTTGAACTATGCAGCGTTCAACCAAACTCCACTCCACCCTGCAACCACTAGTATCGTCAATTCAAGACTCTGTTTTGGATCTCTCGTTAGCGTGGCGGGATATCATAGGAAAGATGACTTTCTTTCATTTCTTGAACTGTGCAATTCTGACGTTTGGCCCTCACGCCGTTTACTATTTGGCAACCCCCTTGTAAGCTTTATTTTCCCTTTTCTTTGTATTTCCTTTTCCTTTTCCCGCTTAATTTGGTGATATTCTTCTTTGTCAGACCCTTTGAACTAACGACGACCCTATTCATGCCAGCGCTGCATGGAGTTTTATTTGATGCAATTATGTTCCTTACTCTTATGTTTAGATGTTTGTAAGATTGGAATTTGATGGAACTGTTTGGATATTTGGCTGCCCGAAATCTTTAATCTTGCTCTTAAGTATCTAGTTTTACTTTGTTCTTTCAGTTCCATTAAATTGGCTCTTCCAGTTCCGGTCTTTGATCAGCGTGAAGCTCTTGCTTGCGAATATTTGATGTCGATTCAAATTCTATTTGTCATTAAACCTATGGGAACAATTATATGTTTATGAATATTATATCTTTTGAGGAGTTTTATTGAATGCTTCTGTGACCTTGTTTGTTATATTGTCAGATTATGCTGGGAAAAGTGACGGGCTATCTTTTTGTCTCATTTTTTAAATATCTCAATTTTGAAACGGTTTATCAATTTGTCTCAATTTTGTGATCCGTTATTTCGTCCCACAGAGTAGGTCCTAAACGAAAAAAAGAAAATGCATAAAACAAAAAAAAAAAGTAAAAAATTATCTATTCCGTGATTTGAATTCACTGTTGTTGATGTTAGATTCTGTGCTTGTGTTGAACTTCTACTAGGTGTGAACTTCCTGTGGACATGTAGACACTATGTACACACCGTACTTTTGTTGAACTTTATTTTTGAATTATTGGTGGGATGTATGTGATATTAGTGATAATTTCAATTTATATTTATGAAGATTTCACGTAATCCATATTTTTTGGCAACCACTATGTTGTTTGTTCATTCATAATTAATTTTACTTAAATAGATTGTAATAATAGTAAATCCCACAAACATGTGCACCATCCTTCTTTCTCATGTTAACATGTGCTAATAATGACTAATAGAAGACAACAATTTGAAAAGCATTCCCACAAACATATTTATCCAAGAAAATCCAAATAAATATGTCAATATATTATGTTACATAATCTTGTACAAATCTCTTATGGCTCCCAGTGCCACACCTGGGAGTGCGTCAGTCTCTGCGAGATCTCAATCCAACAGCATCATCCATATGCTATGATGTGTCATCATGCAACAATGCATTAGACTATTCCAATGTATCGTCCAACTGCACTTCTTTATGCTTGTGGTAGCTACTCCATAGAATTGATGATGTATAAATTATGATAGCTACTCTATGAAATAGATGATGTATGAAAAGTACCTATATAATCCTTTAGTGTCTCAAAGTATTGTATTAGCGTACAGACATTATCTTCGAAATAGTAAGGACCCTGCATCCTGTACGATGTGTATGGATTCTATATGAATAGATCTGGTAGAATAGATATATTAATATCGTCATGCTACTGTGGTATAATAGGCATGTAAGAGACTTATGCTGTGCTGTATGTTAAACTAGATGGTCTATCAAGGTTTAGAGACGTAGGGGTGACATCCACCTTAACAAAGGCACGCAATCTATAGGCCACCCTCACACGATTGTGTGTCAAAACCCATGTGACATGACTGGCATCACCATCTTTAAAAAATTGTTGAAATAAAAATGTGTTTCAACACACAATAAATTTTATTGTCCGAGCTAAATAAGTAGATAAAGAATGTTATTTCAAGTTAGATAAATTTTTATTCCCTGATTTGAGTTCACAGAATTGGTCAATTTTGTGAACTTAAATCACAGAATTGGTATTTTTTTTTTTATTTTATGCGTTTTCTATTTTTTTTTTGTTTAAAACTAATTTAGTGGGCAATTCTGTAATTTCATTCCATGAAATTAGGACAAATTTATACACCATTTCAAAATTGAGATATTTTCAAAAATGAGATAAAAAATAGTACAAATAGTGAAAAAACCTGAAAAGTGAAGCTTGTTGTATTGACTAGTTTTCTTCTAACAGGTCGGAGTATGATACAATTGGTACTTCAATTAAAGCTGCTGCTGTTTATCTTTTGACAGCATTAGTAAAGGTGGGTCATTTGTGATAACAATCAGATTGCTTCATGTGTTTTTTCTTCATTCCCATGAATTCTTATCCACTATCTTGCTTTAGCAGCTTGTTTGTCTTGCAACTTTTCTTAAGGTATCCGAAAGTGATAATTTTGATCCATATCAGGTAGGTGTTCCTTTTATAAATCTTTTACCCTGGCTCTGTTTAATTAATTATATTTTGTAGTGATTCCCCTATACATGGACGGTCGCTATTGTTATTTTTTTAGATTGAAGATATCAAGATAGTTTTTGTTCAACTGAGGAAAGCATTTAATTGTTTGCTAAAATTTTAATGTTGACCTAGCATGAAATTATAGAATAATCATTTTAAATTATTTGAATGTTGGTTTATTCTTTTCTAATGCTAAATTATTGTGATGTTTTGTATGCATCATATCATTCTGTTGGTTTTTCTTAGATGTAAATAAGGGAGGTGATGAAGTGAAATTTCAGGGTAAGTTTCGATTAATTGTCTCCCTATCTATGCTAATTTGATTCCCCACTCCTTCCCCTCAACCCCTGTTATTGTTATTATTTTTCTGTTCTTTCTGTTCATGTTGGCATGTAAGGGGTAGACTAGATGTTTTCAGCATGTTGAATATTCAGTTTACACTTTTTTCCTCACAGCCTGCCACAACTTTCAATGAGAGTTTTAGATCATGTCTGGTGATTATCTGTTTTCCTTTTATTTTAATTTTGTTGAATTTCTTAATTACTTGTTTATTCTCCATCAGGAATTGTTGAAAGCATTGATTGGGTTCGTAGATGTTGCTGGGCTTTATTTTGCCTTGACACAGCTAACTCACCGGAATATTTCTCAAAATCACAAATTCCAAGCTGTTGGACTTGGTGAGTGTTATTCTCATACCTCGACTCTGGTTGTCTGAACTATGCTGAAACAAAAGAACAATTTAAGGCGGGGAAAATGCTATTATTTGGCTTGTCTTGATCTTTGCTTCTTTGATTGCCACTGATGTACCATTGCATTTTCATTTTATAATTAAGGTATGATAAAGAGTAAAGAAACACATAAAAGTTACTGATTTCACCAATCTATCTGCATCTGTCAACCAATAACATGTGTTATGGCCACATTTGCTGCCTTTTGCTTCTACTTCAAGGCAGTAATATAATACAGCAGTGGCAGTATAAGAGGGTGTTTGATTGGGCTTATAAGCTCCTTGAAACATTTCTATATGAGTATTTGGTAAACTTTTTTGATAAAAGAACTTACAAGGTTAAAAAATAAGATGTTTGGAGCTCTTTCAAAGTAAGTTAGCTTTTCCTAACTTATTTTCGTACATCTTATAAACTATTTCATTTTATATATTAAAAATAATATAAATTTTCTTAAATTACATTTTATTAATAGTATTTAATTTACTTTTATTATTATTGCATCAAAAAAAATTTAATCATTTATATTTATAAATTTCAACAAAATCTTGTAAGACGGTCTTACCGAACTCTATTAGTTTATTTTTAGAATAGGATATATGAGTTTATAAGTTCTAAAAGTATCTTATAAGCTATAGAAAATAAGCTTAGCCAAGCACCCTTTGTTTATGCAAAATGTATCAAGTTTAATACTTAGAGGGTGTTTGAGTGAGCTTGTAAGCTCTTCAAAATCTTTTATAAGATATTTGAGAGTTTATAAGTTTTTCAAAAGTGTTTCATAAATATTATAATGAAAAAGCTTATAAGTTTTTAAACTAAAATTTTTGAAGCTTGTGAGCTCATTAAAAACAAGTTGTATTTCCTTAACTTAGTTTCAAACATCTTATAAGTCATTTTCATTATATATATATATATATATTAAAAATAGCGTAAATACCTTACATTATATTAATGATATTTAGTTTATTTTTATCATAATTATAATTACAAGTTTCAACAAAATCTTATAAGACAATTTTGTTATTTCTATCTAAAAACTTTATTATCTTATAATAAAAATAAAATGTAGGAGCATATAAGCTTCAAAAATATCTTATAAGCTATTTAAAGTAAGCTTGGCCAAATACCCTCTTAATCCTATTTGAGTTTCCATTGGTTTTCTGGCGTGTTCTCATATTTATAATTTTTTATTTTTATGAAAAGAAGTCTTGTTGTTTTGAAAATAAAATTGTACAAAACCTATCATTTATTCAATATGCTCGTCATACCTAGTTATATAAACTTGTGCGGCACATGCATGGCATGAGAAATTACAGCCATTGATCTAAGTTACAATGTTTCTTCCTTCTCCTAGTGACCTGTATCTTTTTCCCTTCTAAAGTTAATGCTTCATTTTCCCTGTTGGCAGGCTGGGCCTTTGCTGATTCTGTCCTCCATAGACTGGCCCCCCTTTGGGTGGGTGCTAGAGGTTTAGAATTCACTTGGGAATATGTTTTGCAGGGTCTTGAAGCCAATGCTAACTTGGTATGAAGCTTTATCTCATGTTCATTTTATCCATACTTTATCTAATCAGACTGGCCAGAAACAAGTAGTATTCATTCTGAGCTTTTATGAAATCTGCTTCAGCATTATTCTCGGGGGAGTGAGCTCATTGTTTTCTTATTGTTGCTTTATTTGGCTCTATGAATTTCAGGTGTCTAGTCTCTCACTTTCTGCACTAGGCTCTTTAATGTGGCTCAGGAAAAACAAGCCGAAGCCTTTGATTCCTATTATATATGCTTGTGCAGGGATTGTGGCTACAATGCCTTCAATCACAAGGTACAACACTTGCTTCTACACTACAAAGTATGCTTTCATTTGTACATTCTGGAAAACTCATTGTTTAATCTATTCACCTGTGATAATGTGGTCGAGTGATCCACATGGTTCTTGTAGTTATGTGAAATGGAGCTTAGGATGGCAATTTCCAAGGGTGGTAGGATTTGAGCTGTTTGCTTCGCTGGTAATGGCTTTCATTAGCTGGCAGCTATTCATGGCATGCCAGAGACCATCTAACTGAGGGTTCATGATTTTAATCTGGAGGTTGGTTTGTTGAGATGATGGTTTGGCAGGCTCTCAGCAAGTTCCACCCACCAATTTTATGAAGATGTTTGTCTGTAAGATATCGGATTATTGACTAATTGACAAGAATAAGGACACATTACTAATAAAGGTATTGTACGTATTACCATCTTTAACGTGACATGTTTGTAGATGTAAGAATCTCAGGCTGCACGGCTAAGCTTTGGAGAAGAATATCCATGTACAGACATTTTGCAAGTCATTCCTGTGGCTAGTTTTCAGATGTATGTTTAAATGTTTTAGGTCTTCTTTCTTTTGAGGATAAGGTTGAAGAATTCGGAATATGGCCTTCTTTGGTTCTCCATTTGGAACTCTTAAACATAAAAAGTAAGTTTTTGCGCCTTTATATCTGACTGATGTCACACACGATTAGCCAACATCAATTGCCTATTTCGTGTGAAAATTATTCCATGCAGGATACTACAACATGGGCGGAATCATGCTTGTGGTCTGTCTCATTAACTAAAAATCTTCCTCAGTATACCTAAGTGTGTGCTGTTTCATGAACATTCTTCATCTGTTTGTAGGCCTGTCTTTCAGTGAAGTTCAAACGGATAATTTATAGATAGGTATATTAGGCTGAAGAAGCATACTGACTGAAACTTGCAATGTAACATATGTTTGAACAAAACCACATGATAATGATATGCCATTGAGTAGTGAAAGATCAGCAGCTTTGCCTTCGGTTTGGCTTAGAAAATTTGAGCTTCAGTCCAGCGTTCACCATGCTCCAAATGCCTCCAATGGAGAATGCCAAGCTAGAAGCAACACCCAACCAAACCAGGCATAAAAAAGTGCACTGAGAATTCCTCCAAAAGGCATCTGCAGTGATTGTAAAGTTCCAAGTCTTAAGCATATTTTCTATTTCTTTTTTATCATGCAGATTTTGTGATTGCATACAACTATTTTTATGCCTTAAGTCTTATGCCCCCAAATATTCAAGTGCAAGAGAAGTATCATAATTATATTGGAGACAGATTCATGGGTATGGTTACTGTTGAAATGAATAAAGTTTTTCCTTCAGAACAACTGTTTTTATCATGTTTATCCAGAAGAGCAATCAAAATATAATGTAGTTCAAGTAGTCAAATAGTTGACTGGTCAAAAAAGCGATTCAATTAGGATTCGAAAATTGAAAATGCAATAAGTAAAATTAGATAAAATTGTAGGTAAACTATGGATTACAAATAAATTAGTTACTATTTAAATGGTTAAAATTGATAAATAAGTAGATTTTGAGATCCTAACTTTTCCTCTCTTTTTTTCATTTTTTGTTCTTTATTTTCGTTCATTTTCAATTTGTTCTTCTTTTACTCGCGCACACATACAAATATGATTTGAATAAATTCATTTCAAAATCTTATACTTGTGACTTAAACTTTATTAGAATTCTATCTATTTTAATGAAATAATTTCATAAGATAAAATTTTATTTTATAGTTTTATTTATTGAGTTATTGCTTATTGTTTTCATTTTGTGGTATTCTTATTATATAAATATAGTATATTTAACCATTAATAGTCATCTAGTTCCGCGGGAATCAATCTAAAATAAATTACAATATAAAATGAAATTTGAATACAAAAGAAATAAAGTTAGGATTTAAAAATTTATTTATTTATTAATTTGAACCTTTCAAATTCCTTTGGGTTTATTGGACTGGTAGTTCAATTGTGATTTTATGATTTATTTATTTATCAATTTAAACCTTTCAAACCTGATTTATTGAGCCAGTAGCTCAATTGTGATTTTACTTAATTTATTATATTATTTTGTTTTCAAGCCTTAATTAAACCATTTTTTTGACCATTCAACCAAGGCTAGATTTAACAGTACCACAGGAAAGAGAATGGCTTTGTTTGTTTCTCGATCTAGGTGTGTTTTTTGATAGTTTTGTGTCAGAGAATTATGTGTAACTAAAAAATAAATAAATAATTTAAAAATTATAATAATTAAATGTGTTTTTTCTCCAAAACTACAAAACAAACATGGGCAACAAACCTGTAGCTCCATAGAAAAGAAAACAAGATCAATTTTAACTTCGTAGGAATTAAGAAGCAATACAATGGCTATGTGTGTTTTACTTTTTGTGAGATAAAAGCACAAATTTCAATTATTGTGGCCTTTTGTTTTCAAATTTTAATTTGAGTTTTATATGCATTGTTTCAAGAATTATTAATTATATAAAAATAGAAGAGAGAAAAAAATTTAAAAAATATGTGCCTTTATTATGTACAAATGAAAACAAATAAAGTCACACTTTTACATTTATTATATATCTTTTTTTATTTTTACATAATTTTAAAAAAAAAACCATAAAAAACGCTAAGATTAGAAACAAACATAGCCAATAAAATTAAAACAGATTCATTTTCATTCCATCAAAATTTGCACAATCTAAATATTCTGCCAAATAAAAAGCTCATTTAAATTTTGAATTCAAATTATTCTTTCTCCTATATACACACAAATATTTAAAATTTAATTATTACATTTATTTATAATCAAATCAATATATATATATATATATATAACACACACAAGCAAGCATTCACATTCACATAAATATTATATATATATATATATTATATACTTTATATAAATATAAAAATTCAAATAATCAAAATTTCTCTGTTAAAATTTTATTCATTTTAGTCCCTCAATTACCTATCAAACATCCCATAAAAACTTCAAATAAAATAAAATAAACTCAGTCAAACAACGTCCAAATCCGCCACACGGGTTGTTGGAACAGTTCGGTGTTGCTTCTTGATTAAGCTGACCAACTCACATTCATTGAATTTGGTCTCTCTCTCTCTCTCTCTCTCTGTCACACACACCCCTAAAAATTTTAAAAAATAATCTTTCCTATTTAACTCGTGGTTGACTTCAAAAGGCATTTTTGTGATTCTTTATCCTGTCTTCTTATGATTTATAAACCAAAAAAAGTCAAGAAAATAAGGCTTTGCGCAAATTACATTTGACCGAGTTGTAATAACATCACCTCATCCACGTAAATAATCACGTCATGTTAGCTATCAAATCCTTGATTGATTTAGTTGGTGTTTAGTGAAAGGGATTTCAAATTGAAAAGTGGATTGTCAATTATTATTATTTTTTGATGTGAAATTTGGGTTGTTATTTGAATGGTAACTTTCGAAATTGAAATTTGGCTAAAATATCTAAAATTTTATAATTCAACGAAATCCATGATTAGACAAAATTCAAGTTGAACTCTTATGCACACTTTGCATAAATTTTGTAATTTACAATAATGTAATACATATGCACTCCATTTGATAAAAGTGAAGCCTACTTTTTGTTTACCTAAACTAAAAGTATTAAATTAGCCTCATTTTTTGGAAAACATTTTGTTTTTCTCTCTCTTTTTATTTTAATGTATTTTGTTCTTTTTCTTTCATTTTTTCTTTGCCTTCCATTCATCTTATTACACTATCTTCTTTTTACTCATTTTTTTAATTGATGTATAGCATTTATATTTCTTTGATATTTTCTTTTTCTTTCAACTATTTTTTAATATTAATATTTTATTTTCTAATATTATTTAATTATAAATATTATAATTAATAAATATATAAAATTTATGAATAATATTCACTTCATTGTTTACTTTTAAATATCTTTTTTTAATTTACACGTGTACGAGTCAAAAATGAAAAATTTTCATTTCCCATTTCAGAAGAACAGGTCAATCGAACATCAACTATAAAATGACACATATTGTTGAACTAATCAAATGAATTAAAAGGAATAATTTCATTTTAAATATTTTCGATGAATTCGATTCAAAGGTGCGAACAAAGCTACCTTAGTGTTTGGTTTTCTTATGTTGTGTATTTGAAATATTTGATTTACAAGACTTGAACTTTTTTCTTTTCTTTTTTTTTTTTTTTTTTTTGAGAAATAAGTTGTTTAACTCTATTGGAATTTTTAAACTAAATTGTTTCTAAATAATTACTTTAACTGGACAAGAAAACAAGGCATTTATTTTTAAACATTGAATGCCAATTATTCCCCAAATTTCTGGCATATAAATCAAACTACGTGTTCACACGATAAATCCACATAAAAACTGCAAATTGATGACTAATATATGAAGCTGTCAGGCGGCATGAAAATTTTCATCCAATCAGTTCATTTTAATAAAATTTTTAACTAAATAATCATGACGTGGCGGGGCCTAAATTTAAACAATGCAGTAATACGTAAGCTCTTGCGTCACTACTGAATGCGGACTTACAGTGCTCATAAATAAATACTTAAATAGCAAATGGTTAAAAATGACAAGTGAAAATCTGGATACTGCTAATTCGGACATGGATCAGTTGGTGACTTGTCACCACCTTAATGGTGGCATGGCATCATCATCACTCATGAGTTCCCGGAGGGATATTTAGGTCATTTCACGGACGTCCTTGTCCATTGTGTGTGAAAGCAATCCGAGGAAGATAATACACAGCCTGCAGGAAGTCGCGACGAAGCTGCCCTCTTCAGCAACTGCTTCGCTCGTTCTCCCACGAAAAGTCTATAACACCCACATTCTTTGCTAACAAAATCATCGGCAGTTAAGGCGTTGGGATTGCAGCTCAATAATTGGCTTATTAGGGTGCAGCAGTTTATAAAATTATTTTTTATAAATATTTTATCAAATAAATGCATTTCCAAAAATATTTTACTAAATATATTTTCAATTTTGTTATCCATCAAATGGTAATTTTATGGTAAATACATAGACAACTATTTAGTACTTTCGTAATAGGCCAAGAGTCAAAGGGTATTAATGGGATTACAGTATTAGCCTCCACCGGCGACTGGGCCCCTTTCTTCTATAAAGCTCTTAATCCCATCACCCCTCCTGAAATTTTGACCTCCCCCCAGTTTCTCACCCAGCCGTACTGCGATTCTTGGCCTTTTCTTCGGGAAAGCTCCGCCCTAGCGCCGCCGCTAGGGTTCTCGCTTTTCCTAATTTTTTCATCGCCAACAGCTCACGATTTCCGCCTTACCCACTGTTCTAAGCTTACCTTTCAATTCCTCCCTTTCTCTACCGATTCTTTACTGATCTTCTCGATTACAATGGCCTTATTTGTTTTCTAGAGCTTCCGCTCATCTCACTGCTCGTTACAGACCCAGCAATTTTCATTTACTTCTTGATCCGTCTCTTACAGTTTGCCTTTATGGCTATTCGATTCGCCGTCACCTACTCCGCGTCCGTCGCCTCAAGCTTTGTCGCCTCGTCTTCTGTCCAAGGAAAATGCGGGGCTTCCAGATTCTTCCGCGAGTGCGCGACGCGATCACGGGTTTTCGGACATTCGCCAACACAACAACTCGATTCAAGTTGCTCCGACTTCCGCCGCCCCGGATTGAACCCTAACCGCATCAACCAGAAGCCTTCTGTACATTTGGTTCTGACCCGAGAAATTCATGGTGGAAATACACAATCGCCTTCGCCCTTGGTCGTGGGATTGTTTTCTTTGATAAAGCAGTCAATGGGGGCTTCTTCCGACACGTGCGTTTTGGCAAATTCGCCGGTAAAGGCGACTTCAATCCTTTCCTTCTTGCCTGGCTCTAAATGGATACCTTGCAACGAGCCTACGTTCAGAGAAGTGGATCGGGGAGGGACACCTGCTGCTAACAAGTGCGACAACATCAGCAAGGAAACATTCACAAGTGAGAGTGCTGGTGGTGGTGAAAGTCAGTCCTTGGAAGCGTTAGCAATGGCCAAGAATGGTGGTGCAAACTGCACGAAGGTTTTGTCACAGAGCGGCGGTCGTGGTAGCAGTGATAGTTGGTTGTTGAAATTGATGAATTTCTGCTTCAGCTATCAGGATGCTAAAGCTGCTTTCACTGCTTTCAGTGTTGGTGTTTTGTATAAATCGACTTTGGCTGAGCCGAGGTCAATTCCTTCGACATCTATGTGCCCGACACTTGATGTGGGGGATAGAATTCTGGCTGAGAAGGTATGTTTTATTAATCTATCCTTATTAGAAGTTCTATCGGGGATGAATGGGATATTTAAAACAATTCTTGAGCTTGAGTCTATGCGCTTGGGGTCCTTGATAGGTAGCTTTGTATTAAGGTTACTATATAATAAATGCATTTTTACACTGGAAATGGAAAAGGTGGAGAGGTGTTCTACTGATGCGTTGAGTGTGGTTTCTTTTGTATTGCCAGAGTTATGGAACTGGATTAAAGTAGTGGTGTTGATCAAGTTGCTTGTGCCCAGAAAAGAAAAAAATCAATATTGGGTTGCATTGTGAGATTTTTAAATATCAGTTATGGATGTCTCCTATTGCAATTTACTCAGTATCTCCAGTTCTTTATATTTTTTAAAGTTTTATTGTGATTATCTGATTATATTGTGATTTACAAAGCCTTAAGACGTTATTCTGGCTTTGAATAATCATTTCTAATAATGGATGTTGTAGTTGGGCGGTTGCCTCATCTTTTTGCTTTAATGTGAGAAATAATCATACTACAAGTCAGAGTTTCAAGATTTGGACCAATACGGATTATTATCCCTTCACTCATCTTATTGCGATTGGTTTTCGTAGATAATTTTAATGAGGGAAAGGACACCAGTAGTGTTTGATTTACAAACTAAAATTTTGGGTCCTGATTCCCATTTCCAGGTTTCTTATATTTTCAGGAATCCTGAAGTGTCGGACATTGTGATTTTTAAGGCTCCTACAATTCTTCAGGTATTGTTGAATTTGTTTGCAGCATCATCTGTACTATAATTGATCTGAACTTTAAGTTGCCCCAAGGAGTTACATAAAAGTGTGTTTTTTTAAATCACTTGCTTTGCAGGAAATTGGTTTAAGTGCATCTGAAGTCTTCATCAAACGAGTTGTAGCAACAGCTGGTGACTATGTGGAAGTAAGAATTTTGGTTATTGAGTTTGCTTGTCTTACTTCCTCATCACATGTTCTAATTTTAAACCTTTTTTTTTTTTGCAGGTTTGTGATGGAAAATTGATTGTCAATGGTATAGCTCAAGATGAGGATTTCGTTTTGGAGCCACTTCAGTATGAAATGGATCTGGTGGTATGTTTTTGTGCTTGTTTTCCAATTTAAGCATTTCAAATCATATCTTGTAGATTGTATAGAATTGGGGAGAAAACTTGATCAATGTTTCTCTTCTTATATAGCTTGTACCGGAAGGCTATGTGTTCGTGTTGGGGGATAATCGTAACAACAGTTTTGACTCTCATAACTGGTAATGAATTGTTGAAGCATGATCAATCATTGCCAACCTTTAATCAGCTCTCTTTTATTCTGAAGGATATAATCTATAATCTATTATTCTTTAGTTCACAATACCTGATGTAGCATTTCTGAAATAACTCTTTTTACAATAACTAGCTGTTGCATCTCTATGATGCATATGTAGCAAGTGTATAGATTCTGACGAAGAATTATTGTGTGTTTTGCAGGGGTCCACTGCCCATCGAGAATATTATTGGGAGATCAGTCTTCCGGTATTGGCCTCCTGCAAAAGTATCTGACACTCTGTACAGCCCATCTCATCAGATGGGTGGTGCTATTGCATTTTCTTGATACCTCTTGGATTTCACCTACATGGTTTCACATCCACTCTTTAGTCTGTTAGATTTGGAAACCATCCTTCATGGTTTCACCCAACATGGTTTCACATCTGTTCTTTCGTCCATTTGATTCACAAATCATTCCTCAGGGGCCTCTTTTGGCACCTGTGAATGCTAATCTGATCGTTATCGATCGTATTGCTAGTGTCATGGCCTAGTTTGGAATCCTTCATGCCGTTCCAATATCCTAATTTTGGCTGGTTTTGTATCTCCTGAAAAAACAAAATGAATGAGAAAGGATTCAATCCTTTACACTACATATCCTCCTGTGATCACTTGTCTCTAACACCGGTAGCTGCACATGGATGCTCGCAGGGTGGCTCTGACGGAGCACGAGGTTGACAGAAGTAGAGTCTGGGTATGGGGCTTGCTATGTGGACATGAATTGAAATTGGTGGTAGCAATTTGGTGCGATGGCGCTTAGGCCGCCAGTTCCAGTTTTTTGGCTTGTCGGAGGTATATGCTCCAGAATTGATGGCAATCTGCCGAGACTGGGCCTTGTGGAGTGATAGTTGCAGGCTGGTTGTAGTTAATTTTTATCAATGATAAAAGTTCTTCTGAAGGGTGTAACTGTATGTGCGTTGCTGTGGGAGGAAGCATAATAAAAAAGAAAACTTTTACTCATTAATTCTTATATTCTCTTGTCACGCTACTTCGAACTTTGAGTATTAGGGTTTTCTGTGGTTTTGTACTGTCAAGATAGGTGCGTCATTCCATTCAAATGGTCATAGAACATGAAATATGGGACAGGTAGCTTCTTATTGGCCCTCCAAATCAACGTTGTAAATCTATGATGAAGGCACACCAGCACAAGCTGATCATATCTCTGTGTCTGTTTGTGTGTGTGTGAAAAATTAATTGTTGAAGAAACGAAAACAGGCATTTTAAGTCTACATGAAAATTTTAATTACTTTGTCACTTCGTGAATCTGAAAATTGATCTAAGCGAACATCCCTTTCAGTGGAAGTTACCAACCTCTTGTGGAGAAGCAACTAAGCGATAACGACCAGCGCCCAACAAAGCACTCAAACACGTTTCTATGTAAGTATATACGTCTATGTTATAGTAGTAAGCAAATATAATTTTATAGTTTACACAATTTAAATTTACATAAATATCTTTATTTTATTTTTTAAAATTTTCTATTTTTCTTCATTTTTCTTTCAGTTTATTATTTTATTTGTGTTGGTTTCTCAAATTTTATTTCTTTCCAAATTCTTTTGATTTTTTGTATGTTTTATTTTGAATATTTTGACGATATTATTATGAAAATAAATCTTTTTTCCTTTGCACAACATAAAATCACAACCATTCTTTAATCTTTTCTCCCTTAAATTATTATCTTTACATGAGTTTTATCGCAAATTTTCTCTCCTTATAATTCCTATTCTTTCTTTAGTTTCTTATTTTAAATATTTTTTTAATTTGAAATAATTTATTAGTTTATTTAAATTAAAATAAATTTATAATTTATAAAAAATGTTACACACATATGTTAGTCACTTATGTGTGTTTTCGAATATAATTTTAGTAACAGTTTTCTTATTATTTTTAAATGTTTTTCAAATATAATCTTTTATATTAATTAATATATGGTTAAATAAATTCAAGAAAATAATTTTTTTTATTAAATAATACTTTTACATTAAGTTTACGCATAGCCAACTCTTTCTTTTAATATTCTATATTTCAGTATAACACAATACATATTTGGGTGCACTATACATTAAAAAATATACCTTAATTTTATTATAACTTTATATTTATATTTAAAAATTAATTACCATGACACATTTTTTTGAATTTATATTTAATAAATAAAATAAATTTGATATTTTTGTAATACTTAATATGAAATTATTTATAAATATTTACCATAAAAATTACTTATTCAATTTTATGTGCAGAATCAACGAGAATTCAATTATTAAATTCTCGACCGTTTATTAACATTTTTAGAGCAAAATATCAGTCATTATTTCTTCTAGTATAATGACCATTTATGCTTACAAAATTGTAGTCCTTAAATTAAATTTTTGGAGATTCGTTTATATGGAACTCCATATTAGAATCATTCAATAACCAAAGCTATGTTTAAAAGGGCTGTTTTGGTTTAAATAATATTTGGTAAGAGTTATATTAAAATAAAAAATATATTTAGAAGAAATTTGATAGGATGAATAATATTATTAATTTGAATTTTTTATTTAAAATATATAAAATATATAATAATAACTGGATAATGAGATAGTATACAAGAATGATAATTAATTTATATTGTATAAATATGTATAAATGTGAGTGTTTGTGTGTATATGTAAATAATTAATTTGATTGTGAATATGTACAATAATTAAAAAATAATCAGCTAATTATATATGTAGCAAAAGAAAATTTTAAATGTAAATTTAAACAAACAAAACTAGTAACGTAAGATGTTTAGTTGTGTGAAATTTGATCAATAAAATTTAAAATTGGATAAAAAGCATAGCCCAAATAATAATAATAATAATAATAATAATAATCTATCTATATTATATAATTATTTCAATAAGAATTTATGATTATATATAAAATAAATTTACATAAACACCCTTTAAATACTTTATTTCATTTCAAATACTTTAAATATTTTTGTCATTTTCTTTTCTCTTTTCATCCTACATACAATTTATAGTTGTATTTCCTATTAAATTTTATTAAATTTTAAATTCTTATCTTTCATCCTTTTTATTTTAAATATTTTTACAAAATACAAAATCATATAACATTAATTTTTAATTTTATTTTAAATTTTTTATTTATATTTTTTCTCAAATTTCTCTTCTTTTTTTTTTCAATTTTCTTGATAATTATATTTTATTATTTTAAATATTCTTTATACCTTTTAATATTAAATAATTTTATTTTTATTAATTAAAATATAATAATTTTATAATTTATAAATAAACCTACACATGCATACGCATATAGTATGCAAATTTTATTAGTACCATTAAGTTTTTGATCCATTTGAGTTATATAAAGTAAAATTATATATTTACTCTTTTTAATTGTATAATATAAAATCACATATTTATTCTTATTTTTAAATCTTTGTCATTTTTTATTTTTTATGATCCTCTTTTCTTTTAATTTATGTTTATTTATATTTATATTTTAAATATTTTTTATATTTTAAATAATATTATTTGTATTATTTAAAATACAATTATTTGTAATTTATAAATAATTTTATACAATCGTTGTGTTGTGTGCGTCAATAATAATAATAATAATTCTGTTTATTGAGGAAACATAGCGAGGGTCCAGTCTGCTAAACAAAAGCTCATTCAATCCCGTTCTCGTCCATTTGCCGACACCGTTCGCCGCCGGGGATTAGTGTATACGTTCGTTCATCCAATTATTCTTTGATCCATCATTAACTGCGATGCACCGTAATAATATTGCGATGCTCCGCCGAATTATCACGCTATCTTTGCTGATAATTGTCCAATTCCTTTCGTTGATTCACTCGTCGAACATGCCACCGCGACGCCCCTTCAACCTCTCCCACTTTCTCAATCCCAGAGTCACCGCTTTCATTGAATCGAACGCCCCACCCCGACCGCCGAATTTTTTACAGGTGTGTCCGAATTTAATGATGCTAATTGCTTCTTCTCCTTCTTGTTTACTTGCTGTGCCCTTTCTCGAGTTTACATTCTTTGGTGAAATGAATAAATAGTTTCAAAAGGTAGTGTTGGGTGTGAGTTTATCGTTTTATCGATCAAGATCCTTTTCCTTCCTTTTTCCTTTTTTGGTGCAATGGAACATTATCGGAAATTATGCTCCTCAGAGTTAATTTGAGGGAATGTCAAAGGGGACAATTTTCGATCATGGATAGAGTGTAATTGAACTTTCTGTTAAAAATGATAAACTGGTGGCTGTTAGATTTATCTTTTTCATTTTGATACTTAATTCTGGGATTTGATTTAGGGTGTGTTCGATGCGATTGCCAAGAAAGAGAAATGGGCATTGGAGGACAGTCGGGTTTCCGGACTGGATGTAAACAAAGCTAAATATAGGCCAGTGCAAAGGTATGAGTTTCGGGTTCGTGTTGGGAAAACTGAAGTGCTTCTAAAGATGAATGAGGCAAGGTCAGGATGGAAGAAATTTGTGACACCTAGGAAAAACGCCACATCAAATTTTGAGGCTTTGGCTCTGGAGATTGGTTCCAAGGCTGTAATTGAAAGTTTTAAAATTGAAGGCCCTTTTGAATTGCGGGTTGCCGGAGATGATGATCAGCTCTCACTCATGTTGCCGGTATGCTTGTTCTGGCATTGCAATTTGTGATCTTTTTTGAACTTTTTATGGTAACTTAGAAATTTCTAATTTTTCGTGTTTTTGAGCTATTGACTTGGTCTTATGTGTGCACTTTCAGTTAAAATAATTTTTGAAGGAATGTTATGCAGTGGATTGCAATTGAGAATACAATGGAAGAAAATGGACAAATCATAAATGAGAAACAGTTAGGCTTATTAATTAAATGATACATGTGCGTGTCCTTTTTCAGAAAAATTTGTATTTTTTGCTGCTAGATATGGGGGTTGAAAACAAACCAAGTTAAAACCAAAAAAAAAAACAACTGTTTGATTTTATATAAGGCAGGAAAAATGTTCAATCTGGGATAAGGTTTCACTCCTGGTTTAGTTAATGTTTATTAAATACATGAGGTGAGGAAATGCTATTGATGTAAACATTAGGTAGCTTGTCTCTAGATCATAAACTACTCATTTGCATGAGATATGATTTCCGGTTGTTATTCTGGAAGGTTTTGAATCAAGAAATCTATTGGTGATTCTCTTTATGCTTAAAATTGGAAAGAATGTCCCTGACTTCGTATAATAAAGTGAACAACTCCCTCTGGTTCATGCAAGGATGTTGCTTTGATGGTAGATGGTGCTGTTGTACTATTTTTTAGTTTTGCAGCAGAAGAAGGTAGATCGTTTTGCCTTCCTGAATTTCCTGCAAAATCACTCCTTAGGTTTTGTTTTGAAATGTCAAGACTAATTCAGCATGACTTCTATTCCAGATGTTAGCAAACTGAGATTGGATCTTATCATGCTTAACTTGGTTCCTGAGTTTGATGTGTGTTTTGGTGCCACTGCACGAAGAAGTGACAATAGATTGTTTTTGCAGGGTGTCAGCTGGTAAATAAGTTTTAGACTCACTTTAGTCAATGGTACCAATTACCACAAACCTGTAAAATGTTGTGGATAATGTACAAGTATTTTAACATTGTCGGAAGTTTTTTGGTGTGTCATGCTAATTTAAGTAAGTAAAATGAGGAGAAATCTGGTAGCAATTCCTTCTTTCGTTTTCAACTATCAGGCTTTAACTTATGGTGTTTTGCTATAGCCGGATTTCTAAAACTCAGTCCCTCTCCATGTGTGTTCTCTCTTTCTAAATATGGCACTGTTCCATTAATGTATGGTATAGTTCCTTGTTTATATGCTTCAGGAATTTCCTTGTTAATTGAGAATTGTCGTTGTCGTTGTGTTAATATCGATAGTTCCTTTTATGCCCTTGAGAAGAAGCCTTCTCAATCATGTGTTTGTTTTTTCACAGTTTAACTTTTAAGCAATTTTTGAGTTAACATTCTGAAATGCTGCCTTGAAATGCATCCTCAATTTCTGTAATATAACACAGCACTTGAGCTGAAAGTGGGTTTTCTTGTCCTTATGTATCAGTTAAACACTTCGCATTCTGGTTTGAGGCGGATTTCAGTTAGTGAAGGCATCACTGTAGAAGTTGAAGGGGCTCAAGAAATTTCCTTATTTCATCCTTCTCGTTGTCATCAGCTTCCATGTGGTGCTTTCATTGGCGGGAAGTGGAATGAAATTGGATCTGTTTGGCATGCTTTATGTGCAGCACTACTGCCTGTACGCATTCTGGGTTCTGCCTCTGTGGTTGCCTACAGAAGTCAAAGACCTGCTGCAATTATTTAGACTGCTTTTTCTTCCAGCAGTGCGATTGAATTATTGCCGGAGAAGTGTTACGTCTGGCCGAATTATGAGAAACCCAGGCTTCCTTTTAGTTCTTTGAGTTCTAGAATTACCTTGCTTGAAAGAGTTTTGAGGAATTTCCTGAAGGAGAGAGGCAGTCCTGATGCTCCTTTAGGATCTTTAAAGTCTAGAGTCAGAGCATCAAACATATTTCACTTTCAGTTGGAACTGGAAAGAGACGTCAGAAGAAATGATACTCGCTGGAACACATTAGCTGAGTGGAGAACAAGGCCTACCATTGAGCGTTTACGGTTTGATGTATTTGCGAGAATTGAAGGTGAGATTCTAAAGCCTTTAGTCATCAAGAAGGTCAGACCTTTTATTGACACAGATTCACTTGCTTGGAGTAGCTTATTGTCAAATATTTCCTTCACTAAGCTTCCCTCTGCCCTTGTTCCTCCTGAAGCGCTAACTCTGGATGTGAAATGGCAGAAAAGCTTTACTTCTTTAGAAAAGCTCAAAGCAATTTGCAATGAAACAATTTTCCTTCCTACTTTGTAACAGTTTGTTCATATAGACACAATCATTGTATTGTCACTTGGATTTGTAAATTAGCAATGAACCGATATAAATGTTTGTTGCGTGAGTGTAGCTGCAGATTCCTCATCAACAGGTCCATAGATGCCCTTGTCTCTACCTCTAGTTATTCACATGGTTGTAAAAAAGTTCCTATTGTAGATCTTGCATATTTGACAGAGAATTTTTCTCCAATTGTCTCCTCCAGAGCTGGTGCATTGGGTTCACATTTTTAAATTGTATTAACTACTTGACTGTCCATTTGATGTATCTGTTATGGTTATTTTATAACTCTTTTTTCTTATTAGGATGATTTTACTTATTATATCAATTCCTGTAGCGTTATGATTTGTATTGTTACTTTTGTAGCGAGGTCTGAGGAAAGAATGGGAAAGGTGATTTAAATGTATTTCAAACTAGGGACTATCCCAAGAGTATACATACATACATATATATATATGTTTTATTGGTAGTGTCACGACCTTGTTTGGCGGGATGTCACAGCTTTGAAAAGACAAATTGCCTATGTGTTTTTTGGGAGGAATATGATTGGAAGTAGCTAATTTAAACGCTTACTGTAAAACAAGCACAGCGTTGGCATTAAGACCACTTATCATTTGTATGCTCAAGGTCGAACTGCAGAAGAAACATTTTTAGGCGATAGATCTCCTAACAGTACACTTATCGATTCTTTCTTCAGCCTATTCCATACATTCTCTGTCTACTTGCTTCACTTCTACCTTCTTGTACTTGTACCAAGATGCACATAGCAAATAAATGCCAAAATTCACCACACTCAGTCCTGCAAGTAGCCAGTAGAAATATTCCAGCCTGTCCCTGTTCAGATTGTTACTGGCCAGCCATCCTCCGCTCACCTTGTTCACCACGTTCACCACCACTGTGCTGGTGTAGTAGCCGAATGAGAACGAGCACCAGGAGATGGCAGTACCGAGGGATTTCATTCCAGATGAACTCTCAGAATAGAAGAAATTCAACATCCCTACCATGGTAAATATATCAGCTACTCCAAATATAGCATACTGGATGCCCAACCAGAATACACTCATTGCCAGGGGTTCTGGTGAGTCTACCATTTTGTGCTCTCCGGCTACTTTTTTCCTGTGTGTTTCTATGATTCCACTCACTGCCATGGAAACGGCAGAAAGAATCAGTCCAATTCCAACCCGCTGGAGCTGTGTGATTCCGGTAGGTATCCCCGTAAACTTTCGTGCCAAGGGGACGAAAATCTGGTCATACAATGGGATTAGTATGAACATGAACACTAGGGGGATCACGGGGATTGAGGATGCTGGAATCTCAAAGCTTCCTATCTTTCTGTTAGTTATGGTGCTTTGCTGGATGGTGAAGGTCTGAAGCTGAGCCAAACAGGTGTTCATAAAAATGGTGCTGAGTATGATTGGGAGCATCCGGACAAGGATCTTTGTTTCTTCAACTTGTGTGACAGTACACATCTTCCAGGATCCACCAGTAGTTGATGATGATGAGTCTTCTGAGGGCCTTACAATTGCTGCGTGATCTAAAAACCTGGAAACATTTGTCTTTCTCTGAGTAGCGCTTGTTATTAGGAATTATGACCTTGAAATTTGGACTTCCCACCAAGGCCATTCTTCAGGTTCACAATGTGAGTTATTTAAAAGCAAAACACCTACCTGAACTGATCAGTCCTTTGGAGAATCTCAGTTTGTTGACCTTCTTTATCTCGAACTTTGTGCAACTCTTCTGCCCTGTCTGGCAATGGGAGATTCCGGTTTCTAATGGCTGCTACAAACACCTGTACAATGGGGCTGTTACGAAGAATTTCTATCTCCAAAAGATTCATGATAAAAGGAGCATATATGGTGTGAGTGTGTACTTGTAGAATTCGAGTTAAAGGGCTTCCTGTTGGGATGTTATTCCAATAAAAGGAACGCCCAGAGGTTAGGAAAAGAACAGCTATTGCTACAGCAATGGAGCACACACCAAATGCCCAATCCCATCCCTGGTTTGTGTTTATCCAAACTACAAAGGTTACCCCAAATATTGCTCCTAGGTTGACAAAAAACATGAACCAGTTGAAATAGCTTGCAAGTGAAGCAGCCTCCTGGTCCCTCTCATCAAACTGATCAGCGCCCAGAGAAGGCAGGGCAGCTTTGCTCCCTCCACTTCCAAGTGCAACGATATAAAGACATGCGAATAACATAGCCTGTTGACTGCTGGTTGCAGACTCACACTGACTCATCTTCACATCTTTGCAAGGAAAAGGTCTGAGCTGCTTGAAATGTGCTTGTACTGCTAGAAGACCATATCCCTGGAGATCCACAGCTTTTCTGAATCAGGCATCTATGAGGTAAGATACAAATGCTTACTGTTGCTATTTTTTGTCAATCAATTATCTGATCATGCTTAACTTTTACTCTCGAATCTTGTAATTTCTAGGAGTCCTAGGAGGTCTCATTAACTGAGATTCCTGTTGTATAATTTGCTTTAAGAGTAGCTTGTCTGAAGGTCTTACCATTCATCTGGCTCGTGCTGCATATGCATACTCCTTGATGGTTTTCCGTGAACCAGTTACAAACATCAAGAGCTTCAAACAGCTCCTACTTGTTACTGGCCCCTAGTGGGTGCAATACTGGGTTGATAATTCTCCGGTTCTGTCAGGTTGGGATGATTATTTTTGAGGTTGACTTTGCTTATGATCCCAAGTTTGGGCTTTCTTGTGAGTGCAAAAAAATTGCGTTACTTTGTTTTGCAAGGCCATGAACATTACCATTTGCCAATTCCTTTTCTTTCATCTCCATAGTCATATCCTTAGGGATTATAAAATGATTACTCTTGTACCGCATGGAAATGGTTTTAGTATTCTTTAATCACTGGTCAATGTGATGATAGTAAAATTAATTAGACATTGGGATCTATGCTTAAGCTTCTATTTGCAAGAAGACTTTTAATTTAATCTTCATCAAGAAAGATAATACAAAACTTGCCTAAGCAATTTCCTATTTCCTATCACCCCTGCAAAACTTGACGCCCTCTATTCAGACAATGATTTGATAATACACTATTTTGAAGATTTAAGATCATACGAAACCATAATCACGTACCATCACTTGTAAGCATCCAGTGATGACACAGGTGTTGAACCTTGAGATGTAAGTGTCAGAGATAAATCCCCCAAACAGTGATAGCAAAAACGCAGTTCCCATGTAGTTTGTGACTGCAGTTGCTGATTTTGTCAAGCTAAAGTTCATGTATCCGTGAAAGTAATTGAACAGACTCACTGCATTAGAACTGAATGTCATGGTCTCCAGGGCTGCCATAACTGCACCATCAAGACAACTAAGCCTTAGAAGCCGAACAGATACTATACTGTCTATGCAAGTAATAGAAGACTGGTTTTTTTTTTTTTTTGAGTACCAAAAACAAAGAGAGTAGCCCTGCTTCCTTTTTGTGATTGATGTTTGGATTTAACATCAATGTTTTCTCTGAGTCCCTGCACAGTGAGACACATAAGAGAAGCGAGAGACAAGTTACATGATAAAATGATGCGCAATCTGAAGAAAAGAAATGCATAGAAAAATGATATATTAGTTCACATACCATGATATTGCTTTTTCTGCTATAAACGGCAATACTATTCTTCCAGTTTAGGTCAGTGGAAGTTCGAATATTCTGGCATTCGTTTGAATGACTTATATAGAGATCAAAATTTCCGTGAGACTCAAGATGCCACCATGGAAGAGAGGGACCTTCTGGTATGTATCTGCATTAAGAATAAAAATATCCCAGTCAACGGTGGGTGGGTAGTGGGGGACCTCGTGCTTGTGTCATAGATAGAACCTTGTTTGTCACCCCTCATACTATAGCAATATTACGTTCAATATTTGAATTTCTTAGCGACACTGTCCTTTTGCATATGATCATCTTACACAAACACAATTGCAAATTGGTCCTGAGTCCACTGGATACCATTGTCTTTATAAACCGGAAGAGATGACTGACCAGTCGAATACAATGGAGTTTCAAAAGATACTAGGATTTGTTAAAAGATTACTATTTCGTGTCATCAAAAGTATTGCATACTTTATATTTCAGTCCATTTCATATTACCCCTCTTGTTTTTTTATAAATGATCCCTAAATTGGTTGTTCACCACTAAGAAGACTGGAATCATTCATGAGATGTAACCAAAGGAAAAGGATTTTTCTGAAAGATTTATTTTACATCTTTTCTTGAATGATCCCTGTGAAGTGTTCTCTATAGCAACTCATGTTTCTCTCTTCGTGGCAAATTTCATGAAGGGCATGAGCTTTTCTTAAGCCTTTCTGATCTTCAGCTTCTACGAAAGTTGGACGTGAGTAAGCATTCACTTACCCTGATAGCTGACCCTAACCTATTCCTAAAAGGATTTTATTATTGCTTGTTTCCATTAATTTAATGAAGGGAGAAAGCTCTTTTTATCATGCATGCATGTATCGTTAGCAGTCAATGTCTTCAACATACATTCAGGTTTTATCTAAGTTAAAATCCTTCTCGAGTTGGTTCACCTCTGACTAAGCTCTTACATAAGCTAAGCCAAGTTTGATTTTATTGATCAAAAACTTAAAAGTCAAACATGTTTCATCATCACAAACAACCAAATCCTAAGATTAGGCACTGAAAACCGGTACGATGATTGCACCTTCCAACCTGTTGAATCGCTACCAACCAGCCATGCAGACAATCAACCTTTTTTATTTTGAAAAGGATTCTAACGTAGGACCAGATCGTTGTCTGGCTTCAACCGAGTCTCATGCAATAAATGACAATAAATTCAGGCATATGCATGAGAAGCCGGACAGATTAGAACCCTTGCATTATTGAACCTCAACTCCCTGCTCTGTTTATGTAAAAACCCACATTTACTGGAATACATTAATGTTGGAAACGAATACTTAATTGTACTTTGCGTAGCGTCAAAATAGAATTAAGACATTTTGGAACAACCCACCAATGAGCACTCCTTCACATGGTATTAATATTCCTACCATTAATTCATAAACATGGTGTATCTTCACGTTGAATAATAACATAAGATTATTAGAAATACATAATTTAACTCATGCTTCGTGCACCCAAGGAGGGCCAATAGGATGCCCTCAATGTGCAATATACAATGCTCGCACTCCAATTCTCTTTTTATTTATTGTTAAAAATGGTTATTTGTTTAATGGGTTATGGGTTGTCTACCAATTAATATACAATGTGTGTTAAGATATTATGAGATCCGCTAAGCAAATCTATATGACAAAGAAGTCATTATTATCATTAAGTTTTTAAGGTGGGAATTACCCCTCTTTAGTTGGCTGACCAACGCACAAACTGCCATTATATTCCCCTACTTTGTTCCAACTGGAAACTTCAAAAGCTTGATTCTTTTGATCCCACCTGAAATTGTAAAAGAACATATATGCTCAAAGAAATTATAGCGTTGGTTGACTGGAAGTGTGTGATCACAAAGAACTATTATTCTTGGATTTACCATGAAATGCCATGATATGTGAGTGGAGAAGAAACCTTTAGGGACTCTATTGTAGTTCCGAACTTCATAACCAGTACTAATCCATAAATCAAGGACCAGATTTGTTGCTAGAACAAAAAATGTAGCCAAAAATCTTATGCTCATCATATTTTCCACTCTCTCTTTATTGGGATATGATGATAATGTCATTAGCATTTGAAAGATGTCTGTTCCCTTAATAACCATAAGAGTTTTTGAATAACATGCTTGTGTATGACAACCCAAGCAAGATCAGAAAAAATGCCACCTAGTGAAAATAAATCATGAAGTAATTATCAGCTCTAATTTCCAAGATAATTCTGTACAGATTGATACACGGATTCACTAAATAAGGTTTCTTCGTTTGCTTCTTGTAAGCTTATTACATTAGTACAACAGACACACAAGGAAACATCACTATGACTCCAACCTACAGGAATTTGGTAAATCCTGCGGCTTGCGCTGGAATCATGCACCAGGGACGTTGAGATTTTGAAAGAGTTCTGGAAGGTGAGCATTGGTAAGCTTGGTCCTCTTGCTTATTCCATGCCTCTTTTTCTTAGTCTTGGGCTTTGGAGCTATACCATGAACATGAGCCATGGCCCTCCTCTTAGCAGTGTTTGTGGCGGGTTTCATTCCATTCTTCTGAAGTTCCTTCTCTATATCGAGCATATCACGTGGGAGTTCAATCCCCCGAAATAACTGTTTCAAGTCATCATCGACTTTAATAACTGCTCTTGGATCGTTTGGGTAGGCTATGTCTTCTTGCGAGTCAATGTTTGATAACAGCCAAATTTTGTTTGAAGCTTTCAGAGACTACACAAGATTAGCAATCAACAGGTCATTAAGTCCCTTCATTTCTAGTGTAGTTTCAACAATACTATTAATTTCCATACTGCACATTTCTCCAACATTGTTCACTATTTTAATGTCCAAGTTACCTGTAAGTCCTCCATGACAGTAGGATAAGCATCCTTCAGATCAATGATAGCAATACCCTCAGGAAATTTCCGAATCAAGACAAGAAGTTGGTTCTTGTCTTTCAAATCATGTTTGGACTGCAAACAAATATTGTACAAAAGAATAATTATACATAGTACATCACACCAAGAAGCAAAAGTATTATCTTACAAAAAAGTGTACGAATAAGAACAACGAGTGATTTTGCAGGAAACAGAAATAGCGTTAGGAAGTCTACTGTTTGATTGGTGGTCTATGCAAAAAGCAAAATTACCTTGTAGGAGAATCGCTTTCCATCATAACTCACTTTAGGGTTGTTCCTTAAACTGTCAAACACATTCTTGTTTGCATTGATATCCACATAACAAGCTTCATTTATTTCCTCAGGAGTCCATGATTGTCTTGTCTGGAAATGATAAATTCCAATAAATTATGGGATGCTTAGACAATTATTACTGCCATACCACAAGTTTGATTCAAAATGAGAAGCGCAGCAATTTCTTAAGCCTAACTGTCAATTTTCTAATCTGGATCAATAACCATGGAAGATATAATAATTAATGATACATTTGTCTAGGCATATCAAGAAACAGTGCAAAACAACAGCATGCCTGAGACCATTTCATTTGGATCAACCAGAGAGGCCATTCTACAACCTGAAAAGCCTTACTTTCTTCTTTCTACCTACTCTTTGTGTACGTCTCAACTAGACAAAGAAGGAAATGATAATTGCATAGAGCCTTAGACTAGATCACAGGGCAAAAAAGGTACCTCAAAGAGCAACTGAATGACACGTTTGATTTGAGCCCCAACAGGAGCTTTCCTGACGCTGTTCATATGCTGAAGTCGTTCTGTATCATTTGAGAATTTAAATGGAGGAGCAGAAGACTTTGCATTGCCAGAAATCAATGCGCCCGAGGTTACAGACTTCAAAGAAGGCTTAGAAGATCCTGCTCTAGCTGCAATGCTCGTAAGTGTCGATTGGCATTTCTCTTGCTGCTTTTTAAATTTTTCAAGACTGTCTTGGAGCGACGCCATCTAGAGGCGAGAAGTCTGCACATTGGTAAAGTCAGAGAAAATCCAAATATATCTCACAAATAGGTATGCTTAGTAATGCAGAAATTGCCAATGCCATTAAACCCCAAATTCAATCCCCCAGCCCCATCCCCACCTAGCCACCAATACCAGACATGAAAATAGGTAAATATGAAGGGAGACACACACCTATGAAGCAATTCAATAGCATCCAGAAAAGGATAGAACTTTAGGGCTATTTTCACAATAATTAAATGTCAGATGGTAATTCTATAGAATTCAATCAGATCTTAAGAAACAAATTTTCTTGTCTGTTTAACTACATAAACCCTCGTTATTTTGGGAGATGAAAGCACTCCTCGCTAAAACGCCGCACCAGCCCGAAACAAAATAGTTTTAAAGGTTGAGAAATAAGAAAAATCTCCCCAGAGTCCCCTGTCACCCACAGTATTTGGAGGTTTCCTTCCGGATACAGTAATTAAGGAAAAGAGTGGAATATCATGAAAGCTATAGACTAGTAGCTTTATCAGTGGCGTAGTAGTTGATGAGTATGGCCTGACTTGGTAATAGAGGATACTTGTACTCAATGGATGGAGATAGGTAGGGTTTATGCTACTAATATTTTCGGCTTATTCTACATTTGATGAATGTCCTTCGTGTTCATCCGCAGAATTTAACTCTTGTTTGCAAGATTTAAAAAAACAAAAAAACCGAGAGAGAGAGAGAGATCGCACCAACGGCAGAATTAATGACAGAATCCAAGTGAAACCTGATCAGGCTGCTAATTTTTTATAAATACAGCATAAATTTATCCAACCAACCCAAAACCCCCAATTATAAATTCCCCAAATCAAAAGAGTGCATACCCTCACTGGAAAAAAGAATTTATCCAACCGACCCAAAACCCCCAATAAATTCCCCAAATCAAAAGAGTGCATAACCTCACTGGAAAAGGCCTTTTTGTTTTGCTAGGGTTTAGCGTCCAGAACATAATTATTAGGAAAAAGATTATAAAGCGATACTATGAAATTCAAAAGTGGTAATACAGAAATCACAGTTGCGACGCGGAAGCTCGACGGTCAGAAAACGGTGGTTGAACAGCAGGAGGTTGCCGCAAAACGGTGGCGGAGATCTGAGGTTGGTGGGGGACGCAGAGAGATAGCGCAAATTTCGTACGGGTAGAAGAAGCGAGAAGCGCGGGCTGGCGGGGAAACGGAGTGAACTCCCGCCGACCCAAAAACCGAGAGAGGGATGGTATGTAATTTGAACATAATCTCGGGGCCTAATTTTAATATTAAGAAAATAGATAACGGGCCTTGATTTGGTCCAACTTCATAAGCCCATGATGTAACATTATTTCATAAGCCCAACTAGTAAATTTATCTCACTTCTGGTTTGTGCTTTTATGAAGGATATTGATTTCCTTTCTTATTTTTATTTATTTATTTATAATTTAGAGGAAGAAGAAGCAATGATGAAGAGAAGAAGAAATAGTAAGTGTGATAGAAGATTTTTGTACTGTTCTTTACCCTAGAATAACAGCCCAATTCATTGAACCATATAAAGTAACTCCTCATGACCTCATATGGGTAGTCCCTAAAGATTCTTGGGTCAGAAGAAAAGACAAAAATCCACCACTTAAGATTTGAATTACAAGCGACAATGGTACAGCCAAAAGTGCTGCGGGGCGGCCAACCACGACTAAGAGTGACATTACTTGTTGAACGGATGAAGAGAGCCAACCCAATTAAAAAACGACTTGTTGAATGATGGAGAATCCAATCAAAATATAAAAGTATATTAATGGGTTTGATATTACATTTCGATTCAAAATTTGAAGTAAAATATTCTTTGAATTTATTTTCCCTTTTATACACTAGTCACTTTTCTTGTATATTTTAACATTTGCTCAAACTCGTTATATAAGTATTTTCGTTAAAATAGAATACTTGGATTATTTTTGGTCTATTTTCTCTCCTTTTCACAAAAAAAAAAAGGGCTAAGTGCCCATCAAATATCTTTCTCATTTTTCAGATTCGTTTCCCACAAAATGTGTATTTTCCTTTTTTTATTTTTTTCTACACGCTTAGGGTCATTTAAGAAGTTTTGGAAATTGAAAATTGGAATAATTCTCATAATTCTTGTTTGTATTATTATTATAGGAAACAAAATTTAAAAATCATGTCCAAAAGATTAGAATTCTCCAATCCCTAGTAAGTTAGTGGATTTTAAACAAAACACTAATTTGATTATTATGTAAACAATACTAATCTAACTACATGACATATATATGCACACATACATACACTATAATTAAAATTGAGAAGTACTTTTTGCTTAACAAATGTAAAATTACTAAAATAGTTTTATTTTTAAAAAAGTTTTAATGTTTTACTCTTCCTTCTTTTAAATATATTTGTTCTTTTTCCTTTCGTTTTTTTCTATACCCTTCAATTGGCTTTTATTTAACTAAAATTATGTTATTTTTAAATTTTCTTTTAATTTCTCCTCTATCTTATAATATACTTTAATCTCTTTTGTAATTTTTTTCTTTATACTCCATTTCACTTCTATTTATCACTCTTATTATTTTTCAAAGTTTTTCATCTATACTATTTATTATATTATTGCATTATACGTGAAAGCTTTGGAGTAACAAATTTTTTCTTTTCTCTCCTTATTCTATTAATATATAGCACTTATTGTCTCTAATATTTTCTTTTAAAAATATTTATTATATATTTTTTAATTTCAAACACTATTTTAATTTTGAATATTTTTCAATATTAAAATTTTAACAAGTTTATAGTTTATTATAATTAAAATAAATATAGAATTTATAAATAATTTACGCATGCATGCAAATTTCATTTTTAATTATTTATTTTTTAAATAAAATCTTTAAATTTTCTCATATCTCACTTCAAAAGAACCAATGTCAAATATTGATTATATAAATATTAATTATAGTATTAATGTACATACCTCGTATTGAATTAAACAATTTATTAGAATAAAAAGTTCAATTCCAAACCCAAGTGAATGAATTCGAATCGATTTCAATTCTGTGATGGAAACCACAGGCCAGGTTAAACATAATCACAGTTGGAATTGGATGGTACAAACAAAGTAGAGACCACAGACAATATTGTACAGTTTCACACACAGGATCCACCATTTAGATCAATGGACGAGGCACGTTTAAGACATGGAGCACAGACACACAGACACACACACAGAAACACAGAGCTATAATTGCCCCAAATTATATGAATTGATTATGTTGTGTCGACGTTGAAAATGAAGTCGGAACATTCCCTTCAGAGAAACATGTGTTTTCCAACCTGATAAAGAAACCAAAGCCTAAAGCTAGGCTAGTTATTTTCTCGCTTGCTGACAAATGACTGAAAGGATGGAGTCTTCTTTTGTAATGAAACTTGCATTATATTATTGTCTATTTCCCGTATTTTTACGAAAGTTAGCCATGCAATTATTGTAGTTAACCCTTTCAAATTTGTGAAGAATTATTGCTAGTATAGACATTTTGGTCAACAGTACAGATTAGAGTTGGGCAAAGGGAATTGTCATTACCTTGGAATCTTAGATATATTTGTTATCCTTGCGAAAAATGTAATAAGATAAAAAAAAATTGTTTCTTAAGACAAAAATGAACGCTGAACCTTTTCGTAGGATTCTCTAATCAAGAAATTGAAGTCTTAGAGAAATGGATATTTTTGCATTCCCTTAACCATAAATAATTTTTTTTCGAATCATAAACCCATGCTGTACCAACTACGATTGTGCCTAAACTATTATTCAATCTAATTTATGAAAAAATCTAATCTTGTACTAGCAATATTTGCACGTGCAGACGTTGTGACATACAAATCTTCCCCGTTAAGCATTCACAAACTCATTTAATTAATTTAGAATGATGAAGACGGAATTAATATTAACATCACATGCTAATATACTTAGTAACCACTGAAAGATATTAACCACTACTCGACAAATATCGTTCATAAAAGCTAAAACATAATCAGAAATGAAACCCCGACAAAGTTTCCGGAAACGGCGATGTAACGTACTCCCTCACCTCCCTCGCTATCGCATTCCTCATCCCGTCCCAAAACCCCGACGGTTGGTTCTCCGCCGCGTCTCAGTCGCCCCATCGCTGCCAGTCCCGCTGCCCATTCCTGGCGGCGCTAAGGACAGCGTCGTCATCGGATCATCTTCATGAACGTCGGCATTCACCGAACCCGACCCCGACACAATATTTTCCCCATAGTTTCTCGATTCTTCATCGATTCTCTGCTTCTGCCATTGGGGCGGCTGATGTCTCCTCTTCAAAGTGGAATTCCAGTGATTTTTGACTGCATTGTCGGTGCGACCGGGGAGAAGGCGGGCGATGGTCGCCCATCTGTTGCCGTGTTTCTCGTGCGCCGTCAGGATGATCTCGTCCTCCTCCGCGGAGAAAGGGCGGTGCTCCACGTTCGGGCTAAGCTGGTTGCACCACCGCAGCCGACAAGACTTCCCCGACCGACCCTTTATATACTTAGATATCAAGGACCAGTTTCGGGCCCCGAACTGCTCCACCAATCGGGTCAGGATCCTGTCCTCCTCAGCACTCCATGGACCTTTAATTCTCTCTTTGGACTTGTCCCCACTCCCCAGCCCTTTGCCTCCGGACAAGGAAGAAGTATCCGATGACGTGTCCGAGGAAGAAGAGCTGACCGAGGAACATCTCTTCTGCAAGTCCATCCTTAATTACACCAACGAGCGAATCAAAAGTTTACTCCGAATCAGATGTTCAAGAGAAAAACTGTGGGAGACTATCTGCATACATATAGATTATATGGGGACAAATAGATATAGGGACCATGTATACACTGGAGAGAGAACGTGGTAGAATGAAAATGGTGCATGCACTGTAGGCCAATGGCTGGCTCTTGGAAACTGCTTGGTGCAAGGTGGGTCTGGGGTTGTTTGGTTGTGGATTTTAAAACCTAATTTGAGGTCGGTGTAGTGACACAGACTCGGGATTTTGAAATAAATGGTTAGGTTCTGTTTGTATTGGGAAAATGACGCCTTTGGACATGGGCAACATTATTTGGGTAACAATTTCTATATTTGTGATTGTTATTCATTGACAGGAATATGAAAATTTGGTAGGTGTGGGAGTATAATTTTGTCTGTAGTCTAGATTCAGAGATTAACCATTTGAGGGGTGTTTTCAGATGATGTCCTCTGTCCGTACAACAATGAAAAATTTCCCTTCAACATTGGAAGGACAGCAAAATGAGTGATTCGAGGTTCACTTGATCATGTGTTAGGATTCTTTGAATGGGATGCAAGAACTAGTGTAGTTACCATAGACATTAATACTTAGTGCTTTTCTTTCCCACCTTTCTTCCTTCAACATTGGAAGGACACCAAAATGAGTGATTTGAGGTTCACTTGATCATGTGTCAGGATTCTTTGAATGGGGTGGAACTACTTGTGTAGTTGCCATAGACAGTCATATTTAGTGCTTTTCTTTCCCAACTTTCTTCACAAGAAAGGCATGCTAAAATAAAACCCTAAAATTATTGGTACACGTCCTTTAGCCAATGTTCAAGGTAGCTTCTCATTTTTAAACTCTGTGCATTTATTAAAGTTAAAATTCAAAACAAAATTTCACTTCAAATATAATTTTGAGGTGCTGACAAATCAATCTTTCAGTAAAATTCTTCATTAGCGCAAGCTAATCAGGCATTTGTATCAGAAGATATTATCTGCCAAAATCATAGAAAAGTTGTAATTATCTCAATTTACTACAATTGTGTGGACAGTATATGATAAAAATATAGATAAAAACAGACAGAAAAGAATGGTAAAATGGCAGAGGTCAAAAATGAGATTCCAAAATTACAAGCAATATGGATAAGGTAACAAAGAATATTCATGTTAAATTGCCACTAATCACGTACTTGGGCTTTCAATCTTATCTGAGAATTTTTTAAGCGCACATTAAAGATGAAGCTGTTTACCATGACCATTGTATTCTCCTAAAATGCGACTTTGATACAAATTCTGGCGGAAAAAGGAGGAGGATTCTCAGAAAACGTCAAGTATGGGGCCACCGCTTTTTGACTGCTTTTAGTTCGTAGATCGGACCGGTACGGTCATTCGTATCAACGGCTGAGATAACCCACGTAGAAAAGTGAGCATTTTTAAAAGGTCATAAATAAATTCGGAGCATAAAAGTGAGGTAGAGTTCAACGGCTTCCACGTAGGCTGGGACCCACCACAGCCTGGAAGAATCTCACGTGTTTGAACTTGAATTTTGAATTGGCATTGATTTAATAAGCATTCGTTTCACCGTCGCCATGGCGGAGCTCGCCGCTATGGAGCCGCGCACTGCGCCGCGGTTTTGTTTGATAATTATTTTTGTAATAATTAACTTTTTCTTTTTCTTTTATAATATATATTATGTAACAGTGCAAATTTCCCCCATTTTAATTTAATTGCACTTGTTTATATAGCGCGGGTGAGAGTCCGTGCAGAACGCAGGAAAGGGTCTTATTGATTCCTGTGCTGTGCCACTTGGTCGTGTTTTATTGGATACTCATAAGCAGCCTGCAGTTGTTAATGTTAAAGCGGCCAACAAAGCATTCCACCGACCGACCGCACCGTCTACATTGGATTCATTCTGAACCGTTGGCAAGAACAAAAATAGTTAAATTATGAAACCAATTTATCATATGAGGAGTGTCCATTGTGTGCTACACACGCAGTAAGCTATTGTACCGTTGCAACCCAATCTGCGCTTGGATGGTTGTACTTTTTTGTACACAAGTGACAACTCAAAGGAGAAATTCAACAAAAATAAATTTGGTCATAGTCGTTTCCAATTTTCATGCATCCTCCAATGATTGGAGCTAATTAACCAAGTGATTCAGAAGCCACGACGTCCATGGACATCATTAGCTGTATTTAATTTGCTATGTAATAAAGATTAGTCCTTTACGTTTCTTCCATAGAAGTTTACATGTCATATTCATATGGAGAGTAGCGGGTGATTGAATCAAGTGCAAATAATTGCAGCAGCCTACACATTATTCACATTCATTGCCTCTAGTCTCCATTTAGTTTTTCATCTCTCAAAGCTTAAAAATTTCTATAACAAACCAAACAACTTCACAAAGACCCGATCCAATTATGCATCAATAAAATTATTCAATCCTTTTAGTATTTGACAAAATGTCCTATACGTGCATGAATTGAAATTTAAAATCGATGATGAGTAGATTTGACATTAGAATCTAATCTTTGGTTGACAGTAGTGTTATCCAAATGCTTGGCAGCTGCAATTTGTTAAATATCTAGGGAAGTTTCCTCTTGTCCATCCTCTCCAATGACTTGGGATATTTGTTGGTCATAAGATGAGCAGACAAAGCAGCTGCTGATCATCAGACATAATTGCTACAATTATGCTGGAAAAAATCTAGCTCATACACCTCATTTCTCTTTCTGTATCTTCATAGAAAGAATATTAAATATTTTACCTTGATCGAAACTTGAAAACCTACCATGTAGATGCAGATTGGCTGCCCTGTTTTCTCTTCCATTCACTGCAACTTAGGAGAAGAAGGTGGAGAAATTTTAGTCCAAAATTGATCTACTCATCATCAGCTAATTTCAACCCTTAAGGCTGCGTGGTCATAAAATTAATATAAAAAAAACCCTATTCACTAAATCTATTACTATTTATTAAGAATTTTGAATGTTAGCGAAATTGTTTTAATGTAAAATACAAAAGGGATTAATTAGTTGTTTTAATAAATTTAGTTTCCTCTCATTTTCTCAGTTCTCCCACCCTCACGTTCTCCATCTTCACCACAATTTTTTTAAAATATATCATTTAATTGATAATTATTTGAATATCATGTTTAAAGCCACCAATAGCCATTGAATAAATATCGATAAGGTATCAATAATTTTTCCTCATCTTGAATCAATTAGTTATCACCAATTGGTCAGCCATTACCTTTTGGGAGAACTGTTATAGATAAAATTAGATGATGGTTTTCTCGATATTAAATGAAGTTTATCACCAAAAACTTCTCATTTTATAGGCTTTTTTTTTTCTTAGAAACAAGGGGACTTAGGACTTCAATTGATTAATTAGTTTGAACGCAAATGGGCTAAATGATTATTTTTTTTATTTCGTTCTAATTTGAATATTCAAAACATGTTCCGGGTTTAATGGCATGTTCCGCTGTGAAGTTTTCGGAGAGAGCATATGATACTCTAATTAAAGATTCAAGTTTATTCTATGTTGCTATTTCTTTCTTAATTGATTGAAGGTTTAGGTAATTAGTATGTATCTTAAGTGCCCTTTCACATGTAAATGTGTTAATTAGGTTTGAGTAATTAATGTTTGCTGAGGACAAAAAAATTTGAAGATGGGTTCTTAGTGACTAATGGAAGCTGTGTTGGATGGGATTATTGTATCACTGTGTACTAGAGTATGCAATAAAGGGCCATCTAGAGATTAATTTGTATTTCATCAGATTTTTTTTTGCTTCCACAAATATTTCAATATAAAATTATAATGTACATATATTCATGTAGGAGGCAACTAATCAGGCATTAGTACGTTCTTGAATGACACGATTTTAAATCATATTGCTTAAATATTTTTATTGTTTGTTTGGTAATTATTTTATATTTTATGAACATCGAGTGAGCTTCATCTGCTGAGTAATTAACTAAATGTTCATTTGGTTTATGACATATCATCATTTTATTCCATGTTGTAAAAATATGCACGCATGTGTTGTTCTTTTTAAAAACTCGTTAACTTTAGTATTTTAAATTAATATCTGTCATATGCTTCCAACTTTGCTATACTTCTGGCATATTTTAATTAGTTATGTTAATAATCATTTGATTTATTTAATTTTTTATATTTTTTTGGTTTGACTCTAAGAGTTTGGGTATGTCATTACGTAGCGTGTCACAAATTTTGTTGTTACGAGCTTTTGTACTTAAATTTTCTAAACTATTGTAGATAATATTTTAATTTATCATTTAAATATCTTTTTGGATACACTGTCAAAATAATGAAGACAGTACTTTTTTTATTTAATTTATTTGAACAAATATTTGTTTTTATTTATAAACGCGAACCTTTACATGTATTTTTTTGCACATGTGTGAACCTTTACTAATTTTATTTATATGAACATTGCATTGTAATTTAGTTGAAAAAAAATTAATTGTCTACTATTAATTATCTGAACAAAAACTCATTTTAATTGACTTTACTAGTGTTGTGTGTGAGAATAGCAACCACTGATTCGCTCTTGACCGAAATTCAAAGTGTCAATGCTGAAAACCAATCACAATCAAAGTAGGGCAGTCCTGGTCGCTTTTACTAATGGGCCAAACAAAATTACTGAGGCAACCTCAGAAGGTGGTCTCATTAATGGAGGCCCAATTGAAGATAGCCTCAAGTATTACTCAGAATAATTTTTAATTTTTTTTGTCACAAATACCCTTATATGCCGTGTTGACTGTGATGACCATTTCTTCGGATTAACAAATCCAGTGGAGATGCGAGTGTTCCAAACAGATCGCTGCCTAAACTCAACTCATTTATTTTTACGGATCAATTTATTGATCAGAATCTAACCCATAAGTCTCGTGAGTGTAGATTTCAAATAATCAAATACTCAATTACATAATTTATATACTAAAATACTATATAATTAGTTAATAAAGAATATTTATTAAATTATTTTATAGTGATAAATAGGTTGACAGTGTGATAGATCAACACTGTAACTTGAAATCAACTCATATTTTTGTGGTTCATTAAATTCGACCCAATGACCTCTGCGAAGATTCAACCCATTTTTATTAATTTTATATTAGATTTGAATTATATTTTCAGATCATATCCAAAATTGCCATCCGACCGTTTCTTGTCATGCGCTGCACAATCTCAGTAGACATTCTCTCTGTTCGAATATTCAAAATTTTAAATAAATTCAATATTAGATTAAATTAACCGATAACCTTCCACAGTTAAAGCTAATACCAATAAATTGACTAGTTCTGTATTTTTTATGGTATGTGTTAACACATCAAGTCACCAAACTTAGTTTGGAAAACATTTTAAGTTTAATTAAATTTTAACTTAGAAAATTTCTTTAGAACTCATGTTCATTGCTTAACCGAACTTAAAATTAAGTTGAATCAAACGTGAAATTGAGTTCAGGAAGTTACTGTTAGATCATATATTTCTTCAAAATCTCCACAGACAAAATTTATATCTATACAACGTCCAAAATAAAATAACAAGGCAAGCCATTAATTCAAATTGAAGGCAAACGACAGTCGTAGTCATTTACGAGGAAAGCCAAAGCCATTGGCGAGGGCGTGGATGGGCCGATTGAATGCGAGGCATCCCAGAATCCCCTGCTTGTACGGCAGGAACGTCCTCTTCTTCAAATCCTCCGACATGGCCCGGTTCGCCTTGTAATGCAGCTCGTGCGCGGAGACCGGTCCCCTTCTTCTCGAACCGGACCCTGTGCTCTCGATTGTCCCGATGCTCGAGTGCCTCACCACCGCCGTGTACTTCTTGAGAAGGTCTTTGTCGGCGGCGCGTCCTTCCGACGCGCTCCGGAACAGGAAGAAGTCCTTCAGTTTCCATTTCTTCTGGCCCTTAGTGGACGCCGAGAGAGCTGAGCAAACAGTCAATTGCTCTTTGCCTTCTGTCTCTTCTTTTGCCTGATTCCATGGATGTTGTCTGTCTCTGAGGGGGGAAAGCGAACGCGATGCTCGTTTGCCCGACGATTCAGACAGGCTTACAAGTCTTCCTCTTTGATTCCCCGCCACCGTTCTGGCGGCGTATCCAACTGCTGCAGCAGAAGGGACAGTTTTTGTTTTCGAGAAGGCGCCCTGGATACTCTTTCGAGTTTCCGAAAGCCGTTCGCTGAGAGATGTCACAACGTTTGTACCGTTTTTCGGGGCCTGCGGTGGGCGCCGCAGGGGCTTAATCACGCCGCCGTCGAAGAGTTCTTCAGCAGACAGGGAAGCTCTTATCCATTCTTGGCTGACGTCAAACGCGAAATCATTCCCAGTATTGTTAATCCCGACGGGTGATTTCTGGATGACCTTCTTTTGATCTTCCCAGTCAAACGGCGCCGTGGAAGCCAACCCGCCGCCGCTCTGATCGTCAGCAGCCTTGAAGGAACCAGCGAAACATTTACGAGACTCATAATATGGATTAGAAGGGCCCGTCGGGGTGGAAGGAATTGCACTGTTGAAATCAAAATCTACGTTGTGTGGAGTCATCATCACTTCCATTTTCCTCCAGTTTTTTCCGTTGTCTGATAAATTCAGCTTGACTGTTAAAATCAACAGTGGAGAGAGGAAAGCAGAAGGAGAAGTGGAGATCTTAGGCTGCCTTTATTTCTCTGTGATCCCATTTGTCAACTTTCTAAGTACATTTTGCATGAAAAATCAAGAAACCGGTGGCCCACCCTCAAATGTACCATGGATTTCAACTTGGAGTAAAAGGCTGGTTTTACCAACCATGCGTACTTAGCTTCATCATCATCGATCATCAGTAGTTGATCAACCAATACTTACGAATCGATACATGACGATTGGTGTACTGAGGAATGAAAGTCAAGGAAAGTGGGTTTTCGACTTTCAACCGAAGAAGCAAATATAGAGTGAGTTTTTAGATATTTGCTTGGTTGGCGACACTGAAAGCACAACATACACACGTACATAATTCAAATTAAGGACATATTCACTTCCACAGATAAAATTATAATTTAAAGAATTATTTTAAACGATAAAAAAAAATTATAACAATTAATTGATTATTCATAATTATGCATACTAAAATTGACTATGTAAAGTAATTATTGTGTAAATAATTCAGTCGATCATGTAAAGTCAAAATAATCTTTTAAGTGAACTATAATAGAATAATAAAACTTTGATTATTTTATCATAACCTTCAAATAGAATTATTAATTTTATAATTTTACATCAGACCATTAAACTTATCAAGGACTTTAATCAAATAAAGTACGTGTTCATCTTAAAAGATGGGATTAAAGCCCATTAAAAGTATTTTGAAGAATTATTTAATCACATTTGATATTTGAGATTAATTATTCTATATTTTAGTTATTTTGTATTAATTAAAAACTTTTATTTATTATAAAGAGCATGTGATTAAATTTCATAAATATCCAACTTAATCATTCAAAATGAACATAACTAAAAAGAATATATGATTAATTTAGACAAAATAATCTATTCTAGTTAACATGGCCCAATTTGATTATATACTGTGTACATAATTAAATAGTGAAATCAAATTCTATGTTCAATTAAATTTAGTTTTCACTTAAGATGTGGTACTAATAAACTAAGTTACTCAGCTCAAATATGATTAAATTTGAAAACATTTTTACACTTTATTAAGTTCAATTTTAAAATTTCAAATTTTTTTGAAGCTCAATATTATTACTTAATTCAAAATTGAATTTAAGTTTGAATTAAATTGAACAGTTATCGATATCCAATTGCCACTTCAGGGTAGCCAAGATTTTGAACCCTAGGCTTTGATGCAATTTCACTGTGTACGAAATACTTTGATTATTTTATACTCATAAGTCATTGTCTAGATCTGACCTATGACGGGTAACTACAGTCAATTGCTTGAATCATTCTTCTATATATAGAATAATTTCAATTAAATTAAAACAGGAATAATTATTAGATGAATCAATTCCCTGGTATTTATTTAGTGTTTGCCACAAAAAAAAAAAAAAAAAAGGTGGTGTCATTCTCAGGTCTCGCAGCTGGCGCATGCCATGTTCTCTTGCTTTCCTAACAGATAATTAATAGATGTATGGGGCTTCTTTTAGCAAACATGTATCGTAGTTTCGTTACAAACACAAAGATGTTATTTACACACAATTTTATTTTATTTTTAAATAACAACATTTGATTATATCTTTTATTCTAAAATAAAATAATTAACTTGTTTGGAGGTAGTCCTGAAGAATAATATTGTAACGTGAGACTAGCACTGTTGTGCGCAAAAATTGCGTGACAATCACCATCATTCTTTAAAGATCAATTTTTTAGAAGGGCGGAGTTTGAGTAGTAATTCAAATTCGATAACTATTTAAATTCTATTTATTTCAATTTTGTAAAGGTTTAATAAAAATTTGAACTTTGGTCAGCAATTTTGAAAAAAAATTTAAAATTTAAATTCAAATGCATAAATATACGAATATTTTTTAACCAAATTGAATTTAAATTGAGTAATTTGGATTTATTAACACTTCTTGTTACTTGAAAATCTAAGCCAGACCAGCGAAGCTGACCTATGCATCAAAATTAATTTAGGATTTATTAACACTCCTTATTCCTTTTTTCTTACTACAAATAAACTTAACGTATTGAATATTTAGGAAATTTGGTCATTGTGCACTAAAAAACAATCTTCTTGACGGGAAGAGATATAAAGAAGACAAACGCTGTCGAGCTATCTTAATTAATTACTATGATTTATCTAAAATAGTGTTTTAGTTGTCCCATTGTGACAGCGAAATTAAAGTTTAAGAGATAAGATCGCGAGACCAATTCAATAGGTTCGATCTGAAGATCACTAACCTTTTGTAAAATAGACTTAAAGATTTAAGACAACTTGAAGAGCAAGTATTCAAAGAATTATAAATAAACTAATCTGTTTAATACAAAACTGGCATTTTGCAGACTATATATAACAATGCTCAAAAAATACTTTCAAACTTTACAATGGCTATCGACCCCTTATTTTACACCAAAATCGGAAGTACATCAATATCGATTGTTTTTATTTATGTTTTGGGGGTTTTAATTTTCAAAAATAAATTAAGTAACAAAGCAAAAATTCAGACAGTGAACGAGAATGAGAAATGAAGCACAGCTGTTTCCTGGAGAGAGAGAGAGAGAGAGAGAGAGTTCGTGATGCGACGAACAGCCATAATTCTCCTTACGGACAAACCCAATAAATTAAATTCATGCATCAAAATTAAAGCCCTTGTGTTTTTAAATAATTCCCTACAAAAGAAAATGACCCATCAATCAAAATGGGGTTGGCTTAGGGTTAAGTTGAAGATGATGCATTTTCTTGAATGGCTTTAGCCTTCTTGGGTTTCTGGTGCAACTGTTCCCCACTTCTGCTAAAAGCAGTGTGTCCGTTGCTTAAACGTGGAGGGAGGGCATAATGACTCTTCCCACTAAAGATCAGGACAACAGTTTGGGGCCACTACAATATCTTTTGTTCTATGTTATTTAGCTTAGATTTTCAAGAGCATGGGACATGGTTCGATTCTTCATCACCTGTTCCTGGGCCCTTTTCTTGCATTGTTACTTATCCATTGCTCCACATGTCTTCAATTCCAAGTATTTATTATGTATAGTCAAAAACCATTTGATACCACGCATCATCCTCAACCAATTGTATAGCATGAGACCCTTTGCTAAATGCTAATCATTTAACAGATTCGAGTTTGTTGGCACCCAAAATAATTTTATAAGCACTCAATGCTAAGTAAACAATAAGGGCTGTAAGTTACAATACATTTGGAGCATGGTCATTTTACTTGATAGGGTTAAAGTTCTATGAATGATTTTGAGTGATAAGATAATCATAAAATAATTTAACAATATGTTTCCTAAGTTATAGTGTTTAATATGACTACTTTCCTTTTTTTTAAAACACACTTACTTCAAATTTTTTAAGAAACTATATATTTTTTTATTTATTTATTACTTATTTTTTTTCTCACAAATCAATGAGTAACATCTACTATATAATTCCATTTGATATTTATTCAACAAACTAACTTATTGTAAATTATATTTATTTATTTTTTACACTTATAATCTCACAAAATTATATTTAATTTTAATTGTCATAAAAATATTAGTCATTATCATATTAAGGGACAAAAATGTCTTTTAGATAAAATGTCTAATACGCTAATTAAAAAGGATTGTTTTGTCACACCTAGTGAGATTAATTATTTATCTAAAATTTTAATCATTTAATATCGAGCCTATGTTTTATCATGGGCCTTATCCCTCTAAGTAAACATATAATTAGTACAAATAAATTAATTAATCAAGTCCAATTAATCACCCCAAGTGAACAAGCCCTTGAACTGTTGATCTTATGCATCCACACTTTCAAAAATTATACAATGAATAAATTTTTACTCACTAACACACCTTAAGGAGAAGATTTCTGTTAGTATTATACAATTTTCAATATTTCTATATATGTGTACAGGATATTATACAATTCCAAAACAAGCGAATTTTGTCTCATTGTCTCATCATGTTTTGTTTCCTTGGGGAAATCTGGGGAGACCAAACAAATATTTAAGATAACTTGTAGGCAGAAGGTGATCAGAATATTACTCAATTCAAGCTGTAAGTTACCTTGCATGTATATTTTGAGAGATTAGGGCAGTCCAAGAATGAAAAGCTTGATGGTCATTGCATCCAGAACGTGTGCACCCACACTCACTGTTGCCTGACAATCAGAAGGCTGGATTTCATCGTCTTGAACACAAATCACCACATGAAACTGATTTGATTCTCTGTGTTGAGCTTATATTGTTCGTATTAATACCAAAAGGAAAACTTTTTCATTTGATGGAAATATTTAGCTTGCGATTATCTTTATACAAGACCGTCGACCATACCGGACCACATAACATACTCCTCATCATTACATGGATAAAAAAGAATTAAGAGGGTTTTTGGGTGAGTTTATAAAATTTTCAGAACATTTTATAAGATATTTAGGAGCTTATAAGCTTAAAAAATAAAATGTTTGAAATTTATAAATTCTTTAAAAATAATTTGGATATTCCCAATTTATTTTCACCCATCTTATAAGCAATTTCCTTTTATATATTAAAAATAACATAAATGTCATTAAAATACATTTTATTAATAATATTTATGTTATTTTTATTATTATTATATCAAAAAAAATTATAATCAACTATAATTATAAATTTCAATAAAATCTTATAAAATGATATCATCAAATACTTTTTAACTTATTTTTAAAATAAGATCTCTAAGCTTATAAGTTTCAAAACATCTTATGTCATCTTATTTAAAAATATGCTTTACCAAACACCCTTTAGGTAAAACTTTTAGGATTATTTTAGTGCAACAACCATTTTAGGATTCTTTGAAATGCAGTGCTCTATGAACACCTGAAGAAAATGATTTTGTTTACCATCTGCTAATCTTACAGGAATATATTTTAGTCTTTGATCTAGGGAGACAGATATCGTTTTATAAATAATAATGAACACCTACAACTAATATTCCTCACAAATTAATTAGTCTTAGATGCCACATCACTGACTCCTCCACGCCTAAGGCATTTTCCAGCGGCAACTACTGTTATTCTTACCTTCTCAGATCTGTAGAATCAGAGGCTTAGCCATCATTGACCAATGAAATCCTGAGTTAAAGATTGTATACGCTTGTCCAATGCCTTCCATGGATTCAGTCCAATGTTGTCTAAGGATGAACTGGAAGTTACCAGGTTTCATTTTTGTCTACACTGACTCTATTGTCATACCAAACACTACTCACCCGGGTTCACTACTATTGGTGTCCTTGCTATTAAAATATATAATAATGCACTTGCAATAACAAGGTTTAGTGCCAGGGAGAAAGGGATCATGGTTTGTTTCTCAAAAGGAAATCGTGGGCCAAGTCTCAAGACTACATGATCAGGATTCCAACAGGTTGTGCTAGTCGCACCAGGGACCATTATCCGATGGTTGTTTGGGACCTTGACTCTGGGTAATGGAAAAAACCATTACAAGATGGACTGTATTTCCTGCAAGAACCCCAGTCACAGACCTGCCACTCATTTACAATAAAATTCTGTTTGTATTCAATTGTGCCACTAGCAGAAGCCCCTGATTGAAGTATTATCATACGTAATTCAACCATTGGAAACACAGATTTTGATTCCACCATAAGTTATGTTCTGAGATCTGATAATCGAGAGCGGCTATCATCATTGCTGATGATTCAAGCATACATCTTCCAATTCTTCCCTTTCCATGGAGTTGTTTACAAAGCATGAGTGGTTACCAATTAGGCATAAGGTAATGCTGAACCAAGAGCCACCATTGATAAGCCCAATTATTTATGAGATCTTGCGCTATAAGGTTAATGCCTTAATTTCTGCAATTTAGAAGTTCCGAGTTTGAAGTTTATTGGTGTGTGTACATTTGATAGAAATTTTCCATTCAAATTATTTCCAGTTAGTATTTCATAGTCCAAAATAGTAATATATAATTAAATAATTTTTTCTAGTAAATTGCATGGACTTTACACTTGATGAGTTAGTAACACTTATTTTATTTTATAAAAATACAAATAAATATAGTTTTAAAACTTAGAGTGTATTTAAAGAATAAACTTGTAAAAATATGTAAATAAAAATTATTTAATGTATACTTTAAGTGGTCAGAAGTGTCCTATTAGAAAATTTGGATGTACTAACACATCTTTGCAAAATTTATTTGGTATATCAAATATTATTATTTAATATTTAATTATTATTTTTTAGATTTTCTTTTATATTGTAAAAATGTTCATATAACTCATAGTTTAAAATGATCAATAAATCAAAAATTATTTATTCACTATTTTGAACAAAAACTTTATATAATGATTGATCGTTTAAATTCTTTTTATTTAGTCAATTGGTCAATTATATTACAATAACTTGTCATGTAATTGGTAGATATTAGGATTCACATAATTCAATGTTAAAAAATGTTCTATAAACCAAGAAATTATATATTCAAACATTTCAATAAAAAGATTATGTAATGATTGATGGCATGCATTCTTTCCTCTTATATTTTAGTAAAATTGCTTTCAATTCATTTTAAAAATAAAATTTTTTCATAAATGAAGAAATCATATTTTAGTTACTTTTGTTTGATTCTTTTTATGACTCCTTGAATTTTAATGCATTTTCTAAATTATTTCAGTTGCATCAATTTTCTTGAATTTTGTATCAACAATTCTTAATTATGATTCATACATTTTGATAACTTGCACAGAATGTGTCATAGATCAAGAAAATATATCACTGAATATTTTAGCGAAGCAACGATCGATACTGTAAAATCCATCCCTAAATTTGAGTATAATTACTTTTATACTTGTGTAAAAGAGGAAATGTCAAAAATCATTTATAATAATGCATTTATTTTGAATTTTTAATAAACAATTTTCACTTGACTAGGCTTTTACGTTGATTGGTTGCTGAACTTCAGGATATTTGTTTGAAAAATACACTTTCTATCTGCATGTGTATTTATATTTATGTGTCTTTATATTTTCAACCAATTAGTTTATTTTGTATTTGTTACACATTATATATAATTTTTTTAAAAATTGGTATGAAGTCATTAGCGTATTTCATGCATATTATAAGTACCAAATAAATTGGTACTTATTTGCTACTTTTAAGTTTTATCTTTATTTTTTTAATATTAATCTTAATATGTTATATTTTATATCTTTTATATTGTGCTCATTAGCATATATTTGTAATATATTGAAATTAATTACCTAAATATTAAATTTGATTACTTATTGCAACATTTTTATACTCTTTTGCTACTTCTCACATTACGTTATTTCATGCAATTTTTGCGTTGTCAACATGCTATTTTATCTCTTATATTACATTTATATTTTATATTTTCAGAAAATTTTATTTCCATAATATTATATTCCTATTGTTCTATTGATTATTTATTAAATAATGCATTATATCTTTACATTCCAAAAGTTCATATTGGTAATATTGTATTACTAATAATTAAACTTTGGAACAAAAAGTTATAATTGTATTGTGCAATTAGTGAAAACATACATAAAGTTATAATTCAATTGTCTATATTTAATTATGCTCTCTTATGTACAGTGTACATAATTTATAATTATAAATAATGATATATTGAATTTGGATTATTTAAATTTTGTTAATTTTCTTCATTTTAATTTATAGATAACTAAACAAGTATTTTGGATAACCTAGGATTCTATTAATTTACTATTACTAAAGATTTTATTTTAATTAGAATCTTGTTTTTATTTAGTTAACTTTATTTATTAATAAATATAAATAATTTAATAAAGGTTACAAGTGCCTTTAATTTTTACAATTACTAAAAACATACGTACTCGTACATATTTTTAAATATATGGCACAGATGGACAAATACCATTGACTTGCACATGCATGAAACTCATATTAAAAAAAAAAAAATATATATATATATATATATATATATAAATATATATCACTCAATCGTGAAATTGAATTCCTTTAAACTGGAATGCCTAAAACCTGGTGATCTAATTAGTTAAAGAAATAGGTTATTTGTTTAATAGTGCTTCCTGCCAACTTATGGTTAAGTTTTTCTATTGAAATCAATCACTAGAATCCACTAAACAAACATTCTCGCATTATTTGAAAATAATTTTAAATATTATACATTACCCACTGTCAACTCTATCTTAATATATCTATCTTAATATATATGCCTAAATAATTTAAATTTTCTACACGTCTCTTATCCATATACATTATATTGAATCCAACTGATTTTCATTTTAACTGAATTCATTAGATAAGTAGATCTGCAATCTAGAGGGAAGAAATTAAAGAACTGATGGATGTTCTATCAATTTTGCTTCTTGTGTTAATTTTGGGGTTTGGTCATGGTTTCATGGATTGAGGTCCAACCAAAGGCAGAGAAGATCAGCCGAGCTACCTCTAGATCAATCCCTTTTCCAATCATCTAAAATTTATACTAATCATATTATTTGGAATAAACTTGGGAATGCTCATTTTATATTCAATGTATTTATGCATCTTATTTAGTCTTTTAATTCATTTCTTAATTAACCCTTTACTTTTTATGTTAATGTCGTGCAAAGTATAGAACAAAAAAATTTTTTTATTAGCCTTAACCATTTCTCTTATGCATCTATCTATACTTATATATTAAGCTAACTTTGGTTGTACTCTATTAGGCTATGTTTGTTACCATGTTTTACCTTTTTCAATCTATCATCAACTTCATACAACCAAACATTTAACATTACAAAATCTTCTCTCAAATTCAAATTCAAAATTTTCTTCCCTTATATATATATATATATATGTAATAAATTAATTATTTTTTAATTCTTAATATCTATTTAAATCAAATTAATACATATATCTATATACATATATATGCATGCTTACTCTCACATTTATATATATTTATGTCTTAAAAATTGATTATTATTCTTGTATACTATCACATCATTCTATTATTATTATTATATATTTTATATATATTTAAAAATACAAAATCAAATAAATTATACTATTCATCACATTAAAAGTTACTTTCTGAACATACTACTCATCCAACACAACTCCCACCAAAAATCATCTCCCAACAAAAATCCCCTCTCGAACATATCCTTTAGATTACTAAAATACCTTATTTTAATATTTTATAATTTTATTTATTTGTCTATTACATTTTAATATGATTCCGTATTTTTTCCAGTTTACCATATCTTTAAATTCAGTCACCATTAGACACACACACACACACACTAATTTTTCTTATGCTTTTATTTTAAAATTATTTGAAAACTTTGTGAAATTAATTATATTTAGAATCAGAAATCACAAAGATGATTTTCTTCACTTTGTGAAGAGAAAAAAGATTGCGGGATTAAATTTAAATTCAGGATACCCAAGGAAATGCTCAAAATCACACACGCGCACACATATGTAAATGGTTTGCCTGAGAGATTATTTGATATAAATTTAATTTATAGTCTAATATAATAATGTATAGACCACAGAGGAGATGAGAGCAGTGATCATTGACACGACAATTTCAAAATTCAGACGTGCAGTGTACGCATGATGAAGTGTATTCTGTTTCTTCATTATTATTATTGTCTCTCAAGAAGTTTTAAAAAAAAAAAGAAAAGAAAAAGAAAAAGAAAAATTACAATCTTGGTCCTAAAAAGAAAAATTACACTCTTGGGCATTGCAATTTTAATGCAACACTTCTTACAAATATTTAAAATAAATAAAAAGAAACCCGAGTTCAAGATTTTATGGATTTGAAGGACGGAACAAACTCAACAAACGATGATATACCTTCGTGATATTTTCTTTAAATAAGCTGCAAGTCGGGCAATCCTATTGAGATCAATCATATGGTTCCAACAAGAGTTTTACCTTTTGAGGCTCAGCTGGACAAACCCTGCAAGGTTTTCCCTGCACAAGTTCAAACAAAAGCCAGCTACCAAAACCAATCACCTCCAACGCATATGAAAGAAGTCAGGGCAGAAATCATCTGACGTGCAGACTAAAGAAACCTGCAAGACTATCAAGCATAGTAGCATTGGAAGATTATTTATTCCAATTGAGAAGTTTTTGGTGCCACAAACTCCACACTTCTAATCAAATGTTCAGTGAAATTCCCAGAGAGCTGCCTAATTAGGTCAAAATTCTGTTCCGGTGCACATTTGATGCGGACTGTTACATTTTACAAACCCAAGCAACCGAAGCAAGTGACGTGTGGTGATCCAGTTTTCAGGGCTTTGGCAGCCCTTCAGCTTACTTGCTGTTGGTGGGTTCCATACATGGGATAAGCCCCATATGCAGCTGCAGTTGTGGCATACATGCTTGGGTCGTGAGGAGGTGGCACAGGATATCCATAGCCATCAAAGAAAGGTCCCCCATAGTACACACCGGTCCACTGATTTCCAAAATCAGCTCTTGACTGCGAAGTGCAGCAAATGTTTAATACATACAAACAGCGAGTTGGACGTAAATTGCCCGTCATGAATGGGACTATGGCAAGTTATCTTGAACAAGCATGTGCAACTTCTTCGTCTCATGACAGTCAAATTACTGATTTAATTAGATAATTCGAGTAATGTTTGTCCTTAGAAATGGTGATGAGTTCTAAAGATGGTGATGTAAATCAGAGACAGATTTGCAAAATTTAGTTCAAAGTGCTTAACCATGTAAAAATAAAGGCTGTACTGAGAGAAAAGTAAAAGAGAAGCGGAAGGATGATTGCCTGTTTGTTAGCTGGATTACGCCCCCAAGAAAGGCGGACCGTTTGCTTTCCAATCGTTGTACCACTCAACTGCTGTAAGGCCTCCTCGGCATCTTTTCTGTCCAAATGAATTCAGTTTCATGATGTTGTAGCTGAAGTAGATAAGTCAATCGGGACAATTTTAACTACTATAATTTTACCTGTGAGCGAATTGTACAAAACCGCATCCTTTCCCAACCGGTATTTTGACAGATACTATTTCACCATATTGTAAGAACGGCTGCCTTAGATCTTCATCAGTAACACTGGGATCCAGTCCTCCAACGAAAATCTGAAAAGAAATAGGTTAGCCAAAGAGATTTCTCTAAAGAAAAACAAGAAGACAATGGACAAAGTAACCAACTGTTGTGTTCACAGAATCTCCATCAGACTGCGGACCGTGGGCCAAGACACTGTTTGAGTATCCACCTATTAAAATAATTTTGTAGTAATCAAAATGGTTATTCCAACATAGAAAAAACTACCATAACAAAAATATCATTTCTCAACAGCTCCGGGAACAAGTTTCCTTCTACCTTTAATCAACAGAACTAAATCCTTTGAGGCTTGTTTTTCAACATGTAACCGTAAACGGTGAACAGAGTAACCACTGGAATCTTAACATAAATTACATTATTACAAATCGTTCAAATATAGAATGCAAAATTCAATCATCATGAAAGCAATCCAAAGGAATATTGTATAGGAAGGATATCAAATGCAGTCTGACAGTATTCCCCCAAAAAACCTGCTTACATTCTAAACTATAGCTTTGTTAAACAACGGCTACTAGTCAATACTTTTGATTGGCTTCAGCAAGGATATGAATAATGAAAACGAATGCCAATTCCATTGTGTTCTCTGAGAAGAGGCTTGCGTTTTCAAATGGTTACGCTCTACTTTTGGCTTTCATTATTTTGGGATAGGACAAGTGGCATAAATGTGAAAATCCTGTTTCGCTTTTCCTCCTAATATTGACCAGAATTTTTCACTAATAGTGGCTTCTCCTCCTATCAAGGCTTTTTCCTTTCAGGTTTGATATTTAACCGTGCGCGTGCGCGTGCACACATAAATGGACAATTGAAACAGTGCTGCAAAATGAAACTAGAGTAACATAATTTGTACAGTTAACAAATCACTGACACAAGTTCATAGAAATTAACACAGCAAGCTAACTCAAGAACATTATTGGGCTTTGCTCAGAATTGGCTGATACCTTGTGATGAGTAATGTTGTTGATAACCAGATGACTTCCTTGGTGCCGCTGCGCCAATGCGCATGGGCCTACTAGAACAATAAACACCATTCATTTCAGTCATGGCCTGTGATCTTTCATTATCATCTCCAAACCTAACAAAACCGTATCCTTTTGAACGGCCAGTATTAGCATCAATGACAACTTTAGCAGCTTTGACAGAGGAATATTTACTAGCAAAAGTTTCGTGCAGTAAGGTATCAGTAACATCTGCAGCTAAATCTCCTACAAAAATGGAAAGACCAGATCCATTATTTGAACGTTTATCACCCATGCTAAATGCAGCCCAATTCAAGCGGAAAAGTTGATCGGTGTTAGGCATAGCAATGCAAGAATAAGATTGCAGAACTTTTTCTGCTGCAGCATGTGTGAAGAATTCCACAAATCCATATCCCTCGGAGAACCCTGTTTGCTTATTGCGAATAACCTTTATGGAGGAAACCTGCATCAAGATCATTTATATCAAAGTGAAAAATACAAAGTAACAGTTGACTTAATTTAATGCATGACAGCTAAAAGAGTGATGAGTTGTAAGCTAGGACTCCTCAGGCAAGTTGCATACGCATACGTATCAAGATGAAAAAGAATTTGATTGGAAAGAATAAGTTTTATGGCTTTGCATATAATATTAATTAATAAAATTAGGCGTAAAGAGAAAATTTGAACATCTATGCCAAAACTCATTTAACAAGAAACAGTAAGCCAATAACATATTTTTTTGTAGACCCAACTTTCATGTGTTCTAAGTCTATAATTTCCTGACAAATGTGCACTTGATAGGGAGACACTACCACTATTTACAAGAATTTAAGTACTCAGAGGATGTTTGGCTAAGTTTACTTTAAATAACTCATAAGATCGTATAACTTATAAGTCTCCAGAACTTATAAGTTCGTATATCTTATGTTTAACATAAGTTAATAAAGTATTTGGACAAAAGCATCTTATAAAATTTTGTAGAAATTTATAATTGTAGTTAATTATATTTTTTTGGTGTAATAATGATAAAAATAAATTAAATAACATTATTATAATGTAATTCAAGATATTTATGTATTTTTAGTATATATAAAGAAATAATTTATAAAATATTTAAAAATTAATTGAGAAAAACTAACTTATTATTTCAATGAGCTTATAAGCTTCAAATATTTTATTTTAAGAGTAATAAGCTCTTTCATTAAAAATTTACGAAACACCTTTGAAGAATTTATAAGCTCCTAAGAATGTTATAAGATGTTTTAAAAAGTTTATAAAATTACCCAAATACCCTTATCTTAATTCTTAGCACTCATCATCAAGCTCTAAAAGAAGTAAATATGGGCTTTATACCAGAAATGTCAAAACACGAAAGCAGATATTAAAATTAGAAATATTCCCACATCTAACGCTTGGATCAAATGAGGTTTGAATTCAACTCTTTGATTCATTAAATTGGGTAATAAATGCCATTTAACTCAATTTTGTCCCACAAACATGCGCTAGCATAAACAGTATAAAACAAGAAGTTATTTTCACAATCTTATCCCAGAAATATTCATTCCCGCTACCTACATTGAGATTGTAGAGTTAACTAATCAATAAGGACATATTTACTTTTAAGAATTAAGCTTGATAAATTAATTTATTGAGATTAATCAAATGTTTACTTTAGCTAGTAAAGCCTATGATAAAATATAGATCAGGTATTATTTAATAAAATGTTAAATAAGATAATATAATCTAATAAGTATAATAACATAATTCATATATAGTGGTCCGTTTGATAACTCATTATTAAATTGTCCTACATTTTAATGCCATGGAGTAACTCGATATAGTAGTAAAAGCAAGACATGTAGGTGGATCGACTCATCAAGTTCCCATTGAAATAGGATCCACACAAAAAAAAGCACTTGCCATTCATTTGTTATTAGAGGCATCCCAAAAACATCTGAGTTGAAATATGGCTTTCAAATTCAGTTCCGAATTAGTGGATATTGCCAAAGGGAGTGGCGATGCCATACACAAAAGGAAGAGACTTATAACATGGCTGAGGCAAATAGAGCTTTTACACATTTTCGTTATTAGGATTTATACATCACGATCAAAAAAGAATCAAGAGAAAAAGAGAGAATCAGAATTAATCGATAGATTTCTCAAAACAAACGAAAAGGAAACGAAAGATGAAACATAAATCATGGATCAACTAAGCCTTATCAGAGACTTTCTTAAAGAGGAACTCATGTAAATACCATGGAATAAATTATATAATTAATTTATCTTTTAAAATAATTTGTAAGACCTTAATATTATCCATAAAAGCCAACGAGTCCTAAAAGTACAAAAGGAGTTAGTCTCCAACGACATACATCACCCCACAGTTATGTAGGAGACATGCTGAAACAAGAATTATTCAAGCTTAGACAATAGTTCAAATGCAATACCTCACACAAAGAACCTTTTTCCCAGCTAAAGGTGCCTATTTTTCAACTAAAACACTACATCATATAATAAAAATCAATAGCCAATAATATCAAAACACAATAAAATGAAACTACTCCAGTTCAAAACTTAACTTTGGAACCAAAACTAATCAAGAAATTGAGATTCTACACAGGTATAAACATCTGAAAGTAAAAGCTTTCTTATCCGGACAAAACGAAGTTGTCTTAAGTAATAGATAATAGAACTGAACCCCCCACTTCTCCACTAAAGGCGCCAGCTTTATCAAAACCTCTACTTCATAAATTTACCCTATCTGATGAAATTAATCAGAACTTAGACGTAAAGGGACCAATTGACAGAAACAATCATTTGAAGATAAAAAATATACTAAAAAGGCAAAACACAAATTCGTAAATATACCTCTCCAGTTGAAGCGAAGCAGTTGCGGAGATAATCCTCGTCCATCCAATTATGAAGGTCACCAACCCAGATCGTGCGGTTCTCTCCATTGCTGCCTCCGCCCTGCTGCAGCGGAGGAGGATGATGCAGCAGTGGAATCGGGTGGTGAAGGTGGTGGTGGTGATGGGGCATATAGTGCGGCGCGTAATGCGGTGACGGCATCATCCCATGCTGCATTACCACGGCCGCCGCCGCCGGGTACTGCATCGCCACCCACTGCTGTCCCGGAACCGCCGCAGCCACCGGAGGTAACATCCCCACCTTACTATTGCTGCCACCGCTCTCGTTATTATTCTCCTCCGAAGTACTCTGTTGAGATTCCGCGCCGTTATTCGTTTCCATCTTCATCAAATCAATCTCTGAGGCTCCTATAATTATTGTTAATTGATAATTCGAACAGATACGATACAGATAAGGAGTGTTGTGTGTCTCGGTGAATCTGAGTTTCTGAAAGAGAGAGATGCGAGGAGGCTGAACGAGAGGCTTTTCATGGAAGAAGCCCTGACGGAGTTGCAACTCCTCATAACCGTTCGATACGAAAAGCCGATGTGCAATCTGAGCCGTTTATTTGTGATGATAATGGTAATGTTTGGATTTGTTCTGCGGTCGCAGTTTCCGTTTCCGTCTTACCTTTCTATTTTCTTTAACAATAGCATCTTTTTATATCTATCCCTAATTTAGTTACACGTTATAAATTTATAATACCAAAATTACTCAATAACTCTTAATCAAAGAAATCAAGTATATTTAAATAAAATTATTAATATCCTATTACTTTTTTTATATTATACGTATATTTATATTATAATATTAAATATTTGAATCTAATTTGATTACACAATATAAATTTATAATATTATCCAGTAAATTTATTCCATGACCCTTAATTAGAGAAATCAAGTATACTTAAATAAAATTACTAATATATTATTATCTTTTTTATACTATACCTATAGTATAATATTGAAATAGGACTTTTTATTATACTATATAAAATTATATAACTATTCTTTTTTTTAAATTTTTTTATTTATCTATCATTCTCTTTCTCACTTTCTTTTTAACATCTTATCTTTACCACTCAAATTTTTTCTCTTTTCAATTTTGATCAGTATGTATTTTTTATTTTAAATGTTATTATTATCTTTAATACTATATAACCGTATTTTTATTATTTTAAATATAATAATTTTATAATTTATAAAAAAATTTATCACATGTATCGAATGTTTAATTTTACTAGTGTTCATGAAAATTACTTCTGGGGGATTTCGTTTTCCACTTCCCTTTATAGGACGGAGGGATTTCCTTTGCTTTGATTGTGTAAGCAAAGCAAGGAAAGGGGCAATTTGGGTATTCAGTGTTCAAACATGAAACCTCGTATATTGGTACTGATGAGAATAAATGCATCTTTATGGAGCTACTGAACTAGTACAGGTGGTTTGTCCCAAAGATGTGAAGTGACTTGAAAATACTAGAATGGGGTATTGTCAATTTATTCCTAAGGTTATAGGAGTTGACGTATAAATAGCCAAACGGCCTTTAGTTGGCCGTATTTTTGGTTTTCACATTTTGTAAGTTAAAAATATATAATTAATTATTATATTTTTAAATTTTATTTTTACATAATTTTTAAAATAAAAATATTTAAAAACATAGAAAAATTTAAAAATAAAAATAGGAATTTGTTGAGTAATTTTCAAGTTCATTCTCCTCCTATGAGATCATTTTTCTTTTTTGTTTTACATCTACTTCCACTAGAGATTTGATTTTTGGAATAAACTTTTTCATAGAGTACTCTTTGATTAAAAAATCTTAATAAAAAATATGTTAAAATATCAAAATATTCCAAATATATTGTTATACGTTTTGAAAAAAATTCATAACGTTGATCTATATATATATGTATAATGTAAAGGAAGGGATGAGACCAAATTTTGAATTTTATACTTTTCTATAAAATTTTTAATTTTCAGAAGTATTAACGTGTTTTTTATTTTGAGTTGGTAATCCCAAAGTGGAGGGACCTAAATTTAATCGAAGGGCAATATTTAATAATATAATAAAGAATATATATAGTTTAAGAAAATCTCAGGAGTTTTATTTTCAATGAGGCATTATTAAATTTTTGTATCATTGAACGTCCAAATTAAAATTTGGTCTTGTTGATATATTCATAACTATGTATATAATTTGAAAGATGAAAAATTAAATATGGAAAGCTGCACATGCATTTGTGCAAGCTTCAAGGTAAAAAAAAAAAATGGAAAGGAATTATTAATTTTAGAAGATGATTGCTTACAAACTGATAGGAATAACTTACAAAGCAGATACATATAACCAAATAATTTTACAAGCACTTATAAACACACCATATAATCTACATGTCTCAAATTTTAACTGAGAAAGCTTAGGAGATAAAGAAATATTACTAGAATCAGACATGAAATTTCCTAATCAAACCTCACAAACAGTACCATCTCCACACACAAGTACTGCATAGCCAATGCATGCCTGCATGCATGCAACTTACAGACAAATACACATATTATCACAAGTGACAGTAATCTTTCATCATAAGATGCATTCAGGCTTATGGCCTTGAGCTTGATGGTCCATTACCGTGCCCAAGGCCGGGGCTGTGGCCCGGCGTGGTGCCGGAGGTATCTTCCACAAGTCCCTCTTCAACGTGATTCTTACTAGCTAGCGCCCTATGAGGAGTGTCATCCAAGAATTCGACATTCAAGATTCGATGACCATGGCTTCTCCTTAAAGCCATATTTCTGACTGAAATTTTGATTGCTTCATTGAACGAACTCTTCTTGAAGTCGGTACCTTCTGTGCTTGTTAATGGCCTTTCCTCAGTGGAGACAATTACAGTCGAGAAGATAAGTGAAAGGGAAAAGGCACAGGTGAGAATGATTTTGGCTTGAGCCATTCTGTACCCCAAATTCTTGAATGTGGTTTTTGTGGGAAAAGAGCTTAAAGAATTGGGATTGGTTTCTTTTCTAGGGAGGAAGGATTATTTGTGATGTGGGCTTGGTTTTCTTGGTATTTATAGAGTAGGAAGCGGTGGTGCAATTACACAATTACCCTTAATTAATATATTACACAGTAGAAAGTGATCAGTTTGCAAGAATAATACTAGATTCTCTGGATTTCCTATCAATCAAATCTCAAATTCTTACTTGAAATACCTTAAAATAGTCAACTTCTGCTAGCGTGTTATTCTACCGCACTTTCTGCATCTACAGCTTTCCCAAGTTCACAACAACCCGGATTTTGTTCATTATAAGCCAGGCTGCCCTTTGTAGTTTATCTTGCTGTCTAAATTAACAAATTTTGCTGTGTCTGTCCTCTAACAAATGCATTTTACAACTAACTAATTGTGTATAAATTATGTCCTACACCCAATCCATCCCGGCTTCTTGGGTGCTACATATGCATGTGTATGTGTACGTCTTTATATGTAGGAAGTATTATGATACCTGTATCTCTCTCTCTCTCTCTCTCTCTCTCTCTCTACATATGTACTCGTGTATATGTATGTATATTTTTGCAAAGTGCAGTGAGCAGGTTGGAAACTCGACAGTGGGGTGGCTAAAGTCGAAGAGAACTGATGATCCACAGCTTAATGTCAGTCCACATTTGACACAGGAACATCATGCATGTGCAGAAACATTCCAAGCATGTACAGAGGTTATAATGGTTTCCTTTTAAAAACAGATTCATCAAGGAAAAAAGATTCTTCGTGGTTGGCTCCCAGTGTTGGGGAGTTTGATTTTCTTACCACCTTAGTTAATTGATGTGAACTGTTGAAGGTCACCAGGTGGGCACCTTCTGCTGGTTCCACATTTGATGTCCATCAGTCCATCTCATGAGCAATTATGGGGCTGGTTGAATTTAAGCAGCACTAGCCTGCAGCCAAAATCCTGTCCATCTAAATTGGTGAAGGCATCAAAAGATTCTCATGGGTAGAGGTAAAAATAGACATCTTTGGTGAGAGTGGCACACACACATAGTGTGTGCATAATTAAAAATACGTGCATGTATATGTGTGTATATATATATATATAAATACGTGCATGTATATGTATATATATATATGAAATTATATAAATATTCTGTAAACTATAATTTTTAATGATTTTGACAAAAACAAAAATTATTTTAAAATTAAATTTGTATTGAAAATTTTGTACAACATGAAAGTGAAAATAAATAATTTCAGGAAAGAGAAGAAATCAAAAGAATTGAAATGAAATAAATATATAAATATATATATATATATATGTATGTATACGTATGTATAAAAAGAAGTGAGGCTCACTTCACAAAATTAACACTTGGCAACAAGCAATTAGTTTATTCCTTCTTTTGGTGATGGTGGTTATTGGAGAACTGCAGATCCATAAGAAGAAAAAAAAAAAACACTAATCATAGAAAGTGGTAAGAATAAGAGGCAGAGAAGTTGTGTGCTCTTTAGTAGTAAATTACTGTTTTACCCGTATATCAATTTTATTTATTTATTATTTATTTTTTTAAAGCAAATGCAATTACTTTCTTGAACTTTATATAACCGGAAATTTAATCTTAACCATAATAATATAGAATAGATATATAAAATAAACTTAGGGCCTATTTGGATGGAGGAATTTGAATTTGGCGAAAAAAATTTAGATGAAAGAATTTTAAATTACTCCACATAAAAATATTTAAATTCACACTATTTACAAAAATTATAATTTAAAAAAAATAAAAATTAAAAATTAAAAATTCATTATTACCTAGATACGATGAATTTGTTATTATTGATTTCAAATCAAACCATCCCTTCAAATCCATTAATTTCAACGCCCTCTCCTGTACCCTACGTAAGACAAAGTAGCAGTACTCTAGAATGACTTGACAAAATTAAACCTGACAGCACATGTCACACCAATACTGGATTGGGCTCTAGCCCAAAATATGAACGATGAGCCCAATTATTTATAGTAACTGTTCCTTATAATACCCAATTCTTGGGCCTAAAGAGTTGCATGGCCCTCGGAGGACTGCATTTTTTGCGATGTTGCATTGTTTTGTAGCATCAAATGGCATCGTCGAGCTTCCGTAGGACTAAATAAAACTTTATTGATGCAAGCAACAACCAGCCTCGGAAAACTCGACACATTGCTGCAGTCTCAAAATCGCTTAAGAAGCGGTAAATACTAAGTTCTTGTTAAAAATGAAAAAGGGAAAAACGATAAAGCTGGGGAAGTCCGGCAACTTTGTACCAGCCATCCTTTGATCTTCGGTACCTCTATCATCGTCCAATTTCGGACACGAACGGGGGAAATCCCAAGATAAGAGGAAGGGAACGGGTGGGGTTGGGCTGAGGTGGGAGTGCAGTTCAATTAAAAATGGTTGATTGAAGATCAATGGCGGATATATATACGATGAGTAGGTTCATGATCAATGATCACTCGCATTTCATCTCTCAATATGCTTTGGGTTTTGATTCCTCCTTCCTCGTCGTACTTGGTTCAGTTTTCTGCCTCGTGAACATAATTTGGGTTATTTTGTTTCTGGGATTGTTAGTCAGCCTGTTTGTAGTGTCTGAATGTTATTGATTACTGAAAATCTGAAACGGTCTGTGAATAATGTTGCTTAAGTGTTGGCTTTACTTTCTATGGATTTTCCTTCTTTTGTTTTTGCTCCACTATTATTTTCTTTTGATTTTGTTACTCTTTTATTAACCTGTTGTTCTGCAGAGTTTTGGGATTGCTTTTACTTATTGATGGCAATTGTTAGCAGTTATTTACTTGATGTTGTCCTAGAATGTTGTTGATATGTGTGCCAGCTTTTCTCAGAGACAAGGAAATGATTCGACCAATGTTTGGGTTTTATTGATTGACAGTACCTAAAAAAATTATATTTACTTGTGGCACAATTCTGGGTGGGAAAATTGTGAAGTGAGGTATAACTCCACATGCTGACAGCAAGGCAAATTGCTCTCTTTATTGTCAACATTCGATGTAAAGTGCAGCTTATGGTATCATTGTATCAAATCGAAGATGTTCCACTTTCCCTTCATGGTTAGTTATATTTCCATTCATTCTTATTTACAGGATTCAAGTGTTGGTCCAGGTTGGTGTGCAGTTGCTTCTTGCAAAGTGAAGACCTCAGCAATTTCTGAACTAGGAGAAGTGATAAATATTTGAAGATTGTCAGTGCACCTGGCAAAACAACCTGTTGGTTTAGTAGTCACTCTAAACATGGGGACTGTTAGAACTATCTTCACTCACACATATCGATATCCGCATGAGCATTCAAGGCATGCGAGCATTGCTGTTATTGTGGGTTGCATATTTTTCATATCATCCGATAATATGCATACTCTTGTTCAGAAGTTAGAAGACAATGTCAAATGGTGGTCAATGTATGCCTGTTTGCTTGGGTTCTTCTATTTCTTTTCTTCTCCATTTTTAGGGAAAACGATCAAACCAAGTTATTCGAATTTCAGTCGCTGGTAGGTCCTTTTTTCCTCAAATTTGTGATTTACAAAGGGAATCAATAATTTTGAGAGTTGCACTTTGCAGGTATATAGCCTGGATACTGGTGGCTGCACTGTATCATCTCCCCAGTTTTCAATCTATGGGAGTTGATATGAGGATGAACCTTTCATTGTTTTTAACTATCTATGTATCTTCTGTCTTGTTCCTTCTTGTTTTCCATTTTATACTCATTGGTCTCTGGTATATTGGTCTTGTTGCTCGTTCGGCCAGGAGGAGACCTGCAATTCTTACAATTCTTCAAAATTGTACTGTAAGTCCGAAAAACTCATCTTGAGTTATATCCATATTTCATGGTTCTTATGTCTGGCTTTATTTTTTATTTAGGTTATTAGTGTTGCCTGTTGTGTATTTTATAGCCACTGTGGCAACCTTGCTATTATAAGAGAAAAGACACGTGACAGAATGCACTGGAGGTGGTTTGCACTTTGGAGCAAGGAAGAACAGGATTCATGGCTTGCTAAATTTGCTCGCATGTATGAGTTTAAAGATGAAGTTTGCAGGTATTGGTTTGCTCCAGTCGGTTCTGCTAGTGATTATCCCTTTTTGTCCAAATGGGTTATTTATGGAAAGGTACAGTTCTAGCTGTTGTTAGCCTCTGCTTTTGTTATCAACTTGGCAAAGGATCTCACTTGGCTGCTGTATGTTTCTGTCATATATTTTTCAGTTGACTTGTAGTGGTGGCTCATGTGCAGAGTCACCTGATGAAATTTCACCTATATACTCATTGTGGGCCACTTTCATAGGCCTCTACATTGCCAATTATGTTGTGGAAAGATCAACCGGGTGAGCATTAACTGGGGCTTTTATCTTTTACTTCACGAATTCCTTTCATGTTCAATTTGCTTCATTTTTTATCATTTTTGTTGTTTGTGAAACAATTGTTGCCTCTAAGTTATTGTCTACAAAAGGTCCACATCTTTTTTTTTTATTATTATATGATACAGTTCCATACATTTGCTTGCTTTGCCTGCTGTCTGACCATCACAATGAGGGCATATAATGAGTGCAGAAACAGATTATTGATGTGGAACAACTGCCTTTAACATACTTCTTTTTCTCAATATTGGGCTGTGGATCAGTTAAAATTGAGAGCTGCACAGCACCTAATCTTAATATGTTGATAGTAGTTTCAAATAGTGTTTTTCCTGGTCTGTCATTTTTCCAATTGATTAATCTGATTTAGTTACTGACATCAAACAATCAACAGATGGGCTCTTACTCACCCTGCATCACACAAAGAGTCCCAGAAATTGAAGAAAAAGCAAATGAAGCCAGACTTTTTGGATATGGTTCCTTGGTACTCAGGGTATATCTATACTCTCTCTCTCTCTCTCTCAGTGAATACATATCTCACACACACACAAACAAATACACAAATCTTTCTTAGCAAAAAAGACACCTTAAATCATTATTTTCTGCTGGGATGCCATAGCACGTCTGCTGATTTATTCAAGACAGTTTTCGACCTGATGGTATCGGTTACTCTGTTTGTTGGACGTTTTGATATGCGCATGATGCAGGTATGTTTGACAGTCCCTATGCATTCACATTATATCAGTCTACCTGAACTGATCTGTCAATGAAGAGGGCAAAGTTTCCTTTCTTTAATCCTCTTTTTTGAAGTTCAGCAAGTTAATGGGTCCTCTGCTCATATTTTTGAGTTTCACTCTAATTTTGTTTATGTGTCAAAAAGATCTTCCCCTGTTTGGGAATCTGATGAAGGTGAAAAGTTGTAGGAATGTGTTCTAGAATAAATAAATTTTTGTTTTATATTGAAACTGCATAACTTTTTGCTGAATATCATTAGGTTTCGTCCCATTATTTAGCTGTGTATTTTATAATAGTCTCCAGCCTTTGTTATGGTTGTATATTGATTTTGGCGCTATCCCTGGATTGGATACAATCTTTCGAGTTTAGGCTGCAATGAGCAAGTTGGAGGATGGAGCTAAGCAAGAAGACCTTTTGCATGACCAGTTTAATGAACAGGATGAATTGTGGTTCGACTTTATGGCTGATACAGGTGATGGTGGAAATTCTTCCTATAGTGTGGCAAAACTACTTTCTCAGCCTTCAATTCGGGTTTGGAGCAACGATTCTCTCATTACACTGCCACGTGGTAACTTGCTTCTTATTGGGGGTGATCTTGCGTAAGTTCAAATTCTCTTTCCACCTCTAGTGTTTTGTTGGGTTGTGGTTTTGGTTTATCAAGTTCAAGATGTCTCATGATGTGTGGAAAAGAGCCTAGCACTCAAGGAACACGCAGTAAATTGAAGGATCTGGCTAACTGTCTAAAATAAAATACTTTTTAAGACTTTATGTTTTATCATCTTTTTGGATGCATACCAAGCATCTCATTTAATTAGTTATTGTTTTCTACTTCAGGTATCCTAATCCATCTTCATTCAACTATGAGAGCCGTCTTTTTCGTCCCTTTGAGTATGCTCTTCAACCTCCTGTCTGGTACAAGGAGGAGCATATAACCGTACATAAGCCAGAACTGCCATGCGGGGTGTCAACACTTAAGCAGTACGATGGGCCTCAGTGCTATATTATACCTGGAAATCATGGTTAGTTTTGGTTCTTGGTCTGTGGCATTGCTAATGCCTTCACTGGCACTTGAGGTGTTATTTTAGTTTCAACTACTTATTGTTTTATGTTTGACACTTTTGCAAGTTGATATTTTGCCCTTTTTGGCCAATAATATTTGATGGTTGACAGATTGGTTTGACGGGCTCGAGACATTCATGCGGCATATATGCCACAAGAGCTGGTTAGGTGGATGGTTTATGCCTCAAAAGAAGAGCTATTTTGCCCTTCAGCTGCCGAAAGGATGGTGGATCTTCGGTCTGGACCTTGCTTTGCATTGTGATATTGATGACTATCAATTCAAATTCTTCTCTGAATTGATTAAGGACAAGGTACCATTTCTTAGAATTTGGTTTCTATGTATGATGTCATAAACCCTCATTGACGTCACAAATTCAACTTCAAAAAAAAGGGTGGGGTGTGCAAATTTTGGGATATCATAATTCAAATAAAATTGAAGGTTGGTTTGACAATTTATAGATGTCTAATGAAGAATGAACAAAGAAAGAATTTCATTATCTAGACACTTTGCATTTAGTTCTATTATATCTATGCTAGTTAAATTTCCAACTTTTGTTTTACTTTGTGAGAAATAAATTGTTAGCAATAGGACATTTTGTAATATAATATATTTAATGAGGAATGAAATTTGTGATTTAGAGAAAGTTACACGTCCAGAAATCAAGCATGGTATAGTTCTGTGCTATCTGTATCATTTTTGCCTTTTCCTTCATCTCCAGTTTTCGTTTCCTTTCTTGCCTTCTTCGTTTTGGTTGACTCTCTGCGACGTGAATATGCATTGTTGCATTTTTTTTCCAGGTAAGGGACTACGATTCAGCGATCGTCATGACTCATGAACCCAACTGGCTTCTTGACTGGTACTGGAACTCCACGACTGGGAAGAATATTTCACACCTGATACGCGACTATTTGAAAGGGAGGTGTAAGCTCCGAATAGCTGGAGACTTGCATCACTACATGCGTCATTCATATGTTCCATCGGAGAAGCCTGTACACGTCCAGCATTTGCTCGTGAATGGTTGTGGCGGGGCATTCTTGCATCCCACACACGTCTTTGGTAATTTTAACAGTATGTATGGGACATCTTACGAGAGCAAGGCATCCTATCCATCTTTTAAAGACTCCAGCAGGGTATATAAACCGTACCATAGTTTAACAACTTTTCAATGGGATCCTTTCCGAACCACATTTTGACGGTGCTTTTGCTTGGATAATTTTCATGCAGATTGCTTTAGGAAATATACTGAAGTTCCGCAAGAAAAACTGGCAGTTTGATTTCATTGGTGGCTTTATATATTTCATCTTGGCCTTTTCTATGTTTCCACAGGTAACATGTTGCTGAATTTTTTGTGAACAATCTGTTGATTTAATCAGTAGCACATCACTGACCTATGGCATCCTACCTTCATGTTAATTTTTTCCACTTCTCTTCTAGTGTAAGCTAGATCACATCTTACAGGATGACACTTTTTCTGGCCACCTAAAGAGCTTCCTTGGCTCAATATGGGATGCTTTCATCTATATGCTAGGGCACTCTTATTTATCTTCAGCTGGTACTTTCGTTCTGTTAGTGGCAGCTATCGCCTTCGTGCCTTCAAAAGTTTCTCGAAAGGGAAAAATAATAATCGGCATTCTCCATGTGTCGCTGCATCTATGTGCTGCCTTGATTCTAATGCTGCTCTTAGAATTGGGCATTGAGACATGCATCAGGCATAAATTGTTAGGAACTTCAGGTGTGCTTTCCATTAGTCGGATTTTACTGTTGTCATTTCTGTGATAAAACACTGGTATTTTTGCCGGTCAAGTATGATATTTGTCCATCTACATCCTCCCTCATATTCAAACTTTCACTTCAGGCTACCACACTTTGTATGAATGGTATAGATCTGTGGAGGGTGAGCATTTCCCAGACCGAACTGGCCTCCGCGCTCGTATTGAGCAGTGGACATTTGGCCTTTATCCTGCATGCATCAAGTACCTGATGTCAGCATTTGACGTTCCTGAGGTCATGAGAACTGCTCCATCATCTTTCTGTTCTCTGACTTCATTCCCAGTTTCTGTTCCTCTCAAACTCTGTGTATGCAATGTTTTCAGGTGATGGCAGTCGCCAGGAATAACATCTGCAAGAATGGGATGGATTCACTGTCCCGTGGGGGGTCTTTGATATACTATGCGTCTGTCTTCCTGTATTTCTGGGTTTTCTCAACTCCTATCGTGTCATTGGTTTTTGGGAGCTATCTTTATGTCTGCATCAACTGGTTTCACATGCACTTTGATGAAGCCTTCTCCTCGCTCCGCATTGCTAACTACAAATCCTTTACAAGGTTCCACATAAACACCAAAGGGGATCTTGAAGTTTTCACCCTTGCAGTAGATAAGGTAAGAAGACTACATTTACCTCCGCGCTCCGTCATTCTTTGGTCTTTCTGTTGTCCCGGTTCATTGCATGCGCTGTTTGCAGGTTCCAAAGGCATGGAAGGTGGATCCTGGTTGGGAGGCTGAGTCAAAACTGCAACAAGGCCATAGCCACAGTAGAAAATTTCCAAGTAAATGGCAGGCGGAGTCGGGTCAGCAGGATCCTGTCAACACAGTTAGGATTGTTGATCATTTTGTTATTGAACAAACGGTGAAGCCTCAAGTCACATCAGTAAATGGATTAGCAACTGATTAATCAATTGTTTCGATTTTCAATCTTAATTAGTCAAAGTCGTATGCAGTTGTTGGAAAATTTAACACACAAAACGATGAGAAGTACCTATTGAATCTGTAGAAGCAAAAATTTAATTGGAAAAAATATATAACAGGTTCAGTAATTCAAGTCCTGTTTACCATGCCACTTCCATTATTGTTTATCATCACTATCAATTCATTGGTGCAATTCCCTCCTGCTGAGCAGCAGGCTTGATAGAAAGGACCAAAAGACAAGATTGATTGCTCGATGGTGACAATAATACCTCTGATGGCACCTTTAAAGACAGCAATTTCCGACCAGTGCTGCTGAGACGTGATATCCACCAGAAACAAATTTGTCGTGAAAGAATTGTGCCTGATTTAAGGTTAAACTGAAGCCGCTTGTCCTGTAGAAGCACTTCAATGGTCCAGACAAGATTAAATGGACACTGCATATCAAGTATAAAGGAAAAGCCATTCACCTCTTGAGCGAATGGCAGCAGCAGCTTTATACGTGTAGTAGTAGGATTTTGAAGCATATATGAGAAGTGGGGCGCAAAATATGATTTGCCATGGTAAGCCTCTCTCTCTCAATGTGAGGATCCATGAGGTCTAGAAGCTTTTTGGTCACTCAACATCTGGATGAAGGATGATCTAATTCAAACGAAGGGTTGGTTCACAATATGATCAACCTTACTATTTGCCCCAGAAAACGGAATGCTTTTGTTGTTTCTCTTAAGCATTTATTCTTCTCATTCCTAGACCATTGCTGCAAGGTAAATTGAAAATGAAAGTGATGAAGTGTTAGGCAAGGAATTCATAGCCATAACCATTTACAGCACAATGTGTGTCTGTGTTTACCTCTCCAAGAGCATTAAGCTTCTCCCGAACCCCTCTCAACAACTCTTCTTCATCACCCTCCCATGTGTAGAATGCTAGTTCCCTTCCTTCTAATAGCTTCTCTGAGACCTAGTCACAGTAATTTAAACAGCACTTGATCTAAGCGTGCACAGGAGTATATTATGTAAACATGAAGACGTGAAATGTTTACACAGTAAGAAACTTTTATTTCTGAAAAGAAAAATCAAAACTATAGATTAACCTAGCAGTTTTGATCAAGTTACGAGAACAAGTCAAGAAGGAAATAAAACCTGCTATTACAGAATGCAACTTCTGTAGCACATGCAAATTGTTATCTTCTGTACATAAATACAAAAATCGAGGGAATGCTTTTGGCAGCTCTTCACATTTAGGAGTACACATCGGCTATTTTAATTCCTCAATCTCTTTGAAATTTGAGCAGGTAATCATAGCAAGCCAGTCCGTGAAGTTAAAGAGAGAGCATTTTCATGTATCATGCCACCAGATATAAAATATATATCCAAGATCAGTGACAAGTGGAAGCAAATAATAGATCAGCTTCTATCAACCCCTAGAGGAGCAATCAGAGAGAACGAAGAAATGTAGAAACATCACACATTTCTAATCCTCGTTTTGGTTGGATAATCAATGTATTTCCCTGTTGGACACATAGGGCTCCCCTGCCACCCCAAACACTTAACCCTGGGACAAAAAAACTGTGTAACTTGCACATTATACTATAAGAATGGCGTTCCTTCACATTGTTCAGAGTCCCAAAAATTCAATCTCATTCTTCGTGCATAAAAGAAAAAAGAAAAAGGAATTTCATATCTATGTGAATGAGGTCCAGATTGAGCAAAGCTTCAGAATCCTCAATTTTTATTGGTCATGTGCCAAGAATAAGCTCAAGCTAGTTCATGCATCTGAGCCCAAGGTCGAATCATCTTCTGAAGAAAAAGGGTCTTGCCTAGTCCAAGCAGTTTGGTTAATAAACCGTTTTTTGGACTCTGCTTAGACCAGTAAGCTAAAACATATGCTAAGCTGGAAGGTTATATGCTCAAAGATGTGTTCAAGCTCCAGTTAGTCCTCTCATGAAGCTTGAAACATCTTTACAGGAGCTTTCACAGGGACATGTTGCTCAGCTCCCTCAGCGCATGCTAAGCTGTCAAAACTGTCTCAAATTCCAGAATTTTACAAGCTGAGAAGCAGACAAACGCACAGGTTGAGCGGAAGTCATTACTGGCGCATACCTAAACGAGCAACGTATTATGGCAATTGTTTTACTTAATCAGTAAAAGTACACCAGAGCTCAAGATACCTGTTTAGCAATCACTTGTCCACCTGCTAATTGTGAGAAATAAATGTTGTACAAGTGGCAGAGAAACAACGGAGGGCTCTTGGCAGCAAGTTTCTCCAAATACCGCGCATATGTGATTCCAGGATTGCTAGGTAGTGGAATATCATTACCTTGCTCGCATAACCACTCCAAATCCCTGGAAATACAGTCCGACCTTTCCAATCCAGTCTTTCTAAAGTAAACATCTGAACCGACAAAGGCAGGCGATTAAAGTGCAATCATGTTAAACTATAATCCAGATCATGCTTGTCATAAGAAATTTATCAAAACTTCGTCTTCGAGGATGCATATCCAGTTCTCTGTCAACACCTTGAGCAATTTCTCTTAAGAGTCAATTCAAAATCACAAATGAACAATATTGTAATTACACGGACACTAACGTGCAAACAAGGAGAGAGATGTAAGACTTAAGGGGAAAAGAAAGAAAAGAGGGAAAACGCTTACAGGAAATATCATTGGATTCGTCTACAATGCGTTCAACAGTTGTGAAAACTAGCTTGCTGTCCACCAAATACTTCAAAAAGCCCTCCATGCTAGGCTGCCATCTCCCGCCAATTTCACCATCGTCATTTTTCTCAGAGTCGTCAGCTTTCTCACCTTCACTTTTCGTCTCTCCCTTCTCGCTCTCGCCGTTCACAGCAGAATTATATTTGTTCTTGATTTTGCCACTGTTTTTCAGTTTCATTGCGACAAACCTCATCTCCTCAGCAATTCCTTTATTCTCACCCGGACACTGCTTCCTGTAGCGCCTTCGCTGCCGCTTCACCGGCGGCGGGATCTGCCAATTTGCCACCGTTTTTGGCACTTGTTCTTCCTCCTCTTGTGCATATTCTTGAGCCGAACTGTACTCTTCTTTCTTTTTGTAATCACTCTCAGTTTCTGATACGAAGTTGTGCGCGCCGAATTGTGTACACTGCGAGAAAAGTGGGTTTTTGTGCATTCTGCCATTTCTCCTAATCTTCTTAATGTTATTTGATTCTGTAAAGAGCTGAGGTAGAGAATGGGATTTGTTGAAGAACTGTGACATTGAATTCTTAAAGAAATTCAAAGAACTTGAGGGGTTTACAGTTGCAGCTAGGCTAGAGAAGCACGCCATTGTTTTTGCGCTTGCCAATTGTTCTCTGTTTCTTTCAGGAGAGAGAGACTGAACCGTGACAGGAAGGATTTCACTTTAGCAGATTTTTTTGGGCCGCCTAGAAGTAGGCCCAAATATTTATTGGACTAAGCCCAACTAATTGCATAAGCCCTTCCCGCTCACTCAAGGAAGTTACATTTGTTTTAGTGTGGATTTGAGGGCGGTTTGATTTTGATATATTTTTTAGATTATAATTCGGCTATAATTATATCAATTGATGTGTTTATTCAGTTGAGAATCACTAATTTATTAGGGGAATTATTTTGGAACTCTAGTTTCACAAATATCAAACGCAAACGGTAAAAGCTTTAATCCTCATGAACGTGGCCTCGTCGGGGATGGAAAAGATAAGGACATTTCAACAGTTTGTTATGCAGTGGAAATATGCATATGGAAAGGGCAGACGGTATGTTTATGCCATTCATCTTTACTTTGTCTTTTATTTCTCTGGAAAAATGTCAATACAACAATGGGGTAGAGTTACATGTAGAGTGTTACCACTACCCTGTAACCTAATACCTAACCTAAAACTGCAGAGTTAGAATTCAGAAAAATTCCTTGGAACACTATACCAGTAAGGTTTGTTACTTTGGCATGCTGCAAATTTATGGATACCAGAACATTACAGCAAGTGTCGTCAAAACTACTCTACGAAATAAAGATCCTCCTCTTCGCTCAACAAGTTTTTGCTACTTTTATCTGTAGAGCCAAGGAAAAATGTGAGTGGTCGGTTATCACCATAATCCTGAGACCAAATTGCCTAGAATTCATAAGAACTTCCGCATGAGAGGCTTAAGCGACACTCGCGGAGAGGCATTTGCATATATCACCAGTGGATACGTCGGTATACAAACAAGAGCTGCCAAGGCTGCAACTTTGCTACACAACGCCAGTAACATTATAATGGGAACTTGCGTAATACTACTTCTGTATGGAACCTTCTGCGGTATAATGTAATTTCAGCTTTTGCAAAAACTCCAGAGTATCTTTATAGGATGGATCAGCCTTGCTTAAAGGCTTGCAAGAATTTACATGGTCTGTGGAATCTAGGACCTGTGTTCGACCAACAAAAATGAATTACGATGTTAAATAAGCCATAAAGCCTACAATCAAGAACAAGTAGTCTTTAAATCCAGCAAAACCCTTTTCAAGTTACCCAAACACTCAATAACCCCAATAATTTATAATTGTCCTGCAAACGACGAGATGTTTGGCTACATTACACTACTATTGCGGTAAAATTAACAGGTTAGGTTTTACGCTTCATAAAGCTGTGTGTGTGTTAATTCATATCTCCTTGAAAAATGTGACATCAATAAGCAAAAGAATATTTAGACACTATGTATGCACTACGTGATTATTACAAATACCATCCATGTCTGCAAAATAACAAAGAGTAACAATTATAGATGCATATCTATGCATTATGTTATGTTGAATGCAACACATAAATTGCTTGAAATGGATGTTTGTGCAAAGTTAAAGAAGAAGAAACGAGCAATCAAATCAAACAATATTTGTGCACTTTATACTGGAATGTGAAGGCTTTCAATTAGAAAAATTTTCTAGTAAATTTAAAGTTAGGAGATGAAGGAGATTCTAGGCTACCGCATCCAAGACTTACAACAAGTTCACCATATCCAGGATACGCAGACTCCATGGGTACAATCTCCATTCGAAAGGCCCAGCCTCCATAACCTTCTACAATTGGGGTAACCTTTGTCTGCCAAATGCCAATAGATGTCAAACTCACAAACAATGGGCAATTTAAGTGATACATAAATAGAATATTGGTAATTACCTCGCAAAAACTGAGGACATCGACCAACTTTTTCTTGTAACGTTGGCGGACAAAATCATTAAGCTCCACTAACCTTGGTGATCCACTTCTTAATTCTCCTATCTGGCCCCAGCAGATAAAATTAACACGAATATGTAGCTAAACTTCAACCACATGTTAAGGAGACAAAAATGGACTATCTGAATGTTGGAAACTCACAGTGGGTGCAGGTCTTAACACAAGACCCATGCGCCAAGGCATGTCAGCAAGCTTGCTACCAAAATGTGGACAGCTATAAAAAATCTGAAACGTACAGAAATATTAGCCATGCAAATATATTCAAAATACTGGCAAGACTGAAAATTCATAACTTTGTTCTACTAAAGGAGAAAACTCACAATTCCCATTGTATTATTAACAAAATTATCCATGTTTTTGGACTTTGCTTGATACAACATCTGCTTGACAACCAGGCCTCCCATGCTGCAGAACAAATGCTACAATGTTATGAAATCAAAGTAAGATTATATCATGCAAATCAGAAATTGTTGCACACAGAGTGAAGGGATAAATGCCATGCATGAGAGTGCAAGATCTAGCTTGTCATTGTTGTCATATTGCTTTCCTTAAGCAGGTTCCAACAAACATTTTTTCACAAAACATTTTACTGCAACAAGAGGTACTTGATCCCGGCTATGTTTATTTTTAGTTTTTTGGTGTGTGCTTTTATGTGTATTTTTCTTGAGAATTATGTAAAAGTAAGAGAGAAGTAGAGACAAAATTTTAAAAAGTGTAATAATTGTAGCATGTGTTTTGAGGGTAAAACAATAAAAACAAACCTGGCCAGAAAGTCACTTGATGCATACCTTTTTTTTCATTATTATTATTTGAAACATGGAATGCACTCTAGCAATTTTCTACACCTAGCTTGTTGAAGCCCCTGGAAATTTTTCCAAGACATTGGTCTATTTTTTTTAATTTCTCCATACAAATCTACAGACTTAGGTAGTAGGCAATAGATATCAAATCTATTGAAGTACTTAACCCGCCACAACCACCATGTTTCCAACATTTCCCTAGACATCAGAAATTAGGAACACTGCAAATAATAGTGCTACATATCATTCTCTATGAAAGGTTAAACATAACCAAAAAGCAAATTTGTGCACAATAAATGAAATTTTTGACTTCCAATAAATGCGCATAGCACAGAGTGAAAATTTAGTCTTGCCTATGAGTTACATATACAACTGGTCGGTCCCCAATGCCTGCAGCAACAAGTTTGTCTAACAGCATAGAGCTCACTTCCTGCAAAAGCAATGTAACTGAAATCAAATCCATCTAAATGAACTGTGGAGTAACAGAACACATTTTCATTGCATGATGTCCTAAATTATGCAAAGTGATAATTCAACAATATAATGTTCCACACATGATTAATTCCATGTAAAACTGTCGATTGCAAGTTGTAATTTCTAACACCAAAAGAGATATCTTAAATATTACTGGCAGTTAAAACAAACACAAACCTGAAGAGGAAGGCTGGCTCCAGACCACTGGGTAAGATTTGTCTGCAATGTGCAATAGCTCAGTAGTTAATACTAGAAAAGGTCACATAATTTCATTCAAAAGCCCTATCATTTAAATCTCACAGCTTCTTAATTCAATTATTAACTTGCCACAAGTCATTTGAAAGTGGAGTAGAATTATACTGAGAAATCTGAAATCAATATTAGACTAGAAGTTTTTCAGACAAAACAACCTTGTATTTGAGACTGAACAAGCGGGCATGAGGGAAGTCAGCTCCAAGCCATTCTCCAGGCCAAAACGTTCCTTGTTTTCCAGCCTCTTCATCAATTTTCTCAACAAGGCCAGACTTCGTTGATGACTTGTCCTCAGATAACCGCCAAGTTTTGAAAGGACCCCCACGGAGGCCATGCACAAAAACAACATCCAGTGGAGGAATATTTGACAGGTTTTCAGATCCAGAAGTAGAAGCAGGAGGGAGATCACCCTCCAAAGTTCTCAACAGCTTCTCCTTCTCAGAAGAATAACCATCAACCGGTGGATTATCAACAGAGTTTGACGTTCTCTGATCTGGACACTTCCAATGAGGTAATTCAGGATTAATTAAAAATATCACATCAGCATAGCGAGGGCAATGCTGTGGTTTTTCCAAAGAACTGCTGTCAGGACCACTGTCATTTTTAGACTTCCAACTGGCTGGATCGCTGCAAAATGCATTTAATAGTGTCGCCCTGGCATAACTCTGAATTTTAGCATCACTGCAACCAGGTATTTGCCCTCTAGCACATTCCTCAAGCCATTTACACCAAGATTTGTCTGCTACGATTGCTTTCTGAACTTTTGGAAGAACAGAAAGAATAGTAAGCAGACGCGCTGCATGCCTCCGAATGTGAGCGGTGGCTGGAACCCGTAAATTGGAAGGGTCATAAGTATCAACTACAGAAGAATCATGAGTGGAAGACTGCACCCTTTCCCGTGCCTCCAAAGCTCGTGATGCATCATATGCTTCAATTGCAGCTAGTTGCTCATAATCATCTTCCAACAAGAAGCGCTTGAGTAAACACAGTACTCCAAAGTCTGCTATTTTCTGCTGACACGAAGGATCTTCAGCACATATTTCTGTAAGCACTTTGATGCCTTTCAGAGTGGCAAATGCAGAATCTGCAGCGGTAATCGTCAGAGCTTTGTCCTTCTTAATATTTTTAAATGGCCCAGCAAAGGGTTCCAGGGAGAGAAGGTCAGCTAGTGGAAATGCATCAGCACTTTCAGTAGCTGATCCCAGTTGTGCTCCTGCTAAATTAACAACAGCACTTGCCAACTGATTTGCAGCTTGGGTTGCAGAAGCAGCATTTGACAGATCAAATTGTGTCTGTGAAGAGAGAGTTTTCATGAATCATGGGAAAAGACCAAAAGAATTTGCTAATATAAGATTCAGAATCAGAGAGAACTATTTAAATCCGTGTAACTTTATTTTCACTTACTGACCTTTACTTTATCACTAGTAAGCTGCTCACTTCCTTTTGTTAAAGTTTCCTTCCTGCAGTTCAGGCTATCCATTAATAAGATAGTCAACCAGCTTTGAGAAATCGGAACAGAGGATGGCCCATAATCTTCAAGAATATGCGAAAGAATATTTATAGCCGAGGAACGGATTGTGTCAGAGGACATTTTTCCAAATACCCAAGGAAGCAGAATGGCTGACCATTTTTGACTCTCTTCAAGAGACATATGTAGTCCCCTCGAAGTAATTAGCTCTAAAGCTTTTGCCAATGATTCTTGAAGAGGTTTATTCTTTACTGTTTGTTTAGCAGTTTCTCTCATCAAAGGAAGACCTTTATCCATGACTACTTCTTGGGCTTCAGGGCTTCTCTCAAGAGAAACTAATAATGCAGACAAAGCCACCTGAGCCAGCGGTATATCCTGAGTTTTGCTAGCTTGAGAAATGGTAGAAAGAAGACTGGAGCTCCAATCTGAAACAGAACCATTTAAAGGCAAATTTTGGTCCTCTAAAAGCAACCGAGCCAACCAACTGCCATGCCATTTTACTGATCTCTCGGGTGCCATCAATGCACTCATAACTGCTTGCCCATCCTGATCCAGTTCTTGAATATGAGATCTATTGACCTCAGAAGCCATTGCCCAATTAGCTAATGCCCATGCAGCAAATGGAACTGCCACATGTTCAGAATGCAAATCATCCCATAGGCCAGGAACAACAGCAGAAGATAACCTTGCCTGGGCAGGAGAACTTTCACTCATTTTGTTTAATAATAAATTCTTTGGCACCTTGTTGACCATCCTTGAGTTATAGGGACCAGAATGATCCACTTCGGCAAATCCGCTGTTTCCCGACATCCCCAAAACTGTGGTTCCTCCAAGAACCTTGATTCCAATACCCTTCATTCCTTTTCCACCGTCATCATTGTCTTCATCCCCATGCTGCACATCCCAGTGCATGCCACCCTCTTCAATTACTTCTATAGCTGCTGCAATATCTCTCATTTCAGCATCTTTAGGTAGTAAAGGCTTAAATGATAACTTCTCTACATTATCACCGTTGGAAGTGACAACATCCATTATCGCCGTCACAAGCATGCTTTTGCCTTTATCAGAAACATCAAAGGAACTACGTCTGGATTGCTGCTTCCACAGAAATACATGTATCAACATGAAAGTAAATATTACACAACATCACAATAAACAATAAAAGAACTTGTGTCATCTCCTCCCAGTCTTGGTAAATGGATATTTGAGATTTTCTGAAACAAACACCGTGGGAACACATAGCTGGTATCCAATATGTATATACATGTATATAAGAACAAGAAAAAACTCGAAAAGTTCTGCATGATGCCACGAGAATAAAAGAGAAATCAGTTTTCTACGTTTTGAGTTTTCACAAGTTTGATACATTGTGCTTCAACTCTTAAGCAAATCTAAAATATCACATTAAGATTAGCGCATTAACCAACAATAATATCCCAATGTTTTACAAAGTGCCTGAATACGCCACGCTGCTACAACCACTTCATATAAATTCTACACTTCAATTATTGAAACCAACATATTCACACGATCGACCATTAGTCAAAGATCAAGGTAAAAGATAAATTTTGAGATAAGAAATGCTCACTTTCTTCGATCGCCGAGGTTGAGCAGAGAAAATAAATCTCAACAAATTAGGAACGGCCTGAGGCCGCCCGAAAACAGCCTCGCACACATTCGGATCCGCAATTAAGTATGCCAATGCCCTAGCGGATTCAGTCTGGGTTCCATTGCCGTCCTTCGGCACGGCTACAGTTTCCAACAACCAGTCGACAACTGCGCCGCCGCCCGCACCAACAATGGCCGCTCTCCGACTATCACTGGCCGCCACAATGTCAGCTAACAACGCCGCCACACGGAGCTCGAAACCTGCTCTAACCTCATGGTTCGCAGAAGACATCACAGACCTCAAGGACTGCAATAAAACCGAGGCCGCGACGCCGGTCTGCTTCATCTTATTAATAATCTTGTTAACCGACTCATTTGATTTCTCGATAGCGGTTTCGACTTCAGAATAAAACGAGTTCGGGCGGTGCTCTGAAACAACCTCGTCCTTGGAGGGTGAGATGGTGTAGGCTGCCAAGAGGGTGGCACCGGAGAGGGCGACGATTAGGGAGGTCTTGGAGAGGAAGGCAGAGGAGGAGGGGAGAAGCGCGGGATTGTTATCATGCGGGAGGGCTGGCGGGGAAGGGGCATGTTGGGAATTCTTGACATGGGTGAGAGGTTCGGAGGGAATATCGGGATTCCTGGAGGAGGACGACGAGGAGACGCGACGGCGCAGGAGGGGGTAGCGAGTGCAGCGGCGCGAAAATCTGTACAGGCGTAGCATAATTTTCTTTTCTTCTTCTCCGTCTCTAGTTTCTCCTTTTTCTGTTATACTCCATGGCGCCGGAGAGATGAGGGCATTTCGGGAAATTCCCTTAAAGAGAGATGGTGCGAGAAGAAACGTGGAAATCTGTTCCACATTTTTAAGGTAGGCGTGTTTGAGAAGATGCGAATACACGGAAAATGCGCGATTACGGTGAAATTAGCTGTATTATGCTAAAGCCTATTCATATACTTCAATCATGGCTGTTTTTATTTTTATGTTTAATTTTTTTAAAATTGAAAATGCTTATATGGATTTTGATGAGTAAGAATGTAATAAAATAGTTTAATTATTGTTGTTGTTGTTAATCGATTTTGGGGATGCCACTTTAAAGCTTTCTAATTCTTATGGATAATAAAAGTTTAGTTTTGTTAGAAACAAAAAATTTACATGTTTTTCTTCCATGTATTCACTGATATTTCTTGTTATTTATTTAAACATCAAGAATAAATAAATGCTAAAATTATTCTACATATAAAATTAAATATTCGAATAGCAATTACAACCCCTTAAAATGGACTAATAACTCAATTTCATCTGTTGCATTAAATACATCTCATTTTTAATTGAAAAGTGTAATAGAAAATTAATTAAAAAAATCTTATCTAAAAAAATAAAAAAGAATAAGTGAAAGAGTAAAAGATAAGGATTATATATAAGATAAAAATAAATAATGAGAGTATGCAATATAGTATGTAAAATTTTATTGTATATATGAATTATTAAGAATTAATTAATTTGTATGAGTGATAGATATATTTAAAAAGTTTAAAATGTGCTCATGTTCAATTTATGATTGATTGAGAAAAAATATCAATTGTTATCATACTTCTCTTTATTAATTTTATATAAAAAGTTACTTTTAAAATATTGTAAATAATAGCATTGATTAAGTTGGTAATATTTTTTGTAATATAATTAATAAAAACATTTTAAAAATAAATAATATCTCAACAAAAAATTTAAAGTCTATTACACTAAGACATATTTGATAAATTGAGTTATAATTTTAGGATTGTAAATCTTATTAAAGTAATTAGGAATTAAATAATTTGTATGAACAATATATATTTGAAAAGTTTAAAATAAACTCATATTTAGTTTATGATAGTTTGGGGAAACATATCACTCATTATTGTATTTCTTTTTGTTATTTTTATATAAATAGTTACTTTAACTTTCTTTTTTTAATTATAGCATTGACTAAATCAATAAGAAGTTTTATATTTTACATAATAAAATATTTAAAAAATAAAAAAATGATTCAACAAAAAAATTAAATGCCTATTAAACTAAGACATATTTAATAATTTGAATTATAATTTTAAAATAGTATTCTATCAACTATATTTTGGACGCAAATTATAGTCGTTTCTTTATTGTTCTATCTCTATATGCATTGATTAGACAATATTTTTAACTTTAAAAGTTATAAAAAAGTATTTATTATTAAATTAATACTACATTTCATTATGAATAAAAATATTTAGAAATACATTAAATACATCTTTAATAGTTTAATAAATAAAAAATTTTAATTTAATAAAAACTCAAAATTCTAGATATGATGGATATGGATATAGATATGTAATATCTAATAAAAATATTTTTAAGAAAAATCAAAAATTTCCTGAGATTTGGGAGTTTGGTCAAAATTAATAGGACACCCTTCCCATATATAATATGATTAATTATAAAATTTATTTACATCAAAATTGACAGAGCAAGTATGTAAGAATTAATATGTAGAAGAAGATGGGGCAGATCGAGCAGGCCCAGGCCCAGGCCACATCGGACCACTCTCTATGTCTTCTCGACCAACTTAATAAGATTGGGCTAAAGGTCTGAATTATTTCGGCCCAAGCCCATTTTTGATAACCAAAAATACCGTGAAGAACGCCTGTGGCGCAGAACGGGTTGAGCGGATGCTAGAGCATTACTCCTGCAATATCTCATGCCGCCACGTGTTATCTCAACTCATTTATTATTATTTATTATTTTTCTCTTTTTTACCCTTTTCTTTTACTCTTTTTCTTTCTGTTTTCATTTCAGATTTTGTTTTTGTATTTCTGTAACTTCTCTTCACTTGTTTAAGTCATATCTCAATTTATCTTTTAGTTTTTTTTTTAATTTCTGTTCTTTCATTTTTTATCAACTTTTTAATTTCTTTCTTAATTTTTTTAGAGTTCAGGTCATTTATTAATTTTTTTTTGATTTTTTCTCTTCTTTTCATAAACTTTTATTAACTCTCTCTCTATAGATACATATTTTTGTATCTAATTAAAGGAGTGTATAAGTTTTTTTCTCCTCTATATTTTATTTCTCATCACTCTATTTAATTTTTTATTTGTGTTTTTGCAATTTTATCCACCCTTGAAAATTATTTTAAATTTCTTTAAAAAATGAATAAAATGAAAATCAATATTTTTGATTTATTTATAAAAAAATAAAAAATAAAACATCTACTAATCTCGAGTATGGCATCTACAAAACCCGTGCCCGCCCTTGGAATCATCCAAGCGTCAATAATTTGTAAACTCTTTTCAATTTTAGATCAATCATAAGAAAAATAATAATTCGATTGTCATTTATTTCCTTGGGTTGGACTGACCGATCTCAAATGAATTTCATGCTTTTCGCTCAGATTTATAATCAGCAGAAACGGGCGACTTGGATGTTAACTCAAAATTTGTCAACGCTTATGTTCCCATCCCTGGGATCGCTAGTGTGTCTGAGATATGACGGATAGGTGTTCGACGAAAAGACCTGAAATCGCCTCAAGAGTGAAGTATTTATTACAGCCAGAATAAAAATACAGTCCTTATTCTCCTTTACAAACAACAGAAGATTAGTTCAACACAAGTTCAGGGATCAGGGGACAGTCGAACCTCACCTTATTCATGGTTGATAAATTCAGCACAGCGCTTGATGAGGTTTTTGGAGTTCTCGGAGTCGGGATCGAGGATATGAAAAACATGGTCCTCCCCTTCTGTCTCGTGGAACTCAGCTTTCCCCTTCCATTTGCTCTCCCCCAGTTTCTTGTAATAAAGTCGTCCTCTTTCCCTCAGGATATCGTTCCCAGCAACGCAGACAAGAACCCTCTTGCATGGCAGTCCTTCCAGACTCGGAGACCCGCTCACAAACGGGTTGATTAACGGGTCATCGCAGCCAAGATCGGAGGGGCAAACGAATCGCCACCATTGGTCGACCACGCCTTTGAAGATTGCTCTTTCGGCCTCCGCTCCGATTGGTTCCTCGCCCCAGAAGTATGGCTGTATCATCAGGATGCCCGTGATCTTGAACTCTCTCAAGCCCTGGTTCGGCAAGCCAGTCCTGATTGCCAAGTGATGCGAAATATTGGCTCCAGCGCTGTCCCCTGCCAGGAAAACTTTATCGAAGTCCGCACATTCTTTCAGCCAGATTTCACTGCCACTGTCAGCCTTCACGTGAGAAGCCACCCAGCGAAGGCCTGCCCAAGAATCATCATACGCCGCCGGGAGAGGGTCCTCGGGGGCCCTTCTATAGTCGATTGAAACGAGGAGGACTTGGGACTCTTTGACTAGGTTGTTAAGCATGTTGTGGTACTTGGGGTCAGCGGCTGACGATATGCAGAATGCTCCGCCGTGGAAGTAGACCACCAAAGGGAGTTTCTTTTGGTCGCTGGCCGTGGGATTGGGGTGGTAGACGCGGGCTGAGACGCCGGTCTCCGGCAGGACAACGACGTCTTTCGAGGAAACTCCGGTTTGAGGGTCAAGACTTGGTGGTGTGACTTCTGTGCCCAGGAGCCTCTCTATGGTGCCATCTTTGTACACTCTCAGGTAAGGTGGAACATCATGAATCACAATCTTGGAATCCGTTGTCTCCATCAGTGCGGGTGTGTGTGGGAAAGGGAGAAGGGTGACAACTGATAATAGGGACTGGAGAAATGGTAGGAAAGTTTGAAGTCATGTGGGGAAAAACTGAGCCATATATAGGCCGGATGCTTAAGGCTGCATTACCCATGAAAGCAAGTGGGGATCATCCTACTTTCACGTTAGGCCAATTTCAGGGGCGGATTCATGTAATCTCATTTGAATAAAGAATGAAGAAATCTAACCCTCGTGTAATCAATGTGAAAGCGATGTTCCAAAGAAATCGTATGTGCAGTGATGAACTAGCCAGCACTCATAAACAAAGTAAAGCTAATTTGTTAAGGAGGGGCTGGAGAAAGAGGTTGATGACAAAACCGGACATTTCGGCCGGAAACCGACCAATTCTTCAATCCAGTTACACTAACAAAATATGTCGTCGTTTGAACTGGTAAGAACAGTTCAAACCCAATCAAAATCGATCCAGTCTAAAAATCGATTTTTTCTATTTTTATTGATAAAAATTTTAAAAAAATAGAAATTAAATTTTTAAATAAATAAAATACTTTATATTTTCTTATCATTTTATTTTTACCTCCAAAATAAATTATTATTAAATTCACTAACTATTTTTTAAGTGTGATTCAGCTGGTGACACGACGGTTTGTCTGGGAGAGGTTCTGTTAGAATTAATTGTACGTGTAGTTTCAAACTCTCAAAGACAAATGTATAAAATAATAATTAAACAATGTAATTACATAAAACTATAATAAATAATTTATATGATATAAATATATATTAATTTAATTATAAATTAGTTAATTAATTAATTAATTATGTATAAAAAATTTATTAAATAACGTGTTTAAATGCGTAAAATTTGATGGGACATTGATAGGTTGAAAAACATATAATATGCACGGGCCACGAGAAATGGCGTAGATGCCTTGCTGCTGTGCGCCGGAGGTTGCAATAAATTATGAAAGTCAAGGGCCCTCTTTCCAGGGTCAAAGTTGGCCTAATCACACTATTTATTTATTTTCTCTTTACATAAAGCAAACTCAACGTCTTTGATTGTGATGGCGATGGAGACAGGAGGTTGATAATCTTTCTTCCCCATGTCGATGGGGAAGATGATATTATTTTCTGCTGCTAATTTATACGTTGGATCTTGCTCTGTCAGTATGCCCAAATTAGTACGAGAAGTACGAGCAAACTTGGAGGACTTGGGATTTTCTTTGTTTAAATTTTATGCCGATTGGGTAGGATTGAGGTTGATGTTTATGTTTATGTTTCGTGGCAGCGTAAGAGACAGAGACGAATAGGGAAGGATTGTTCTATTAAGGTGGTAATAAATTGAATTATTAGACTTCAATTTAATTCAACTTAAAAATATTTTTGAATTTAATAGAATTTGAATTTAAATGTCAACAATTCCTTTAAACCCTATCGTGTTTCTTAACTTGAAAGCTTTGAATCGAATTCAAATTTTCTCAGAGTAAAGGGAATAAAATTTAAGTAATTATTAAACTTCGAGTACTAATCTAGTTTGATTTATTAACATCTTATTATTCCTAGTGAAAAAAAAAAAAAAATTGGGTGGAGGGATAGGGAATGGCCGTGATTTGTCATTATTATTTTCTTAAATATTATTTTTTTTTAAAGTACGGAAAATAAAAAATAATTAAAAAATATGTGTGACATATTATTGGGCCCCAGTGAAGGGACACGTACGCTCGTAGATCAGCAATTCAAGGGAGAAGATGAAATCAGGAATCGATGGACGGCAGTCCATCTGGCGACCTTTAACGTATAAAACGACAAAACTCGATCCTCGTGGAATGCACGAAACGTGCAACACACATCTATGCTATTTGATTAAATCTTACACCACCTCAAAAATAACTGTCCTAGTCAACTAATAGATACTCTAAAATATTCTTTCTAATGTGAATTGACTAAAATGCCCCTCTCTTTGCATTTATCCTTCTTCTTAATTGTTTACATTTAATTCATTTTATTTGTTTGGATTCTTCTCTCTTGAAACGTTTTACTTTCTATCTCATTTTATACAAGGATTCGAGTACAACTTTATTTCTTAAATAATTTTATTTAATTGTCAAAATAACCAATAATTATATTTTGCTATATTAGTTAAGTTGGATGTATATTTTTTATTATGCACATAAATGTTATGTGCCACTTTTACTAGTTAATATGGTTGGATTAATTAATTCAAAAGGGAGAAAAAAATGAATATCTAGTTTTTGTGGGTTTAAGATAATTGGGAGAGAGTTGGTTCTAAAGTTTTGAAGGATTCCAGAGTTGAATCATTAACTATTGCCTTTTAGATTTAAAAAGGCTGTGGTGGATGATTCTATCAGCAGTCTTGCTTTTGAGGGATTTATAAATTACCAAAACGATGGGTTTTACAAAAAATTTGTCATAGCCTTCGTGGAAATTTTTGCTGTGATGTGGGCCTGTGGCATTCATTCCCAAACACTATATCCATCTCAGGGGCTTTAATGTTTTTAGGCAGATATAAAGGATTCGGAATATGTTCCCGCGATTTGATTGGTTGTGTTTGTTCTCATTTTTGATGTTGTGTTTTTATGTATATTATTTTTAAAAATTATGTAAAAATAAGATAAAAATAAAAAATTTAAAAAATATAATAATCGTAACGTGTGGGAAGAACGAAAAGAAACGTAGCCTTCTTAGTTTACAGCCATGCTTTGCTGTGGCATCCATCACATGCCTAGGGGCATCATCAAAAGAAACATCCTTGAATCAGACAAGAATGGAGGGCGGTGATTCTACCCAGAGGAGCAGCGGATTAAGGCATTCTTTCGTGATATCATGGCGTTTCTCAGGATGCTTTGCACCATCTTAGTCATTAATGCATCTCTACATTTAGTAGACCATGTATTTGAGTGCATTGCACTTGCACCACGAGATATAGACAAGTGTCACTCTTTTTGGCTTTTTCCCCCTCTCTCTCTCTTTTAATCTTTCTTTTTTTTTTTCCTGTTTCTGTTATTGTTGAGGTTTTTTTTTTCAATTTTTCAAATTATATATTAATATTCCTTTTTAGAATTTAAGTCATTTTTATTTTTTCTATTTCAAGGATTTTTGTTAATTAAATCATTTTATAATTAGAGACAATACACAATTGTGTATATGTGCAACTTTTTGGAATTTACTCAGTTTTTTAATGATTACTTCTATTTTTTAATTTCTCAAAATAATAAATTTGAAGCAAAAAAATTAAGAAATGGTTTGAAAAATAGTGAAGATAAATTATACAAATAGAAAATGAAAAATACAAAGCAAACAAAAAATGAAACAATATGGAAGAGAAAAATCAAGAAATAAAACAAATTCTAAAAACGATGAAATTAAATCTTATTTGAAGTAATAGAAAAAAAAAGAGAACAAAGTCAAAAACAGAAAATTTTCAAAAATATGTGTATAGAGAGAGAGATGGGAAGAGAAAAGGAGAGAAGAATAAAAAAATAAAAAAAGAAGACACTCATAGGTTCTTCCGGCTTGAACGACGTAGTTTTCCCTTGAAAAGAAATGGGGCATTTGTCAAATGCATCCTACAAGGCTCAAAACAAGGCATTTGCATCTCCTGGAGGGATTTGGTGGCTGTTCTTGATTTTTTCAAAAAAAAAAAAAAAGCTCAAAATGGGAAAGGTGGTGAGTGGAAATCCAATGATAGTTTATAGGTTAAGTAATATGAAGCAGAATGCCAACATCTTAGAGAATCTCAGGAAATCGCCAATCAGAGAATATGAATATGAATTTAGAGTATTGAAGCATGGATGAATTGAAATTTGACAATCAGAATGCTACAGATATGCTTAACAAGCACGGGGAATTTGGAAGACACACAAAATACAACCAACATTGATAACCCCTGGAACTGAGGCTGCAGGAGTTAAGCTTCAGAAAATAACGCCAATAGAAATTACCCCAAAAGGATAAGGAACCACAGTCATCAGCCAAGTATCCATCATTCGGCTAATATTCCTCTCAGTAGGCCTTGAGGAACATAGCATATACATGAGTAATCAAATCCATGACACACTAATCACATTTCCTGGGGTGTAACAGTTTGTAGATCAAGTTAGTCATAATAGTTTTAGCCTCTAAAGCAAAATTTGGTATTGGAGAGTCGGCAAACGAAATGAACTCAAAAATCATTTAATAAATAGCCAAATCAGGGTTCATTTCCATAGTCATCTAGCTTCTTCAGTCATTCAAGCATCATACCGAGGAGTCAACTTTTATTTGTGTTTCTGGTTTCAAAATAGAAGGGGGTGGAGTCTTTAACAAAGCAGCAGCACGGGTATACTCCAGGGCACTAATGGCAGCATTTATCTCGGCCATAAGTGCCTCAGGAGTTATGGATGTACTCTTCATCTCTCCAAAGACGCTCCATTTGGGCTTTTCCTCTCCAGAACTCATGTTTATAGCCCCGGTGTAGCTAATAACCAGAAAACCAAGAAATGATGGTTCTCAACGGCGAGCAGATGCTGTCCTGTGATCAAGAAACTGAGAACTTCCAATCCTGCAAAATTCCCATTACCAACAATAAATTTTGAGTGTGTGCGTACACAAACCATGCTCCGAAAATGGTGAGTTCAACAGATTTCAGGAACAAAATGCTTTATCTTCAAGAAATGAAAGGCCTCCAACTCAGCCTCAACAGGCTTACAATGCAACTTACTTTTCTTTATATCCATCGTAATTCACAATGCACACGCAGTAATTCGAAAGGCACAGATCTCTGAGTCAACATAAAAGCAGCAAAATGTATCAACCAAAATGAATTATTCATCCTAAAATGCATATAATCCACCACGGTTATCTAGTTTGATTCATCTGGGAACTAACTCAATGATGAGAAAAGTGGACATCCATCAGTTCAAGAAAAGTGAGTCAGCAGCCTCTCTCCATAGCTCCAAAATGAAAATATTGGTAAGTTTGAGAATAAATACACAGATAAGAGTACTTCAAACTTTGCTAGATAAAAACATCTCTTAAAACAACTCAAAATTTCAAAACTTCTATTCTTATAGAAGTAATAGATGAGAGACTCGCACGGTTTTAAGGATCGAATATGTAAAATAGATAGAAGAACCCAATAGGCAACCCAAGAAAATGAATCAGCTCCAACTACAATTCTTCCATTCATCAAATCATCCTCTCAGTCATTCATTTGCTTCACTCGACGGAAGAGAATATTGTATTCCTGAGTCTCTGCAATTAAGCTTTCCCCAATTGCAAACATCCACCAAATCCTTAAAACCTACCAAACAAAATGGCGCAACTCCCAGATATTTCAAAGCATATGTTTCGCGTAAAACCGGAGTCTTTATACGACGGAAACAGTTACACACACTTTTTGTTCCAAATATAAACTTCAGAGACGTGGTCGCAAGCGCATGAGAGAGCAGCGAGAGTGGATCGAAATTTAACAAAGTGACAGAAAACAAACCTCTGAGAAAATGTCGATCGAGTGAATTGCTGAGAGTTTAGTCAGATGTGGGACTTCTGCGTCAAAACCGTCTTCTGCTGCTCGCGAAAGTTCTTTAATTTATCCCCTCCTCTGTACCATTGCCTCTATTCTCCCCCTTTTCTACTGTTTTTTGTCCGTTTCTCCAACATATGTTCTGCTCTCCTTCGTCTAAACAAATATTTACCTGTGGCGATGGTTTGGTCGGTTCTTGAATAATTGCTTTGGAGCACTGAATTCATCCATTGGTGCAGCTGATCAGAAGAAACTCATCTACCGATGTGACAGACGAACAACGACTGATGATTGCGCCGCCAACCCCACCACCCTCCGAGAAAAGGAAGCTAACACCATAATCTAATTAATATAAATGATTTTAACCATGTTTGTTTCGGAAACGCAGTACATGGTTTTATTTGTTTTTGTTACAAAAGCAAGAGATAAATTTTTAAATTTTAATATATTTTTAAGTATTCTTACCCCGTTAACTATGTATAAGTAATGAACAAAAATTTTATTTTTAGATATTTTTATTTTAAAAATTATATAAAAATAAAAATATATATAATTTTAAAAATATAATAATTGAATATGAATTAATCCTACTAATTAGAACTAACAAAAGTTTTTTAAAATAGCAAATAATTCCATAAAGTTAATAAACATGAAAAGAATGTTTCTTAAATATCACAGCATAATCATAACCAAACTAATAATTTAAATATGATGAATTCATAGATTAGTCGATATAAAATTACATATAAAATTAATTACTAGACATTACACGTGACTTTGTAATTTATTCTAACCGGTAAAAAATTGCACACTATATACACGTAAAACGTAATTTACAAATTATAAATTATTATATTTTAAATTATAAATTAAAATTAAATAAATCAATTTATATAATTATTTAAAATAGAGAAATATTAAAAGACATTGAAAATATAAATATCTGAAAATATAAATAAAAATAAATTAAGAAAAATGAAAAAAAAAAGAAAATCATAAAAATAGTAAAATATAAAATAAGTGTAATTATATCATCCAATATTGTATTTCTTAAACAATATGGTAAATAGAATTTTATATATATATATATATATATATTTCAATTGACCAATGGATTATATCGTCGATGGACGTGAAGTTCTCCCATCCCCATCAAATTTAAAGTGGAGGCCGAGGGATTTAATTTTTCGAGGCATTTTCAATGTGTTTGTATTATATTATAGTCAATAATAAACATTGGCCTGGGAATACTCAATATTAATCATTTAACGCACTCAATAATAACTCATTCAATGGAAACGAGTAGCATCATTGTCAGTCTAAGTTTGTTGAGCTTCCTTCCTCACCCTTCCCACGCTGCATCTTCATAACATCAATCTGCTACATATACCACATCAATATCTCTCCTACTAAGATGTACAATGCAATACTCAGCCAGAGATTGGCTCCCTTCAATGGGGAAGGCAATCCGTGTCATCATCGAAGTAGGAAGTTCATGTGCAAAAATATTTAGTGTAAGCTTCAGGTGTCAATTACTTCAACTAGCCAACTCCGTTTGATACAAAGATAGAACTAAAACATACATTAACGCTGTCTCAGCAGACAAAAGGAGAAGAAAAACTATTGACAAGTACTCCGAGTCTAAGAGAACTGCAGGGACAGCACACATCAAGTGTTGGGCACCGGGTGAATCCCATCGCAATGCAACTCCCGCTCTCAGCTTTAAGCAGTGCTGCCAATTCGTTACTGTAGATATAACTCAAGTGCTGACGACGCCAGACACCCATGGAACGATAACCGGTGCTTTTGGATGTGCATTTCGATATGATTCAGAATACGTGTCCTTAAAATTCAATTTTGGTTTCTCTGACTGCAAAACAATGAAAGCAAGGAACCAGCAGAATATTTGTTGCTAAATATTAGTGTAGATACTTGCTAAATATTTGTTCTTCTTGAACTATAACCTAAGGATATGATAAACACAGAAGAGGAAACGAATTTCATGAAAACAGGTCAAACTCACGTATTTTAGCCAGCACTCCTGATTTTTATGTTGATAAATGTCTGGAGAGTAGCAACCAGACTCGGATGGGCAATAAACCCATATATTGCATCTCTTTTCGCCAGGCTTTGGGTTTTTAGCTTGATTCAAACAAGCCATACAGCAATCGTAAGCAGTTTCTTGATGATGGGTAAGGCCCCATCTGACAGCAGCACCGTTGTAATCAGTATGAAGCTCAGCATGGCATTCTGGGGGTGGCTTTTTGCCTGGTAAGATTTCATTGTCTGGGAAATGGAAATGGATCTCAATGAATAACAATGCTTCTTAGCGTAGGAACAAAAAAAATATGTTGCTTTGACAACTATCTTTCATCAATTTAACCAATGCATAAAATAAACGATACCGTTCTAGAAAAGTAACAGATCGTAGTCGTAAGAAAGGAATGCCAAATCTTTACCATAGTCCTCTTCACCCTCTGGTTTGTCGTCATGTTCCTTGTTAACAATTTCAACTGGTATCCAGACGCCTATCTCCTCTGAGAGCTCATCCCAATCAGCACTCAAAGCTCTTTTAACAGCACCTGCAAACAGAATGCAAGGGGTTCAATTTTACATCAACTACATAATTTCATGCCAAAATAACCCCGAGGCACAAATATTTTCTACTGAAAACTGATCATACCGGCTTCTTCAGGCAGAATTGTTGAATTTAAGGTTGTCCCAAGAAGAAGTTTCTTAGCTTCTTTTAATTTAATTTTGCGCCAGGAGTCAATTGCCTCTGTGAAAAACAAAGAGCATCAAACAAGGTATCAAAAAGAAATGACATACAGAAATTCACAGCACAAAGTGGTGAAAGAACATAAATGTGTTAAGATAAATGAATATCTTCTTTGTTCTCTGATCCGCTGAGGTCTAAGACACTGTCTAGTTTCTTAATTACTGATTAAAAATTTGTCATGTAAGATCAAACTTTTGGGATTCGGCAACAGAAGAAAGGTATCAAATGCATATCAACTATTGGAATCGACTGGCTGGTTTAGGCATGCCCCTTCAACATTTTGGAGATTGCATCACACCTGCGCAAATATATTTGGAACGAAATATCTAGCAAAATCTCTGAAGATTATAGTTCCACTCAGACTCAAGAATTAGTTTATAAATTCATAAATGGGCTTCAGAGAAGGTGCTGCCAGTAAATAATCAATATCATGATATACATATTAAAATGCACCTCAACCTTATACAACCATCTTAAAGTTCACTCTTCTAGACAACTTTCAAGTGTGTGAGGTTTAGCGATGGTTTATTAAACCTAGGGAAAATTTGCAAACTTGTTTTGTACACGGATCCATCAAGTCACATACACAACCACTTACATCATCCTTTTATTTTATCCTAGTGTCCAACCCACTTCTAAACCCCCTTACTATGGGACCAATTGTTTTTGGCAACAGTGCAATGTACCATCTACTCTAAGGCCACCTTCTGATGTAGTATTATTTATTTTCTCTGGAAATATCTAAGTACTTTTTAAAGTGAGCTTTCATGAACAATGACAAATTATTTTATCTTCCCTTTTCCATTAGTTCTCTTTCTGGGGGATGGTTGATGTTTGATATTTAGATTCCTCAGAAAGTACAAGAAGGAAGAGTATATTCCTCATCAACTGGGGCTGAAAAAGGTGCAAACAGACTTGAGAAAATTTATTAAAACTTTGAAAGAGATAACAAAAGTTGATGTTTGGTAATTGGACATAGACACTCAAGGAATTTGTAAAAATCTGTTCTGGTGTGGTTGATTGAAATTTGACTGCTTGCATTCTTGGGAAATTAATCCAAAAATTGTCATCTTGTTTCAGAAATACTTCTATTTTGTTATCTCCTACAAAAATATCCCTTCTATCACCAGTCAATAGCACAGTTTATGATCCAGATTTGTTTTATTTGTTTTCTCTATCATCAGTTGGCTTTAGTTGTGATTAAACAAGTTCAACAAGAGGATTTGTTGCAGTTGCAAAGAACTGAGCAGCTTACATATACACAAGGCCAAAAGGCACCAATGGCCTATCGAAGGACAACAAAATTAAATGAAGCTTCCATGCTTGATTTGTATTGACCCTATAATTCGTAAATCCATTTGAATACCTCCCAGGATACCCAATAATGTAAGGAAAGTATAGGAGAAATTTAAAGTAATTCAAGAAAGTAATGGTTCAAACCACATTTGTCATGCTGCTCATTTTTTCCCTATATTTCCCTTGTGATAATAACAGGTCTAAAGTCTAAACATAAGAAAGACTGGAACAGCAACTATTTGGAAAATACCTTCATCAGGTTCAATTTGAAGTTCTTAGTAAAGACAGATAAAAATTCTATTTTTCTGTATGTTCAAAAAATTATATTTTGAAGATGTTTCTTCTAATGAGTCTGCAGAGTCAGATGCTGCCCTACTCGATTATCTGCGCAGGTCTCATGTGTAGAGCACACTTATAAGAAAAAACCATACATCTTGTATATAAGTAGTGTCGAATAGAATACTATCATCAGTTGCAGACACCAAAAATTTGATTATATCAGCAGTGCCACTAGGTTAAGGATATTCTGTTCATTGTTTCCATTGTCATATTGAATTGAGAGATGCAGCAGTAAGGAAAAGGGTAATGAAAAAGAAAACACAAACAAGAAAGCCTGCATATCATCGTTTTAGTCCCTCACAATTATTCCAATAATTACATATCCAATTTGACCTATGGACGAATATGCAAACATAAGTTTCATGTTTGTTTAAGTAAGAGCGATGATATTTCCCAATATCATGCTAAGAATAGCTAGGATTCCCATAAGAATATGCCATTCATTTGATGAGTAATAAAACGGAATACCAAAAATTCGCTTGGTTGAAGCAGAAGCAGCTACTTTTGAAGTAACATAAAGAAAAGCAATGATTGGAGTGGTAGATTGGAGTGGGAGAGTCAAAGTCACAAAGAGGATTCATCGCTTCTTGAAAACCAAAGTTAGATTCTTGGTGTTTTTTTTAAACAAAAAACAGGCAGCTTCAAAAGACAACATTACATGAGCTGTTATTAGACAAGATGGCTGGAATTGGCAGACCCTTTCTAATCATGTTTTTTGGCGTCGTACCTTGGTCAATTTCGCCAAGCATCACCAAAGTGCTTAAAAGAATATAATCTTGAATAGCAATTGCAGGGTTTTCCTTATCAAACTAGACTTACAGGTTTTGAGTTCAAACAGTTTTAACATTGGTCAGAAAAAGTGCCAAACAAACAGAATAAGTGGCGAACTTGTCTAGTGATAGTTAAACCAAGGGGTTACACTAGAGTAGTAAATTTTCTTACAGAAGGAAGTAGAGACAGTTAACTACTAAAATGCTTTTATCATGAAATAAAATATTGAAGTGCCAATCTACATGCAAGGTACAAGTATAATGGGAAAAACTACTAAGCAAATCCTTAGCTTCTTGTATATTGTTTTAAAAGCTTAAGGATAGAGCCATATAGCAAGCATAAATCTAATGAAACAATTAAAATAAACTTTATTACACAAATGTATTTTTTCTGCATTTGTTTCTCATCTGCTAAAATCTCACATCCACTGCCAACGCAACTCTTAACCATGTGTGAGGATTTCAGCAGTGTTTGTTATGAGGACTGGGGAGGGAAAGGTGTTAACAAAATCAAATTATCAACACCTTCCGGGCTGATTGGAATAACCAGGACCGAGGATTTCTCGTGTTCTCAAAAGTTGAGTGGAGTTAAGTAATATGTTCAGCAGGGATCAAAGTACCCACGTTCCTCCCCCCTACACGTTTGCTTCCTACAAAAATTGAAGGATAACCAATCCAAGCCCACCAAATCTTTCTTACTGAAAATGCTCTCATATTAATCGTCATCAAGACTCAGGTCTAACAATACAAAAAGAAATAGTGCCATTTTTCTGATTTTAAAATTAAACCTTCCAAAGACTTCAACCCCTCTGCATTGACGTCCACACAACTAAACTGAAAGTACTGATCAGAAAAATAGAAATAACAAGCCTAGTTGATCAAAACTATATATCAAAAAACGGAAGGCGTACCCACCACGTTGCTCTGTTGCGTTGGGGGCGGCACCCATGCTTCTTAACCTATCTAGTATCTCATATGTCAACTTCTGTTTCAAGGGCAGGGACAATTCAACCACTCTTTCTTCACTTTTCAATTTTTTCTTTAAATGTGCCACCTTCGACCACAAGCAAGTTATCCATCGTCACATGATAACAAGAAATATGGCACAACTATCAAAAACACATCACCCATTGTATAAAAGAAAAGTAAAAAAGCAAAATTATCAGGAAATACTTCCCAACACTAACAGATCTTGCCACTTACCAGTTTAATAAGCTCCGTGGGCTCTGATGCTTTTCGGATTTGATTTGACTCTTCCATTTTCCTAATCTGATTCGCGGTGTACCTAAACGCTACAAAATATAGAGTATAGATTAGCTAGAACATAGTTTTAGCAAGGTAAAAGCTAAGTCAGCCAAATAAGTTACTTCAAAGAATTCAAAATACGATTCTCAACTCTGAAATTAGAACTTCAAGCTTTAGTCAGCTAACACAGTGTTGGGTAATAAACTCTAATTGACTAAAACAAAAACAATACACAGTTATACACTCCACCGGAGAACAAAAATCCAATATTTGTCATTGAAAAATTTGATACGCTATAGGATCAAAGAAGTGGTAATCAAGAATATCATCAAAGTCAAGGAACTCTAGTCCACGAGAATAAGACCCAGATTTTCCACAAAAGCAACCATTTCACAATCACGCGTTCCCAAAACTGCCCAAGTTCCCAAATGGGTTTTTTTCATGAAAAATGCAAAAGCAACAGAAGGGCAATCAAGAAATCCCGTAAAAGCAAAAACTTTTCAGCAAACTCTTACTGGTCTGATATTCGCTGAAAGGGTATGTGTAGACAGAATTGTAGAGAGAGCGGAGCACAAAGAGAGCGACAATAATGTTCAGGAAGCAAACTACCAGAGTCGTCCTCTTGTACGAACACCTTCCATTCTGCCCCCAATCTCCTCTCGCCATCGCCCACTCCCTTCCCTCTCCTTCAACTTCTTCTCCTACGCGACATCACTCACACATACTTAACACACACGTCTGTCTATGTTACTAAAAGGTTTCTGCGTTCTGCTTGAACTTCTTTCTTGAGGCTTTTGTTTGGCCTTCGACGGATCGAAACGGGATCGACTGTGTCAGTAGACCCTCTCTCCTCCGTGCAGGTCTCGGATTCATCAAACCTTGTGCCCACCAAAAGCGAGGCCGGGAGGGGAACACGTGCCCTGCTTTTCACCATTACTGTGTTGCTTATTACTTTAATTGGACGTTTAGCCACTTTATGTCATGATTACGGGGTATAATGGAGGATGCTTCTAACGTGCGCCGATGCCCTACTTTTGTGCTAGAATGTGCTGCTGGTTGTTGTCCGCAGGGTTATTTCTGCCTATTTCGCAGTTGTTGTTCGCTTCTGTAACTGTGTTAATAAACCAAATTGTTCTATTTAAATTGGATATAATTTTTGACATTAGAGAGTTTGAATATGTATTTTAAAATTTTTTTTAAACAATATTTTTTGTTTGATTCAAATTCTAATTTAAGTACAAATTCTATCAAATTAAATTAAATTAAGTTCGACTAGCTATTCCCTTTAATTGTTACACACACTTAGTTCAATTGCACTCTTGTTCTATTTTTTTCAACAATTGCAGAATGGCACGCAATATACATGTACACTTATATAATAAGGCTAAAAGCCAAAGTTTGGTTATAAATTGTTAAAATTATTATAATATTTTTATTTTAATATTTTATAATTTTTTTTGTTTTCCATTATATTTTCATATAATCTTAATTTTTTCATATTTGTTAAATCTTTCAATTTACATACACACGCGCACGCGTTATTCTTTCAATTTTAATATAATTTTATTTTTTATTATAATTTGTTGCCATGAATAAAATTTTATAAGTTATAAATTTGTTTGTACGTGCATATAATTTGTGAATATTATCAAGAGTTTGTGCTAATTTAATTATGCACTATAAATTTACAGTATAATTTTTAATTAATAAATTTAAACTGTAATTATTAATTAAAAGGGTAAAGTATATTCAAATATAATTAACAATATATCATAACTTATTTTTATATTATATATCCAGGTTATAATGAAAACAAGGCATCTTAGTTTCTCATTGAAAAATTATACAGCTATCTTTAAATAATTTTTATATCTTTATATTTTTTATTTTTGTCCTTTCCTTTAACTTATTATTTTTATTTGTTTTTCTCTTCAACCTTTTCTCATTTCAAATTCTCCTTGTCATTCTTTATTTTCTTATACTGTATATTTTTCAAACTTTTAATCTATGTCTATATTATATTATTATGGAAGCAGCACTTTTAGTTGAATTTAGAAAATTACACAACTATTCCTAGTTTTATTTTTTATTTTTATTATTTTCATTTATCTTTTCTTTTAAATTATAAAATTTTATTATTTTTTCTTGATATTTTTCTTATTTTTATACATTATTTTATCTTTCTTTTTTATTAGTTTAAATATTCATTATATTTATAATTTTAATTTGTTTTGTTATTTAAAATACAATAATTTGTAATAAATTTCTACATGTACAGAGTGTATATCTTTTATTAATCTATTAGTTTGGACTAATTTAGTTGTGCGTCATGATTTCACAATGCTGACTTTAATTAATAAATTTATAGCATTACAGTCAATTTAAAAGACCAAACATAATTAAATATAATTATTAACATGCCATTCATTTTATTACTGTACTGTATACCTATATTTATGTTATTACGAAAGTAAATATTTTTAGTTGCACATTTTAAAATTATATTATTATCCTCAACAAACTTTTTTTTTTTTTATTTTTCTGTCCTTTTCCGTTTCTTTTTTGTTTTAACTTTTTATTTTTATTAACTCTATCAAAGTTTCTTCTTTTCAACGTCTCTTTATCTTTTTTTCTCCTTATTTTAGATATACTTCATAAATTTAATCCACACCTATTATATGTTATTACAGAAGTAAGGCTTTTGGGTCACATAATACAAAATTGCATAACTATCTTTAATTTAATTTATATTTTTCTATCATTTTCCTTTTATCTTCTATTCTAACTTATTCGTATTGTTTTCTCACAATTTTCTTCTTTGTCGAGTTCCTTTTTTCTCTCTTTCTTCTACTTGTCTTAAATATAATTTACATTTTAAATTTTAATAAATTTTATTATTCAAAACATAATAACTTATAATTTATAAACAAAATTTTACTCTCATAAAAGTATACCATATTTACTAATATACACTCAGAAAACATTAAATGGACAGCCAACCTGGTTCCATGTGCTTAAATTAACCCGGAAGTAGACTCCCATACAATTTCTTAGATACCACCATACACAAAATTAATCATTTTGCACCTTGACAAGAAGGACCAGTGTGGAATTGATTGTGCTATAATTGGTCGAGAGAATAATGAGTAAAAGGATGCTTATAAATTATATTGATGAATTTAAGTGCATCAAGTAAATGGCAACATAATTTGGGCATCTGTCTTTTTAATTAAAATAGTGATTTGATGTTATTTACATAAAATTACGAAGGGCATAATTATGGCATTGGCTACGTTTGGTTCTGTATTAACTACTGTTTATTCTATTTTAAAAAGTTTACAAATCAAGTATTTGACCTTACAAAATTTATTTAAATTTAAATTTAGATTTTTTTGTCTTTTATTATTTTTTCAATCATTATATATATTCAAAACAAAATCAATACTTATTCTTCTAATTTTTTAGTTATATTTATATATTTTAATATTTTATAAATTAATATACTATTGAAATTGGATCCAATAATTTCACCTTTAAACTAAATACACGTAGTTTTAAATAAATTTATAAAAGCATTAAAAAATTAAAAATCAAATAAAATAAAATTAGAGCCTTTAGAAGCAAATTCTAAAGTGACATGAACACAGAAGTGATTGGGTGAAGTGAACACTCCAATGAAAGATAGTGGCACGTGCAACAAATTCTAGAAGAACCGTGTAATGAGATGTCCCGAAGACAATCGGCTATCTGGGAGAGGGCTGTAGTAGAGATAATATTTAGCGTGATTACGTTGATACAAGTAATATATTTTAAAAAAATTATTTAATAAAATAAATAATATAATTTATTTAAATATAATATAAAATATATAATAATGATTAAAATTTATAATGATATATAAAAATAATGATTATATTTTAGAATGTAAATAAAAAAATACGAGTACATGTGTAATATATATAGTTATTAATTTAATTATTAATAAATATAGTATTTAAAAAATAATTGATTGATCATGTATTTTAAAGAAAAAAATTTTAAATAAATATTTTATTTAAATTGTATGTTTATTAATATAAAGTGTGAGGCGTTGATTTTGACTTGAAAATTAAATTTCAAACGTAACCAATATATTCAATCAATCATGAGACACCGAATAAAGTGGGTCATCTCTTTCTATTGCTTGCCTGGGTACGCGACGTAGTTGTCAGTCCAGTAAAACCTCTAATTGGTCCAGCTTTGCAAGATTGACGTCCCTGTCAAATAAAATAAAATGAAATACTTATTTATAACAAAATCATGTTTTTAATTATATTATTTATTCTGTAATATTAAATAGATAAGCCTTATCCAATCCTTGTGCTTGTTTTAGGTTATGTTTGGATGTCAGTTTAAAACGTTTTCAATCCATTGAAAGACTAATTTCAAATATATTATTTTTTAAATTTTATACTAACTTTTTTCTAATAAAACTTTACAAAATAATGCAGTACCCAGGAGAGGGAGAATAAACGAGGAGAGAAGGATGGCCCGACGGCCATGAAAAATGGCGGGAAAATTGTTAGGGCACACATTTGCTTCAGATGTGATACGAATTGTTCTCCCTCAACTGTATTCTCTCTCACCTCTTCACGTTTGAAAGGATGGAGTCAAACGACATGGAAGAAGAGGAGTTTGGCTTCTCAAGAAACTACTTTTTGGCAAAAGAATTGCGCGGTTCTGGCAAAAAATCCGTGCGCAAACTTTCCGACATCAATCTAGTTGATGAACAGGTGTTTTATTGGTTGTGTTATTCTGTTGCATTTTTCACAAATTGCTGAAAAACTGAGGCTTTATGCTGTATTAACAGGAGTTAAGAGAAGCGTATGCTAATATCGAGCCAAAGCACGAGAAAGAAATAAATGATTTGGTGAGCAGTTACAAGAATTCCTACTCAGAATGGGCTTTTGTACTGAGGTAACTTCTTTCCTTTCTGTTCCTTAGGTAATTTAGGCGTTTCCTCTCGAATTGTATTTCTTTTACAAATTATTTGCTTCACTGTTGGATTGGTTTTATTCCTATATGTAAAAGGTGTGGCTTTGGGCTGTTGATGTATGGGTTCGGGTCAAAAAAGGCATTGATCGAAGACTTTGCTTCAACGGCCTTGACTGATTATTCCGTCACAGTGATCAATGGATATCTTCAATCGATCAATCTTAAACAGGTACAGATCCTTTTATGATAGATTTTTTCTTTATTTTTTAACATTTGTTGGTTTTGTGTTCTTTCTTTATGCGCGATGAGGAGGATTGTGATTCTGCTTTTGTATTAGCGCACTGCTGGTGCATTGAGTTATTCATTTTTGCAATTCCTTTTTTATGTATCAGTCGGCTAACTAATTATAAGAATGGTAAAGAAAAGGAAGAAATGATCAGGAAGGTATCAGACTGTTTTGGCAGAGAAGAGTTGAGTCAAAATGTATATTAATTTGTGTGGTATATACCGGGTTATAGAAAGTATTTATCATGGAAAAATAAGGAGTTTTGGTGCTGTGTGTTGCTTCAGAAATGTGTTGCTCATTTGTTGGCTGTGATTAGTTTTCCAAATTGGAGTAAGGGCAGCAGGACTGTTCTTTTGGACTGTACCAATGCCAGAGAGGTTTTACTGTATCATGCTCTAATTCATGTGTTGTTGAGGGTGGTCATGGATGTATTTATAAGCATCATATTTTGTTGTGGCAATTAAAATTTGATGCAGGTATTGCTGAAATTTTATTTAGAGTAGATGGAATTCTTGTGATTCTTGTTGGAATAGTCGTTTTAGGTTAGACCATCTAACACAATAAAAATGCACCCCTGGGGCAAACTTTGGATTGTCATTGCTGGAAATGCTCAAAGTGCTGCTCCAAAGATTTGATCAGTTCTTAATTGTCATAGTCATTGATCCAAAATTCTTTTCAACTTGAGGGGTCTTAATTCAAGTTATTGTGAAGCACGTGATAATTCCTCATTCAGAATTGTCTGGTACCAAATAGGAAAATAGTAGTTTGCTATGATTCGAGTTTACTTTTTTGCAATATGGATCATCTATGCAACATTGTTTGACTTTTTCAGTAAAATAGCACATGACTTTGGGTACTGTTTATATTGATAAGTGTTGATATCTATGGTTCTATGAAAAACACACTGAGCACCCATGTACATGTTTTCATTGCCTTCGAGTCCATTTTTATCTTGAAGTAGTCAGCTTGTCAGTTGTGTTGCTCATGATTTCATTCTTCTGAGAAACCTAGGGAGGGTGGAATACATTATTTCAGTGTGCTTGTTATTTATCCTCATGATAATATTCTTCGCATGAATGGGCATCTAATGGGGAAGAACGGTTCACTCAGCATTCTTAACATTCTAAACAAATCATGCCTTTGGAATTTCTAGGTTGCAGTCACATTAGCTGAACTCCTGTGGGATCAATTGAAAATGCAGCGAATAAGTACCTTGGGAAATCTTCCTAAAAACCAGCGGCCCTTCCATACTCAGTCCATGGATGATCTTATTTCATTTCTGGATGGGTCTCATTCAGAAGATGATGAATGCTTTATTTGTGTTATAGTTAACAACATTGATGGGCCAGGCTTGCGTGATCCTGAAACTCAGCAATATCTTGCGAGACTTGCAGCTTGTTCTCATATACGTGTGGTGGCTTCAATTGATCATGTGAATGCACCTCTTTGTAAGTATCATCTGACATTGTGATTTGTTATAGTGATGATTTGAGAAGTTGACTGCTGGATCTTTGCATTTTCATTTGCATGGTTCTAACTGTGGGTTTTTTCAGTTGCTAGTTTTTGTTAGGTTTCAGGTTATAGAGTTCTGTGTTTAATTTTTATTCCTCGAAATGTCTCACACTCAAATACTGTTAAGAAATCATTGCATTCACTAAAAAGCACTCAGACATCTGAACTTCCATTTTCCTACAATTTGGAAAACTACAGTTCCTTCTCCCAAGACACTGAGAAATTAGATGTTGATAATCACAAGAAACCTTTTGCTTGGCATGTATTAAAATATATATATATATATATATATTATGTGAAACCCCGTTCTTGGACTTGTGCCAGTGTGGGACAAGAAGATGGTTCACACTCAGTTTAATTGGTACTGGTGCCATGTTCCTACCTATGCATCCTACAAGGTTGAAGGAATGTTCTTTCCTCTGATTCTCACCCACAATAGTAGTGTGCAAAGTGTGAAGACATCTGCAATAGTTTTACAGAGTTTGACACCAAATGCTCAGAGCGTTTTCAAAGTTCTTGCAGATCATCAGCTAGCCCATCTGGATGAAGAAGGCAAGTTCCATGTCTTGTCTGAATCTCTAACTTTATACGTATTGCAATATTGCATCACAAATCATCAGTTCTTCTCTTCCAGGTATGCCATTTAACAGTCTGTACACAATTTGCCGGGAGCGCTTTCTGGTGAGTAGCCAGATTACACTAAATGCCCACCTGACAGAATTTAAAGACCACGAGTTGGTCAAGACCAGAAGAAATTCAGATGGTGAAGATTGCTTATACATTCCTCTCACGAGTGAAGCACTTGAGAAACTCATGCAAGAGATCAATCAATAGGAATACCATTCCCTGTCGCCGGGGTACTGTATGTATAAGCTCCTGTGAGTTCTAGTCTTAAAACCATGCCTTTTTTGTGCCGAATGCATATATACTTTGACCAAATCGATTCATGACTTTCAAAATTCATTGTATAAAAGCAATATGATTAGCGTGGCATTTCTTGTTTATTTGATAACAAGGTTGAGTTTATTACTTGGTTTGAATTCCTTGATCCTTAACCTACCTTGGAAGACAAATGGGATGGTTCTGACCAGACCCATGTCACTTGCCCACAGAGATATACCAAACCAAAAATTATTGGGAAAGAGGCATTATCGTTTGGTTTGCTATTTCCATTTTAGAGAACAATGATTTCAGAAATTTAGATTATGCCTCCGAAGAGGATGGTAATGGCATAGCATGATGGTGTGATTCTAAGCGTATGGGATTGTGTTTTTGCTTTCAAGGAAGAAAACAATGAAATAATAACGTAGGCTTTGTTTGTTTTTGTAATTATAATGTGTGGTTTTAAGTATTTTTATTTTGAGAATTGTATAAAAGTAAGAGAGAAAAAGATAAAAAGAAATGTAATAATTGAGTGTCTATTTTTAGAAGGTGGATAATTTAAAAACAAACAAAGTTTTAGATATTTTTATTTTGAGAATTGTGTAAAAGTAAGAGAGAAAGAGATAAAAAGAAGTGTAATAATTGAGTGTCTATTTTTAGAAGGCGGATAATTTAAAAATGCTGTTCATTCTTGGATGTTGTCTTCAAAAATCTAGGACATCGTCTGCATTTAAATTTACTTTTATTGCTATGATTCTCTGAACGAATTTTTCTTTAATTAAAAACAAACAATTTACATGGTAGCAGGCCTTATTGTACAATGTTTTTAGTGCATCTACAAATTTAATGGTGCACATAGTTTTATGTTTAATACCGAAGCATTGGATAAATACAATTGTCCCAAACAAATTTACCAGCCAGGCAGCCACTAAAGGAATACTGATTTTTGTTAAGTGTAAATTAAGAAATTATTACTACATAAATGGTTGAGATGCATTATTTTAATTACTGATTTTATTTACTGAAATTTTTCTTGTTGTTATTACCATATTTGTAACCTTAGATTTCTTATCAATAAAAAATAAATACTTATCCTTTAAGAATAATCAAAGAAGGGCCATGCGTGTTAAAAGCAATCACGTTACCTATTATTGTTATTATTATTTTTTTGCTAGTCAAATAAGTCGTTGCTATCCAGACCACGGTTTAATAAAATCTCTCATAATTTTTTTGACTCGGAAATCCGAATGCTAAACTAAACTATTAATCACTTGGGTTATGCATGGAAGGGGGGTTTTGGTCCAAGATAATGTTTGCTCGAACGAGTAATATGTTTAGTTGCTAAATTTTTATATTTTGAAAATTGTAATTTATTTAAAATTTTTTATAAAATATATTATAATGATTACAAGATGTAATAGTATATAAATATAATTATTAGTTTGTAAAGTATAAATATAAATAAATGTGAGTGTATGTATATATAAATGTAGATTTTGGAACATGTATAGTGATTAAATAATAATTAGTTAGTTTTATATATATATGAGAAAGAAATTTGAATTTAAATTTTTTTAAAAAATTGTTGGACTGTATATTTGGAAATGTAAAAGTGGGAAGATGTTGGGAGTTGAAGAATGAGTTCCAGACATTGCCTTAGTAATATTAGTAATATACTTTTTTTTGACAGAAATATTTGTAATGGACTTAACAACACTCGAATGTCTAATCATATGCCCATGTACAAAATAATAATTAGTCCGAACACAAAAGTTGTGATCCATTAAATTAATCAAATAATTGCCCGAGACACTAAACCAGTCCTCTAGCTATATATTCATTTAATTAAATCGGAATTAAACCTTTTCTTTTTGTTCATGACATTGCTCTATAATTTCAGCAAGCGGGAACATGCCAAAAATGGGGATGTGGAGACATGACCATTATTATCAAGTACCAGCCATTCAGAACCCACCACACCATATGTCTGAGGGCAATTGTGTCAGCTCACCAAATTTATAGGGGCAATATTTGAATTTCACAAGCTGATCCCACCCCCACCTCACTCCCAGTAAAAAAATGGTCCTTTGTTCAATAAACAACGACGTCGTATTATTCTGTAACCAAAGAAAATGTAGCCGAAGTGCTTGTATTTGGGCACCTAATTGGTCTATTTTATAACCCTGTTTCATTTTTATTTTTATTTCTATTTTTTTTGTAATTATTGCTTTTATCAATGACATTGGTTATTTCTTTTTATAATTAATTTAAATTTAATTTTATTATTCTATGACTTAACAATTATATAAAAACAAATATATATATATATATATTATATTACAAGAGTATATTAAAATTACATTTTATTTTACTTTATTTTTTATTTGTTACAAATTGTAGTTAATTATTATCAACACATATGATAGGAGTCAAACATATAATCTTATTGAATAAATAATTTTAGTACATTAACCTTATTAGGTTTTTATATGTTAATTAAGAAAATAAGCTTTAATGTATAAGGAAAAAAAAAAGTTGGTACAAAATAATGCACTTATTAATCAATACCAACTTGAAACTAATTTTAAAACTCACGTAATAGGTAAAATTAATAAAAATAAAAACATAATTGTATGGAGCCCCACTGTACACTTTAAAAACATATTTTTAATTATTATTATTTTCTTTTTTATTTTTATTTAATTTTTAAAGTAAAAATATTTAAAAATATATCTAAATTTAAAATCAAACGAAGCCAAAATAATAAGTCATTTTTTACCAAATTACATTAAAAAATGAGAAAAGGTTTAACCCATCCCCTCGGCAATAGGTGGGATGGCCCACAATGCGCATCCAAATTCACATTGACAGGGGCCCCACAGCATTTCAAGAAATATTAATTGAGCTCAATTTTCTGGCGTTGTTCAGAGGGAGGAAAGGGGAGAGCGGAAACATGTGGGGATTTGGGGGAAGGTATTATTGGGGAAGGAAGGAGAGGGGGAAAGTGGAAGGGATAGTAGTGGTGTTCGCATGGATGTCAAGTCTGGACAAGCACTTGAAGAATTACGTTGGTCTCTACTCCTCTCTTGGATGGAATTCTCTTGTTTGCCACTCCCAGTTCCTCAATGTGTAAGCTCAAAATTTTCTCCCTCTTTAGTTATTTTACGGAGGGGACTTGGAAGTTTGGTCGTCATGCTAAAATTTTTGATAAGTGCGGGAAGTCTTGAGTTTTGACCCGGTTAATGACGATTTAATCTTTTGTGGGTTCTCTTGGTTTCGTCGCATGGCATGAACTTCTATTTTGCTTGGGTGATTTCAAACACGTGGCTACCGGTATTGATTGTAGCAAAAGTAGGTCCTTGGGAAAGACAAATGACATTCTCTCTGAGGTTGATCTTTTATCTGTTCAATTTATAAGTGATTGTTTACGAAGTTGCTTATCGTGTGGAAAGCTGTGTTAAAAATTGAGTGTTCTTGTCCGGTGATGGAGTTTATGATTATATCAGTACGGCGTCTCAAGAAGGGAATTTTTGATCTGTTAAAAAACTATAATGTTTCCTTAATTAACTGATATGAAATTAATTGCTGTAACTGCTTCCAAATTGCTCTTGAACTCGCAGAGAGCTTTGGAATGTAAAAATTGTTACGAGAAGATCAATTCACTATTTTATGTTCTGTTATCTCATATCCGTGCTTGAATTTGCAGGTTCTTTCCTGATAAAGCTGCATCATTGGCGCTAGAAATTGTCAATGAGCTTGTTCAAGTTAGTCTCGTTCACTTATTATACACGTCTCTCTTTCACAAATCAGCTTATCTGTGATCCGATTAGTAGTTCAAAAAGTATATATATTTATATATATATGTATATCATCTAATATTTCTTATACGGTTTCTACTGTAGAGAGCCTTCTCAACATGAACTTTTGACCTCTTTAAAACCTTAAATATGGTCTCTCAGAGAAACAGATGATAATTCGGAATGATTAGTTCCTTGTTCTTCTCAATTGTGTGTGGTTGACTTGTTGGAGCAGCATTGCTGCTATGTTGTCAGATTGTCTGCAGGAGTCTTTGTACCTTAATTGCCATTTGTGGTTAATTATTTTGTGTTTGTTGTACTGGGTAGTGGGTAATTAAACCAATCCCCTTATCCAAAAAGAAAACCAAATAGCTGCAAGATGAATTAAGGAAATCCATAATGACACCATGCTTTGTGGTTGGCAAGTTTTGGTTTCAAGATTTCGAAACTTTGTCGCGTATGCAACATTCTCTTGTTTACCAAATTTCAGAACTTTGTTATATATGAGTAAATTAAGCCATCCTTCATAGCTGATATCATTTATTATTCGATATAGGAGCTAAAACTCAGGCCATGCCCTGTCGTGTTTGCATCTTTTTCTGGTGGCACGAAAACCTGCATGTACAAGGTTCTTCAGGTAGGTGTTATTCTTGTCAGTCTTCAGGTAGTTGTTATTCTTGTCAGTCCAAACATAAGTTTATACGTTTCATTTGCATAATCTTTACATTTTCTATTTTAGAAACTTAGAATACTCAAATTTCTTGGTTAAACTATACTAAACTAATAGTCTCATCCTCTTCCATTTGCTTGCAGATAATCGAGGGAAATTTTGAACAGAAAATCAATCTGGTAATCTATGTTCCTTACCAGCCTCTTAATGTCATGTTTCAATAAAAACATATCTAAGATTTGCTTGCTTATTATGTGTGGTTTGGAATATGTAAATGAATATACTGAGTTTTCTGCTTTTGTATCCTGGATATGGCTATTTTTACCTCATCTATGTCACGCTGTGTTGCTGTTCAAAAATCTTTGGGTGAACAGGAGCCATATTGACTGTGCAATGCTAATTTTTCATATCCTTTACAAGAATTTGTTTCAAAATTTAATTTAATTTTCATGGTTTGCTTTCCTGTGCAGGATGACTACCGACTTGTGAGAGATTGTGTTTCTGGACACATTTTTGATTCTACTCCAGTGGATTTTGTGAGTGACTTGGGAACTCGCTTTGTTCTCCACCCTTCTGTTATTGGACTGTCACGTCCTCCTCCCCTGGCGTCATGGATTGCAAATGGCGTATCTTCCAGTCTAGATGCACTCTTTCTTGGCAGATTTGAATCACAGCGTGCTGAGTATTGGCAAACTTTGTATTCCACAGTCGTAAGTGCCTATCAGATAAATTTTAATTTGCTTCTTGAACTTGTTGCTTGATCCTTGAACGTGTCATAAATATTTTGTTAGAGTATGGCGGCTCCTTATCTTATATTTTGCTCTGAGGATGATGATCTTGCTCCATTTCAAGTTATATGCAATTTTGCTACAAGGCTTGAAGACCTTGGAGCCGAAGTTAAGCTGGTTAAGTGGAATACATCATCTCATGTAGGTATGTGTTTGAACTAATTACTACTTTTCATTATCCTTATTTGACACACGATATATTGTATCTTATGAACTTGTGATCTATGACAAATATCCGTAGGTTAAATTTGGAGAATTAGTTAAAGTAATGTCTAGAATCATGGGTAGTAACTCTGCCAGCACTAATTGGTTTGCTGATGTTACCTCATTTAGATCATGCTGTCAAACATGAGGGAAAACAAAAAGAATTGAATTTGGAAGTTTATGAAATTCTTTCCTGTGGGACACAATGGCTTGGTTGGAGGCTTCATTACTGGTATTAGGGAATTGCATTTGTATATTCTTCTTGTCTCATCTGCTGAATTTAAACTTTTCATATTTTAAAAGCCTTAGAGTCTCTTTTTTTAGGAATTCGAAATCATTTATCTTGTTTATGGAATGATGGAATTTGGTTTTCATGAATTTTTCAATGTGGGCATTTATGATAGCAAATGAAAAATGGCCCTAGTTGGATATGCAAACTATGCATGAAAGAAAGGGTTGGAATGAAGGAGAGACTTCCATATATAAAAAGAGTTAGAGTCAACACACCTCATATGAGTGCACACTGTTACTATCATTACTATGGATTATTTATTGATGAATTAATTTTTGCCATTTGGAATGGTTGAAATGTTCATCATGTTTTATATGACTGTAAGTGCATTTTGGATATACTCTACAATCAAAAGCAAACGCAGAAGTTACGGGCTGTGTAGATTTTATGCTGGAGTGGAGTTCTTGGCCTTGATTCCATTCATGGGGTTTTTGATCAATGCTAGTCTGTTTTAATATTTATACTGGAATGCAGGACACAGATGGCTGCTGCGGCTGCCATTTGGCTATAATTATTAAACCATAAAAATGCAAAATCACACTCTCTAGATCGAGAATTTCTGTGCGAGTTTTGGGGACATCCCCAATCATGGGTCTGAGATTCAGAAGCCTGGCTCAGGAAAATTGTCGTAGTCACGTGGGCAGTATGTCATCTTTTATACCTTCACCTCAGAAGGTGACTTGGGCACTTGGAGTGGTGCTTCTTAGGATATGGCTAAGATGGAATGCTGGCACATATCTCATACCCTTTTTTGAGTCGAAAGTGCCTGATCTGGGAAATTCTGACTTTGACTAATAAAATCCATTTAAATAATTAATTAACATATAATTCATGGTAGAAAGATTCTTGACCTATGATACCTTGATTGCATAAAACAGAAGAAGGGGCCTGCATACAAGACTGTCTGTTGAATGTGCAAACTGTTGGACCTTCTATTGGTTGCTTTTTGAACTATATCTATTTTTGCAAGTGTCTCGATCACCTTCACAGTGCTTCTGTTTGAGGCAAAACTGGTTGACGCACCACAAATGACTAAAGCCTCATGAGACCTGAACGTGTGAACGTTCTACTTCTGATTCTTTTGGAACAAAAATTAACTTGCCTGTTAGCAGTTTTTGCTTGTGTGTTTGGGCTTATACATTGTCACGCAGGGCATTTACGAAATTACCCTGACGCATACAAGACTGCTGTGACTGAGCTACTTGGGAAAGCTGCTGTGATTTATTCACAGAGAATACGTAAACTTGAAGGGGAGAAGATGGCCATGGAAGGCACACATGATGAGACTTCTCATTCATTTTGCAACCTGAGAAAAGCAGTGGCAAAATCGAGTCAAAGCTTCCAGAGAATTTCCCTTGACGTGAATGACCATTTTCTCATGCCCAGCTCCATGGAGTATCACGAGGACAGGGATGTCGGATCCATTCAAGATGAACACAGAGAACGCTACGTACCGTTGTCCAGCCCACCAAAAATCAGCGCCCATGGTGTTCTCGGCCAATTCCTCTTTGATGCCTGCGTCCCTAAGAACGTTGAAGACTGGGACCTGAGTTCTTCCCCCTTCTTCAGAAAAGCGCCATTTGCCTCGGTTCGGAGACATCATCCTTTCAATCCCATAAAATGTATTCTGCGCTCAAGATTATAACTTTTCATCGTTGCTGAGATTTGGGGACAACCACTACCACAGATTCTACTAATACTGCTTGGGACCATCTGATGATGCAGTTCTGACAAGAAAATGGCGAATGACACTAAATAAAGAGAATCAGAACATGAAATTTTCCTCTCTTGTGATGGTGCTGTGAATACTCTTGTAACCATGCCTATTGTTGTACATCAGAAACTCTGAAACTTGCATGGTCGAGAGTGAAGATCGTTTTTGAGTGTTAGAATAAAAAGTTTTGACGGTGAGTTTTAACTTACTGCAGAAGCACTGGTTGCCTTACATGCTATCCATTTCATTTCTCACTGACGATTTCTGTGCAGCACTAGGGTTAGCTTGTTGGTGTGCCTGTCAACTAGATAATCACCATATGGATTCATACCCAAGAATGAGTCGTTGCGATTGTTTCTCCACTCAAGTTCCCACTGCATCTACTCCGTAGCAAATATCTGCACCACTCTTGGGCCTCCTCACATTTCCTTTTTCATCTGTAAGAAAAATTCATCTTTAATTTTCTCTGCAGTCAGGCAAAGTTCAAGGCTATGTTTGGCTGCAAAATTTTCACTATCTTTATCCCATCAAAATCTACATTTTTGCATATGCTATTCAGTAAAATAACCTTTTTTATTTTTTCGTCTCTCTATATTTCACACTACTCTTAATTTTTTTCCTCCAATTTTCCTACCAACATAACTGGCATCCAAACAAGGCCTACGGCTGTGTTTGGAACTCCATTCTCAAACTTTATACAACCTATCATATTTTACACAACTCATTGTAGTACTCGACTGAATTTTGATTCAATTCAAATTCAAATTCTATTCTTCAATTATTATACAAATTGACAATTAAATCAATACTTTATATATACATACATACTCTCACTTATATATATATATATATTTATATTACTATAATATAACCTAATCACTATTTATATCTTTTATATATAAATATAAATATCTAAATAAAGAATACTATTTTTTTCCTCTAAAACATTTCCAAGCACATTACTCATCCATCACAAGTACCGCCAAACAAAAAATACCACTCTCCCAAACATAGCCTACAGAACGCAGGCAAAGAACCAATATCAATCCACATGGGTAATAAATTAACTTACGCGTGGGACGCGCCCTGGGCTTTCGGGAGAGCTCAAAATCAAGTTACAGATTGATCTTGATTCCCAAAAGAGATTTCCCTTTTTATTTTTCTCTTAGAAAAATTAAACAAGGTAACGTAATAATGTTATTTATTTATTTATATCCGCCGGGTTAAAGGAGGAAATTGGACAACCTTTTCGCACCTCAGATTCCCAGCTTTCCTCGTTAACGCCAAACAAACGAGAAGCAACGGACGACGAAAATGTGGGCAACGTCCATTTTCGTTTGTCGTCGCGCTGCACATGAGAAAAACTGACACACGCGCACACGACAACCAGAATTCACACCTACTTTCCAATTCTATTGTTCTTGGTATTATTTTTATCATCCGAGTATGTATCATAATTGTGTATGCACATATCATCCAGTGCTTCCCCAAAAATAGCAGTAAACAAGAAAATGGAGCCGGACGGCTTCTTCAATTACGCCTCAAGCGTTTAACGTCCTCTCCCTCCTTTTCTCTCTCTTCTGTCTGTCTCCAGATATTCAGAAATATGGATTATGTTGCAGCGTTGAAACCCAGAGATGCTCGGATCTGCGCTTCTTGATGGCTTCGGTCCGACGCGTTTTCTCCGTCGCTGAGTGTTTTGTGCGTTTGGTGTTTGGGTTGACGTTTTAAATCAAGGCTCCATCCACATTGTTTTAAAATTGGATGCCTATTGCGTTAATTTTCAAAAGGTATTATTATTTTTGGGTTGTCTGATGTTTGGTTTGTTGAATGATATAATTCAAGAGGATCCTGATAGTATTGATAGCTTAACGTGCTTTGAAGTTTGTTTTGTTATTTGTGATCTCTGGAATTGTTTCTCCGTTTGTGATGGCTTGTAAATTTGTGATGTATGATTATTTTTCTTTTGTAATTTTATTGTGTAGGGTTTGGTTAGATTTGTGTTGATTGAATTTAGGGGACAAGTCATAACTGGAAAAGAGAGGATTGGTTTGGCAGAAGGCTTTGTTTTTTTGAATCTGGTGAAAAAGGAAAGGAGAAAAAGGAGAACTTGTTATCATTGTGTTGTTGGGATAGAAGCAGGGGCGAGCAATGTCGTCCAAAAGTGTTGACCATCACACGGTCCCATTATCGGTGTTGTTAAAGCGAGAATCGGCCAATGATAAGATTGAGAGGCCCGAAATTTTGCATGGTCAGGCCAGTCAGAGCAAGAAAGGCGAGGACTTTACATTCATTAAGACTGAATGTGAAAGGGTATTGGGTGATGGGGTTACCACATATTCTGTCTTTGCGGTACGATCATGTTGCCCCCTTTTACATTCTGTTCAATGTGTACATGTCTTGTCTGCTTTTGTTTTTTTTGGAATTGTTTCGAGCATCAGTTGAGATATTCGTTGATGCAAGTATCTGAATTTTGTCTTGTTTTTCCACCATATAAGAATTGCTAATATTTTCTGTTAAACTTCTGGACACTTGGCACGGTAAATGTTGTCCATGTCATAGATGATGTAGAAGAGAGAAACCAGTTTATTTTTATTCCTTGAGAAAGAAGAGGAGAGAAATAGAAAGCAAGAGTTACTTGATGTAGAATGCATGGCCTTTGGATCATATTTTCTTGTAGATATTTAGAGTTCCCCACTTTTTCCCTTATTTAGCACCTATTGACATGCTGGAGAAAGCAATTTGTTTTCTTCAATTGCATTGATGAATTTAAAGAAATGGTAAAATTGAGTGTTTTATTCATGATCAAAGTGGATTATCATTGTCTCTACCATTTTTAAATTGAAGAAATGGTGGGTTTAAGCATGATATGTGTAATGCTGTTTACTCATAGTGTTAAATGTTCCTTTTATCTACCATATAAGTAATAAATTGTGTCTTTTTAGCAAAGGGATTTAAAATCTTAACCTCAGCTTGATTTTGCATTGTTACTTTCTTCTGACATTTGTTATTTTTCCCCAATTCTTCATTACAGTTATTTGACGGTCACAATGGATCTGCTGCTGCTATATATTCCAAGGAGAATCTCTTGAATAATGTCTTAAGTGCTATTCCTGCGGATCTTAACAGTGATGAATGGATATCTGTTCTGCCACGGGCTTCGGTTGCTGGGTTTGTGAAAACAGACAAAGAGCTCCAGGAAAGAGGTATAACTTTTGCAACTGGGGATTCCCTAGAACTAGCCTTTACCATACATTATACTCATAGATTTCCATGTTAAAAATCACTACATGGTTCAGATGAAGTTAAAAGCTTCGATGTTTTGTCTTTTCCACATTCAAAATCACAACATGATAGGTTTAACCTATAAATGTCAGATATTGCTAGTCATTCATTTAACCTTGAATTGGAGTGCATTGCATCTAATTTTTCTGAAGTTATTTGAGTTTTCTTTTCTGTGATTTGTTAATCGAGGACCTTCTACTCCTCAATTGCAAATGCTTGTAATTTCTCAGGTTTCATTTTGCTTATTGGCAATATTATACTAGATTTTCAACCTATTTGGTATTCGGGCTGTTAAATTAGGTTTTGTCGGACTTTGCTCTACATCTATGTTTCATTACCTATTTTCCTTGTTTTCATCACCCAAGACTTAAGTCCACTTTTCTCTTTTCCTCTCATATTCTAATGGCCTCTCATTTACGGGTTTGGTTGTCAGCAAAAACTTCGGGAACAACAGTAACCTTTGTAATAATTGAGGGATGGGTCTTAACTGTTGCATCAGTTGGTGATTCTCGCTGTGTACTTGAATCTGCTGAAGGAGATATATATTACCTGTCAGCAGATCATAGACTTGAATGCAGTGAACAAGAGTAAGTTGTGTTTTCAGCTGATAATTACATGGATGGTGCTTGCACAATAAAACTTGAGTTTTTTAGTTGTTGATTAAACAGGAGGGAACGGATAACTGCAAGTGGTGGGGAGGTTGGTCGGCTTAATACTGGTGGTGGCACTGAGGTAATCGTACCTTTGGTTTTGGATTGGTAAAACTAAAAATTACCCAAAATGTGAATTTAGGTTATCAAATGAATTTTTTTTTTTTTTTGTGTGTTTACGTATGGTCAATGTCATATGGTTGGTGGGATGTTTTGTGAAGACTAAATTGTCACATGTCTTGGAAACGGCACACTTATTAATACTCATATGCGGATGGTGTAAAATTTGTAGTTTTTCTGTTGTATGCGCTTCTTTTACTAAGGAGCGCCATGATGAAGTTGTATGCAATATTTCTTAAATGGGAGCGGCATTGAATTGGAGAATTAACTAGGTCATTGGGTTACTAGATTGACTGGTTCAATCATTTAAAAAAAAACTGGTTGGTTTAAATTATATATAATATTATATATATGTGTAAACATTATAATATTCAATCAATATTACAAAATAAATTCAAGTTCAATTATTAATATGCTAAATGATAAGTTTTAGATGTAACATAAAAAGTTCAATAAATCAACAAGAAAAATTAATGTACAAATTTAAGAAAAAAACACTAGATTAAATTTATAGCAAATTAGAAATATTGAAAATTTATTTTGTAAAATCAAAACAGCATAATTAATATGAAAAATTTTAATTTTAAGATGCAATATTAAAATTTTCAATAACTCAATTAAATTATATACAGTTAAAAATAATTAATAAAAGTCAAAATAAAAATAGGTAGTGAAAATTACATATAATAATTTTTTTGGAGGTAAAAATGTTAGAAATCATAAGAAAATTTAACAAATTATTTTATTTATTTTTATTTTAAAAAATTGATTTTTTTTGTTTTTTAATTTGTTTTATCAAAAACACTTAAAACCTGTTTTACCCGATTTTGACCGGTTCTTGACAGGTTTACACCAATTCAAATGATGAGCAGGTCATATAGAGTAACCAGATCAATAAACCAACTGGTTTTCAGTCCAATCAGTTGAATTGACCGATTTGGTCCAGTTTTAAGAATTTTGGTTTCATGTGATGTACAAGTGACCCTTTTGTATCATTAGACATTTGTGTCTCCATCACATATGACATATTGAATTTTCAATTAACCCTGTTGATATAATTTTCTGTTCTTACTACCATATTGTTTCATTGTAGTTTGGTCCATTAAGATGTTGGCCGGGTGGGTTGTGTCTTTCTCGATCTATCGGAGATATGGATGTTGGACAGTTCATAGTTCCTGTGCCTTATGTAAAGCAAGTGAAGGTTTGTTTCTCATCATGATTTTCTATGTAATGAATTTGAGCCAGTAATCTGAGTTTGTATCTCTTATGTGAAAGTTAAAATTGATTATGGGAGCAGAAGCTGTGTAGAGAAAATGTAAAATTGATAAAATATATCTTCCAAATTGGACTTTCACTTGCTTCAGTAGGCTTCTTTTTCACGAGTATTTAAAATATATATTAAGCTATTGCCTCCTTTACAATTGTGAACAAGAAATCAATTTTTTGCTAATTCCTTGCGTTACAGCTATCATCAACGGGTGGCAGGCTTATTATCTCAAGTGATGGTGTTTGGGATGCTTTATCTGCAGAAACAGCATTTGAGTGTTGTCGGGGGATGCCAGCCGATGCTGCAGCTTCACAGATTGTCAAGGTACTGTTTTGGACTTCGATATTTCACTTTGATTCAATATATGCATTTTTTTTTCCTCCAAATTTATACCTCCAATGCTTGCAGGAAGCCATACAGGTGAAAGGCCTTCGAGATGACACAACCTGTATTGTGGTTGATATACAACCTCCAGAAAAGCCAGAACCTCCAAAACCACCTCCAAAGAAGCCAGGGAAAGGAGTCTTTAAGTCTATGTTCCGGAAAAAATCTTCAGAATCATCTTCTCAGATTGACAAGGAAGAGTACTGCGAACCAGATGTGGTGGAGGAACTCTTTGAGGAAGGATCCGCTTCACTTTCAGAAAGGTCTGATTGTGTAATTTTTACCTTAAGTATTCTTAGATGGTTTGTCATCTGAATGTAATGCAGAAGTTCTATGCATTTTGGTAGACAGCTTACTTTTAATCAGAAAGAATTCAGTTTTGGGTGATTTATGACATTTGTACTGGACTGCAGGTTGGACTCAAAGTACCCAATATGCAATATGTTTAAGCTGTTCATGTGTGCAGTTTGCCAAGTAGAAATAAAACCAGGTGAAGGCATTTCAATCCATGCGGGAACAGCTGACTCTAGGAAATTACGGTCTTGGGATGGTCCTTTCCTTTGCACGAGCTGCCAAGAGAAGAAAGAGGCCATGGAAGGGAAAAGACCTTCCGGGGGTAAGCATATCTTCTTTTCCTAGTCTCAGAAATTTTGAAACCATGCAACTGAATTTATAGTTTTTATATTTCCTTCTTGTTTACCAGCGGCTAGATATAGTAGTGGAAGTGATGAGTAGCCAATCTCCTCAAGTTGGTTCCATCCAATGAGTACTAGTGATTCATAGCCAATCCTTACTGAGAAGGCCAACGAGTCCGACAAGACGACATCTCTTAGAGTCTCTACAAGCTATAAGCGTGACTGAACCCTTCTGTGAAAAACTGAGGCGCCAGGAGCATCTTCCCTGAGATTTATGAATTGTGTAGTGATTTGGAACCTTTACTGACAGTGTATAAATAACGGTGTGACCTAACCTGAGCGGAGATGACTTGGCCTTGTTACGTGCGATTAATGTAGGAAACATCATAGATAACTTTCCCTTGGACAGAGGTACAAGTGAGAGATAATCCTCGTTGTAATTTTTTCTGGCAGAAATGTTTGACTACTGTTCTTAGGGTCTTCTCATTTTGGAACCACATTGATTTTTGTATTTTAACATTGTTTGTTCTTAACAGCCACAACAGCAAATATATATATATATATATATATATATTTTCCCATTTGTTAATGCGTTTCCGTCCATACCCCATACAAAATCGTCATAATTGTTTATGGTTAACGGTGTATGATCTTATCAAATCAATAGCTGTTACACAGGAAAACTTCCTCCGTGGGCTGGTATGAGTGCAAACATTGTATGCAACACAGTTGTCACAGTCAATCCTTGGTGGAAAACCGTTTCTACTTTTCTGCTTCTGCCAATAGCCAATCAAAACTCCAGAGTCTTCACGGAAAACACACAGAAGAGTCTTATGAAGACAAGCCAGGCTTGCAAGCCACGTGACATGAGACAAAAAACCTTGCAACCTCCATTTTCCTTTTCCTTTTATCTCTAGGTTTGTGGAGTGTATTATTTTGAGTGGTTAAGTGGAGAGGATAAAGTCTACGCACCCCAAATAATTCATCCATGATTGTGATGTCGACCTCAACAAAAAACAACCAATCTTTTTCTACGTCAACATGTCCGTGTACACGTGTGTGTGTGGGCCCCTCTTCCATCCCTAACCACAAACTTTCTTGTGTTCAGATTCCGAGCGTATGTGATGATGCACTTTCTAAGATTTTACTTCCAACCTTTTTAAACAATTGCTTCAATTCATACGGTAATGTTGAAAAGAAATGGTCAAACTTCATGGTGCAGGATGAAGACTTCCGGGCAGTAAGCATATTCCTTTCCTATCTGTCAGGCTGTTTGACTGAATGGTGAACTGTGTGTGTCGTTCAGGTTGTCTGCCTGATGAAATCGGTGTATGGTGGGGACGATGTGGTCCTTTGGGACATTGAATCCTTTGCAGATTGTGCGTGCATAAATCGGTACAAAATATCCACTCGAATCTCTTTTAATGGGATCTTAGAAGGTTGACTCGCCACACTGCTTCATCACGTAGATTTACTTCACGGGAGGGGAATCATTAGTCTATGTATCGGATGGATGGATGGATGGTGTTTTTGTGAAAATTGATTTAAAAAAAAAAATAAGAATTTTTGTTTTGGAAAAATAAGAAATAATATGCGATATATGTTTGCATGTGCTGATTTTCAAAGAAAAAAACATAATAATTACTAATTGTGCGATTTTATTCATAATTTAGGGTAGGTAAAAAAATATAAAATTTTAAGATTTGGAAATTTTTTTTGGATATGTCAAAGATGAGAAATGAATCTTGAATTTTCTCTAAAATATGCCAAAAGTTTTCTCTGACTCATTTTTAAGAAATGGAGAGATTTATTTTCTGCCTTTTTCCTTGGCATCATGGGAAAAAACAAACAAGACAACTACGGCTCCGTTGATATTTATATCTTGATTTGTTCGTACTTTTTGTGTGTTTGATTTTAGAGATAAGGCTTATATGATTCCACTTGAAAATATTATTATATTTTTAGTGGTTGCAATTTTTGAATTTTAGTACTTAAATTCTTGTTTTTCTCTTCTTCATCTTCTTCCCGTTCTTCTCCTTCTCCTCCTCTTCCTCCGCGTTTTATTTTCGTATCCTTTTGTTTTTATCTCCATGGTCACAACTTTCTCTTAGATTAAGTTGTGCTCTAAATATTGACAAAATTTGGCCATATTAATAAGCTGGCAATTACTTCACCATCATATACTACGTATTTCAAAGCAAAGTTTTAGCTTAACAAGATTTGTCACAACGTTCTTTGTAGTTGATGCAGGACACATTTTCAAAGTCTTAGCTACCTAACTTTAAAAAATTGAATTCAAACACTCAACCCAAAGTAGATACACAAAAAGAGAGCAAGAATGCCTGTGAGGTTATAGGATTATCTGTGTCATTGTGCTACTTCTATAACCCAAAGATTCTTCTTGAAATCGACGCCGGTTTGGACATCACTTCTCAACCTTACCCCAAAGAAGAATCACTTATAAACAAATGCGTTAGGACAAATTAGTACCTTTCAACCCCCAACCATGCACTTTTATATAAGAGCTTAGACACAACACAAGTGTACCATTTGTAATGTTTATGCTTGTATTTATTTTTATTTGTAATGTGTGTATTTCTTGAAAATTATGTTCAAAAAAAAAAGAAGAAGAAGAAGAAATAAAGTTTCAGGAAGTAATAAAAGTGTGTGTTTTATTGAACAAAAACGTACCTAACAGGTGCTGACATAAAAAGGGACCCACTATATTTGTCTTTGGAATACACTTGGCTGATTTGAGTGGCTATATGGGCTCCAGCGCCATCAAAGGGTCGGTGGGGTGCAGTGCACCTGAACTGGACAAACATTGCCCTCTATCATCCAACCCATACCCACTACATGCTTATTGCCAGGATATGTTAGGTCAATAAATTTCACAGGTACATAGCATGCACCAGACAGTCGAAGCCAATACTTAAGAGAGAACACACACACACACACACACACACACACATAAAACTTCAACTGCTCTCTCCTTATCCTTATTCCCTCTTCTTCTCAAGGCTTTGCTCCCACATGTAACCAGAAAACAGCCCAAAGACAGTGAGAATAAACCTCCATTTCAGTTAATCTTTTGAGCAACACAGGTTCATGGAAGGACATCATCAAACACTACTGAACAGACAAGACGAGAGGCGGATTGAAGGAAGAAGATTAGATGTACAAGAAACCAAGCAGCAGGCACAACTCATCAATCCAGGTGCTGCCTCACCAGCCTCAGCTTCATCCTCTCCTTCCCATGATTTCTCCTTCACCATCCCTCTCCATCCATCAGCCAGGACGACGGCCGAAACTCCGGATACAAGCAAACCCCCTCCCGATCCATTAGCCATTGACTTGTCTCCAGCTGATAAAATTTTCTTCCATGGACACTTGCTTCCCTTACATCTCCTCTCCCACCTCCCTGTCTCTCCGCGGTCCTCGATTAATTCGCTGGATAGTTTCACTCTCCCCATAGATGAATTATCAGAGGACAACAAAGACAACAGCTACAACAGCACGAGCACCACAAGTAGTGATGATCACTACATCAACATGGATCACCCCACCTGTCAAGAAGGCAGTCTCCTGCAAGGAAAAGGGAGAGGAAAATCAAAAACCTTCTCCTTGTTTGGATTGTCAAGATGGAGAAAGGCCTGCATAGCAAGAGAAAAGGATCCTCAAGAGGAGAAGCAGAAGAGGAAATCCAAATTCGACGTACGCCATGCTGTGAAGAGGTACTTAAGATTGTTTAGGCCATTCTTTTCCTTCAGAAACAGGAGAGGCAACTCTCCGATTCACCAGCAGCAGCCTTATTCGTTTTCCGGGAACTTACAAGTGATGAGAAACAAGGAGGAAATGCGAGGGAGGAGAGGGGAGTTCTCGGCACCTGCCTCAATGAGAACTTCTCCTCCAAACAGTGGCCTTTTGGTTGCAAGCGGAACTGTCACTCCCACCAAGAGTGATAGCACCGTGGAAGAACTGCAGGCCGCAATCCAGGCTGCAATTGCACACTGCAAGAATTCGATTGCCTCAGAAGATAATGTCAAGCTGCCATAAGTATATAGGTTATGATATATTTATATACATGGTAGAAAATTTTGCTCCCACTTGTTGATTTTCCATTGTACAAAGAATAATTAAGCCTGCCATGTTTCTTGTCGATCAGACATCAAAGAAGTTCAGAACTATTTGATGGTACTTACCATTGGCTAATATGTTTCCGCAGAATTCCGTATGCCACTCTTAAGTTTGACGTACTTTGTTACTGCTAAAGTAATACTTTTAACATTGTCAAAAGTTTCAACCAATATTAAGGTCAACCTCTATTATCGTTATCATCTAACATGACTTGACTAGTCGCAATAGCATATGTTGTTACGTAATACAAAACAATACAAGTCACATATTATAATACAAAACAATGGACATGAAAATATATTAATGGGACACTGGGACAGAGGCTAAAATAAGAGAGATGGGATTTCATGGCCTTGTGATCTCTTGTCTAGATTTGACATTTATAAGATTCATAGCCTATTTATATTAGTTTCCTTGCTCCACGTATATCCTGTATTTTTCCCTTAAATTTTTTTCATTTGGTTATTCTTCATGTAAAAAATTTAATCACCTCTTCATGGATAAAGAAATAAATTAATGTACTCCATTTTGGTGCCTGATTCTGTAACTCAAGCACCAAACAAAAGAAACATTCCAAGAATTGACTGCTCATCTCAACCAGGGACCATTTTCGAGAGCTATATTTGAATTCCACCATGCAAATGGAAAGAGAGTCAAAATCATGATGACTGGAAGGTTACTTTCTGGCATCTCGGGCACGAGAACCACTGCTTTCATTTATTTTTTTTATTTGTACCAATAATTTAGTGCACTTATTTAGGAGTTAACGTTGTCTGTTTGACGTCGGTGGTTGGACAGAAAACTTAGGCATTACTCGTTATCATTTAATTAGAAGAAAATACAGAAGTAGCACATGTTACTCAATGCACTCCTAGTACGAATTGAAGTTCTCAGGAGATATTGATATATAATTGGTGAAATTATGCATTTGTGATCAATTATCTAACGCATGAGGTGGTGAATTCATATTTTGTGAGGATGTGTTGAGTAAATAAGTGAGCGTGAATATACATGTGTGCATGTATGTTTGTATTACCTGTTGTGTAAATTTATGTTGGGAAAGGGTCAAAACGAGGAGAATTTTGACATTGATTGTATATTTTTGACAGGTTAAAATTAACGTGTGTTTTTTGTCTTTCAAAGTTTAGTTTATGAATGACATGAAAGTAAACAATAATTATTTTTCTCTCTTTTATATTTACACACAAGTATTCCAATGTTTAATCATTATAACTATTTAAAATAAAATAAATATCTTTTATCATTCCCTCAGACTTTTATTTATATTTCTTTATATCTTAAGACTAGTCAGTACATTTATATATTATCGCATTATCTAATAATTATATAATATTTTATGTAAAGCACCAAAAATCACATCGAACGCACACATTTTATTAGGCACTATTGGTAAATTTTCAAAAAAAAAAATGTTAATTTTATCCTATGAATATCAACCTCATAAAAAATTACATGCCAACCAAAGTGTTTTTAGGTTTTATATTTATGTATTTATAATAGTATATAGAAATTGGTTAACATGATAGGATCTAAGAATAATGATTATTTTTAGAGTATAAATATATATAGACATGAATGTGTCAATTTTTGTTGGTAAATTTCACTTTTGAATAATTATGTGTGTGTATATGTGTGACAAAAGTTATTTTTAATATAGTGATCGTTAAATAATTGTACTTTGGTATGCGTGTCTTAGGGAAAATGAAAATAAATACTTTTCTAGTGAATATGAAAGGCAAAGAACTTAAAAAAAAATGCTTTCTCAAAAGTTGATGTTTCACAGAGTTTATTAGTTCAAGTTGTAACTGAATTGAGTTCAAATGGTAATTTAAACATCACAAATTCTCAAACTTCATCTGATGTTTATGGTAGAGTTTGAATTCAAACTCGAACTTAAATTAATTATCAAGATTGAATTAAAAAAAATTAAAATTAGAATTCAAGTTCAATTACATTTTATAATATTTTCCGCTATAATTGAGATCAATTGAAATAGCTTATTAGCAACATGTCAACGCAAGCAATAATGGTTCGGTGGTTGCCTGACTCCTCAACAACTACAACTTGTTTGTTTTAATTGTGACTATTAAATTCAGGATTCACAATTAATTAATGATAGCACGTAACACGACGCGTTGCAAAGAACCAAGCAAACAGTTGATGCAGCTTTCCACGAGCCACAATTCAGGCCTCTTACATTACATGCTTACGTTCAAATATTTCAGTTTGGTAAGAACCCAAATATGAAAAATAATGATAGTAACCAATGGGATAGCTCTAGGAAGTGAAAATATGAAAAAAAAAAAAATAAAATCAGGAATGTGACAGACAGCAAATAAAACTCAAACGGGCTGCAGCAGAAATCATCAGTTTTTGCCATCAATGAATGGTCGATTTTTGGGAGAACGACTGAACGAGGAGGGGTTGTCTTTAAAGAAGATAGAATGGGCTGCCAACTGGATTGGGCAATACGGACTTCTACCTTTCTAGTTCACTATTTTCGACTTTCTTTTACTTATATAATTAATTTTATTATGGAATTGTTGTTTTTAATTAGACTTTATATGTAATTCAAAATAAACATTAAGAATATGATAACATTATTTTCATAATTAATATTAAAATTCAATTATAAAATTCTGATGATTATATTATAAAAAAATAAATTTAAGACCTGATTTTTTTTCTCTAAAAACAATCATATCTTAATACAATAAACCCTAAATAATATAAAAATATACAGTATATTTTATTTTTAGTGATATTTATATTTTTTCTAAAATAAATAATTTATTAATAAATCTAAAAATATATAATATGTTATTATACACTAAGGACATAAAATATATTTATATAGTAAGTATAACAAAGTATTGATATTTTTATGATGTGGTCATAATTTTAAAACTTAGCCAATTAGTTATATTATAAACTCTTATTGAATTGTGCAGAGAAAACTTACAAAAAGAAAAAATAGAGTTTCTTCTAATAAATTAAGGATAATTAAATCATGGATATGAAAGGAACCCATGATTCTGTATTTTTAAGAATAAAGATTCATAATAGAATGGTAATATTCTATCATAAATTATTTCGATCATATGTTTCCTAATGAAACTAAAAACGCCATTACATTCTCTTGTGTCAATATTGTTCAGTCAAATTTTGAGATATTAAAGAGAAAATTTAAAAAGCCAAAAGCAGTAAAAGAATTAAGGAAGAAAAGGGTTAGGAACAAAAGGTATGGCTACCTTATTATTGGTATCGATGATGGGCAAGTAAATTTTGTCAATTTCTAAAAATTAATACATAAAAAATTATTATTTCTTTAGAAAAATAATCACTAATTGAATGTATGCATTTTATACCATATAGTTCACGTAATAACAGATCATTGTACAGATGAAAAGATGTTTTGATCTGTTACTATACTTAGAATCTGATAGATTAAAAAAATTGAAATTTATAGATAAAAAGGATGACATGATACATACATGCAAATTGGTCAAGCGGTCTTGGATAATGGAAAGAAAAATGATCGATCGAATCCTGTCTATTCATTCATGAGGTTAGGCACTCATTGATGGCGTGGATGAACTCACACCATCGACAATATGTAATATCTAAGCATGTCGACAAAATTTGCCATATTGAATCATTTATATTTGGGATTTAAGAGTATTTCAAAATTTAAAAATTTAATAGTAATAAATTTAGTATGATTTGGAGTAGCCAACAAGAAAATTATTACATCAAACCGTACATACCACCTGCTTGCATATCCTTATAATTTAGGTTTACCATGCCGAATCATCATATTAGATCAAGTTTAATGATCTTTCAAAATTAAAAATCAAGACAATTTGACAGCAATAGATTTAGTATAATTTGTAGTGACCAATAAAAAATTTATTCTATTCAATCATATCTAACCACACATATATGGGCACTGCCATAAAACTTTCCATATGAAACCATTTATATTTATAAGATTGAATGATTTTTGAAAGCCCAAAAAATCATTCTGTTTTGATGGTATAATTTAGTATAATTTGGAGTTACCAATAGAGCAATATTATGTCAAACCCTACTTGCTGCTATTTCCGATATAAAATCATATGTTTATTTAGTAAGGTTTAATGATATTTCAATGTCCAAAATCAAGGCAGGTTAGTACTGATAAATTTAAAAATATTAAATTAAATCATATTTAGCCACTTACATGTATATCCATAAATTCATATTTTATGTGTAATAATAAAACATTTTACATGCAAAGTACGTACAATTTTGCAATTGTAGAAAAAGTATGAAAATATAAAATAATATAAACACATATATGTTTTTACAAGTCTATTTTTTAGCACGTTCATAAGTTTTAATAGTTAATTGATTTTAAATTAATATTTTAAGATAAAATAAGTATCAGTAATTCACGTTCAAAGAGTATGCAATTTACTAATTTTGATACTAATATATTTAGATAGTATAAATTTCAATGAGATAAAAATAAAAATATATATATATATGTGCAAACATAACCTTTATTTCTATATAAGTGGTCCTTTGACAACATATATAGAAGGAACTCATATAATGTCAAATCAGGTTACATGCCTCTATACAAAACTACAATTGATCAACAATTCCTTTCAAAAAACCATCATAGTTACAATTATTGCCTCCTACCATGCAAGTAATTTCGTCATCACTAATGTCTTGTTGCATGAGCAAAGTGATTTTGTGTTTAATGCTACTTATGTGATTTGATGTTTAATAGACTGACACATCTGTGATAGATTTAATTTTCTTTTCTTTTAGAGGATTAGCTTTGCGAGGTGATTCATCTACTTATAAACAAATTCAAGTTGCCGCAAACAGTTTCGATTCTGGCAATATAATTGGCAAAGGAGGTTTTTGGATCCGTCTTCAAAGTAGAACAATATGAACTTTCAATATTTTTGTATGAAACGTAGTTTCTATTTCTTTGATGCTTGCTTTTTCCCATCCTTGACCTTTTCTTTTCAACTTCTTCCCCATGGAGGACACATTTATTATTACAGATTTAGTGGTTGAACTTATTGTACCCTTCATTTTTATTTGCTTATGCGGTATTAGTCCTAAACCCGAAATATCCTCCTCATTCATCTGTCTCAAATGTCCTGTGTCAAACCTTTTTTTTCTTAGTTCTCTGGTTTTCTGCTTGTTTTGTCTTTCCTTTGTTACTTTTCCCCTCAACTTCTTCCCCATGGAGAACACATTTATTATTGTGGGTTTAGTAGCTGCACTTATTCTGGTCTTGGTTCTTACTTGCTTATGTGATATTGGTCCAAAACCTTTAATATTCTGGCACATTTCTCTTAGCTTCCCTTTGTTGTCCCATCTCTCATAACTTCTATTTGGTTTTCTGCTTGCTTTTCCCCTTCCTCCGTTACTTCTTGTTCCAACTTATTCTCTTATGGAGAATATATTTATATTATAGGTTTGGTAGTTGCAGTTATTCTGGTCTTGCTTTTTATTTGCTGGGGAAGATGGTGCATCAACATGGTGGGATGTCCAGGGAGCATTGAGGAAGTGCTAGGGAGCATCAACAAGGTGATTATGTACTTGTTCCTTTTAATGTGTTTGATGTTTAATAAATGATGCATTTGTAATATATTTCTCAACTTCGTAAGTTTTTTTTTTTTTTTGTGCATGAGAAAGTCATTATGTATTTGTTGACTTTAATGTTTTTAATGTTTAATGGACTGATGCATCTGTGTAATATCTCAGCTAGCTTCATTAATTTAGTTTTCTTCTTTTAGTGATATTAGCTTCCGCGGTTCATTTACTTTTGAACAAATTCAAGTTGCCACATACATACAATTTTGGCGCAGCCAATATAATTAGCGAAAGTGGTTTTGGATATGTCAACTAGGTATATATGTACTTCGAATATTTTTCTATGTTACATGGTTTCTACTTTGTCATGTTAACATATATGTACATGCTTGTTGGGTACTTACTTTGAGCATAGCGAATGTACACCATCCATTTGTAAATGAAATCATATAATTTCTAACTTATAGCACCCAAATGTTATCAAAATTTATGGATGCTGCATTGAAGGAAGCCATTTTATGCTTATTTATGACTACATGCAAATCAACAGCCTTGCTTGTACTCTATATGGGAATTTTTTGTTGTGCATCGTCTTATCAAGTTTATTCTCATATAAGCTCATCATGATTATTTTCCTATTGTTGAATATAGGGCCAAAAGAATTTCAATTCGAAATGGACTAGTCAACTAGGCTAAAAAATTTGTCTCCATATGACAGAACGTTTGACTTTTCTGCACCAAGAATTCTCTTTTCACAAACACATTAGAGCCGCTAATATCCTAGTTGATAAAGATATCAATTTCAAGATCTCTGGCTTTGAATTAAACGCTGGAAGAGGAGACACATTAGTACTACATCTCAATTAGTTGGAACTTATTAAGTATCTCCTGGCCATTGGTTTTAGTTGATGAATTGTTAATATTAATTTGTCTTAAATTTACAACCATTGAATTTTTTTTTTCTCAGTGAAGACGTGGGCCCTAAAGTGAGGCATGGTTGTATTACTTATAAGGCAAATGTGTTTAGTTTTCTATGTGAGGCATGGTTGTATAACTTATAAGGCAAATATGTTTAGTTTCGGGATTCTTACATTGGAAATTGTTTTTGAAAAGAATAATAAAGAGTTTCTTCAACATGATCTGATCTGACTCAAATCTTATTAATGGATGAGGAATCTAATCCTATTGTGTTATGCTAGTATGTTTTACTCAATCCTGTATTATGTCTGTTTTAATCCAAATGTAATATTTTGCATGCTATTGATTTCTACAAGAAACAAAAAATAGACTAATAGAACTAGTGAATCTAGAGCAAGGTTCCAACTTCAGGCTTACAATGCTCAAGGTTGTTAGCTTGCTTGAATGTTATAGGAGCATTTAGGGGTTTAATATTGATGCTATTGTTCGAGCATCAAGTGGAGAGAACTCTAGTGCTCAGTAGGTGGCCACAAGTCCTCAACATTGCACACAATTGTAGACACACTAGTAAATTGGACGTGTTTTACATGTGAATTATTAACATTTATTTTATATTAAAAATAATTTAAAATTAATTTAATTGTTAAAATGTATGAACATGCTAAATAAATTAAATTTATAAATACATATATGTATAAATTCTTTAATATTTTCATATTTTTCCACATAATTGGTAGATTGCGCATGTGCTTTGCACACAAAATATTATATGCATAGCATGGATAATATATAAATAAAATGTGGTATGATATTTACATAGCTATTCAAAATTAAATTACTTATTTCATATCGTTATATGTATTATTATTTTTTATTAAATGCTATTCCATTAAATTTAGTTTTATTACACATTCAATTGCGGTAAATCAAGTCAAAATAAAAAATTTCTTTTAGTTTCGGTTATTGAATATTTTACAATGTAGAAAGAATTATCTTACTTGATTGATATCTTCATTATTTTAAGCCACAAATGTGTTTTGCATGACTAGTTCAGCAAAACTAACTTTGCCACTAATCATAAAAAAAACTAATTAATTTATCCATTATTTTAAAATTTAAAATTAAGTATATTATCATATGTTTGGAAATACACCATTTGAAAAAAGAACCATCTACAAGTATGCATATGAATAAAGTTAGAAAATTGTGCTGGAAATAAGTCAATTTTCATTGATTTATTCATCAACATATGATGCTCTATTTTCTTATCTTATTTTGCTAATTATACAAAATAGACAATTACTTTCTACCCATGATATCATTTTCATAATAATATCATCCAAAATTAAAATTTAAAATTTTGGTTGATTCATGATTTATTTATTCAAAAAATTAACAAATATCAATGCTTTAATTTGGCATTATGGAAGTGGAGCAATATATTTAAATTTTCAAATAGGTCAATGAGAATAATCAAGCCAAAATTTGAATATATTTAGCCATGAAAGTGAATTTTATAAAATACATGATTATTTATTGGGCAAAAGCAAACTTAACAATAATAAATGAAAAAATAACTAAATTATCATTAAATAAACTAAGTTTAGCATATATATGAATTTTAAATTTAAGTATATTAATATTTATTTGGAAATATGCTGTTTGGAATAAAAAATTTAAAATTTTGAAAATATAGAATTTGGTCAAAATTGAAACTTGTCTGTCAATAAATTGATTTGCTATTATTATTAATGGTGAAATTGGCACACCCTTTTCCTAGCTTAATTCTAAGAAATAATAAGTTAATTTTATTGAACATAATTCGAAAACAATAGTAATTTTAAAATTGATAAAAGATTTTTATATAATACAAAAAAAGATGGTTATTTAAAAAGATAAAAGATTAAAGAAATAATAAGGGAGAAAAATGAAAAAAAAAAAAGGGTAGTCTAAAAAGTTTATATTGTGACACTTGTAGGGATCACACACTTAATATGTCAAAAATTGTAGAAAAAGAAAAAAGGAAAGAAATTGATTATAAAATATGTAAAAAAATTAAAAGGAATAAAAGAGAGAAAAAAAATAATATAAGGGTACAATTCAAGAAGTTAACTTTGCTACATTCAAAGGTAACTAATATAGGGATAGTGCAATTTATATGTTGTATAGATATATGGGGTGGAATAGATTATTTTATCTAAATTAATTATATTTATGTGAGTGTGTGTATATACATATATATATATATGCATATATATTAACTATTACTATATATAAAGTAGAATCTAATTTTAAAAATGCCCTTGACATTTATATAGACATATTTTTCATTGAGAATTTTCACTTTCCTTCACAAATTTATATTTGTTAAATTTTCTTTTAGCATGTTCATATATCAATTTTAATTTATATATTTTCTTCTTCCAATTTTATTATTTCTATTTGAAATTTTAATTAATTTTCTTTGTTAAACTATATACTTAGTGTACACTAAAAGTAATCTTTAAAATATTATTTGTACATGGAGTAGTTTTTATAAACAATGCATTTTAAATATTTACGCGCGTCAAGTGTGCAACAATACTAGTTATAGATTAAAGCCCATAATATGATAAAGTGCTTATACAAAAAATTTAGGACACATAATTAATCTCACTTGAGAGTTAGGATAAAATAATTAAGATTGTAGAGTTTATTTATAAATCATTTAAAAGGCTATTTTAACCTTATATTATTAATTGAATTATTTACATATTTAGGTTATAATGAAAAAATAAGTATAATTATTTTAAATAGTTAAATTTAATGTAAATAGTCAAGAATTCTACTTTCCAAAAATTAATTGTACTTGATTTATATAATAAATTGCCACAATCCATAAAAATTATACAAATCAACAAATCTAAATTGTACCTTCTTTTTGTGAGCGCATAATCAACAATATATTATTACAGATAAAGACTGATGACTACTACAATTGATTCATGTAAAATCTCACAATCCTTTAAAATTACAAAAGTCAATAGATCTGAATTGCCTCGTTCTTTTGGGATGCGTGTAATCGATTATTACTTCTGATAAAAGAAAGAGGCTTTAATGAAAAGAGGATTGTACTACAACTTATTGTGGTTTAAAATAGAGTACTGGACATTAATTATATAAAAAATTTATGCATTATATTATTACTAAGATGCCTATTGATCTTTTAATAATTTTCTTAAAATACATTTCATAACTAATTATCTATAATATCTATACTATGATTATCTCTCTATCTTCCATAATAATTAACTTTTTGATAAATTTTAAAAGTACTCTTCTTAATATTTTTTTTACACTATTTAATAATTACTTTTGATCTTACGTATAAATAAATTAAAATGCTTTTAGTTTTTTTATTTTTCCTCTTTAGCACTATAATTTAAACTCTCTCTTTTTTAGTTAACGTTTAGGTTCTTCTTTTCTCATCTTTTTCGTTAACTCTAATTTTTTTCTTTATATCTTCTTGAAACTATATAATTAAGTAGTTTTATTTTATTTTTCAACTACTAAAACATATAATAATTTTTTATTTTTTCATAATTAAAGAGATTATTAATTTTTTTATAAGTGTACGAGCTCATAAAGTATGCAAATTTTACTAATATTTAAAAATACCAGGCTATGTTTGGATGTCAATTTGCCAACATTTTTATCTCACCAAAGTTATACTTCCCAAAGTATTATCCATCTAAGAAACCGTTTCTCTCACTTTCCCTCTCCTATTTCTACAGTATTTCTAAATTTTCATTTCAAGTTTCATCTTCTGCAAAATTTGCATGCACACACAACCCCAATTTTTGCAATCACAACCAAACAAAGTTCTGTATGTATAAGATGAGACAGTGAACATTGTTCCAAGAAAAACAGAGTAGAGAAAGCATGGAAAAACAAAGCAAGTTCCCGTATCCCCCTTGTCAAAGTTTCCCATGCCAAACTCGAGAATGCTGCTCAGTGGGCACAAGTTCATATGGCCGGAGCCACTTAGAAAGGGTGCAGAAGAAGCCAAGAACATCATCGTCAAAGACAATCCCCTCGTGACAGTTGTTCCTGTGCGCAAAGGCAGTCCAGTAACTGATGATTTCCGCTGCAACCGAGTTTGGCTTCGAGTTTATGAGAATGATCAAATCATGTCAGTGCCTTGGTTGGATAGAAAGGCACGTCAACAATCATCAACACACCAGAATAAATCCATATGCGAATGAAAAGGTGTTATTAGGGTTTGGTGTAGCCAATCTTGATTTTATTGGCACTCGGATTCTTAACTTTGATTATTTCTAGTCGTCTTACTGCTTCGGTTTTTTTTTTTTTTTAATTTTCTTTTTGAATAAATATATCCCACATGTAAAACTAAAATAAATAAATAAATTTAGAATAATATATCTTTTAGTTAAATGTCCTTTTTCCTTCCAATTAATAAGTTATTGTACATTTTCTCTGTGTTTTTTTTTTTTTTCTGTAGGAATGGTAAATGATATCATTTTTATGCGTTAAGATATTCGGGGTTAATTAAGTATATGGAGATTAATAATTCAAATCAAACCACTCATATAATAGAAAAAATAAAATAAAAAATAAATTATCATTAAAATTGGCAAACATGCATACACACGCACGCACGCACGCACGCACACATAATTAAGCAGGACTCAAATCCACGATATCTTCCTATAGAATTGAATTGAATACCACCCATTAGTTTTGATTACTCTCTTTCACGAAGCGAGCAATTAAAACCAAAATATAGTTCTTTTTTATATAAAATTGAATATGATTGTTAATAATTAAATTGAAAACTACGTTGACTTCTCAGAAACGTATTTGGGTTAAGACTGAGTTCATTTGAAATAAAAGTATATTATCTGAGGACTTTTATTTATAGTTCGTTTATCAATTAAAATTTGGATTTAAGTGTGATCAATAGGTTTGAAAATGAAACTATATTAATATTTAAATATTCATTTAAATTTACGATGGGTATATAATTTAAAATGAAAAATAGTTATACTAGGTTTATTTAAGTCGGAACGAGTTTATATTTTAGTGGCTCGATAGTTTTCATAATAACTTGCATTTATTAAAATTCATTTTGAATATTACAAAGAAAACCAGAAAACACAAAATTTAAAACAATTGATTTAAATATAATGGTTTTATAAAAATTGTATGCACTAAAGATAAATTTATGGTTAAATTTGTAGTATGATCATATAAGCATCCATATAAAAAACATATCAATTATATTTCTCGATTGTTAAAAAACATTACAAATCAGTCTTGAGGATGTTACTGTCACAAAACCAAATGAACCCAACATTTTCTTGGGAATTGAATAAGCATCAAAAAAGGATCAATCCAAGATGCCTTCTGGCCCAAAATAAATACATAATGTGGACCAATTCTATGACAATCGAGAGTTCCCTGAACAACATCATTAGGCTGTGCCAAATGGTCACTTCATAGACCAAGCCCAGTATCGAATATGTACTTTTAGATTTTGTTTGGATGAAATTTAGGAAGATTTTCTACCAATCAAATACTCACTTCCAAACATATTACTAATTAAAATAACTCTTTTATCTATTTATCTCTTTTACTTTTATACTATTTTAAATTTTTATGCCAACTTTCATATCCAACAAATTTCACTTCCAAACAATTTTCTGCTCTTACAAAACAATCAGAATTACATATGTATGTGTGTATGACTAATAATTTCTCCACATCACATTGTACAATCTTGAGATTTTCTTTTAATTCCATAGAATTGTGGAAATTTGTATAGTTATTGTAAAGTAGTAATTGATGAATGGCATTTGACAATGAAGAAAAGGCAGAGTTTCAATGCAAAGAGGTTAATAAACTTAATTAGCTAATTATTTATTAAAAAAGTATTTTGTAATCTCTCATATAAATATTAGATATACTGTGCCTATATATATATTTTGATATTAATTGGTTTTCATATAATATTAATTAGCATCTTAGTGAAAAGGTTGTTATATTTTCGTTTTATTTATTCTTAATTGATACATTCATCTAGCTATTATTTCTTAAATATTCTAACTATATTTTTCAATATATATAAAACAATTTTAATTTTCCAAAACTTCTCATTTGTTTAAATGGACTAGAATTGTGCTAAAAATTCAGATAATCTAAAAGGCTTTGGATAATTTTTTCAGTGTTTGTTCAGATTATAAAATCCATATTTTTAAATATTATGTAGAATGAAATAATGATGATGATGATAATGACGATGGTGATGATGATGATGATAATTTCTACTATCCTTCGAAATCATTTTTTAGTAATTTATAATAATTTTAAAAATATTGTAAAAATTAAAGCTAATTTTTCATTAATTTATTAAATAATATTTGAGATATGCTATATTAAATTTTATTAAATATATTAAATGAAATCTTCATTTTTAATATTTCTAAGTTCACAAATATTTTAAATATATTCTAAACATAATTTCATTTTTTAATAAAAATTCATTCCTGAAATAAATTGGAAAATGTATACAATAATATTTTACTTTACAAGGAAAAATATAAAATAAAATTAATTACCAGAAATTGCAGTATTTTTTTTTATCTATTTTAGGTCATGATAATAATATTCTTCAAATAGCTAAATTTATATGCACAATATGAAATATATGGAGTTAAATTTAAATAATACTTAGAATATTGAAAAATCTGTTTAATATATACTGAAAATATATATTCAGTACATTTAAAAAATATTATCTATTTCATACTATTTTTTTGTTTAATTATTGTTGCATTCAACATAAATTTGGGAATAGTGATTTTTCTTCTTTGAAAAATATTTTCAATAATATTATCTAATATATTCTTCTTATCAATTTATTTTTATATTATAATTATTTTCGTAATGTATTATCTTGAAAGATCAATATATTTTTTATATTTCGATTTTGATGATTTATTTTTCTAATAGTACACATTAGATTATTTTAAATATATTTTCACATTTTAATATAATTATTTTAATTTAAATTTTTTAATTTGAAATACAAAACTGATAAATTTATTAATTAAATTTGTTCATGTAATATTTTTTTGAATTTAGAATTTTTTATTTTTTGAAAATTTGTGCCATGTGGCATTTTTCATCCAAATCAATAATGCATGTTACAAGTCACGTCAGGTGAACAACTGTCATATAGGAGAAGCCAGCCAGAAAATTAAAATTCTCGAATTTTGTCCATACACATGACTGGAATGTGCTAATTTTTGACGAAAGCAATTCTTGAAAATACCATTTTCAAAAGTTTAGTCGATAAAAATTACATTTTCCTCGTACGTACGTACATACATACATACATACATAGGCACACACATTGATTTCTCCAGACCACATTGTACAACAGCGAGGTTTACTTTTAATTCCATAGAATTGAGGAAATTTGTATAGTTAAAGTAAAGTAATAAAGGATAAATGGCATTTGACCAAAGAAGAAAAGGCAGAGGTTTCATCGCATAGAGGTTAATAAACTTAATTAATTAATTAATACAACAGTATTTTGTAATCTCTTATATGAATAGTAGATACACTGTGCATATATAATTAATTAATTGGTTGTTAAATATTATATAATTAGCATCTTACCGAAAAGTTATTATATTTTCATTTTATTTATTCCTAATTGATGCACTCATCTAACTGTTATACATACATATATGTGTGTGTATGTGTGTGTGTGTGTGTGTGTATATATATATAGCTATACTAAGCCAACCGTTGACACATCATTGTAAAATTTCCTCTTATTAATAAGAACAACTTCGATTTTATTAGTTAAAAAGTAATGCAAGCTCACGTTAGTAATTTATTAATATTCCAATGATTATGTGTTGAATTCATTAATTATTTCGGTTTATCCTCTAATATTATAAACCAACAACAATTATTCCGATTATATTATATTCCAATTGTAATCATATTCTAATTGATTAAATTAAAGAATCAAATTCAAAATTTCTGTAAATTTGGGTTGGTCCCTGTTTGGAAATACTTCTGGCGTGACGTGACTATCAAACCAAAACACTATAAATAAATTAAAATCCACTAAACAAAACCTGATTAAAGTAAGAGGAGCAGTTAGAGGGAAATCAAATGTTGGTAGTCCCATGTGCTTTCAGACGACTAAAAAGTGGCGTGTAACTGCACGTAAAGTTACTGTGCAACCATAAAGTTGCTGATGATTGGCAAAGACACCATACAAGATTGTTAACGTTATGAATCCCCACATATGACCATTCAAATTGTTCACAGGTTGATATAAATTGACAATCCCAAAACCTTAAAAAGGCCAAAAAAATTTTAAAAAAAAACTTGTGCCTTTTCTTGTTTATTTGGATAGAACCTCGTGTAGTTCAAATTGTTTTAGCTAGTCTGTTAATTGCATAAACCACGAGCTAATATGATATGAAAAAATTAAGATTAAACAATGACATATGATAACAATTTATCAGAGTTCAAGCCTCTTATAAATTTTATTACCAGCTTCTAATTATTAATTGATATATCTTGATAGTTCTGTGTGCAGAATGATATTTTGATCATGTTTAAGTTAAATTATGTTTTTTCAAATATGCTTCTCTTAGAGTTTATAAGTGTGTTTAAATTTTATAGGCCTTTATATTTACTTTAGAATAGACAGTCTAAGTGTTTAGATAAAATAATATAGAATAATTGATATGGTGATATGTTTAGTAAATATGAGTTTTAATTATTTTTTGGTGTGATAAAAATAAAAACGACACTGTGTCGTCACTGTAATGTTATTAAGGATATTTTATAGTATTTGGGTATACTAAATAAAAACATATAATTTTTTTTAATAGAAGTTGAAATGAGTTAATATCTCATAAGTTCTAAATATCCTATTTTTAAAGTTTATAAATTCTTTTACTTAAAATTTGCCAAAAAATCTAACTTATACGAAATTGGCCAGGATTGTTGATTAAATTTTATCTAAAAGATAATTCTATTCTCGATATGTTTCTAGGCATCTTTGTGAAGAACACTTCGCTCATCTTCGTGTTATTTGTCAATTTTTAGTACCACAAACTTTTGTCTAACAAATTCGCCAATGATGTCGCAGCTAGATTTAGTTAGATCATTGATTCCCACGTCTACTCCTTAGACCCACGTCCATGTCTTGAATAAAGAGTACCCACAAATAAAAGGACAAAAAAAAAACATTAATGATTCATCATTTTTTTTATTTGGGCGACTTGGAGAAAATATAAGCAATTAATAGGCACTGGCTTGTTACTTCGAGTCTAGTACAAATATGCCAAGGGCAGTTTCGTAAATTCACAAGCATCTTTCTGTAGATAATACACCCCCCTGGTCTCCGAGCAGCATATGACAGACAAGTAGAGAGCCCCATTTGCTCCACCCTCTTGTCTCCAAGGCAAGGAAAATCCGTAACAAGGCAACTCATGACACTTGGAGCTCATCCACTGGCCCTCACATACTTGTCTTCAAAAATTTCCCTTGATTACGCCCTCTAACCAAATGTTCCAACCCCGTATCGAATGCACGTTTTGGTCATAAACCCTGACTTATACATTTTTGAGAAAAGCAGTGGTTATATAAATTAGTTGCACCCATAGCCTCGGGCAATAGCAGCTTGCTGGCTAGGCTCATATTTATGCGCATTGTACCTTTTTATTTTTCTGTTTTTGTGCGAGTTATGTCGTTCAGAAAGATGATGAAGACTGCTTCCTCAAAGGCTCTGGTCATCAGAATCAACCTGGTTTTCTTGGCATTTTTCTTGGTCCTCTATTCCATCCTTCTTCTCTGCCCTTCTGCGTCCGATTACCACGAGCACGCGTCTTCTCTCGTATGCTCGTTAAGCGAGTGTCATCATAAGGTTAGGTGAGCTGACTGGTAATTGTGTATATATATATATTACATGCTTTTCTTGAAATATAATTCGGACGCGAATTCAAGACCGTGACTGTGTTTGTTCTGTTGGCATTTGGGGGTTTTTAATGGTCAGGTGGAAGATGGGATGACGATGAAATCAGTGCTGGAAGAGCCCAACAAGGCGAGTTCCCGCAGGGAGCTGATCAAGAGGCAGAAGCCGAGTTTCTTGAGCGGCATTGGGAAGGGACTGAAGATTGGATTGGTCAACATGGACGACGAGGATGTCTCCGAGTGGAAGGCACACGGACAGGTGCATACGGTGTCGTTTGAGCGAGTCTCCAAGCTGCTGGAATGGAAGGACTTGTTTCCGGAGTGGATAGACGAAGAGGAGGAGAGCGACGGTCCGTCGTGCCCGGATATTCCGATGCCGGATTTCGACGAGTACGGGCGGGTAGATGTGATTGTGGCCAAGCTGCCATGCAAGGCTCCGGAGGAAGGGTGGAAGAGGGACGTGTTTAGGCTTCAGGTGCACCTCGTGGCGGCGAATCTGGCGGTGAAGAAAGGGAGGTGGGATTGGAAGGGGAAGACGGAGGTGGTGTTCCTGAGCAGATGCATGCCAATGGTGGAGCTGTTCAGGTGCGATGAGCTGATGGGAAGGGAAGGGGACTGGTGGTATTACAGGCCAGACATGGCGAAGTTGGAGCAGAAGGTCTTGTTGCCTGTCGGGTCATGCACCTTGGCTATGCCTCTGTGGGGTAAAGGTACGTCCACTGATTGAAAATCTTAGTTGCAAGTATACTGAATCATGTCTTAATCATTGAAATATTTTCACAGCTATATCCAATATATCCAACTTATTAACTCTAAATATTTCTAACGGGAAATTTGATCAGGTCAGTGAAGGGTCTAGGATAAGAGAAAGAATTGGGTCTTTTGATTATTAGCAGTCAAGACTTGGGTTAAGCAATATGTTGATAATTTTCCTTGAATTTTGCATGATATATTGATTGACAACTTTTAGCTGCACCCATTATCTAACAACTTTTCATTATGTTTTTTTTTTTTTTTTTGGGACTCGAAACAACTTTTCAGTATGTTGAGATATGGTTGTTTATTATTATTATTATTATTATTATTATTTTATGCTTTAAGTTTATATGATTGTGAACCCAAAAGTTATGAATGAAAATAAAAATAAAAATAATTATTTTCTCCTTTTTATTGATTATAATGCACGGTTGGTGGGAGAAGTCCACTCCTGTTGGGTTTCATTATTTCTAAAAGCTGAACTTTCCAAAGTTGGTGCTAGAGAAATTAAAAAAATTAATTAATCATATGACCTGTTCCCTTAATCCATGTTGTTATTCTAATTATTTGGTCCATTGTCAAATCCCACTTGGTATCCACGTTAAAACCAACACAAACTCGCCTAAAAGGCATTCACACACAATTATATATCAGAAGTTTCCTCTGCACGCTACTTCCATTCTGGATTTTAATTCTCTATTTTCGTTGCTAGCCAATGAGAATTGATGAAGTGCCCACACCTTATAATTAAATTATTGGATTCACTGTTGATTTTAATAGAATAAAATTTCTCACAAGTATACAACTCCATATGTGCATGATTAATTATTTTTACATGTTTTACTCTATATATAATTAGATGGCAATTCTCTTTATTTTCAAATTAATGTTCTCTCTATTATAATGTATTGGCGTGATGTACCCAACTTTTAATCATTGGTGCAAGACATTGTTGTTAGTAAAATTGTTTAATTTTTTATGTACTTCAACAAATTTTATTATTGTATCGACTATGGATACTGACTCCGGACAAGAAAATTAATCTACACTAAATATTATAATTTTTATAAGTAAAAGTTATGTCATGTCAGACATTTTCTGTACCATCAACGTTGCATGATTTCATTACTTTATTTTTGTGTGAAATAGTAGCTTGGTATCAATGACGCCATTGAATCAATAATTCTTCGGAAATAGCTATGGTTTACCTCTTACAGTTAGTCACCTCAATTTACTGTAACTATATATATATATATATATATATATTGACCTGAATACTATTTTGAAAATTCCAATAGCTATAAACATTTTCATTCTTGAATTTCTTTGAGAAACTTATAATTATTTCAGTTAACAATAGTATTTTGGCACAAACAACAATCACAGGAAGCAACGAAGTGTACGATGTTTCCAAAGTCAAAGGCGTTGGCAGCAAACAGACAGCCAAGCGAGAAGCCTACGCCACCGTCCTCCATTCCTCCGAAGCCTATGTGTGCGGTGCAATAACGCTAGCCCAGAGCCTCCTCCAGACCCGAACCCGACGTGACCTCATCCTCCTCCTCGACACCTCAATTTCCCAACCCAAACAGGACGCCCTTTCCCGGGCCGGGTGGAAGCTCAGCTTCATTAAACGGATCCGGAACCCGAGGGCCCAGAAAAAGTCCTACAACGAATACAACTACAGCAAGTTCCGTCTTTGGCAGCTCACTGACTACGACAAGGTCATCTTTATTGACTCCGACATCGTCGTTTTGCGTAGCCTTGACGTCTTGTTCCATTTCCCTCAGATGTCGGCCACGGGCAACGACGGGTCGATCTTTAATTCGGGTATAATGGTGATCGAGCCGTCGAACTGCACGTTCAGCATACTCATGAACCGCAGGAAGGAGATAGTTTCTTACAACGGCGGCGACCAGGGTTTCCTGAACGAGGTCTTCGTGTGGTGGCACAGGCTACCGAGGAGGGTGAACTTTCTGAAGAACTTCTGGTCCAATACTTCGAACGAAGTGACGGTCAAGAACCAGCTGTTCGGTTCGGACCCTCCGAAGCTGTATTCCATACATTATCTGGGGTTGAAGCCGTGGCTCTGTTACAGGGACTACGACTGCAACTGGGACATTCCCAAACAACGCGTTTACGCCAGCGACGTGGCGCACGAGCGGTGGTGGCGGGTGCACGACGCCATGGACGAGGGTTTGCAGGGGTTCTGTGGGCTGTCGAAGCGGAGGAAGAGAGATCTGGAATGGGACAGAAATAAAGCTAGGAAAATGGGGTTGAACAACTGGAGTATTAATGTTACGGATCCACGACGATGGATTTGATCGTTCGCTTTGTGCATGGAAGATGGGTTCATTCCCATAATTAATTATGGGCCTGTAGAGGATTTTGTCTTCCGTCTTTTTTTTAAATTTTCTGTCATCTCCGTCGTAAATAATCGATCCGTTAGAGTAATTAAATGATCAAGGATAATTTTTTTTTACCATTAATGCAAATTTCTTGTTCTATTTTTCTGGGAGATAAAATAGCTGAGTACATGCTATATCAACATGACTTACTAGGTACATAACATCTTTCTACTTATTTAATGTTTTGTATATTTCTAAATTATTTAAGAATATACTTTATACATGATATATGTAGACATTAACAGAATACTCCAAAAAAAGAAAACTGTTTTGGAGTTGAGCATCCAAAGTAATTGAACATATATAGCTTCGGAGAAATGCGTAAACCCTTCGGCCACTTGGCGCATAAGGAAGGTTTTAGATCTAAACAGTGCTGTTTTTTTGGATACATCATGTAAAAAATCTGAAATTCAACTTGTATCACGTCATTTGTTTCCCAATGTTTCGATTTGTCTACGTTTATTATTTGCTTTTATGTTAGGTTTTGTAATCTATACCGCATATTGAACATAAAATATTGTTACATGATATCTAATTACTAAAATAACTCTAATTCTTTGCATATGATCTTTTCAGCCCACTTCCTTAATTTTTATTTATTTACTTGACCTAATTTTAATTTATTCTTTTTTTTTTTTCAAAGTTCTTTATCTCTTTTACCTAGTTTATATTCTATACTGTATGTTAAGGCTAAATACATTATTTTAGTTGCACAATATCAAATTACTATAGTGTGCTTTAAAAAACTTTTATTATATTTCTTTCCTTCCATGTTATCTGTCAAAATAATTCTATTTTTTTTATATTTTATATCTTCCAGTTTAGTCATATCTATATGAAATATGAACTTGCTTTACAAATTTATGTCTCCAATACTTCAATGCTCAGTCAAGAAGTTGTAGTTACTAGTATACTGATTTTCGTCATCGTTATAATATAGTTACTACCAAATTTTATGTCCTAATAAATTATTAACTCAATTCCTAATTTTTTTCCTTTATATGTCTTCTGCATAATTAAGTGAAAGGCCCATATAATAACTGTGTTTTGGTCACCAATAGTTAAATTACAAAAATGACCTTCGCCATTAAAATTACATTACCAAATTTCCCTGTAACTATCAATATTCAACCCAAAGGTCAGCATACGTTTAATTCAATCAGTTCCATGTTTTCATTTCGCGTGCCAGTTTCGTCCCCTTCCTATTACCTGTATACTTTCATTTCTCAACTGTCCCATAAACCCCAAATTGTATTTAATCTATACCAAGTATTATATTAATTGTAATCCTATGTTCCATCAACAATAGATTATTTATGATGTGGTGCGGTGTATTTATAATTTTGTTTACATGTTATGTTTGTCGTGTAGTCAAATTTTAATTTTAATTTTATCTAAAATAAATTTATTTTATAATTAATCCCCTTTATGATTTATTCATATTCAATCATTTTTTTTTTTGTTATTGCATATTTTTATATCGCACGCATTGCATTGTGTGTGCCTAGCTAGAACACTAGTACATATAGTGATGACTTATGAGTAAACTAAATTAAATCAACTAAACTGATTGAACTTTTCCATTTTGATTCCTTTTCTCATCGTCAAACATTTTTTCTACACGTTCGTTAAGTTAGACGTCAGATATGACCAGCCACCAAATGTGAGTGTTTAAAGTTAATTAATTTGGGCAAAAAGAAATGACCATGAATATAATCATTCTGCGTAATTTAACAGCAAAATGATAGTCGACTTTTTCTTGTGGCCAGTTAATAATTCCCACCGGCTAATCTCATGATTAGATATATTAAATTTTTTATTCCACGTTTGGATCATGAAGAAGAACTAATGCAGCAGCATGATTGGAAGCGTTAACAACAAGATTAAATGATTGATTTTGCATACTAGAAAAATGGAGTGATGGTGAAAGAAAGGGAAAAGTTAACAACTTGGATTGGTTGAGCAAACCATTTAATTAGGTGTACCTAACAATAGAAAAACTAACGTATTTATGTACCCACATAAATAATTATATATTTTTTGATTAACCAAATTCAAGCAATCCCAGAATGTCACGAAATCGATCATGCACTGGAAGTCATTTAATCAATGCAATTTGGAAAAATTCAAGGTTTGGTGTGCGGAATCCAATTATTAGGAAGTAGAAAAAGTGTACATGTTTTGAGTGAATGATTCCATAAATCAAAGCAATGTCAAGTGCAATTGGTTATTGTCAAGTAAAATAATTAACTTTAGTTAATTGATGAATCCAAGTTAATAAAGTTATAATAAATTATAAACAGCAGTGCTGCTGTAAGTTTTCCAAGGGGATTTTCAGAAAATTAAATACATGAAGGAAACAAACAAATTAGTAGGCTTATTCACATGTTATATATCAATACTGTCTTATTATTATGAGTAAGAGATTCATAGCGATCATTTTGATCTTCATTGTTAAGCTATTAATTAAACTGACTTTATATTCGTTACTTTTTCTTGATCAGCTTCAGATTTTATTTTTTAATAATTATATATATGTATAGAATGTGCAACTTATATTAGTAGATGTATACAGCATATATATATATATACACACACAAGCACAAGTATATTTTTCATAATTGCATATAATATAGTAACAAGGAGTATGTCCCAAATGCCTATTTGACAAGATTGTGGACATTATCAGAATGATGGCCCATAGAGTCCTAAAAGAGACCAAAAACGCAGTGATGTTTTTAATGTGGGTGAGGCCCAAAGGAGATAAGCTTGGCAATGAAAAGCCCATTTTGCTGGACTTGTGCCTGCTACCATGCGGCTGTTGTCCTGACAACATCAGATATTCTTAACATGTCATTGAAGATTAATTTGGGTGTTTGATTGGTCAGCCACAAAATTTGATGCATTTGTCCGAAACATAAATGAAAATTTGACGTAAACACACGTTTTAATTTAAAATATTTCGATATATTTATACCTAAGCACTGACAAAACTGTGGCTACGTTTGAATGCCAACTCACCGTTGTTTTCAATACACATTCAAACATATAACCTATCAAAATAACTATTTTGTTTTTTTTTCTCCATCTTAATTTTATGTTATTCTTAAATTTTCATACTAACTTTCTACCCCTACAAAATTTACATCAGTTAATAGGCTTCCAGCAACGTAGCCTTAAATTTATTTAAAATAAAGTCTTGAATGCTTGATTACAACACTTGATAACAATTAATTTTTTGTTGTGTTGTGTATATCTATATAACAATAGTAGTAGTAAAATGCCACAAGAAATAGTAATAATAATAATAATTTAATTTTTTTTGTGTTGTATATATCTATATTATAATAATAGTTGTAAAATACTACTAGTAATAGTAGGAATAATAATAATAGTAGATATTTTGGCACCAATTTCAAAATTTTCTTTTTTATTTTTTTAAAAATTATGAATTATGATAATTATTATATTTTTTTATTTATATAGTTTACTATCAGTTAAACTTAAATTATACTATGTTTTAATTATTTAATTGCGTTTCTTCTAGAATGTTAAGAGTTACAACAGTAACCAGATATTGTAGTTCTCATAGGATATTTTTAAGTGTGTTTGTAATTTGTCAAAATAATGTGGCTACATATTTTTTAAATTTTTTAGATGCTCTATAATATATTGTTAGATAAAAAGGACGCTAAAATTATCATAAATATATATTTTAATATTTTATCAGATCACTCCCATTCAATCCAAATTTCATAATTCTCCCAAAAGAAATGTAAGGAATCCCACAAGTTAATGCAATTACATGTTCAAATTTTAATAAGAAACTTACATAAATCAACAGAGTAGTATGTTAGTGTAAATGGGTGACGTGTGTTGGTTACATATTGCAACCAGCAACCAACTAGTTAAGCAATGGGATAATTTCAACAATAACTTGATGAGATTGGGCTCTATTTTTACTTCACTAATTTGACAAATCAAAAACACCTTAATTAAAGTAGTAAAATTGACAATGAACACATAGAATTGTTTATATAGTTTGATCTAGGTTTGCGAAGTCTTACCTAGTAAAGATAAATCTATTAAAATCAAGAGTTTGTACAACTACACAACTAAAATTGATCTCAATCAAACAGTTCTACTTCCCATATCTCCACAAGTCTGAGTTCATAATCAAATACTATTCTACACTTTTCATTTGATAAAAAAAGGACACAATTCCTAAAATCTCAACCCTTCCGTCAAAGTGAGTAACACATTGATGTACACGACTTTAAGACTCACTTTCAAAAGTTTTACACAACAATCTCGACACAATTAGTACTAACAATTTGATGTACACGACTCTAGGACTCATTTTCAAAAGTCTTACACAACAATCTTGACACAGTTAGTAATACAAGAGCACTTTGCTCAAGACCTTGAAATTGGTCAACTCTAACTCTTCCAAACCTAAACAAGTTCAAAGCAATTTCTTTCAAAACTTAAGATGATTATTTCACGCATCTTCAATATAAGTAGATCATCCTTCAATAGATCATTCTTCAACAACTTTCCATAAAGTTTGGGATTGTCTTGATATTTTAAGATTTGGTCAGCTTAACATCTTTCATAACTTATCTATTCATTTTTGTAACATTTAGAGTTGACTCCTATCTAACATAAAATTCTCAATATTCTAACTTTGACAATTTAATCTCCAATCATTCATTGATTTTTCAGATGTGTTTTTTAAGGATTTCATGATTGGAAATGGTGTAACTTTCCTTGATTGAGTGGTTCGTATTTCCTCTCGTTGAATGATTAAAATATTTTCTCAATCCTATCAAAATCTTCAAGATTATAAAATATTCAGCAAGTTTATCAAATTATAATCTTTTCGACAAATATTTTACTAACTTGAAGTGCACATGTGCATTATTTAAGTGAAAATACACTATAATACCAACATTGTCAATGTTAAAATTGTCATTTTAAAAATGTATCATTCAAAAGTTTTTCATCTATCTTTATCAACACATATTCATCATCCTTTTTTGGAAAAAATAAAAACAAAGATGCCGATTAGTCACGCAACACTTTATTTCATGTCGATCACCAAACAAATATATTAAAAAAAGGAAAGAAAAGAAATGAACCTTCTTAAAAAAATAATACAATAGATGTCCAACATTTAATAAATAAATTAAGAAACACATTTTGTATGTCCAAGAAAGGCAATCCTCAAACAAGAAGTGTAGAAAACAAAGGTGCACGAATGGATCTCCTTAATCTATGACCCTCGGCAACATTAGGTTCCATCCAAGTGTTATATGACACAATCCTCGTATGGATCTCCTTAAATGCCTGACTCTCAGTCACAATGAATTCCATGCATGTGTTATTACACCACGTATATATACATACGTATACGTATATATACAACATGCAGTTGTATCTGCATGTGAGCTGTCTACATTATTATATTTAGCAAATTTTTAGTGGCTATTTTGGGAGGAGAATTAATCCAGGGTGGTGAGAAATATTAGCCAAAAAATGAAAATAAAGGTTGTGCTTATGGACTAACATTGGCAGGCCACTCAACACATTTTTCATTTGACTTTCTGTCTCCTTGTCGCTTCTGGTGATTCTTGGTACGTAAGAACGTCTTTCTCGTCCTTCTTTGCCTCCTTTTCAGGTGGGATAAGAATTATTATTATTATGATGATGGGCTCAAAAAACTGATGTTTTCCTTTTCTTTTTCTGTTTGTAGTTAAATCTTGGGAATTCATTTAATGGAGTAAAAAAAAAAAAAAGGAGATTGTGTTTTAATTATTCATTAATTACTTGGTGATTATTGAAATCTTATGCTTTCTGAAAATGGGTCAAGATTAATGCAAATAATTAATTGAATGGATGGGATGTCTTTGTTTGATTTGTTTGCAAGACATGTGAACATCAAAGTTTTATGCGAAGGTGATTTATTCATCAGGATTTGCACTTTTGAGTTTAGGTTGTCATGTGGTAGGAAATACAGCACCTGAATTCTGTTGTTTTTCTTTAATATCGTTGTAGGGAATACAAAAGCCGGATGATTTCTGATGATGTTGCTGGTTTTGTTAAATCTGTTGATGGATGGCAATGATAATATGCTATACCCATGTAAAGCATTGTATTATAGGCAGCTGAGTTTTTGCCCCATTTTGATGATTCATTGTTGAGAATGAAGAGGGAAAACGAAGTGTTCTCTGATTTATATTTATCTCCTTATGATTTATGATTTTACTCTACATTTTTCCCCATCTTCTTGATAGTCCCACGGACTCATTTATTCTGGTTTTGTAATCTTGTTTTGTCATTTGCTAAGGAAATATTTGACCATGAGGTGGGGATAGGGAGCAATCCCCTGCCTTATATCGGCCTCCTTGTCGTCCCTATTTTTGATCACATGGAATGGGGACTGGGAGCAATTCTCTGACTGAACACTGACCCGTTGCCCACCCTAATTTTGATTACATTTTATGTATCTTTGTAGCGTATGTCATTGTTTCTGCAAAAGCCTCAAATGGCATACTCACAGAGCCATGGTCTTTCCTAGGAACATTCTCTATGTGTAGATAAGGTCAACCTAATCTTCTATATGCCCTTTGATCATCAAAAACATAAGCTGATTAAAGGAGAGAATCAGTCATATGAAGGGATATAGCAATCTTTTGTTTCATACATGTACACTTTTCTCCTCTGAATTTTCTTAAGATCGGTTCGAGTTCTCACTTCCGCTTTCTGGTTTCCTGGATTTCAGGTAGTCTTTGGTTTTAAGTTACTTCTCCTAACATTTTGTCGGAATGGAGGATGCTAAAAATTTCAAAGAAGATAGTCCTCCTGAATCCTCTCCTGCACCACTACTTCCATCTTCTGACAAGGATCAATCATCTAGTGTAGCTTCAATAACCCAGCATGGTATTGAACAATTAGGTGTCACCAAATCAGAACCAGAAGCTGATCCTGTTTTGTCATCTCCACCTGTTGATGGTGAAATGGGAGCTTCAGAACCTACTCTTGGCATGCCTGTGGACACCAAACTTGTGATACAGGAAAATAAAGAACCTATGGAAAGCCGTAAACATAATAATGTATCATCTCTTCTGGAATCCAATTCATCAGGCACATTGGAGGCAGAAGTGAACAATGCCTCAGCCAAACACAGAGATGATGCTCCTGATGGACAACCAATTCAACAGGACACCTCAGTTGAATCGGCCATGAATTTGGACATTCTCAAGCCTCAGAATGAGGAAACAGTAGAGACCAAAATAGTTGCTAGGCCTTCACCGGACGTCGACGTTATACCTTCTGTTAGATCTCATCACAGAAGAAATGTCAGCATGGATCAGGTTGTTGCCAAAGTTCCCCCTAATTACCTTAGCAGAACACAATCCACTCAGCGCTTAAAAGTTTCGGATAATGGTGACTTGAACAGAGGCCAAATTGACACAGCAGCGCCATTTGAATCTGTGAAGGCCGCTGTCTCAAAGTTTGGGGGGATAGTCGACTGGAAAGCCCACCGTGTGCAGACTGTAGAGGTATAGTTGGTCCTAGTTTCTTGCTTTCGATAACTCACAATTTTCCTTTTGTTGAGGGATGAAAAGGGTCCTCTGCTGTGTTTGCAGAGACGCAAGCTCATAGAGCAAGAACTGGTGAAGGCGCAGGAGGAAATCCCATCATACAAGCAACAATGCGAGGCTGCGGAAGAGGCAAAGATGCAAGTTATGAAGGAGTTAGACGGCACCAGAAGGCTCATAGAAGAATTGAAGCTTAATCTTGAGAGAGCACAGACAGAAGAACAACAAGCAAAACAGGATTCTGAACTGGCGAAGCTCAGAGTGGAAGAGCTGGAGCAAGGGATTGCTGATGAGGCCAGCTTTGCAGCCAAGGCGCAGCTTGAGGTTGCCAAAGCAAGGCATGCGGCTGCAGTTTCAGAGCTTAAAACTGTGACCGATGAATTGGAACAGCTCAGGAAAGACTACGCTACACTGTTGGCAGAGAAAGACGCAGCCGTGACAAAGGCAGAAGAAGCTGTCTCCACATTGAAAGAAGTTGAGAAGTCTGTGGAGGATCTGACTATCGAACTTCTTTCTGTGAAGCAATCCTTGGAATCTTCACATGCTGCGCATCTGGAGGCAGAGGAACACAGAATTGCAGCAGTTATGGCTAAAGAACAGGAGAGTCTCATCTGGGAAAAGGAATTAAAGGAGGCAGAGGAAGAGCTCGAGAAACTAAATCAGCAAGTGCTGTCAACGAAGGACCTCAAATCAAAGTTGGGCGAGGCAACGGCATTGCTGCAGGATTTGAAAGCTGAATTGGCAAATTACATGGAGTCAAAACCGGAGGAAACTGGCAAAGAAGGATGTCTAGAGGGGACACTCCAGGAACCGGCTAAAAAAACCCGTGCAGATATTGAAGTTGCTATTACTGCAGCTAAGAAGGAGCTTGCAGAAGTGAAGGAGAATATTGAGAGGACAACTAACGAAGTTAATACCTTGAAGGCGGACGCAACGTCGTTGAAATCAGAGCTCGACAAAGAAAACATGGAACTTGCGGCCATTCAACAGAGACAAGGAATGGCATCAACTGCAGTTGCATCTCTTGAAGCTGAGCTGAACAGGACAAAGTCAGAAATTGCTGCCGTTCAGATGAAGGAGCAAGAAGAAAGGGAGAAGATGGGGGATCTTCCCAAGAGAGTACGAGAGGCAGGTCAGGAAGCAGATCAAGCAAAGGCACTTGTCCAAGTAGCTCGCGACGAGCTTCAGAAGGCAAAGGAAGAAGCAGAAGAAGCAAAGGCAGGGGCGAGTGCCAGGGAGAACAGATTACTCGAAATTCAAAAGGATATAGGTGCTGCAAAAGCATCCGAGAAGTTGGCGCTGGCGGCCATGAATGCATTGGTGGAGAGTGAATCTGCACAGAGGAACAACGATGAGGATTCACCAACAGGAATTACACTCTCTCTAGAAGAATATTATGAGCTTAGCAAGCGAGCTCACGAGGCTGAAGAGCAGGCAAACGTGCGGGTGGCTGCTGCTCTCTCTCAAGTTGAGGCAGCTAAAGAGTCTGAATCGAGGAGCCTGAATAGACTGGAGGAAGTTAGTCGTGAGTTGTCTAACCAAAAGGACGCGCTGGAAACTGCGATGCAGAAGGCCGAGAAAGCCAATGAAGCAAAACTGGCCGTTGAACAGGAGTTGAGAAAGTGGAGGGCCGAGAATGAGCAAAGACGAAAGGCTGTTGACCCTGTTCCAGCACCAGAGAACACAAGTGGAACTCCAAGAGCAAGTTGTGAGGAGGAGAAAGAATCCAAGTATATTTTCAGCGGCCCGGATTCTTCCACTCTCCATCAGAGGTCGAGCCCGAGGGCAGGCACGAGTAGCAACGCAGGAACAGAGTCATCTCAAGACCCCAACGTTGGTCCAAAGAAAAAGAAGAGATCATTCTTCCCCCGAATCTTCATGTTCTTGGCCAGAAGGAAGACACATGCATCTAAGACGGTTTAATCATCTGTTTATACTTTTCTTCTTACTCAACACTCCTGTTTCTATTTTGTCAGCCTTCATAGGTTTTTGTTGGTACTGCCATCGCTTCTCACAAAGGCTCTACACTTCCTAAGGTTATTTCTGAATATTCGTATGTTTGGGGTTATATCTTCTCTATTGATGTCAGAAGAAACAGTTTACCATTTAAAAAAATTATATTGTTTCGAAAGTAAAAGGTTTCTTCTCTGTCGAAGAAGCAGCAATAAAACCCGAAAACCCGGATCAAGAATGGTGTCTACAAGGTGTTACAATGGGAATATGTATGGTCATGGACCATGTCGAATCCGTGTATATATTTATTTATACTATATCTGTAATGGCGCGGACTTTGGTGTGATGGTTGGACTTTCTCTTGCAGCCCATGAGTAGTGACGTGGCCCCAAGCCCAAACAAAATCAAAAATCAAGTGATGGGCAAGAATCATGGGTAATAACCAAGCTAGCTATAATGATAATAAAAGATGGTTGTTCAGTTATTGTGGAGTTTACTATACACGGACATATGTCTGCATTAATCAACGAGGAGGCCAGTCAGACTTAAAACCGTGTTTGGTATGCTCCGAAAAATCGAAACAATTCTTCCGTTTATCATGCGAGTGAAATGCCGATGCCGATTCATTTGTTCTCTCTCTCTCTCTCTCTCTCTCTCTATATATATATATATATATATATATATATACCGGCGCTGTTATTAGCATGAATGTGTTATTATTTTTGATAATAAGATGTAGTGCGCTTGAAGAGGAGGAATGATAACTTTACAAGTATAATACAATGGGTAGGAGGATTCATGTTCCTGTCCGTGCGTATGCCGAGAGATTAGGCAATATTGAGTGTAGGAACTTTTTTTTTTAAATGATGAGTACACATATATAGATTTTTTCAGGATTGCTTTGAAATCAAAACCAAGTATGTTTGGTTTGAATTTAATGTTGATGAAAACCTGATTAGTCAAAGGTGGACATAATAATGATAGATTCTTAAACCTGTGTCATGTTCTTGAGATTAGAAATTGATGAGAGTCGAAGTATGAGTGAGAAAAAAAACAAAGTTGATGCAGTGTTCAATGGTAGAGCGATTAGAAATGGCTTTCTTAGAAATGGCTTTCTTTCAGTGTGAGACCATAATTTTTTGCAGAAAATTTTAAATCAATCACAATTTATTACTTATTAAACTAGACTCGTACGCATAAGAATTGAGCAATGTTGAGTGTATGGAACTTTTTTAAAAAAATGATGAATACATATTTGTAGATTTTACCATAACTGCTTTGAAATCAAAACCAAGTACGTCTGGTTTGAATTTAATGTTGATGAAAACTTGATTACTCGAAGGTGGACATAATAATGACAGATTCCTAAACCTGTATCATGTTCCTGGGATTAGAAGTTGATGAGAGTTGAAGTATGAGCTAGAGAAAAACAAACTTGACACACTATTCAACAATAGAGTGACCAGAAATGGGTTTCTTTTAGTGTAAGGGTCATAATTTTCAGTAGAAAGTTTCAAATCGATTACAGTTTATTACGTATTAAATTAGACTCGTAGATCTTTCCTTTTGTACACAACTCACCGTAATCTTCAATCTAGATTAAAGTAGTTTAATTTTTTAAATTAAATGAAAAACAACTTTTGTATTACTTGAAATAATTCTACACGACTTTAAATTAACGGCCATAACTTTTTGTATGAGACTCTAAATCAAACATGGTTTGTTTTATATTAAAGTAGATTCATAACGCTTTCCAACCATATATATATACATCATAGCGAAAAAAAGCTTTATATAAAACCAGGTTAAGTTATAAGCGAACTACAAGTCGTTGGCACAGAAAATGAATAGGATTTATATAATTGGCATTTCCTTGAATTTTAATTTGATTCTTGGATCCAGAATAATGATATAAAACAATTGGGAGTATGCAAATTCATAAGTGATGAATTAGAAAAAAATTTAGAATTTCTGTATAGCAATATTATTAGAGAAATGATATCAGATTGTGGTTTACGAAAATTGCATAAATTATGAAATTATAATGAGTCAGAATTAAATTAAAGCTTACTTTGACTAAATAGAGACACAAGGACTCAAGTGAGGTGAGACACAAAATCACATGAGTTAAAGTTGGTAAGTGGATTGTCTATATATTTTGCAACTGTCTTATTTGTTAAAATCGTTTCATCGCTTAAATAGAATTTTGCTTATTTGTGAGCTTTCAACTATCTCATTTTGCAAAAGATGAATTCCATGTTATTATGAATTTTGGGAATCATTTTTCGAACCTTGTCAAAATCTATTATTTCCATAATTAAGTTTTACCTACGTCATCTTGAAATTTACCTTACCAAAAGAGTTTTGAACGTGGACATAAGTATGTACATGCTTTATGAAAAATGCTATTAACTTTATTATTCTAAGTATATACATATGTTAAATTAGTTTGGATGTCGATTGAATGGAATCCTTTTGAGAATTGAAAGCTTACGAAAGAATACAAACGTATTAAAAATATTCATTAATTTAGACCCTACCAATCAGAAAGATATATCAAAATATTGTTTAATTAGAGTTAAAGACTATGACTTACAATGAGTGAAATTGACAAATGTGTACAACCCTATCAATTAGAAAATAAATTGAGATACCGTCCAACTAGAGTTGAAGATTAAAGTTCACTGTAAGCAAAGCCGACTACCAATAGAATGATGCACAAATGTTTAAATTAAGAGTATACGATAAATGAGTTTAACGAATTAGATACATATTTATTTTAACACTATATTTTATTTCCAAAATTGTTTTAAATGCTTGAAAAAATACTTTTGATTATATTCACATCCCATAAAAGAATAGGTAAACCCTTTTACTAGGTGATTTCCGCTCGTGAGTTTAAAATTCCTATTACAAATTGTGACTACGCTAAAGTGTACATTTGGGGTTATTAGATGCTATACTCAGAACTTGAAGACTAAAATTATTATTGTTTGTCATTGATGTATAGAGGAATAAGTAAATCACTAGTAAAACTTCTACTGTAACAATTATTTTTGGACTTATTTATTTTCCATATAAGGGTGGAATTGTGTTGAAATGAATGTTCAAGTGATTGCATTTTAGAATTATTTGATGGATTTTGACTTAAGTATCCTTAAAATAAAAATCTTGAGGGTGTTGTCATATTACATAATGAGATTTGGGGCGTGATAATATTGTTATTTTAATCAAGATTTTTTATTACACGAAGTGAATTTACACAGGATTCATGCTCATACATCCTTTTTGTGCATATCTCTTATATTAAATACTTTAATTTTTTTTTGTCATTTTTTTCTATTGTCATCTAGTTTACAATTTATATTTTTATGCTCTTTCAAATTTTATTATTTTTAAATTCTTTTAACATTTCATTATTTTTAATTTTAAATATAATACTTTCACTCAAATTTTCATAATTATTTCAAATTCTTTTGATATTTTTTTATTTTATTATTTTAAATATTCTTTATCTCTTTAATATTTAATAATTTTATTTTATAAATTAAAATATAAAAATTTTATAATTTATAAATAAATTCACACATGTAAAGAGTGTGCAAATTTTAGTAATCTACACAATTTTAGAATTAGGCAAAATCCTATATGGTCATATAATACAATTCCTAAAATACCCTTCATATTCCACTAAATGACATCTAAAGAATGGAACTAAAATCCATTTTACGCAATATCTAAAATTATATATTGTAAAATTGTTGCAATACCCTTATTTTAATATTTTATAATTTTTCCACTATATTTTAATATAATTGTATACTTTTTTCATATTTACTATTTTTAAATTTTCATAAACTTTAGATTTTAAAATAATATAATTTTTATTATAATTTATAACAAATAAAAATAAATTGTTATAAAAAATTTTGCACGTACAATTGAGTATGCCATTTTTACTAAATATTGATGTCAGCAGGCTTCAAGTACAAGTGATTTCAATAAAATTTCATGATGAATAGATCTGTATAACACTAATTTCAAATCAATAGATAAACATCAATGTATTTTGCATCAATTTTGTGATCACAGAATAGAAGTATTCTACATCTAATGGCAAGCTAAAATACAGAGCAAATGAATATAAAACTGTGTGCGCAAAGCATAATCTTGTTGTAGGCATTAAAATTTAATGCTCAATCAAATAATGCCATGTGGAAAATATAACATTAAAAATATTAATTAAAACAATTTTTATTTATTTGGGAATTAAATAAACAAAATTTCTAAAATAAATAAATAAATAATTAATATTTTTACCGACCAATCAAATGGTGACAAGTGGCAGAATCCTACTAGAAGTCTGAAGGGTAAAGACTCTAAATAGCAGAGTCTTGCTAGAAGTCCAAGCAATGAAAACTCTAAGTAGCAGAGTCCTACTAGAAGTCCCAATAATGAAGACTATAAGTAGCAGAGTCCTACTAGAAGTCTCAACAACGAAGACTCTAAGTAGCAGAGTCCTGCTAGAAGTACAAACAAAAAAGACTCTATTGAATTGTTGAGTAAAATACAAACTCTGATAGCTAATAAATCGCGCCACGTCAGCAGGCACTCTATCCCTCCTTTAGCTATAAATAGAGGTCAAATCCAGAAGAAAAAAAAAGTAGAAGAAGAAAGGAAGTAGAAGAACTCCCCAAATTCTCTTTGGAATTTTCAAAAACATTCAAAGTGTTCTTCATCCAAATTCAAATAAGTTCGTCGTATTGTTCGCCAAAGAAGTTCATCGTGTTCTTCACCAAATTCAAAGAAGTTCGTCATGTTCTTCGCTAAATTTAAGAAGTTCGTTCCTCACCAAATTCAAAGGAACTCGTCTTGTTCTTCATCAAATTCAAATAAGTTCGCCGTGATCTTTGTCAAATTCAAGAAGCTCACTATGTTCTTCGCCAAAATCTAAAAAGTTCATCGTGTTCTTTACCAAATCCAAGGAGTTCATCACCAAATTCAAAATGTTGTTCACCAAAGTCCCCAAAAGTCAGTATTTAATCCAAAATCGTGGTGTTAAGTTCGAAGATCAATATTGCTGAGAAATCAACAATCCTCAAGGAAGATCAAGCACAAGCCCTTTACTTGAAGATTGTTCAAATTTTAAGTCAAGTATTTTTTAAGGAAGAATCAGAGAATCAAAGTTAGATAGTAAAACTCACAAAAATTCAAGTTGATTCAAATTATTTGATCGAATACCAAATTTTCTTATTATTCAGGAATTTTATCCTATACTTGTATGAAAAAGATGGCCACAAATGAGTCTACACAAAATGTAAAGTTATTACATACATGTAGCAAGCCTAGATATAAAGTCTTGGGCATGGGTTTAGGGAATTAATTTTGCCCAATAATTATTCAATGCATTACTAATAAAATAACCCAAACAACTTACAACCAAGATTTTTAAAGGTTATGTTTTGAACTTAAGCTTCAACTCCAAAATATCATTTTAAATTTTATACTACTAAACATAACATCCAACAATATTTTTATTCAAATTTAAATTAAAATTTTAACTCTCATATATATATAATTAATTATTTTTTAATTATTACATCTATTCACAATCAAATTAATCCCTATATATATTACATATACACTCACATTTATTTTTATTTTTATTTTTATTTTTATTTTTATTTTTATTTTTATTTATACTTTAAAATATAATAATTATCCCCATAAATTATCATATCATTAAATCATTCTTATATATTTTATACACATATTCAGATAAATTATACAATTCATCTTATTAAAAATTTCATTTCAAACATTCTATTCATCCCAACCGAACTACCAAACATCACATTTAACAAAAACCCCTATCCCAAACATAGCCAAAAGCTGTCAGTTTTACTTTTGAAGATCCTGAATTTTGATTATTCGATCAACATCCATACCCATGCATTGTGATCCCAATAAAAGTAAAGGAAGAGCCTAGAGTTTGAGACTAAACCTAAACAAAGAAGTGGGCACATCCCAGCCATATTCGTCTGTCTCATTTTATGAGCTTTTCCCTGTGAAAAACAGAAGGCACCACAAATGCACATGGCTGTCAGGAAGAAAAAAATTGAAATAGTAGGAGTAAAAAAATACTCTCAGCACCCAAATAATAAAAAGAAGGATTTGAAATGAAACTAACTGTACAGAATTCACCATAAGTAAAGCTCATGTTTAGAGAATCTAATGAAACAACTTATCACCAAGGTGATCTCTAAGAAAAAGGTATTCCACCCTCTGGGGTTACAGTTACAATCCAAGAAAGTGAAAATGCATGCCCAAATTTTCTTTTCTGAAAGTTTTGATCTACTTGTTTGCTTCAGGGACCATTCGATCGATAGGAGATGCACAGCATATTAATCTTCACAATGTCCATAATCATGATCATCACTAACTTGAACAATATTTTCGAAAGGGACAACCTGAATAAAAAATTTAATTATCATAATTAAAGAACTTTAAACATTTAGCAAATGACACGGCAGTTTAATTACTTGATCATTGCTTGAAACTGTATCGGTTGAAGTTCTCGGTCTTTTCATTTCTTTGGCTCTGCCAGAATTCTCTTCTTCAAGTTCTTCATTGTCGAAGTTCTGATCTGTAACCTCTGATAAAATTAACACGAGTCACAACAAGAACATAGAAAATTTTCAACTGTCATGCCGATTTTACGGTACCAAGGTACTTAAACATACAGCATTCCAAAGCTGAGGCCAAAAACAGAGAGACATTTTGTCTGCTTTACGTTTTAAATGACATGAAATCTACAAACTAATAATGAATCATTTTTATTTTGAAAACAACCCCAAGAATGTAAGGTTAGCATGCAATTGCCATTTTAGAGGATATACTCTAGATAGTAACAGCTACCTGTATTGCAGCCTATTGAATCTTGATCATACGATTGCAAGTTGCTGTTGCATGCAGAATATTGATTGGATGTAGCAGCAAAAGCAGCATTTAGCCGGGTGGGGGAAAATTTTCTGTTTGCTTTTCTTTCTGAGCATCTATAATGCTGGATCCAGGGATTTGCCACAAGAACTCCAGACTCAACTTGGTTGACTTCTGGTTCATCTCTCATGAAGTTAATTTTAGACCAGCAGCCATTGCGCAGAACCTTAAACTATACAGGTAAAAGTACGGCAAAAAAGGAGGTTAGAAAGATATTTTAAAAATTATCTTGATTTTTCTGGTACGTGATGGACACAGGTATTAGAGGCCAATACCTGGGCAGAAGGAGCACCGATGCTGGTTGGCTTGTGCTTGGACGATTTAGATCCTGATGCACAGTTTTTCTGTGAGTGCCGAGCAAGAAAATCTAATGATTTGTACAACTGGTTGACAAACGTAGCTTCCATAGATTTTAGATACAAGCTATGCTTCTCATCTGTCCATTCTGTGGGCTTCAAGTCTTCCACCTGAGCGTGCTGGAATGAAATTTGCTCAAATGAGACCCAACTGAGGTTATGCAGTGAATGAACTAGCTCCCAGACAGGAGATGCCGTATGGAAGATATAAATTGAGTGACACATAAAACCAATGAATATGAAGGACCAAATGTATGAAAGCAATAGACAACGGGTGAAGGGCTTCCATTGCATTAAGTAAAAATCAAATGTGTCGAAATACCCTTAAATCATAATCGTGATCTCATCAAGATAATTGCTGCATAAAAACGCATGAAATCATTGGTAGTCTCAAAATATTAAGTATTTGGCAATTCGCTAAAGAAGTTAGCTGAAGAAACGATTACACACGTCACGGCAGAGCCAATTGACCTGATACGATACATACATATTGTCAAAGATGAAAGATTACTAACTTACCAGGTTAATTAGTCGTGCAGTCTGCTACTCAGTTTAGCCACCCTCAGCATACAAGTATGAATAAACAAAAGTACAGAAACAAAGGCCGACCTCTCCAACAGAATATTAACCAAGGCAACTATAACATATAATCTGCGCTTAATTCTTGAAAATAGTTTGTCAGCTGAATGTCATTTAGGAATGGCGTACTTTCACCACAGTACCGAGAATCAAGAGAAGGCAGTAATTTGGGGAAAAAAGGTCTACAAGAACTATCAGACGTTCCATGGATTCGCAGGAAAGAGTGAAACGAAAAAATGAAACAACAACAAACAGAAAATTCTAACTTTACTCACTAAGCACATATGGATCAACCGGCCAAGATAAATTGAGGAAAAACTTAACTTTTTTTTTGGTCAATAAAGTATTAAAAAATTTCTGATCGAATGATATCCTCTCAGTCCAATCTTTCTTGGTCAGAGACAGAACCAGCCATCAGTTCTTAGATATATTTATTAAAATAGCGAATCGATTACAACATTAATATTCGAAATAGATGCTGAATACCATTTAAAAAAAATCGAAAGAGCTCCAAGATCGTAAAATTTACCACCCAAGTCGAGGTCTCTTCTTGCTCGCAATAATTTCTTGTATCCGCCGCATATGAATCCGCCGAATCTTCCATAGTTTTGTGCAAAACTAGAAAACAAAAGTCTGAGAAAATTTAGTGAGCGAGAGAAGTATTGGGGCTTATTGAGATGGCTTTGGATTGGGTTCATCGTTGGGGTAGAGAAAGGGCAAAAGGGATGCCAGCTGCCGCCGCTTTTACACGTGGCAGTATGCCAACATGTTGCCCCAGCGTCCCTAAGGTCAAACGTCAACAAAGGGTTTGATATTTTTGGTTACAAAATATCAATGCCCACAGTACGCAGAAAATATCCGTCTTGTCTTCTACCACTGACGAAACAGGAAAACTCAACCAGCAAACGACAAAAATAGAGGGTTCTTCGATTGGAATCTCTCCCGTGCTTGCGTAGATACGAATATAAACTATACGTTCTCTGTTGATTGCCGGTGCCGAAGCATTTCCGTAAAAAAGAAAAACAAAAAATAAAAAGGTGGTCGGAAGCCAAATTAAAATAGTATTTGGGATGGGAAGAAGAGTTTTCTTGCATGCTGACGCCATTGTTCCTTGATGGGTCGCTCCACTTCGTCTGCAATCATAAAAAAAAAAAGGGGGAAATGTGATAATTCTGTTGTTATATATTAATAAAAGCAAAATAAAAAAGAAAAATAAGGGTTCTTAGGAGAATATTATGTCTTTAAACTTCCATAGACTATCATCCAAATGACTTACACAGCTGTTTTCCTTTTCTCTATTTTTCGTATTACTCAACGGACGAAGATGATTCGACCACTAAAAAATTATTCCCGAAACTTGAGTTTCGTTTGAATGTAAATTGTTTGCGGTAGAAAATTTGATACGAAAATTTTAAAATCATTTAAACAATATATGATAATTGAAAATTTAACACTAGTTCATCATTAACAAGTGCCTCAGAGTGCACGTTATCCCGCGGAATCAGAAGTAATATGATTAACAAGGCAACAGATGCTTAATTTCGCATTAAGAAGAATGAGAAAGGTAAACATGCCAACGATGAAACGTGACCAGATTTGAAGGCAGGCTCAATGTCCTCTTATAGCAAAAGAGACAATGCTTTCCCAACTGATCTTATTCTTAGGATCCTTGTTCCCAAATGGTGCACTTTTTAGTTGTCAAAAGTGGAGTTAGTAAATATCTCCATTCTGTTACTGTTGTTTCTTCTCTCTTATTCCCCTTTTTAATCTCTTTGTATCTTTATATATTTTCTTCCTTTTTTCTTTCTCTACGAACTGTTTAAAAAAAAGTTGGTTGTTCTGAACTTATTTTTAAATATCTTATAAGTCATTTCATTTTATATGTTAAAAATAATATAAATATCCTTAAATTATAAATTTATTAATAGTATTTAATTTATTTTTATTAGTATTACATTAAAAAAATTATAATTAATTACAATTATAAATTTCAGTAAAATTTTACACCATGATCTTACGAAACATTTTATTATCTTATTTTTAAAATAAGATTTATGAACTTATAAATTCTACAAACATCATATAAACTATATAAGTTATAATAAAAATAAGTTTACCCAAACACTATCTTGGTTATTCATATAAATTATGATTACTTGAATTCCATTTTATCTTTTAAACATGTTCATTTCAATCCTCTCTATCAATTTTCACTTATTTCATTCAATTAATAATTTTAATTTAATTATTTTTTTCAAAATTTTATAGACATTTTACTTATACTAAGTTAAATTACTATAATTTCCTTTTTTTTAAATCTTTCTTCCATCTCTTTTAGCATAATTTTATAATTCTTTCTCTTATATTTTATTATATAATTCAATCACCTTTTATTATATTTCAAAAAATTGTTTTTTGTTTTTATAAAATATTATAATTTATTAAAAAATTTTACACACATTAAGTATTTCACGTCTAATAACATTAAAATAAATATCATAAAACATATTGGCTATCCAAGAAAAAAGAAAACCATTAGTGGACTGATATATTCATTACTGGAGCTTGTTGTCAATGTTTTAAAGATCAAATTGATTATCAAATCAAAAAATTTACAAGTTCAAAGTTATTAGTTTAACAAGTGATTTAATCATGGTCGAATTGATAACAGAATATTTATATTATAAATATTAATTAGTATACTAAAAATACTTAAATTAATGAAAATCAAGAAAAGATAATTGAACATAATGTTAAGCATTTTTAATTACTATTAATAATTAAATATATTGCACCTACACAAAAATAAAAAATAAATATTAATTCAATAAATAAAATGTAAAAATATAAAAAAATATATATCTTATTAAAACATTTAATCAAAATATAATAAAATTCTATTAAGGTCCTATATAATCAATACATGTCTAAGTAAAATAAAATAATTATATATTTTGAAACACAATTAATTTAATTCATAAAATTTGCTTTATAAAGGAAAAAAATCGAAAATAGATAATACTAGGAAATAAAATTTTAATTAAGAAAAAAAATAGGATTTGAAAATTTATTCATTTATCAATTAGGACTATTTAATTTTCATAAATCGCGCAATTGATTCACCTAATTTAACGATTTAATCGTAATTTTATTCGATTTTATTATAATTCCGATTTTTATATTTTAGTCGAATCATTTTTTTGATTTGTTGGCGATTGGATCGGTTTAACAGCCTGATTTAGGTCGATTTTTAAAGCGTTGCTGGTAACATGGAATAGTCAACTCGTTTTGGTTACCGGGTCGGGTTTTATCCAACCACCACCCCTGATCCGTTAATCCGAAATGCATCCCATCGATTGCTCGCTCCAGGCACTTGTACAGCTTTATCTTCTCCTCTTCAATTTTGGCGAAGAAGAAGATTTGGCTGCCTTCGCGCTCCAAAACGATGCAGGAAATGAGTGTTACTCGGGATTTTGAAGTATAAAAGCTCGATTAAACTGTACTCTACACATACCATCCAATCAATAATGGCTTTAATTGCTGCTTCCAATTCCCCTAATTTTCGTTCCTTCCCCAAGAAACCCATCTCAAACAACCTAATTTTGTGCCCATTTTCTTTATCCTTTCCACGGTGCAAAGCCCGATTGTGTGCAATGAAGACAGGGTCAGATGGCCGCGGCGAAGTTCGGAACAGTCAGGAGCCGACATCATACGGGGCGGATTTGTTGAGGAAGCCGTTGGCATCTTCTCCCGCCACCAACGATGATGGGGAATTAGGGAAGGAATACTCGGAGGATGATGAGAGTGAGAGGAAGGATGGAGATGGTGACACGTGGGTGGATTGGGAGGACCAGATTTTGGAGGACACTGTTCCTCTGGTTGGCTTCGTTAGAATGATTCTTCACTCAGGAAAGTAAGCTCCTTCATTTCATCTTTTTATATTTCTTGTTTAAAAGGTTGAATAGGTTGTGTAACTTGTTCATGTGTGACTCTGGAACGTGATTTTCTGGACCATGCTCCGTGAAGGGATATGCGAAAATGGCATACTGATTGGATTACAAGTCATAAGGTCTAATTCGATTACGATTCCATGATTTTGCTGAAAGTTTATGCTCAGATAATGCTGAAGAATTTTGTCTTTCTAATGCAATAAACGGGGCAAATTTTAAAGAATCAGGGGTGTGCTGGTTTAATGTTATTAGATAATCTCAGAGAAGCTTTATTGGGATGTCAAAGTATGATGCTCGAACCTTTTGGATGCGAGCTTCACTAAATTCAAATGTTTGTTTAGTATCTCCCTGCGGAAAGTCTTGATTTGGATCTCATTCTAGAATGGGAAGTTGTGTTTGAGAGCCAGCACTTCTACGTGATGTCTTTCCTTCTCTGATTCTGTAAGTGTGTGTGAATTGAGGTCAAGAATATTGGTGATCATAGAAGCTCCATTTGTCTTTGTCGTGTTATTGCGATTGATTTATTTCTGCTTGAGTTATGTGATCAATGATGTCTGGATCATGATTTTGGCCAAAAGTTTGATCTTGTTTACTATGCAAGAGTGATATGGGGGCTCTGATCTCTGCCAGAACTCCAAAGCCTTCTTGCTCATATAATGAATGATTTAGATCTTTTATAGTTAAACCCCTTTATTTAACTAATCCCATGTCATTGATTTTCTTCTGAAGATATGAAAGTGGTGATAGATTGACTCCTGAACATGAGAGAACTATTCTAGAGAGGTTGCTTCCATATCATCCGGAGGGCGAAAAGAAGATTGGATGTGGAGTTGATTACATCACGGTATCACCTTCGTGCCTCTCTCCTTCTCTATCTGGCTTTCTATTGTGATGGACATGACAGATCTTTATTTATTTATTTTTGGGTTATATTATTTTGATGTATTTTATTCAGTTATTTTACTCTATGAAGGAATAATGCAAGAAATTCACACTCTTTTTAGTGTGGACTGTTCAATCTGTGGCTTTTTTCTTTTTCCTGTTCCAAGAACCCTATACCTGGAATATAACTCCGTTATTCCACAGGACAAAATAATAGGTTACAGAGCACTTCTAGGTTGCATTTCTGAATACAAAAACGCAATTGGTGTCAAACAGACAGAGAGCATGCAGAAATGTACTAAAAGAATTATATGACAAATATATATTGTTCTGTGATGTGCTGAATATGATTTAAAGTAATTGAGTGGTTAGTTTTAGTGTGTTTCGGGATGCCATTATCCATACAATAAGCAAACATCATCTTTTATTGCATTTCCAATGGCAGAAAATTATGAAGTATATGCTGAGACAGTGATAGTACCTCTCTAGTTGAGCAAATCTGGTGCCTCTTAAGATTAAAATGCAAGGCTATTGGCCTAATGTCCCTTTCATTTATTCAACTCAACTTGTGACAGTTACATCCGTTACACTCTTTCTTCTAAAAATTAAGCAGCCATGCTATATATTAGCTATCTTTGCATACTCAATGTGTAAGCGTATATTATTTAAAAATTAATTTATCATGTTTATACATGAAATTGTAGGGCAAAAAAATGAGTCCTTTGGAGTTACATAAATTTCACTTTAAAATTTTAAAAGGTGCAATCTAATTTGTTGAACACTTTTTTGTACAACATATCATCTAGAAAAAGAGCATGAAAATGAAAATGTTGATATTTGTATGTGAACACATTTTCCTTCTTTCCATTATATATTCTGTCCAAGATTTCCCTCAATGATTTTCTTATATTGCAATTTGCAAGTTTGCTAAGCTTGTTAATTAATGTCCACGGGCAAACAACCATATGTATAAATCTGCATGGATTTAGCATTTAAGTTCAGTAGCTGATGGCTGCAGGGTTTTCATGTCTTCTTGACAGATCGGTTACCATCCTAATTTTCAAAGCTCAAGATGCTTATTCATAGTTCGTAAAGATGGAGAATTGGTTGATTTTTCTTACTGGAAATGCATAAAAGGTTTGATAAGAAAAAACTATCCCCTGTATGCAGACAGCTTTATTCTCAGGCATTTTAGGAGGCGCAGGCGCAGTGACTGACGGCAAACTCATGCACCATTGTGCCAGGCCATGCATTTGGTTCCAAGAATATTTTTTTGGTCTCTATTGCTTGGTGCATCACCTCAGTTAAGAGCTCTGGTGATTGAAATTATTAAGGTATACCTTTAAGGAGAGCTTAGTTGGTGTATGATTCCTTAACGTGAAATATACTCTTGTTGTATCAAATATTAGCATTCTGTTGTTTGGCAAAAATATGCTCGTTTCCTTTCATTATCTCTCTTCAAATGCTACCGTGTAATTGGTTTTGTTGAGGAACTATTCCAGAAACAACCTGTACAGCATGTTTGATCTTTGCTTGTAGAAAAGTGGGAGTGTTAATAAACTAATATACTCACTCGAGTTTGATTAAGTTTAAAAATATTTTTATATATTATTGAATTTGAAGTTGAACTTTGAATTTTTTTTCTGAAAAATTTTTTGACGTTAATTTTACTGTTTGATTCAAATTTAAAATTGAATTTGATTCTTACAAAATTAAATTGAGTCCAGTTTAAAGTGGAGCTTGACTTGTTAGCAATCCTCGAATGTATCACCTGTCATCAAGCCGCAGATCTTAAATATTGTGGACTGGACATTTGTGGCATTTAAGTTGCTGATAAATTATTGCAGTGAATTAGACTTGAATGGAGCTGTGAGATGTTAGTTTCTCGCAATTCCTGTGTCAAAAAGTTGATTTGAAATGTGACATGGTCATAATCGATGAACTAATATTATGATGTTGTCCATTTATACATTTGTCGAATAATTAAATTGCTTACACGATGATTAAAACAATAATCATAAATATACGATACTTTTTTTTTATTTTATCCCGAAGAATAGTGTATAATCGACACGTACGCACTTCAAATATTCTCTTCTCGTTAGACTCTGACGCTAGTCACCGTGCAACTGTGTTATCATTTTGTTACTTTATTTTAACTGAGTCCAATTAAAATAAACAATCAAATAAAAGGAGATAGCCAAACCTAATTAAAGTAACTCTTTCAACGAATTCTTTAGGCAACCTTGATTTCATGAATGATCGTCGATGTTATTAGCTAATGAAAGGCCACAAAAAAACAGTTGTCACGAAAACATCAAATATCGTGTTTAAGTGAGGTTATAAATTCTACGATGCTAAATAATTTTTTTGAAAAAAGAGTCATAAATTTCACAAAGTCTAAAAAATTATTCATTTGACGAAAATATTTTAAACTTGAATTCTCTTCACAGCGTTAATATGATTATTTAGAAATTGATATTTGAATGTATTGAATCATTATTAATTTTCACGGGAGACATGTGCAAACTAACCAGCAGTATGCTTATGTGGGAACCTTATCGTGTGTCCATACTGCCACGTCACAGGGGCCCGTGCCAGGTAATAAACGACAAAAGGAGCCTTGAGCCTTCATTTCACCGTTGCTTAATCCATAAGTTTGCGGTCGAGATCATCCCATTTCTTCCCCACCATTGGCCCGCCGTCAAACCAACTGGGACCCACCTTCCATTACTTTTATTATTACAATTATACAATATATATGTATGTGTGTGTGTCCGTCTGTATATATATGTGTATATATATATAGACTGTCCTGGCTCCGATTGAAAAGTCTAACCAGGCGAATGGCAAGAGAGCAGTAGAAATTCTAGACGGCCGAAAAGAAAAGCTCGAAGAAAAAAAAAATTCAGGTAAAATATATTACCCCTTTATTTTATTTTGGGTTGAAATCTTTATTTTGCTTTTTTACTCTGTACTTTTCTGCTAATTTAAGACTTCCTTGACAATATTTATTTTTGGACGAGGAGTCGATGATGATGGCTGGTGCTTATTTCTTGATCTTTTCTTTCATTTTGATATGTTTGATGTTTGTACTGCTTTTCCGTTGAACTTCTGAAGATATTTCATGAGGGCTCACTTGCCTTGGCTTTCTAATTCTGATTCCTTACTTCTTTTACTCCTGTCGGTTGAAATTTTGCTGGGCTTATTGGGGAATAAGTTGTTTATTACGCTCACCTGGTTTTGGACATAATAGATTCAGTATATATTTGTGAGTGTGTGTAAGATCTGGATACATACTTTTGGCAGATTGTGCTTAAAAATTTTTGCCGTTAAAGGAATGTGCTACAAAATCTAAATCTTGTTAGCGAACGGAAAAGAGAGCGTAATATTGTGATTTTGAGCTTGATAGTTCAGAGAACTAGGTGCAGTTTTTATGGCTGTATGATGATGTTTCGTTTTCTCTGAGTTTGCTAATTTAGAAGTGCGTCTAGTACACACGTATAAGAACCCTTTTACCTGCATTTGAAGGTGTATGCGTACAGAAAGCGACTGCCAAAGAAAGTTTGATTCACCATTGATTGGACTTGTGTGCTGATTGTATAGCACAAAGGGGCCTGGGTTTGCTTTACACTTATTTGAGGGGACTTTGATTAAAATGGGAAGTAATTTAAACTTCAGGAATTTTGGAAGCGACATGTCAGGGGAGATGGGCGGTGGTGGAAGGTTGTCGGGGGATTTAAATTTGGCACGGCAGCCCTCAATCTATTCACTGACTTTTGATGAGTTCCTAAGTACAGTTGGGGGAATAGAGAAGGATTTTGGGTCGATGAACATGGATGAGTTGCTAAAAAACATTTGGAGTGCTGAGGAAAATCAGAACATTGGATTAACTAGTAGTTGTGCTGGTGGTGGTGGTGGTAGTGGTGGCGGCCAAGGGGGCAATGGCTATTTGCAAAGGCAGGGATCATTGACTCTCCCTCGGACAGTGAGTCAGAAGACTGTTGACGAGGTTTGGCGGGATATATCGAAGGATTTTGGTGGGGCGAAGGATGCCACTGGTGGCGTCAGTGGATTTGATATGCCAAAGAAGCAACAGACTTTAGGGGAGATTACACTTGAGGAGTTTTTGGCAAGAGCTGGAGCTATGATGCAAGAGAGTCCATTATCTGCAAATCCTAACAATGCTTGTTTTTCTGTTGATTTTTCATGTAATGTGAATAGTTTGGGGTTGGGACAGCAGCAGGCCAGAGGGACTTCAGAGTTGATGGGTAGTAGGATAGCAGAAAATAGTAATCAGATTGCTTTGCAATCTGCTAATTTACCATTGAATGTAAATGGGGTTAGATCTGCTGCGCAGCAGCTGGCACAGCCACAACACTCGCAACAAATCACTCCTAAGCCAGCTGAGTTGGCATATGGAGCTTCTATAGAAATTCCAACTAGTGGCCAGTTTGGCAGTCCTGGGATTAGAGGTGGCGTTGTTGGGGCCTCTGATCCCACAATGAATAAAACTATGGTTCAAAATACTATACTACAGAGTAGAGGACTAGGGATGGATGGCTTAGGAGCTAGTGTTACTGCTGCAACAGGATCTCCAGCAGCTTCATCTGAAGATCTGACAAAGAAGGGAGACACATCTTCGGTGTCACCAGTTCCAAATTTGTTTAATGGTGGCCTACAGGGTAAGAGGAGTGCTGCTTTGGACAAAGTTGTTGAAAGAAGGCAAAAGAGGATGATTAAGAACAGGGAGTCAGCTGCAAGATCGAGGGCTCGTAAGCAGGTAAATCGTTAAAGATATCATTTAAGTGTTAGCTTGATACTTTTAGTCTTGAATGACTGAATGTGCTCTCCTGGATTCTCTGTGCTTGCTTGTTTACATTTAAACTTCTGGAGAATCAGGTTTCAATCATCTTACTCTTGAACATTATTTATAACTGTTGAAAATAAAACTTAATTTTCCCACTAATTGAAAATTCCAGCCCTCTATTTGTGTTACAAGAGGTATAAATGAATTAGAAGACTAATATATATATATATATATATATATATATATTTACAAGAAGTAGAAATGAATTAGAAGACTAATATATATATATATATATATATAGACTAAAATTCTAACAAGCTAATCTAGAATCAATTTAATTGATGGCTACTAGGACATAAAACTTATCTAGACATAGGAATCTATTCAAATGAATCTTCCAACAATAACTTTGCTTGCCATGTAGCTTGGATTTGCAGAGAATGGTGTTATCCAAATCACTTGATATTCTCCTGGCACTCCTATTCACATTTTTGGGATGCTGTTGCCCTTAATTAGTTTTTAGGATCTTCCTGTCAAGCTGTCAGCCTACCCTTCCACCTTTGCAGTTCTATTCTGTCCACTTGTTTAACCTAAGCAAGACCATAGGCTTTCCTGTTAGTTTCAGTTGCTGCGCCTCAATGCAGTTCAGGGAGAACCAGCTAGCTTTGGGTTCGAGGAGCTAGGAGATTCAGTATGGAGATTGTCCCACAGAGAGCAAGGTTCTTATCCCATGGACAGAGCTATATTTCTTAACAGGACAGTCTAGCGACTCCCTTTCTTTTGTTTTATCTAAAAGGAATGAGAAATGTTGAGGGACTTTTCCCCTCTTCCTGTGCTAGTCTCCTTGCTTTGTCTTGCTTTGCTTGTTCTCTTATTTATATGAAGAAGAGTTCTGTCTTTCTCGCTACGCCCCCTGCCTGACTTCAGTTTCTTGTATTTAGCCCTTTCCTCACCTGCTGATGTAAAATGATGCTGTATTTAATAGAAAATTCTTACAATGAAAGAGATTGTGATATTTCCACAATTTAAGTATATGCAAGATCTAGATATTATGCAATTAATGAGCCTAAGCTAGGGGTTTAGGCAAGGGGGTAGTCCAGGTTTTCCCTCAAGAAAAGCATGTATTTCCAGTTTAGGAAGAGAGACGAATTCCACTAGAGAAACTGGAATTTCACTCTTGAAGATCAGCCTACCCTTCCACCTCAGTTCTGTTCTGTCCACGTGTTTAACCTATCCAATACCATAGGCTTTCCTATTACGTTCAATCTTCTTATAATTTGACTGATATTGGTGATGTGACTTCTACCTGTCATGCATTTTGAAGTTAAACGAAACTACAGAACAAAAATTTAGCACCTTGATGCAACAATAAGATTGAATGAAAATGACTTCAAGACCACATTTTTATGCATTGCAGTATTGCCTACCCAATTTCTACTTGACCCCACGTATCAAAGTGGCACACCAAGTAAGAAGTCATCGAGAATATAAAGGAAAGAAAATGATGGGTAGTATAGACGATGAACTGTTTTCATTTACTTGTATTCATTGCAAAGGTGGCTTAATAATGGGCATTGTATCTGTTGAAATGCTTGCTTGTGGATATATTCCTGGGAAATCTGTTCTTGTCCATTGCTGCCGTATTTGGTTGCATGTCAAGAGAAGGTCTAGATTGTCCAAATAACCTCTGCAATTCGAAGTGAAAAAAACTTCTCTTATTTTGGGAGCCATTTTCAAGCATAACTAAAGCAGGTGCTCAAAGTTGTTAAAAACATGAAAACAAAAAAAATTGGAGATAAATATGTCGAAACATGTTTTTGTCAAAAGAACGATAAAGATAAAGAATGACAGGTTTGATAAGAAGGAGAGAGAGAAAATGACAATCCCTGTCATCTTTTTTCTTTGAAAATTACATGCTTGTTTGGTCATCCTTGATCGTTTTGAGTTCCTATAAGTAATATGATGAAACAATTGTACAGCCAAGTATTAAGGTGACAGCTATTTAGTATGATGACTGATGAGATAAAAGATTATGGCCAGTCACAGCTCATGAGAAGCTTAAAGGTATCATCTGTCGCAAATTAATGCAGTGTATGCTCTGAACGCTGATGTAATAATATGTCATGACAGCAATTATTAACAAACAGAATTTTGGTTCCAGTGTAGTATGTTGTGATGAAAAGTTAGTTTTTTTCTGTATGGATGCTACATTAGTTTTCCTTACTACTGATAGTTTTGGATCTTTCCAGGCACACACTACCGAATTGGAAGCAGAAGTGGCAAAACTGAAGGAGGAAAATGAGTTACTGCGGAAGAAACAGGTATATACAATATATATAAACACACACACTTACCATGCTTCTGATCTCCGTATTGCATATGATTTAGGTTTTTTTTAAAAAAATAAAAAATTGACGCTTTTCTGGCGTATGCCCTGTAGGCTCAAATGGTGGAGATGCAGAAGAATCAGGTACCTTGTCTGTCTCTCTTTTAATGCCCTCGAGAAAAAACTGATGCTATTATTAGTTTCAAGTGTCAAGCAACCTTCACATATTCCACAATGGTGTATTGCACGTTCTGATCTATAGATAAATAAATGTTTCCGTATAGTAAAGCACATTGACAGTGACTTCATCATAGAGCAGTAACATGTAGAAGAAAATTCGAACATTGCTTTTCTCATCTACTTTGGGTGTGACAGTTTCTGGAGATGATGGACCAGCAACATGGTGGGAGTAAGAAAAGATGTTTGAGGAGAACACAGACAAGTCCATGGTAACGGACCTTGCAGCATTGATGATAAAATATATAATTTTAAGACTGTAAATAAGATATTGGGACGTGTGTCTCCTGTAGATCAGTAGTAATTAGATGAATAGATTTCTCCTGTATGATTTATACTCTCCACGAATACAATCAATAGGTATTGACGTGGTCGTGTATACTTAAGCCATCCATCACTCATTATATTTTCGCATTGTAGAAAAATGAGAAAATTGACAAACTAGGCATACTTATGATACCATACCAACTACATCAATCGTTTACTTTAATCAACAAAACTTGGTTCGATGTGCATTTGCTAAATTAAATGTACTATGTATTTCGTAACTTAAATTCAAAACCATGTTCTGACCCAGCATTCACCAAGTTCTGATCTCCGATAAGCATACATCAATGACAACTCAAGCAAATTTAAAATCTTGGACAGCATCAAAAATCCACCTCTTGAGGTATGGGTCAGTCAAGAAGCTGAAGTACAGAACAAAAATTTTACATTCCAAAGCCCAGTGTAGAAAGCACATTTCTGATCAAATGAGCGATCCGAGGAATCTTCTGAGCCTGGTGAATCCAAACAGGAACGAAAGTGGAGGGATTCGCGTCATGTTCTAGTAAGGATAACCAGAGGTGCAGATATTATCTTTCCATGAAATCATTTTCCTACGATCTCTACCTCTAAAGGATCGAGTGACAAGCCCACCGCTTACAGGTTTGCACAAACCAACATCAATCACGTAAGTACATCTCTTCTCAGAAGACATATCCCCATCATCCAAGAAGAAGTCAAACAACATTGCAAGGCAAAGCACTTGATGACCTAGAACTAAATTTGCTTCATTGAAAGGGATCATTCTCATAAGGTGAACATTGACCTGCAAATAACATATTTCTACCATAAAGCATGCTACTATATTGGCATTACAAGAAATACAAAAGAAAAGATGAACCCAATGCCTTATAAAACAAGTACATTCAAGCACATAGTAGCTGATTCAGGGATAGTGCTAGATGCTCACCTCTGCCTCCATTGCACGAAGTTCATTGAAAAATTTCGAACCAATTGCATCAGAATAATTTCCCGCTTGTAAACAACTGTAGAGAGTCAGCTCAAAACAAGGAGGCCTTAGAGGATATTCCCCGCTTATCTTTATCTGAACAAAAGAATATATAACTAAAATCAGTCAGTGACAATGTAAGTATGAATAAACAATAAAAGCAACATTGGGCTTAACCTTGGCATCTAACTTCACATTCCTTTCACCATTATCCAACTTCCGAATTAGTACAAGACTATATTCTTGGTTACCACAGTTAGCCCATGAATTTTCAACCATTGCTGATCCTCCAAGTGGTGATACATTATCAGGCGTCTCCTCTGCTAGGATTGGCTCATCCAATTCCATTTCAGATTCGAGTATGAGATCAACATCCTCCTGCTTTTTAAAGCTTGGCGACTTCCCCTTAGTGATTGGAGATATGACACTCTTTGACATCAAACTCAGCCCTCCAGAATTCTCGAGGTCAGATCCTTTTGAATGGGTTATTTTGACATCTTTAGCACCTGCAGAGGCTGGAACCATAGATGGAAGCTCCCCATCTTCTGTTGCAATCTCCTTCTCTTCTTTGGACATGCCATTTTTCCTATCAGCATCAATACCAGCAGGACCCTGAACTTGTTCTATATCAGTGATGGGTGTAGATGTAGTACTACTAACAGAAGACTTCACGGATGACCAGCCATGCAAGTTGCATCGAGGCATGTGTGAGGCCCATGGAACACCATCACAAGTCAAAGTTGGCCATTGAAGCTTCCTTAGTGAGTCAAGCAACTCCCTGTAAGTCAGCCAAGATGTCCAGGTTCAAAAAAAAATTAGGCCCAGATACATTGAGCATACTCATTAGTGATTACCAAGTAGAACTCAAAAGATTCCAAAACAAGAAAAGCATTTGGAAGTAAATCTAAACCAAAAAAACTTCATAATTGCAGATGCAGGAATGCTTAAACTAAGAGGAAAGGAGAATTAAAGTTTCAGAGAGACCACCAGCTTTGGCTATATGTAATAGATTTCAAAGCACCCAAAGAGCAGGTATGGTGTATTTCTACTACATCTTTAATATGTCTACAACACTATGCGGTCCTTAGGTTTCATGTAAACAAAAATTCAGAGTAGGAACTCACACAAGTGCCAGGTGAGCCTTTTTCCGGGTGCGAATTCTTTGTACAACTGTCTGGACCCTGTTTTGCTTACGATACAATGACAGACCATCTATAACAGAGGCATGTTTAGCAATTTCACTTTTTGATTCTTCAGAGACTGATACCAGAGGAGACAACTCTGGCAAAAAATCAATGCCTGCCAAATGCTGGGCCCATTTGTATGGGCGTGAAGTTCTCCTTTCATCAAATGAAAAAGAATATCCAATGCAGAGCTTAGCCGACTGTAAAAGAGTTGCAAAACCTTTTATTATAAATGTAAAAGAACATGCACATAGTTCATCATGGCACACAATCTGATCACCATACCTGTTGAGGAAGCTCGAGGCCAGTGTCATCAGGCAATAAATTGCACAAGATACTATTTTGAGGAATTTCTTCAGAACCTTCCACTCCTACACACACAACATTCAACCTTATCAAGAACTCAAACTTCAAGGTGATGAGTTTTGCTGAGTTCGAGTCTGAAGCCTCATCATGATTTACTTGGAGGATAACTTTAAGTGGATGACTTTGATATATTCCAGACTGATCAACATTCTCCTTGTTTGGAACCTTCTTTGGCCGCTTTCTCCTCCTTTGACCATCATCTTCCTCGTCTGGTGGATCATCCTCTAACTTGGAGTTCTCCAAGTTTGTTGATATAGCTGAAATTTAAAGATAATATAAAATTAGATAGAAGGATCTTGGTATATAGAAGCAAAACAAAAAGGTAAAAGAACTCAGTGGATAGATCTAAAGTGTGTTATTGTATATGATAATTTTAGTAAATAAAACAAGTTATATAACCCATTAATGCTGGGGAATATTAGGTATGCTTAATTACCAGAGTCCTTGTTGGTAAGCTGATGGGCAAAAGCCTGTGCTTCCTTTACGCTTCCTGTGATCTCCAATTCTATATTCTCTCCAAAGGCTTCCTTCTGAGCAAGTAACTGAGTATAGATTACATAAAGAGGAGGTGGAAGCAACTCTGCTAATTGGTGCTGCTTTTGTTTCTTGGTGTGCAGAACCCCTAACTGATGCTGCACCGGCAATGACACTTTTTTGAGAGCTTTGAGGTGAGAGGGGAGACTTGATAAAAACTTTTTCCTGTTGGCAATTGTCTCTTGCAGGGATTTCTTTTGTAGTTCCAATTTCTCACGAAGCTTGCATAGTTCTTTGCGCTGAAGCAGAAAATATATCAGTACTTCAATTTGGTGCTTCCATGGATATCAAAACACACATCATGAAGAGAAATAAAATACATTGTCACATTTCCTTGCTTCACGCCCTTAGATATTTAAATGTAGGTAAATTATTTTTTTTGACTCAACTCATAATTGGAATTGGAATTCTCAGGTATAGCAAATGAGTCACACTGAATCTAAAATATTTACTACTCTTGTGCAAAGTACTGATGCCATTAACTGAAGTCATCAATGAAGGTGACAACAGTCTTTAATATGAACCATCTCATATTCGATAGATTGAAAAAGACCGTGTAGATAATAACGAGCACTGTTATGTAGAACAGATTGAAAAAGATCCCCAATTGTTATGTAAAACTTAGTAACATAACAACAATAAATAAACAAATAAAAAAAGCTTGCCTGGAAGAGCTCATAGTTGAGTCTTTTAAGCAACAAATCATGAGTTCCATCAGATGACAATATGGGGCTCTTAATCTCTTCCGGTGCATCTTTGAAGAATTCTTCCTCTGGTACGAGTTCAATGTCAGGATATCTAGTCTTAAAGTCTTTGCAAGCTTTAATTGCTTTGACATAGTGATTTTTCTCGTACATCAAATTGTGAAGCTGCAAAGTTGTCAAGTCTACTGGTGCTTTAGCACGTTCTGTTTCAGCTTTAACCCGGTCTTCTTCAAGCAAGATAGACCTGTTTGCCTGTTTCAAGAACATTTAGAAACGAATCAGCCCGTCTGTCAAGGAAAGCATGCTTACCAAAGAAGTAACATATATTGACTGTCCCGGATAAGCAATTTCAAACATCAAAATTTCACTTGATGTGCACATCAGCACATTTAGAACTCGAAATTTAACAATTTGTTAAACCCGGCTAAGCATAACCTCGTCATTTTCACCTTCAATTGGTCTCCTTAAAACTCATATATTTGATTGAAATGCCCCGTTAGTCCCATCTTTAATAGCAGTCCTTCAATCAGTACTCAATTATAATCAGATTCAGTTTTAATAAATCCAACAGCTAAATCATAAGAAAAACCTAAACCCAACAATTTAGGGACTCCCACAGCAAAAAAAAAAAAAAATTAGAGTAAACCAAGTGCATAGGGAAATCCAATAACACACAAATGTGCATCTATATACCAGACCTGACGTAGGGAGACAAAATTGAGGAGAATTTGAGTGACAAGTTCCCGTAGTCGAGATTTGGGTTCAGCTTCTCTTTTGATAGCCAACATTTTGGTTACAATTTCCTCCGCCGAAGTCTTGCTCTGTCGCAGCATGTCGTAAAGCGCCTCCATGTCGACATTGCGCTCCGGCAGTATTTCGCCGGGCTCCGCCATCGTCGCCTTCCTTCTTATGCCCTTGACTAATAAATTAAAAAGTGCTCCCTCCTCCCACAAATTAATGTATATTTAATTTTAAATATATAAATATATGTGTGTGTGTTAAATTTAAAAGGGTTTTATTGTTTTATTAATTTTTTTCCATCAAGACTTCTAATTGTAGTATATAATAATATTGAGATTAAAAATATATTAAAGGTAAGTATTTTAATTTAATGAAGGGTATAATTGATACTTAAAATTAATTATTTAAATTTTATTTGGAAATAAAATTAAAATGAGATGGAAAAATGCATAATAAATGGTAAAAATAAGAATGACTTAAAATTAAATTTTCATCAAATTTGATAATAAAATGTAAATTGCCGAAAGGATGGCCCCTTAAATGGATTTTTTTTTTTTAATCTATGCTCTTTTGCTAGCGTAAGATATATTTCTAAAATTGTACTTCAATAAGCTTGAACAGCATAGTACGTGATAACTTCTTTATAACCATAAGTATTTTTTAGAGATTTTTATTGAACCCTGCATAAATATTGAATCCATAAATATCGAAGGAATAGTAGATAATTTGGCTTAAAATTTTGGTTTAGTGACATGGACCTTCCCCGCAAATTAATACAATTATCAGCTGTATCTTTTTATCAATTTTTACAATGTGTGTATTTATTTCTTTTATTTGAGAATTTCTTGTGCATTCATATAATCAATGGAAAGATGAATGTGAGTGTGATTAAAATTCTCGCGAAGCTATACATTTATGCATTGATGAAATCATTCTCTATTGTTACCAGAATTATGATTGACACATTTATGAAACAACTTTATTCATTAATTGGTTGGCATCCAAATCAATTTGAACTTATGATAATGATTTAATTGGATTAAGTGTATTAACTTAAATGGATTTAAATCATTAAAAGGACTTTAGCATGAGTAGGATCCGTAGAAGAATTTGGTGATTAGGGAAAATTATGATGTATTGAAATGTGATTTGTTCGAATAATAAAATGATATGCATCCAGAAAGCATATTTATCTCCAAATTATCTTGATTTGTTACAACCAATGTTGCAGCACTACTGGAAGGCTCAGGATATCCGACTATGTAGAGAATAATGCTTATTTACAGGACTTTTACTTGACTTGAAAACTTACGCTTATCAAGTATAAATATTCCAACATTCTGTATATGGAGAACAATAAAGAAAAAGTCTCGGAATCCTAGCCTTGAGATTACTAGCCCTTGTAAACATTATTCCTATCTTCGTGAAGTTAGAAAGTGAGTGAACAGCCTAATTGATATATAAACTAATTATGTGAGTGAGCGTTGAGCCTATAAGTAGATGGTCAAACACAAAACATTGGAGTTTTAGTGTTACTAACAATGCAACTACCTTGGAGAAGGTATTTGGGTATGTGTGAATGGTGAGAGGTTTATTTACTTTGTTATTTAATATATTTTGATTGTTATAATTAATTAATCATGACTTGGTGCCCGTAGACATATTAATGTTCCATTTATATATTATTGTTAGTGAGTGTGTGCGCACTTGCATTTTATAATTATACCTACAAAATCCCATAAAGCAATTTGTTGCATTGCAATTGTAGTCGCAACATCACCACTGCACTTTCAAGTGGTATTAGAGTCAAGTTGCCTAAGAGAACTTGATTTGAAGCGGGTGTAATCCTAATGATTCCTTGAAGATTTGCAGACATGAGTACTAAAGAAGAAGCATCCACAGTACATCCCCTACTTCTCAAGAACTCTAATTATCCATATTGAAAGGCGCGGATGCATGCATTTATAAAATTTTAATATGAGAGAGCTTGGTATACAATTGAGAATGGATGAAAACAATAAACTTAAAGAAACACCAAAGGTGTGGAGATTGTTAAAGATGGGAAATCATGGACTGTTGAAAAACAACTAGCTGCTTTAGGAAATTCAAAAACAATTAATGCAATTTTCACGAGCGTGAATGAGGATCAATTCAAGTTGATATCCATATGTGAGGTAGCAAAATAAGTTCAGAACATCCTAAAAAATATTCATGAAAATACAAGTATTGTTAGAACTTCTAAATTTCAAATGTTAGCATCTCAATTTAAAACTTAATAGGAAAAGATGAGACTGTTGCTAAATTCAATGAAAAATTGTGCCACATTACAAGTCAGGCTTTTTAATTGAGCAAAAAATATTTTAAAGTTAAACTTATGAGGAAAACTTTAAGTTCTTCGCCCCAAAAGTAGCTGCTGTAGAAGAAGCAAGAGATGTAGATAATCTTTGCCTTGATGAGCTTATGGATTCGTTACAAATATATAAAATGAATTTAAATTATGGTAAGAATGAAAAGAATATGACTTTCTAGTCAAAGAACAATTGAGATGAATGTTGCAACACTAATGACAATATTATATCCATGATTAAGTCAAAAGGATGTTGAAAAAAAAAAGTTAAGTAAGTTTGGAAATTCATGCAATAAGAACCCCAAAAATCATGGTAAGTTTTCCAAAGAGATTGAAAAGCCTCAACCCCAATGAAAAGAAATTTAATGTTATGAATATGGTGGATTTGGTTATGTTCAAACAAAGTACACAAATACTCTCAAGAAGCAAGAAAAGACTAAGAACATGCCTTGGAGTGAAGATGAATTAAAAGAATTAGATGATGACAATGAAACAAGCAACCATGTGGCATTCAACTTAATAAGCAAAAAGTCACAAAACACAACCTGCAATGTTAAAGTATCAATGCAATGTTGAAGTATCAATAGCAACAACAGAAGATCAGTTTGAGTCCAATAGAAGTGATAGTGAAATTATTAAAGAAAAGTTGACATCTACTTATCAATTAATATATGATAAATTGATGACCTTGTACTTAGAACATGAAACACTAAAAGATGAAGTAGAAACCTTGAAAGAAGACAAAGAGAACTATAGAATGCCTTCAAAAATCTAAAAGAAAAATTCAAAAGGTTTGAAGAGTTATATCTTTAAGTTGAAAATAGAGCAAACGAAGTTGTTGTTGCACTCAACAAATTAAATTTTAGAAAAGCCAAATTAGATGATGTCTTATATACAGGAAAGTTTGCAAAAAATCAAACGAGTTTGGACTTTATGAAAAAAGGTGAATCCAGCACCCAACAAATAAAAAGGATCAAGTTTGTGAAAGAATTCAAAAGAAGGAGTTAGAGATCAAAGGAAATCTGTTCTTACTGCAAGAAAATAGGTTATCTAATTAGAAGATGTTTTGCATTGTTTGGTCACATGTTGCAAAATAGTAATGTTGTACTTAATATTAGCAATATTAAAGACAAAAGAAGTCACATGAAGTAGATTTGGATCAAAAAGTCAAATCTCAAATGTTTTATCTTAGATGTGCCCCCAAAAGATTGCTTCAAGGATACATGACATGTTGATAATATAAGTAAACTTCCAAATTACAAAAGTTATACATATAAACACTTGAATTTTGGAGAATGTCAAAAGAGTTGTATTCGAGGAGGTGCAAACAAAATTTTGTATGTCAAATGTCACACCAAAAACCTACTTATGACTCAAAATTATTTGGATCAGATGGTTGTTGGAAATCATACTGGAACAAAGGACAAACGAAGGTACAATGTTGCAATACTATACATAACAATGCATACATATTTTGTAGAAAATACTAGTGATGTTGATATACTTCCTTTCGGTAAAACTCTAACTAATGGAGCTGATCTCTCTTGTCTATGAGGTATGTCTGATATCCCATTTGCATTTGTTTGTCCCTTGATAGATGTATGGCACAAAGGGATAAAAAAAAAGTTACGAAGGAAGAGAGGGAGTATAGTTGTCTAACAAAAGGAAAGTTTGATATTTTCACTTTACAATGTTATGCCTCTTGTTGGAACCCAACTATGTGTTATTTCACAAATGTACCAAAGGGGAAGATTATTACCAAAATTATGATTGACACATTTTTAATACAATCTTATCCATTAATTGGTTGGCAACTAAATCAATTTGGACTTCTATTTGATGATAATGATTTAATTGGATTAGGTCTATCAACTTAAATTGATTTGAATCATTAAAAGGACTTTAGCATGTATGGGATTCGTAGAAAAATCAAGTGATCAGACGAAGTTATGATGTGTTAAAATATGATTGGTGCGAATGACAAAAGGACATGCATCAAGAAGGCATATTTATTTCTATACTATCTTGATCTATTACAACCAGTGTTGCTATACTACTGGGAGATTTTGGATATCCGACTGTACATGGGATGATACTTATTCATAAGACTTTTGATCTGACTTTGACACTTCTATTGAGTAAGTATAAATACCTCAATATTTTGGATGTGGAGAACAGCGAAAAGAAGTCTTAGAATCCTAGCCGTGAGAGTGCTAGCCGTTGCAAATATTATTCTTATCTTTGTGAGAAAGTGAGTGGAGTGAGTGTTGGGCCTATGAATAAAGAAGTTAAACACAAAATAAAGAAGTTTTGGTGTTACCAATAGTACGACCACCTCGGGGAAGCTACTTAGATTTGAGTGAATGGTGAGGGATTTGTTCACCTTATTGTTCATTATATTTTGATTGTTATAGTAGATTAATCTTGACTTAGTGATCGCAAATATATTAAACTTTCTTTCTTCCTTCAATGGGTGACTATTATTGAATAATTCTGATAAAGAATAGAGAGATGTGTGTGTGTGTGTGTGCGCGCGCGCGTGCGTGTGTGTGTGTATATATAAAACAGATTTTTACAATAAATCATTTATTTCTTAGTAGAGAAAAACTAAGATTTCTCCTTATTCATAAAAATTCCTAGTTTGGGCATTGTTTTTTAGATGTATTAGACTTTCTTTCTTTTTCTTTTTTGACCGGAAAAACAAAACAGAACTTATTTAATGAATTCATACAAAATTCTCAATTTTTTTGAGATACTAAAGTCAAATAAATAAGGTAAGATTATAAAATTTATTTGTCTAGAAATATTATGAAATAAGACCTAATCAGCTAAACATAGTTTATGCTTAGACACGACAAAAATATTATTCGATACTATTATAATAAATCTGGCAAGTACAAAATATTTCGATTAATGGCATTGCAATTGGACAAAACTCAGCAGATATCTCTTGCTATGTTTGGTTCCTCATTTTTAACTATTAATCATCCTTTAAAATTCTTACAATCCAAATATCTTACTTTACAAATTTTATTCAAATTTAAATTTAAAATTTTTCATCTTTTACTTTTTATAACTAACTAATTATGTTATAATATTATACATATTCACAGTCAAACTAACACATATTCCTATAACTTTTATATTCATATTCATAAATATTAATACTTTATAAATTTATACGTTGTACTACTATTCAATCATTATTATATATTAAATATATAATTTAAACTTTTTCCCTTCTTTTCAGCTTAATACCAAATATAAATTTTTTGTCCCCCAAAATTTTCTTACCCATCATGATATACCTTCTATAATGTGGATAAATCAGGGAGATTTTTCATTTAACAAAGCGCAAGCATATAAAATCATTTAATAAATCTTTTTTGACCGTGGATTCTTTGAACTGTTTGCAGTCCAAATTCCAAAAGAAAGTTGTGCAATTACCCTTTCAAAATAAGATGCAGCCAAATATGCTGACAGAAGTTCATCTTGTTTAATTTCCACTGTAAATGGTCTGCTGCAAATAGTGTTGTCTTTCTAGAACTGGTGAAATCCTTACTGATCAGTTGTTGAGAAAGTGAATTGCATGCGTTTATGAAGCAGACAGGGATTTTGCACACATCAATAAGACCTAAACACCCATAGCACAGAGTTTCCATTCAAAATTCTGGTTTAGGAGATTCTACAGTGCATTTCTACTGGTATTTGTATTATCACTTTAATCTATGGTAAAAAGTAATTGGTAATTTTTGTAAAATTCTACACGTGTCATATACCCTTGCTAATGCACGAGTGCATAATTACACGCACCCAAAAATCTTTCATCTAACCTAATTTATGAGTACCCTCGTGGCCTTATTGTTGGTTTCTTAATGGCCATTTGATTTCACACCGTCTCTCTATTATTTTAAAATGGGGGATACATTATTTGGTGGTCATTTAATACGTGTCTTAAAATACCCTTTATTTTTCTCTTAATGACTTCAGAAGTATGAAACTAAAAATTTATCCTACAAAGTCCTGCAAAATTTTCTTTCATATCTATCCATACTTAAGACGAAGGCTATGTTTGGCACCACATTTTTAATTCTACACGTCATATCAAACTTGATTCAACTATATTATTCAATAAAATTTATATTTATATTTAAATTTAAATTTAAATTTTTTTCTTTTATATATACGACTAATTATTTATTTTTCAATTGTTATACTTATTCACAATTAAGTTAGAATTTATATACATACAAACGTGTACTTACATTTATATATACTTATATCATAAAAACTAATCATTATTCATATATAATATTTCATTATCTGATTATTATTATATATTTCATATATATATATATATATACAAATTCGAATAAATTACAATTTACATCTAACTCGTACATTTTATCTCAACACAACTCCCTAGAAATATGATCCCCACCAAAATCTTCTTTCCAAATATAACTTAAAAGTCTAAATATGGTTGACCATTGTTAGATTACTATGATACAATTATTTTAATATTTTATAATTTTCTTTTGTATTTTACTATAATTATATAGTTTTCTTTCATATTTATCATGCCTTTCAATTCACTAATTATATATTTATATGTTTAATTTTATATACTGTAAAATTAAAATAATTTTATTTTAAATATAATTTGTTTTAGTGATTTATAAGTTATAAAAACAATTGAGTGTGACTTGAGTTTACTAATATTAATTATGTTTCTAAGGGTGTTGTGGTGATGAATAATGTTTGATTAGAGATATGTTAGAATGAGTGTATGTTTGAAATAAATATATGATATGATGAATACTATTATTTATTTAAATTTATTTATTTATAAATGTATTAAATATATTATAATAATTAGATTATTGGATAGTATGTAGAAATATTGATTAATGTATAGGGTGTAAGTATATATAAATATGAGTGTATGAGTATATAAATATAGATATTAATTTGATTATGAATATATTTGATAATTAAAAAATAATTAGTTAGTTATATATGTAAGAAAGAAAAAATTTGAATTTGAATGAGAATTTTACCGTATTTAATGTTTGGTTATAAAATTTAAAAGGGTATTAAAAGTTGAAATATAATATTTTAAATATAATAATAATACATTGATAGATTACGTGGATAAGAGGGAGAACCGAACATAGCACTCATGGTTAGGTTTCACTTGAGTTTGACTGGACAGTGAGTCCAGGCAGTCTGCTCACATTCGACATGAATAAGACAAACGATAATGTGAGCCCTCCCCCGCCTGTCCAACAACCCCGCGCCCACGCCCCCCCCCCCCCCCCCAACCTGCAGCCCTCATTTATTTGTCCCTCCATGACAAGTCAATGGCTACTGAATGTTCAGCATAACTTAAAATTTGATGAATGACCTGTTAGCAAATTATAATATAAATATAAACGAAACTCAATTAATAATCAATTACTAGGTTGCGGTATCAAAATGTGTATTAAACTTTAGTGCAGATCGGATTTAGTTTAGTAACATAATATATATTACTAAAAGTGGCTTATTTATATATGTATAATTTTATTTATAAATTATAAATTTATTTTATTGAAAATAATAAAACTAAAAATAATTGAAATTAAAAGTACACAAATATTTAAAATAAAAAAGAAATTTCAAAAGAGAAAAAAAATTAAAAGATAGCACAAGTAAAAATTATAAGCTAAAATTGAAGTGAGAAATAAAAGAAAAACAGAAATATGAAAATAATTTTAATAAAGAGATTTCTGTAATTTGATTTTGTACAGTTAAAATTTTTTTTATTAATTTAATAATATAATACAAATTAATAAAAATTTTCTGCTCACTTTAATTAGATACAGGTCGAGTTATGCTTGAAGTTGAGCGAATGGCAGGTGGCCCCTGTCGAATGGGGCATGTAGACTATTTTTAACGTAAATATTTTTTTATAATTTTTTTACATTAAAATTTATACTTCTAAATATATTATCTAAGAAAATAATTATTTTTATCTCTTTATTTTTATTACTCTTACACTATTAATGAATTTACCTGTCAATTTTTCTCCCCATCACAATTTACGTTCAAACCAAAGGCTTAAGGCTATGTTTGGGAGAGGGGTTTTGGTTGAAAATGATGTTTGACAAGTAATTGTTTTAGATTGAATAGTATATTTAAAATAAATATTTTAATGTGATAAATAATATGATTTATTTAAATATATATATATATATATAATAATAATGATTGAACCGATGAGATAATATGTAGAGATAATTGTTAGGTTTTAAGGTATAAATAAAAATAATTATGAGTATATATGTAATATATAAGTATTTGATTCGATTGTGAAAAAAGTATAATTATTAAAAAATAATTATTTATAAGAGAGTTAAATTTTGAATTTAAATAAAAATTTTATTAAATAATATATTTAATTATGTAAAATTTGAAAAGATGTATAATTGGAAATTAAGTTACAAACATAACCTAAGTTTTCAACACATTGGATTGGAGTGCCACGAGGGCAGGGAAACATTGAGTGCCGATAGCACCGATGATGGGCATTCAAAATGCCTTTTAGAAATTGCATTTGGTGCACTGTTCGAATTATGTTATGTATTAAAATGGTTAAAATATTTGTACGTGTGGTGAGATCAAAGTACTTGTTGCATTAATATGATCGAAACATCGAGATGTCGCATCTCATTGGGAAACTAAATGGTTACATCTCGATGTTAATTTCTTTTATTTGAAAATTTTGAGCATGTTTGGAGGCTAGTGTGTTCGACCGTTAAAATTGCGTTTGGTTTTAAGAATTGAAAATAATAAAAAACAAAGATGAAGGAATAAAAAACAAAACAAATTTAAAATTCTATATAGTATTTAATCGAAATGATTTTAATAAAGAAATAAAAATTAAAAAAGGAAATCAAATTAAGTAAAAAGTTAAAATTGAAAAATTTTCATATTTAAAAAAAAATAATGAAGAAATAAATAAAAGAAATAAAATTGATTAAGTTTTGGAGGGAAGAATAGGAATTAAAATAATTTTTCTTCATTAAACTATAATTTTCCTTTTCCAAATGATGTTTATTCTTAACCAAACAACTAAAATAATTTTTCTTAACATTTTATTTTCTTTTCCTCCTTAAATTCTAAAAACTAAATATAATACAAAAATAAAAGAAAGAAAGAATTATGTTTTATTTAAACTAATATTTTCAAATAGGAAATCAAACTACGTTAATATTTGAATTTGATTGAATTCAAATATATAAAGATCAAACTTAAGTTAAGCAATGAAATTTGTTAGAAAAAATTACGTGCCAAGATTGTAGTGCTTAATATGAAAGGAAAGAAATATGATAGATAGTGAATAAGAATTATATAAACAATATTAGCAAGGTTTGTTTTCGTTGATATACATAAAAAAATACACACTGTAATTATTATATTTTTAAATTTTATCTTTATTTTTCTATTATTTTTATAAATTTTTTTATAAAAATATAATTAAAAATACACGCGCAAAAATTAAAACAAACGTAATTATTATTTCTATGCCAACACTCTATATTGGTGTTGTTAGTCGCACCACTAGAGCGACACGACTTTGCTTTTACCCCAGGCATCGCTTACACGACACAACCACATTGCACAATCACTCCTTCCTTGCGGAACTGCGCCAAAAGCAACGGCGTACAAATCCTCACTGATTCGAAGCTTGAGCCCGTCGCCGACCGTTTGCTAGAGCCAACAAATCCTTTGGTTCTTGTTTCATTCCTTCAATTGTGCGGCATCGTTTCCGACAAGGTTGAACTTGAAAACAATTTAAATTTTGAGTTTGAGCTGGATAATTTGCAAAAACATTTTTGAATTTAATTAAGTTGAATAGTTTAATTTATCAGATTTACTTTACTTTTTATTTTGTATAATATATTTATATGACGAATTTATATATTTGATATTGATTCTATAATCTATAAAATTATATTGTTAATTCACTCTACTGTTTTTTGGCAGAAGTTTGGGCAATTTCTTCTCCAGTCACCACTACAGTTAAGACACGTATCCGAAACCAGGGACTATTTACATGCGTCTGTCTCTTGCCATGCACCAATGAATATGTTTGTTTTTAAATTATAAATCTTAAAAATACATACTCAATTATCATATTTTTTTATTTTATAATTTTTTTATTTTTACATAATATTTAAAAATACACTGTAAAATTTTTTTAAGAAAACAAAAACAAAATAAGGGAGATTAAGGGTTAAGATCTTGGACTTCAGATCCTACTAGAGAAATAAAAAAAAAAACTTGGATATACTTTTATTTCTTTGGAACCTCATTTGAAATTATTTCCTAATTGCCCAAATTTTTATTAATCAATAATTTTATGTCACAAAATTTTTATTCAAATTTTAATTTTAATTTTCTCTCTAGTACACATGTAACTAATTAATAATTTTTAAATTATTATATATATTTATAATCAAAATAATATTTATATACATACATAAATACATATTAATAATTATATATTTATACTATGTGAATTTTTATGTAATCGTATTCAATTAGAATTGCATGTTAAATCCGTATAACAACATTCAAATTCAAGCAAATTTAAAATACCTGTCAAATACCGGATTACCTCCCCATTACTTCCGGGCAGCACTGCCAAGCTACCCTCCAAGATCACCTGTCAAATTTGCAGGCAAGACAAGACAGCAAGACCCCATTTCTCCCGAACATAGAAAGTAGAGAATCCAACTTAAAAACTTGTGTTAGTAGAACATCATGATTAAGACACCATCCCTTGATCCCTGAAAGTCCAAAAAGCACCGTTTTTTTACGTAAATCCACAGGCACACCCATCATTCCACATGACAAAGACACCGCTTTTTATAACAGCACTAGGTAATAACAAAGATTGTATTCAGATATTCATGTAGCCATCTCTTTCCTCTAAGAATGCCAGAGCCGGGATTTCAAGATTCGAGGTCGGGCTTCAGGGCCCGAGATATGAGCCCGAATTCTGTGATTTTCACCGCTGAATCCAACTTCAGTCTGTTCTCTTCTGCTTCTGCCAGTGTGGAGCTCTGCTCTTTTGCCTCTGATGCACCTGATCAAGATTCTATTGCCTCTGTAGCTTCTCAAGTAATGCCCGTAGATTCCCCTCAATTTCATTGCGCAGTTTCGATTCTCAATTTCTTGATATGCATTTCAGAAATAAGGCGTAGATAAAGACTTATATACAGTTATGCTTCTCAAATCTGCCCCAAGTGTGTGCCTTTCTTTTGTACGGATAGATCTCCTCTATGTATTCTCTGTGTTTCCCTTTCATGCTCGTGTGTTCGATGCATGTCAACCAGCTTTTGCTTTCTGGTCAACGCAAGATGAATGAACATCATATTAACCATGAAAGAGAGAATCATTTGTGCAGTTTTAGTTATTATTCTTTATTCTTTTTTTTTCTCAGTTCTTTAGGTGGGGATGCGAGGAAAAATTTAAGCACTAGATTTTTGTTGGTTTAGTATTGAACTGTTTAAATTACGTAGACGCGCTGATAACACACTCACACAACATAACAAAAATGTAAAAGAGGTATAAAAATTGGTAACGAAATTCGAAGTCACCACGCTTTTGTCTGTTAAGCCGAAACCAGTAAAATACTGCACTAAGCAGATGAAAGTAAAGAAAGGTTCAATTTTCCGTCATAGTTAGCACTCTCTCAAATTTTATTTTCCACACTTAATTTTATTTCCCACACTTTGTACTCTTTCAATATATTAAAACATTGCAATGAATATGACACTTTAGAACAAAGGAGAATTATGGACTTTTCACACTAGGTTCATTAAGTTGTTCTCCACACTCTTTATTCGAGTATAAACAGTCTCTTTTTTATAGATCTTTAATAAGAAGTCCTCGTATAATTAGGTTTCCATGTGGCCCCAATCCACCTCAAGAGAATTTGGGTCAAATATTTTCTATTAGGTAGATAGTTGCCTATAACATTTTATATAATCGTTAGATTCTCATCCAAATGTATCTTTTCTTTGTCCTAACTTATCTGGACTCTTCAAATAAGGTCTCATACACTTAATAACCTCCTTTCTGATCATATCCGTATAGGTGAACTTCCTTCTGTTGTGTGGTTGTTGCAATTGTCCAAAAAACTCAAACTTAAAATATTTATTTGGATAGGCTTTGACTTTTCTCAACGTTATGTTTAGGATATCTAAAACTCATGGATTCTTTCAGCATCAAAGTCCAGATATAACCAAACTCCCTTTGAAGCCCTAACAACTTGTATGATTATAATGGTTATATTTGTTTTGCAATTATGCACCTCCCAAAATATACATTCAATTATTATCTTTTTTTTTTAATCTCTCTCTTACTTTTACATAATATTTGAAGCAAAAACACCTAAAAATACACATCAAAATTTAAAAATAAACAAAACTAACAGAACTATTAACAAGTTAGAACTCTACAATTTGGCTTTTGTTGAATACAATGTGCCAACATATAGTCAATATGTTAACAATTTTCTCCTTTGGCACACACGGCACAACACATGTTTTCTAACTTGTTCTTAATAAGTAATTAAGCTCTATTAGTAGAAATCATCATAGCAAATAGGAACAGAACATCGTGCACAAAACATTGATAGCAACAATTCAGCAGAGCCATAGCATAGCAAAGCCATATCATTGATCTCCCCCTTAAAAAAATCAATCAATATCATTGATCAATTGGTGCCGCTCTTCCCCTTTTTATTTAGAACTTTTACGTCCTCTTTGTGCTACATAATTGCCAAAGGGTAAATAAATGTAAAAGGGGTATTGAGCATACCTTATGAATAAAAGGGTCAGCTATATCTATTGGAACAGTACCATAAGAAGGAATATCATTGCCACCAATGCTTGGTGCAGAAAGTGTACACAATATTGTGTACAGTGTTGTAACATGTTTCTCAATAACGTCCTTTTATTTCCTTTTTGTTGCAACATGTTTTGCAGCAATTGCTTTGCTTTCAATCATCTCTTAAAATTTAGTTCATTTTACAATTTTGTTTATACTAATTTGATCTACGAGCATATCCTGGTTCCAGTGTTGGACAAATAATGTTTTGTTTGCTCTCCCTTAAATATGACTCGGTTGGCTTTCTCCAAAATTCATACATTTGCAAGAATAGCTTTTGTCATTTGAAGGATTACTTCTATTGTCAAAATGCCTTGTGTTCTTTGAATAATCTTTTGGAGATGCATCTAGAGTAAGATATTTAAGGTCAGATTTTTTAACCCAAATTTGTTTGAGTGGACCTTTGTTACCACGTATGTTGCTAACATTATTCGCAATATATTCTTCTTTTAGCACATACTTCAATAATGGAAAACATCTTGCAATTAGATATCCATATTTTTTACAAAAATGATGGAATCTTTAGTCTTTTACCTCTTTTTCTTTTTGAATTTGACCATTATTACAACTAGGTTAGGAACAAAAGATGAAAAAGTTTTGTCAAACTTTATCTCTTTGCATGTCGTTTCACTTGTACTGTAGTTGCCATCTTTGTTTGCAACATTTTCACCATTATGCTTTCCTTGTATAGTGTGCCTTAACAGAGCGAAGCATCTTGACATAGAATGCTTAATTTTAGAACAATAATTGCATGTTGATCTGAGCTTATACCTTTTTCTTGTTTGTTGGTTTGTTCAATGTTACAACTGTGTTAGCAAAGCAGGAATAGTTTCCTTTATTAACTTAATTTCTTTCTTCTTAACATGGTTGCTTTCATCCAATTCCACAAGTCCTAATCCAATTCGACCCTTTGTGGGTTTTTCCATAGATAATACATCTTTTAACTTAGCCTTTCCATAATTTAATTTATTGAGTGTCGCTTTTACATCTTTTTTCTTTACTTACAGCTTTATAGGACAACACTTCAAGTCTTTTGCACTCTTCTTTTAGACTATTGAAGGAATTTTTCTACTTCTTTTTATCTTTTTTTAAGGATTTTACTTCATCTTTCAATGCTTTATTTTCTAAGTACAGGATCATCAATTTACACATGCCAATTGATAAGTGGATTGCAACTCTTCATCACTAACTTCAGAGTCATTGCTACTGCTATATTGTGATTGGTCATCCTTTGTTGTGACTGATGTTGCAACATCTCGTACGACATCTTTACCCCTGTTGATAATAGAATTGAAAGCTACATGATTGCTTCTAGTTGTCTTTATCTGACTTGTCTGAATCATCTTCACTCCTACTCATGTTCATTGATTTTTTATGTTTTTTGAGAGTATTAGCACACTTCGATTGAATATGTCTAAAATCGCCACATTCATTACATTAAACTCTTGTTCTTTGAGTCTCGGGATTGGAATTCTTATGACGACTTTTAGAGGGCTTGTTAGATGAATTTTCAAGCTTATCTGATACTATAGTCTTACTTTTTCTTATCAGTTTTTGAACTCCTTAGTTACAATAGCAATGTTGTCATCAATGTTGCAACATTCATCCTAATTGCTTTTGAAAATGCGAAACGCTAGCTGCTTTTCATTTTTATTATGATTTAGCTTTATTTCATAAGTTTGTAATGAACTCATAAGCTTATCTAATAATAGGTTATTCACATCTCAAGCTTCTTTTGTTGTTACTACTTTAGGAGTAAATATTTTGAGTAGGGATTTCAATGTTTTTTTAACAATTTTTTGTCTCAAAATACTTCTTGCCTTTTGGCAATATGTTCGAACTTGCCATTGAACTTAACAATTGTTTTTCCTTCACTCATCCTCAATATTTTGAACCGTATTGCCAACATCTGCAACTTTGAAGATCTAACAGCACTTGTTCCTTCATAGACATTTTGCAAGATGCCTTAAGCTTCTTTAGTTGCCTTGTATGTTGATTTGAGCTTGAATTTTTCATCGTCTACACTTGTAAATATAGCATTAATAGCTCTTAAATTTCCTAGAGCTGCCATGTCTTCTTTGATTGATCAGGACTTCACATTCTTTGGAATTTTCAACTCCTTCATTAGTTCGAATGATAGGGGATGCCAACCATGCTCAATAGAATACCAGGCCTTCCTATCTTATGATTTTATAAACATCTTCATGCATGCCTTCCAATAGAGATTTGCTTTCTTCAAGAAATGGTGGATATACTGTAGATGCTCCTTCCTTTGTACTCATTTTTCAACCCTTTAGGATTTCACTTGTTTGCATAATCAAGCAGACCTAGTAAATCGAGGCTCTGATGTCACTTGTTAGTTTAGAATTGAACTGTTTAAGTTATGTAGACGTGTTGAGAACAAACTCACACAACATAACGAAAATGTAAATGGGGTACAAAAATTGTTAATGCAATTCGGAGTCACCACTCGTATGTCTATGGAGTATTATCCAATAAAATGTTTCATTAAGCAAATCGAAGTACAGAGATACACTAACAAAATCTCTCAGCCTTACTGTTCCAATCTTAAGGTTCCCAACTGGTTGACAATACATTGCCCAATAATGTATACCTAAACTCCTTCTAGGGTCAACTTTCCATCACAATGAACACTCTCTCACATTTGTTTCTCACTTCCATCACAATGAGCACTCTCTCAAATTTGTTTCTCACACTCTTTACTCTTTCAATATATCAAAACATTATAATAAACATGGCACTCTAGAACAAAGGAAAACTATGGACTTTTTACACACTAAGCTCACTAAGCTGTTTTCCACACTTTTTATTGGAGAATCAATAGTCTCCTTTTTATAGATATTCAATAAGAAGTCCTTCTGCAATTAGGTTTTCATGTGGCGCCAATCCAGCTCTAGAGAATCTATGTAAAATCTTTTCTATTAGGTAGACCGTTGTCAATAACATATTGTATGACAGTTGGATTCTTATCCAAATGTATCTTCTCCTTGTCCTTGTTTATCCGTACTCTTCAAATAAGGTCTCATAGTCTTAACAAGCTCTTTTTATTCATATCTGTATAGGTGAACTTCTTTTTGTTGTGTGATTGTTGCAATTGTCTGAAAAACAGACCTGAGGTGTTTAGATAGGCTTGGACTTTTCTCAAACTTATCTTTTAGATGTCCAGGATGTCTAGAACTCGTGGATTCCTTCAGCATCAAGTCTAGATATAATCATAGTCTTTTTGAAACCCTAACAACTTGTATGATTACAATAGAACTCTTAACAAGTTAGGACTTTACAATTTGGCTCATGTTGTATACAATTTGCCAACATGCTAACAATTTTGGTAGAGGAGTTTTGACTTTTTGCATTTGATGGATTCTGTGGTAGACTGTCGTTCTATACAATTTGAAAAATGTTTGGTCTAAAGGAGTTGAAATCTTTGCTTTGAAACAGCGTTTGGCAGGGCATGAATTGTCTGAGGCATCAAGTGGCCCTGATCCTGGTCTGAACAATTCCAAACTAGTACACAAAAATAGTAGTTTTACTAACCTCAGCAGAAAAGAAAAAGCTAAAGGTGCGGTTTACCCTTCTCTTGAGTTTGAGCATTATTGTTATTTTGATCTGTCTAATTGATCTTCCTCCAGTGATGAATGGGAAAAGGTGATCAAATATAAAATGTTGGAACAAAATACTAAGCGTTACCCTCAATTATGACTTGTACTTATTCCAAATATTAGATAGCAGTGAAGCTGAGACGACTGAGGATGAGAATGTAGTCATAGATTCTGCAAGAAGTTCATTCTCTCAAGCCCTTAAAGGTTGTTTTACTAGGTGTGTTAAGCTACAATTCAGGAACGCTGGGTTTCAGCTGTGTTCATTTACTCACTTTATCATTCGTGGTTGGTATATTTGATTAGAGTGTAAAGTCCGAAGGTTGAGATCTGAAGCTCTGTTGAGAAAATCTAATCATCGAAGACCTGCTTCGCTTGATCTTAATAACTCTCGGAATAATGCTTCAAACTCATCTCCTAGTTTTGGGGTCATGAAGAAACCATCTGCTGCAATGCGCAGGATTAGCACATTCCCTAGCCCTGAAACACCTAATTATCATCAGCACACGAGTGTTCGAATTCAAAAGGGTTGGAGTTCTGAACGAGTTCCATTGCATTCTAGTTCAAACAGGAGGAATGTGAACGCTGCGTTGTTGTTTTACAACAACGGAAGGACTTTGCCTTCAAAATGGGAAGATGCAGAGAGGTGGATTATGAGTCCGGTATCAGGGGATGGTGCTGTAAGAACTTCATTTCAGAAGCCACAGAGGCGGCCTAAATCAAAGAGTGGGCCTCTTGGGCCTCCAGGGGTTGCTTACTACCACTTGCTTTCTCCTGCCGCAGCACCCGTGTTTAAAGGAGGGAATAAATTAGTAGCAAATTCATCATTTTCTGCCGGAGCAATGACTGTGGATGGTTCGCCAATTCAATGTGGAGGCCATGAAAGCAGTGGAAACTTCCTCATAGGCACAGAGCCTTGCATGGCAAGGTCAGTTAGTATACATGGATGTTCTGAAGTGCTAAGCCTATCACCATTGCCGGTACACCAGGGTATGAGATTGTTTCATTATTTATGTGTGCTTGGAATTGTTTCAAATATATTCTGTCCCATGCATTTCTGCAATTGATGTTTCCTGAAAAAGATTTTGGTGGCATCATACTAAATATTGTCCATATATAACACCTGCACACGACATTCTCAAATCTAGGATTTAAATAACATTGATAATGATATATCGATTCGTACTTGCATATTTCGGGCGAAGACAATGTTATATAAAGTTTTTCTTAGGTACTTTCTGCATTCTGTTATTTATAGTTTGTCTTTTTTTCCCCTCTTTTCATCTTTCTGTCTTTATTCCTTGTCTACATATTGATACAATGTCTAAGCTTTTTGACGAAGTATGTATTATAATTGTGTCGATTGGCTAATTGTTGGTTGATTGTCTCTGTATAAAGGCAAGAAATGTGATGGAACTGATGATGCTGCCGGCAACATATCTAGTGCTGTTTCGAGGAGGGATATGGCCACTCAGATGAGCCCAGAAAGCAGCATCCAATCCTCCCCCAGTAGACTGTCATCTTTCTCTCTGGCAGCTCCATCTATCCAACCCATTGCAGAATTGCCGAGTATGCATCCCTCCAAACCAGAACTCAGGGCTGTGTCAGTTGCAGGACGACTCCCTTTGAGTAGGTGGTCTGGAAAGAGAAGGGGTAAAACTCCAGGAAGGGGCACTCGAAATCCTGGAGACTGGAGAAGGAAAGCTGTAAACATTCATTCTGCTAGTTGGAAAGTTTCAGCAGAGACATCTGAGAGTATTTCAAAGCAAGTTTATTTAAGGAATCCTTTTTTTTTAAAGAGAGTAATTATAAGCCCCGAACACAGAATACACTTGGTAGAAATTGAAAAACACTGGTGATCACTTACCACCTATTCATGTCATCACTTTTCAGTTTGACTGGTTGATCTTTTCTTGACTTCATTTGATAATTTGAGCACACACCCAATGATATAGAACAGGTCATCTTGGTTTTAGAATAAATAATTCTTGTGGAGTGTTTTAATTAACTTATAGGCTCCCGCATCTTTTTGTTTCCTGTGTTTTCCTTGATAAATTCATTTTTAAATCCAACTGAATTGTATTCGTGTTTCTTGAGTTGGTATTAACATTTTATTTGAACCAGTCAACACAATTTTTATGTGTTTAATCCAATCAACAATTCTTACCATTGGGCAATCTATGGTTGTGTTCCTGATAATGTGTTGTACCAAAATAGGCCAAATACATGATTATAGCCTTATCTGTGTTACTTCTCCACCTCAGGATCCAGAGAGAGGAAAACAAAATTACTGCATGGGAGAACCTGCAGATAGCAAAAGCTGAGGCAGCAATAAGGAAACTAGAGGTTCTTTCTAGTTGCCCCTGCTCTTCTGCTGTCACAATTTTTGCAATCTTTTCCAGCATTATTAATTATTCGATTGTAATTTAGCTGTGCATATCACATATCATCAGTTATTAAACTGTGTGAATTTATTAGAATCACAAATTACCAGTTTCTTAGGTAATAAGGGGAAGAAAATCCAAACTAGTAGTCCTCGTTCTACTTGAAGAAGTTTTAGCTAGAATCCAACTATGACTTTTCCTTATGTGTCGACTATACATGATGTTGAAGAATATTATATTTGATATTGTATCTATATTGCGATTTAATTCGGTTCTAGGCACGTTGCATTTACTATTTTATATTAATAGTATATTTATTATTTGGCTTCTTTTCTGTACAGAAATTATATTAAGTTTGTACCTAACCTCCATAATTTTTACCCTGGGTGGGATTTTTGTAATTCTTTCAATTCTATAAAATGTTTCTGCTTCATAGATGTATGTCAAGATTTCTAGTTATCATCAAGGCCTCTTTCAGCAATACAAATATAGGTAGATGATTATAGAATGTGAAGATTTACTTCAGTTGATTAATTTGTGTGGTTTAGATGAAGCTGGAAAAGAAGAGGTCGTCATCCATGGACAAGATAATGAATAAACTGAGATCTGCACAAAAGAAGGCCCAAGAAATGAGAAGCTCCATGCTAACAAACCAGGCCTCCCATCAGACTGCAAGACCCCTCTGGAAAGCATTATCCTTTCGGAGGACTCGCCAGATCGGTTCATTGAGTGGATGCTTCATGTGTTACGCTTCTTAGTGCATCTTCATTTTATGTCAGCCTACAGCAGGATTCGGGATGCCAGGTATGCTTTCGGGCACAAACCAAACCATCTCATCCAAATTCATAGGACATGCAATGGAATAACGGCTGCAAATGAGAAATCTCACATAAATAATAGCACGTATATGCTGAAAGATACTCAAGTAATCAATAATGGAAGGGATTTTTACTCAGCCCTTAATTCTGTGACTTCGTACATACTTTGCTTGATTATTAAATATACTTATCTACTATATTTTCAGGTCATGCTACAGACGAAAGCTTGAAAGGCACAAGTAAAGATTCAATTTTGCAGCCGTGCAATATTGAGTAGTTTTTTTGAATGCAGGTAGCAGAAGCCCACAGTGCTCTGAAATGGTGATGCTTGAATTGTTGTAAGTATGTATATCCATCTATAATAGACACAGATGTGAAAAAAGAGGTCCATCTATTCCTGAGTGACTGTGGATTAACTGGCTGGTTAATCCATATATATACCCTCCAGGCCTTTCCTTTTCTTAAAGGAAACTGTCTTAATGAATATAATTGGGGAGTGGCTGATATCTGGTATCTTATCCAGGTCACACTTGCTTTCATATTACCTTGTAGACACGATATTGTCGTGGCAATGCAATGTTGGCATTAGTTAAAGCTATTCTAGGTCAAAATCTGATTCTCTCGTGGTTGGTTTTGGTTATTTGGTAGCAGGTTATGGTGGTGTGGAATAAAGGCATGTTTGAATTTGATATTTTTATGTATCGAAATATGCGTGTTTATGATAATTGATAAGCATTTTGTATTTTTCGTTCTAATAGGCTTATGAATGTGTCGGAATAGGAGTGCAAATGATTCTTGAAAATTAATAGAGACTCAAGCGAGTGAATATGGTTTTCGAATAGTCGAAAAAAGGAGGAATTGAAAATGAAAATAGATTGCCCCACAATAGTGTACTGACAAATAATATATAAAGTAAAGCATGCAAAGGACTCTTCTTTGCTGTTAGAAAGATGTTCGACAGCATTTTCCTCATCAAATTCACGGGGAACGCAAAGATTATTTGATATGCAGAAGCAACATATTACATTTTCGTTTGGCTAAATGATTGCAAATAATTTCTTGTTGTAATGAGTTATATTACGATGTAAATCACATTATTTTGGGTTGTATTACAAAATAATTTCATGAAATTTTCTTTCTTGTCTTTTAGCCTCTGTCCTTTTTAGTTTCCTCTTTTAGCCTCTGTTCTTATTTCTTTAATATATAAATATATCTCCATGAGACAAAGATAAAATAGGAATCTTAATAAGATAAACTAGTTGCATCAAACTTGATTAGCTTGATAAAATTTGAAGTTTAGTTGAACTTAAATTTAAAGTAAAACAATTTTTTTTAAACGGAAATTCATTATTTAATTTAATTTTAAATTTTATAAAATTGACACGTATAATATTGTAAAGCTCGGGTAGTCCATGTGGGCATTGTGGGAGTGCTGCCGGACATCAGTTGGAATACATACAATTTCTTTTCTTTCTTTCTTATAGTTTTACGAGAAACGAGAAATCTCACCATCACCTGCATGGTTGGTCAGATCAGTCTCTATTGTCGCTTAAGATTTGGAATGCGTCCCTGTGGCTGAGGTTGACCAGGAAGAGGAGCCGACAACTTCTCACCTGGTGACATGAACATAATCCGCAGGAAAAAGTTCGGTCAACCCTGGAAAAACCAAGCCGTCACCCTAAACAACCTCATAAACCATCCTTCTTCGTACTCTTTGCTCCTTCTCCGAGGTAACACGAAGCTTCTAATCAGCTTATAAACCGCGTTTAAGATCTTGGGTACCACGCGAAGCGGTTAGAAGTAGTTCTTGTTTGGCTCCTCCCCCAAGACCTGCAACTCAGTCAGTTCAAATGACTAATTAGGAATAAATATTAAGTGTCATCATATATATTATTCATGGTATAGGGAAGTCACCTGGCCTTTGTGGGAGCTGCTGAAGTACAGACATGGCCCAAAATGCTTGAACAATAAAGTTTTAAAGTCATAGGGCAACCCAGGCACCATGTCGTTGCAATAGACGTACCTATAATACTTGACTTGACTGCCCAAAAGTGTGCGCTCCCTCCAGCCTCTGCAGAGCAATTCCTCTTCGTGTATTGTCAGAACACCTGCAAACAGAATTTCCAGTGCCCCTCCTAGGCTGTGCCCTGTCATTTTGAACTTTGCATTTTCATTTTCCCGGATTAGGGTTTTCAGCTTCTCACGAAGCGTGTAATAGGCGTATGACTTGTGATCGGGGCCGGCGGAGATTTCTTTAGGCTGATTTCTATAAGCCCAGAGCTTTCATGAACCCGCCGTGTATCTTTCCGACGCCTTCGCACTCGTACCAGGAGATGTAGATGTCCGTACACCACTCGTGTGAGTCAAATGGCCCTGTGCCTGGGTTCGACGTGTTGATCTCGGAACATGATCGCTTGTGTTGTGTTCAGCTCCTGGTAATCTGCAGATCAATCAAACATCATGTATGAAAAACAAATTGATCAAGTAAATTAATGGCAGCATGAATTTTTCGCAGTGTCTCCAAAATACATCTGACCTTCTCTAAGTAATCCCTTATTCTAGGCAACAAATTATTACAGGTCCTCCTTCATTAATTGTCCAACAAAGGATTAATTATCTTTAATTTGTTTTTTTGCTTAATTTGAGAGTTTTTTTTTTCTGGCAAAAAGCAAGTGGATTTTGCTTTGATTCATTTCTAACAATGTGGATGTTGAGTTAAAAAGTGGACCTAATCAATGCGTTATCATATACATCAATTGATGGTGAAATTCTTAATTAGTAATTGGATCTGTCATTATTAAGTACTAGGTAGTGATTATTGACTCCCGGATTTCTGATATATATAAGCCGGCCATTATGTTTTTATTTTACACATAAACCTCCGATGCATTTGCGAAACATTAAGGTTATGTTTGGAAACCAACTTTTAACTCTAAAACATTCATTACTAAAAATATTTCATTCAACAAAATTTTTGTTCAAATTCAAATTCAAAATTTCTATTACCATATATATATATATAGCTCATAACTAATTATTTTTTAATTATTATACATATTTACAGTCAAATCAATACCTATATGTATATATTCATATTTATTTTTATTTATACCGTTAATATAATTATTATCCATATACAATATCACGTTATTTAATCATTATAATATGTTTTATTTATATATTCAAATATATGATACTATTTATCTAATCAAAACTTGGGTTCCAAACACACTACTCATTCTAACACAATTTTTACCAAACATGATATACAACAAAAACCCCTCTCCCAAACATAGCCTATTGAAATCTTTCAAGAGCTGATCTTAATTAGTTAGACCTAGCCACGTTGTCCTGCGGGAATATCTATGTGTGGGTTGTAAATCTATCAAAACGCATAAGTAAATGAAGCTTCTTACCGTTCCAAAAAGTAGTAGAACCCCAAGATATCCATCTATACAAAAAGAATTTATTAAAGCATAAGAATATATATTATAATTGCACAATTGTAGATAATAAAAATGTGAATTAAATTCACTGGAACTTTACCACGAGAGAAAACATCATATTAATTAGTTAGAATTAATGACATATATGTTTCTTGGAAATTTCACGGAGGATAAAATAATTAATAGATATATATATATCGCGGTATTTAGGTCCAAGTAGTACCTGCCAATGACGTGTGACGACATTTCGAACAAAGGATTCGTTTTCATAGGATAATTTGTCATCATGGCAAGGGATGCATCACATTTCTTCTCATTTCTAACAATGCTGGTATCCAAATCCTGTTTCTTGTCAAGATTTCCAACTACTGATGTGAATCCTTCTGATGATTTATCTGGTCTCGCCAACCTCCCTAAAATATAATATGTTAAATGACATTCGTATAATTCAATATATGGTTGCTATTAGCGAGTGAATTTCATACCAACTAATTAAAAATCAAATAGAACTCTTAGGACATGTTTACTTTTAAAAATAGGATTATAATCTACTAAGATTATTTAATCTGTATGTAATTTATTATATTTCATTTTAATTATTTTATACCGATATTGATATTAATTAAGGAATTTTATTTTTTTATAAGTACCAAGTGATTAGGCTTGATAAAATAACTACTATGATGAATTTGTTGTTTTTTTTTGGAAGTTGTATTCCTAAAATATTTTCTCTGCCCATATCGAAAAGCAAATCAAAAGAATAAATTTTCTGACACAGTACTTTATTTCCCCCTTTGGAGGTACGTACAAGAATGCAAACTCATTCCCAGCAACTGTCTTACTATGTCTCCCAGAAATTAAATTCGTGAGAATTTAAAAGAAAAATGGAAAATCGTGAATGACCTGTCAGAAGGTTGATGAACAGGCGACGATAGCCACCGTGGAACGTCGGATAATTCAGCAGCTACTCCGCCACCGACTCCACCGCCGCCATTTTGCTTCTTCAAGTGAAGGAAGACTTTCTGGAAAAATACAGAGATAAATACAATCCATCTTTGGCGGAAACCAATCTGTTCGCCTTCTGCCCGAGTGTTGAAGAAATCCCTTTTCTCTAAATCTTTAGTGCATAAGATTCTTAAGAAATGTAAGCAGCTGGCTGCTTCGGACTTTAGCAGCTGATAGTTTTTGCAGAACTTATGTTCTCCTGAAGCCATGGCGGCAGCTTGAAAGCAATATGAGTGTTGGAATTTTTGGATGCCAAAAGGAAGAAAAAATGGCTGAAATTTGACTAAGGAGTACACAAGAATTAAGGACAAAAGTTGCGAACTTCATTGCATGAAACCAAACAACCAAACAATGCCTAACACTATTACGAAAGGATAAAACAATCTCCTATTTATACTATACAATACAATGTAAAAAATGGTAATTACTTAACCTACTTGCTAACATAATTAATGAAACTAGTAACTAGAAAATAATCCAACGTAGTTGCCCTCCAAACCTTATCTTTGTGGTAGGTTCTTACCTCCATAACATCTTGTCTATTAAATCTTCAATTAATATCGAAAGTCTTTTTTGGCAGGACTTTCATCTCCTAACTTTACACTTAGTAGAAATCATCCCCCCACCAATTTTGAATCAATCTCAAACAATAAGAGGATCTGTTACATCTGAAGCTGGATTTTGGAACTTTTTATTTAGGATTTTTCTGAGGCAAAGGTTAATACCAAACCTAAAATTTCAGATTAGAAAAAAGATTAAAGTCATTATCATAATCATCGTGCATCAGAATAAGGATTAAATTATGTATGTTGTAGCTGTCAACTCTGAAATTTCAGTTACAGAAAATTAAAGTCTAAAGTGGTATACTTTGTTCAATTTCCTAATTATTTTGTGAGTAGCACGTGGGATATGTTTAATGGTCATGCGCAGAGGATTAATTGAAAATTTGGCCCCATAAATAATATAAGGAATCGTTTGTTGATTAGTGTAAATCATTTTTTTTATTTTTTGTTTTTTCTTTTTTAAATTTATGTTTTTTTTTTCCTTAAAGTTTTCATGCTTTAACTGGCATTTCACAAATTAGGTTATGTGTACCCATTCTTCCAAACTAATTAAGATATGACCGTGAATAGCTAGCATAGAAGTCCAAATGCATTATGATTGACAAACAATATCATTCCTAAAGGCTAAGAAGTAATATTATGTATATGTACACACATATATGTATATATATAGCTACACATAATCAATGCAATAATAAAATAAATAATATTTGAATATGATTATATTTTAAAAACAAACAAACACAATAACGCCAATAAGATTGGAAAACTTACTCTTTGAAAAATAGTATGTTGCTAAATATCCTCCACCAAACTACAAATGAATCAATTGTCCACTCATAGAAACGCAATGCCTATCGCTCCAACATTACAAATATGCTATGTTTGTTTTGCAATTATACAGCCTTCAAAACACACACACATACACTCTCAATTATTATTCTTTTTTTAATTTCTTTCTCTCTCTTATTTTTACACAAGTATCAAGGTAAAGACAGTTAAAAACTCACACTATAATTGCAAAACAACATTTAATGACAAAATACCAACAAAATTTTATTTTTCAAATTCTTAAAGAAATTACTATCTTGGTACCAATCTAGGAGCATATTGGCTTTAATCATAAATGGAGCTAATAGATTTTAGAAAAAAAATTCTACAACTCTACATGAAGTGAATAAAATCAAACATAAGAAAAAAAAAATTCTTAACTCTGCATTGCTATGGGGTCTAAAGATCAGGGACAAATAACTTTCTTGAGCATGCACACGAACATGTATATTCATGAATTACATTATATTTTAGTTCAAAACCTTAATACTATAAGTGATGAATTATATTTCAACTCATGCTATGAGTCATAATCATTTTTGGACTAGTCTACAGATTTTCTCCCCTCTTTCATAACATGGAACAACCGACTCATATTTATTCTTAACGATTACAAAGATGTTAAAGTCTAGAGAATTCTATCCACAACTTAAATGCATAAAAAATTTACGACTCGCGCTATCATGTACGGAAGAGAACTTCACTAATCAAAGAACACGGAAATGGAAGCAAATGCTACATAGGATACGCATTAACTAAATGAATACGAATACACACACACACACGCACATACGTATACATATACATATATATATACACACATACATATATGCACGACAGATCAAAAAAATTCACAACCTAATAATCTTTTTTGACATCCTACAACCTTCCTTAAACCGATGCCCTTATTCCAAGATGTTTCTGAAAATTTAAGGAAGAACAACTGTAACGCACTCTTATCAGTTGCATCCCACATGTGAGTCATAAGTATTATAAATTTTATATCTAAAAATGAGTTATCTATCAAACAGTTTTGTTATATTTGGTTGGTGATTTTGTTAGAGGATGAAAGTGCTGGAAATTTAGTTGAGTAAGAAAATTATATTTGGTTATAAAATTTTAATGCATGAAAATTTAGATTTATTTGAATATGTATATTTATATATAACATAATGATAATTGAATAATACGATGATATGTAAAACTAGTGATTAATTTTTAAAATATAAATATATAGATATGTATATAAAAATGTAAGTGTATGTATATATAAAGTATTGGTTTGATTTTAATAAGTATAATGTTTGAATTTTGAATGATTGAAAATATATGGAAGAGAAGAAACAATTAACATTTGAATGAAAATTTATTAGAATAATATTTTAAAATTGTGTAAATTTAGATGGGATTGACACCCAACCAAATTGAGACCTAAACATAGCCTTTGACTCCTAATCAAGCTGTATCGTATGTTCTCTAACTGTCGCAAGCTTACTTAGGCTTTATCATTTTCTTCTACACTATCTGCAAATAATCGGTCAAACTTCGAACCAGTCACTTGACTCTCACATCATGAATCAAACTTAATAAAAACCAAAATTTTGCATATAAACACACTTACTATGAGAGATTAATCGTGTGCTGGGAAAAAAAAAGGATACAAAAAATTAGAGAACACGCGCAGAGAGAGAGGGAGAGAGGTCAGAGAGAGTAAAATTATTGATTTTCATATAATTTTTAATTAATTTAGAATACTTTTGGTACAGAGATCAATAAAAAAACTTGCCTCATCGGTAATAAAATAGTTTAGATAAAATTTATACTAATATAAAGCGTAAGACCAACTTAATATATATTTTTAATTATATTAACTCTTTAAAATATAATTACTCTATTTATTTGTGAGATGGAAAATTCTAAATTTGAAGAAAAAAAATAATTTTTATTCAATCTAAAAAAATAAAAGAAAGAAAGGAAAAGAAAAAAGGAGAAAAAATAACAGTTGAATTTATGAAACTTAACAATATTGCAGTACTTATGGGTGTTGTCATACTCTTGCAAAATTCTTTTACTACAACTAAATATTCAAATTGGTGTAATTAATCTTTTTTTTGGGTTTACAGTTGGTGACATTGATCGGCAGGACTATAGCTATATTTGTTTAGCAATTTTAGCCATTAAAAATGCATAATCAATCATTATATTTTTTAAATTTTAACATTTTTTTCTCTTTTTTTAATACAATTTTTAAAATAAAAATATTTAAAAACATACATCAAAATTTAAAGACAAACATTTAACATTATTTTTTCCCCTCCAGATTACTTTGTAATTCGTACAATCAGGCAACCCCAGCTGTTGACAATTGACATGCTGTGTGCTACATAAGTCTCTGAAGAGAGTTGCTGATGATGGAGCTTGATTTGGCCAAGGTTAGTTCAAAATCCAACATCATGATTTATGAACACAAACACACATATCCTTTAAACGAAGTGTAACATATAGAAGGATTCATTGAACTTGGGAGAAAATGGTCCATGTCGTAGGACAGGGCAGACAATTGCAAATCCATAACACACAATAATAAGAGTAAAAAGGAGATGACGAAGATGCTGGGGCATCACTGTCATCCCCTCTGGAATCATTTGACCACTTCTGATTTCTTTATGCTCCAATTTATTGTTCTTATTTATTTATTTTGTTTAATGTTCCTAGATTTGATTGGGTGGGGTTGAGATTTGGATGAGAGAAATAAATTACTTGTACTGAAGCTAGCATGGATGACCCTTGAGACACAGACACTAACATCGGTCCTTCCTGCATCTGGAAGCAACCAACCCTCTTCCCACATATATTAAATATATTCCTTCTTTTCCAGCTACCTAATAAATAGAAATAACTCCAAAAGATATCATATTTTTATTTAAATTGGTGGAAATAGTTTTGTATCCGCATTTAATTGCTAGAGGACAGAACACTTGCAAGTTTAACGAGTCCAAATTTTTGTAGCAATTCAAACACAATAATTAAATTAATTAATTTGATTTAATTCAATTTTGTAAAGATTGAATTCATGCTCAATCTTGAATAAAGTAGAGAAATTGAATTTGAAATTTTTTTTTAAAGTTTAAATTTAACCCCAAATGATGCAAAAATATACTTGAGTCAATTGAATTCAAGTTGAGTAGTTTAATTTATTTATAAAATTAAAGTATACTAGAAAATTAGTTAAAAATATAAAATGTGAGAGCCAAATGATGTAAAAAATATAAAATTATATTAAAATAGGATAAAGAACAAAAGAGAAATAAAAAATTTAAATAAACTAGTAATTCAACATTTTACAACTAAAATCATGTGTTTGGTCTTAAAATGTAGTACAGGTTAGGAAATAGATAAAAGAATTAACAAAATTTTAAAAATAAAATGAAATAGTAACTGATCGAATTGAATAAAAATTTAGAAGAAGAGTAAAGCATTAAGTGCACAATTGAATAGTCCTTTAAAAAATAAAATCAATAAACAATATATCCAATCCCCACCGTAAACCAAGTATGAACAAACACTTTTTTGGGTTGTTACATCAAAATATAAACCAAACCTTTGATTACTTTTTCATTTATAGTCGCCCAATGAATCAAATGACTCTTCTCTCGTCTATATGTGTATATATTTATAGTATATTAAGAAAGTAAGTTGTATAATGTGTAATTATTTAAATAACTTTAACTTTGACATATTAACTTTTTTTCTATTCTTCAATTTTTATTTATTCCATGCACTTCCTAATGTTAATTTGTTCTTTTTCTTTTTCTTAAATTTTTTTATATCTTTTATAACCTATTCTTTGTTCTCTACTACATGTAGGGATTAAAGTATGAGCTCATGATTTAGCTTATTTAAATATTTTTGTGTTTTTCTTTCTCTCTCTGTCCTTTCTTATATAATTCTATGTTTTTCTATACTATGTTTTACATCTTTTGTTCAGTTTTTATTCTTTTTTATTTTTGAATTTTCTAATAAATTTTTATTTTTAACTTAATTTTATTTTTATTCCTTGTTGTATGTATAACACCGAAACTATTCAATTTTTGAAAGTATTAAACTCCTTAACTTCTGGAGAAACCCTTCATTAGTGGTTGTGAATGATTATTTTTTTTCAATCTTGCTGACTTGTTCATCTGGAACCAATAAACATAGACATAGCTCAGACACCAAACAAAAATTCCTTTATTTGCATCCAGCTTTCAAGGTGCTCATTCAAGACTCCCTTTAATATGTTTGTTCTACAAAAGAAAAGTTTACAATTTTAATTAATATTAATTGTTTTCAATTAACTGGACCTTACCTCTTTGGAAGGAGTCAATAAAAGGATCTTTATCAACTCAAAGTTAACCAAACCTAAATAGAATTTTTGAATTATTCTTTGTACTCATACATTTTGAGAATTTTGGATGAATTCTTCAAATATACAAATTTATAAGAAGTTACAATTGGCCAAAGCGTATATAAAAGAAAGAGATTAAACACTCGTCTCATTCAAAGGTTAGAACTTAGCAATGAAGTGTTATTTATTCATATGTGAAATCAATCATTTTATCCACGAATAATGGTCAAATTAACATATTACCTAATCACACTCTTGTTGCTGTAGTTGTAGATATACGTATTTTGAGAATACGTACAAATGGATAGAAACGGCTCTAAAAAGATATTTGCATGCGCACACAGTGTGGTCTTATTACTAATATATGCACTAATTAAATATGGTCATAATGATTATGCATTTACAACCACTCTAAAAGAAGAAGGTGGATGTTAGTCATACGAATTGATTGAGATTTATCCAAGGCTGTTGATCAGTTTGTCAGATTAACACTGTTAAGAGTGCTGAGTGGAGTGCAGAATATATTAGAATTGAGTTCGAAGACTATGATGCTGAATAGGCGGCTGAGTTGGAGCCAATGTTGCAGATTCCTTGATGGCTTGCTGAACTGGATTTGCTAGTTGCTTACTCGGATGAAGCTTGTTGTTGAGGGGTTTTGAAGTAGTTATTGACAGCCGTAATGTTAAGTGTAATTAGTAAAGACTTGTTAGCTTAATTAATCGTATTAGTTAGAGGTGGTTAGTTAGAGATTAAATGCATTATTTTGTATTAGATAAATAGGGCTCATTCTACTGTATAATGCCCTAGAACAAAGAAAAGACAGAAGTGAAAGAATCCATTTTTTCTCTGCAAAGTTTTCTACCTATCTGGCTCAGTTCCTTCCAAATTTCATTTACCCTTTCCATTTCCAGAGCTCAGATGCTTGAATGTGACTCATACATCGACACGCCTAATCACGTGTTGAGACAAACAATTGGTATGGAACATTATCAGCATCATCATGTGAATATTCGTACATCACCCTTGGCCACTTCACACACCAAATAAATATACTTTTTCTTTTTCACTGAAGCACTTTTTTTTTTTTTTTTCAGTTTTAACCAAAACAAATCTATGAATTTCATGATAATATTTTGATTGATCTTAATTGCATGGTTAATAACTAACGTATTCTAACTAGTTAATTATGAATGCAGAATAAATTAGAAAAAGGTTAATGATTCATGAATCATTACAAACACCACTGGTTACCTACAGAACATTAACTAACGCATATATTTAACGGAATGTCAACAGTTTTAGGACCGCAATCCCTTTTAAAGAGCGACTTAAACGTGTGTGTTAAAAATTGACGATGCAAGTAATCAAGTGTTATTCCCTTAAATCAGAACATTGGATCTAAATCCTACAATAAATGGGGACTTAGGATCAATGTTTTTAAAATTGGACCGGTGTTCAAAGCAGAAAACTTATTGAGAAAACTTATTGAGTCAATAGATTACTGATCTAACCGGTTGAAACGTTGAAAAAATTGGTTATTTTAATTATATAATATTATTTATATTACTATAAAAATAATTTATAAAATAAATGTAATTCAATATAACAATATACTAAAAAATGAGTTTTACATGTAATGTTAAAAATTAAATAATTCAACTAAAATAAAAATTTATTACACAAATTAAAAAACATATTAAATTCAAAATGATTAAAAGTATAAAATTGAAAAAATAGTTTTGAAAAATAAACAGATTAATTAATATGATTAATTTTAATTTTAAGATACAATAATTAAATTTTCAAAATATTGATTAGAAAAATAAAAAGATAAAAATTACTAAAAATAAAAGTCAAAATAAAAATTTTATATTTAACTAATATTGAAGAGTTGTAAATGTAAGAATTTTTAAAAAAAGAGTAAAAATTTATTTTGTAATTTTTAAAAAAAAATTGCTAATTTTTGTTTTAATTTTTTAGATAAAATCGATTTAACTGTTTTTTACAAATTTCAATCTATTCAAACCAGTTTTTATCGATTCTATGTATTTTTTGTTTCTATACTTTAATCAAATCGAAAAACTAATCTGATCGAATCGGTCCATCGACCCGATTTTAAAACAATGCTTGGGATGTGTTAGCCACGTGGCTGCACTAGTGGCGATGATGAGTGCTGGATTGTAACCCACCACCGCAACACTGGCAGTGTTTCACCTGAATTTCTCGTGTCTTAGCCTTTGCCTAGAGTCTGCATATGATGTCCGGTCCGGACTTTCATTTTCTATCTACAATGTATGCGATTATAATTAGGACCCCCTATTGGACCTAAATGCACCTTATCAGTGTTGCTAGCTGTAATAATTAATCTTTCTATCACAGCTATTTCATTGGGTACGTTTGTTTTGATACACATGCGTACTTTAGGAAATGTTTATCTTAAAAATCATATAAAAATAAAAAAATAGACAGAAATAAAATCAAAAAAATTTAATGATTAAAATTTGTGTATTTTTTAATTGTAATACAAAATAAACATAGCCTTCGTATTTCAAACAAACTAATAATATTTAGAAAATTGAACTGAAATTTAAATCCATCCTATTTAATACCTTAAATTTCAATGACATCACATATTGTCTTAATTGGCATAGACGACCATTTTCTGTTAAAGAGATGTATGTTTAAATTGCATAATACAAAAATAGTGTCATAAACACTTATAACTCACTCCATATCTTCTTCCCCAAAATTTTCTATCCTTGTGTCCCCTATATATACGAGTTCAATACGTGTATTTGCCTATTTAAACTATGTATATAATTGTTTCATGTGTATTTACTTATCTTTGGTTATATACATTGATTGCTGCCATTATAACATGTGTGTGTATCGGATAGAGGTGACACAAGATAAATAAATAAATAAAGTAAAACTTGACACAAGCTCTCCTAACTTTCCCTAAAGACAGAAATGCAATTTTGACAATAAATTTACACTGCCCACTTGAATATATGGCGTGCATAATAGAATTGCGAGCAATAATTCATGGATGATAATCTCTGAGTTGTCAACTTCATCAACTGGCATATATGCGGTCTTGGAGCTACGCTTGACCTCTGAATATGAGCATATTGGAGCACAATTCAAGGCTGTGCAGAAAAATACTATGGGTTGGCCCTTGCTTTAAAAATGCCCCAAAACATTCCTAGACGTGCCATGAACTGATGTTTTACAGCCTTCGTTCCAATGACTTCGTCGGTGTAAATTTCAACTGGACCCACAAATTACCTGTTAAGGAGCATGTGAAGGATGGTTGACCCTTGACGTCTCGAAATCCCCATTCCCCAAAACAAAGTCCCCTCACTGGTCCCAATTGTAATTGCTTTATTGCACGCATCCATTCCCATCTAGACTAGATCTCTTTAGAATTTTCTTTTCTTACATGACAAAAACTGCTGTAGAGATGGCCTCCACATGGGGCTGTAAACCCCAGCATAATAGTCAGTGTTGATTCCTTTCTACTTACTGCACTGAAAATGAGATTGTCGAATTGAGCTTATTACAATTATTTGTACAGAAATTTATTTCCAGGATTCTAAGCAAGAAGTAATCCTCCGTGATAAGCCAAAATAAAAACCTTTCACACTTTAAAACTGGCTGTTAATATCCTTCTTTGAGTCTCTCCATAGGCTTAATAATCAATCAGGCATCTGCCAGATGAGGCGATGATGGATGATACCTTCTTGCAGGCACCGGAAAGTAGCTCTCGCTACACATCGGCACAGGGAATCCGATTCCGGCCGTCGGCGGCCTATTCAAAGCCACGCGCTCGAGGGATTGAACCTGGTTTTTCAAGAACTTGACGTAATGGATCGCCTCATCGAGCATAGAAGCAGTGTCCATTTTCGTTCCCCCGGGGACCAGTCTCTGCAGAATCCTTATCCTCTCGCTTATCCTTTCCCGGCGGCGGCGCGCCGCCACGCTCTGTGGGTCGGTGGATATCTTCACGTTCCTTCTCTTGGGAGGCTTGACGGATTCCGGGTCAATGTGGATTGGCTGCATTGCCGCTATCCGAAAGATCATCTCGCCCATACCAGCCACCGAATTTCGGTTCTGCGACGAGCCTGCCTGCCCGGAAAATTCGTCAGTTTTCCACCTTTCGCCACACGGACTGCGCTGCCGCAGGAATGGTGGCAGCGCCGATGGCTCTTGACGAACCTCGCCGGAAAAGGTTATTGGCGAAGGATGCTTCGGGTTCATGAACGTAGGGGAAGAACTGCTGAGATCTTCGAGAGCTGCGTTATTTCTATTATTATTATTGCTGCCATTACAGGGCATGGAAGCAATACTGTCACTTCCTTGATAGCTGCTAACTAATTCCATCATGGGAATCTCATCATTAACGTCGGAGTAAGTCCCCGAGAAATCAGGGAGTTTGTCCATCTGCAGCAGCATCATCTCCATCTGATCTTCGGCAGTAGATCTCATGAAGTCAATATCCATGGCTGCCGGCTTCCGATGGACTCCTTAAAACGGGGAAAAAGAAACAAATGTGTAGTTAGGGGGAAGGGAAAGCGTGCAAAAGCTAGGGAAAAATAAACAGAGAGCAGAGAAGAGTGTGTAGACTGAGAGTTCTCTATCAGAAAGTTGCAGTGTGGTAGTGAAGCCCTAATATTAGGTCTGGGAGAAGAATCGAACGAGGAATAAAATAATGATGTTGGTAACAGGCTAATTAAGGGAGAGCCAGTGGGAAAGGTATATACAATAACTGGTTCATTATGTGCTTTGCTAGCTTGAACATCGATCATCCCCCTTTTCTTTCTTTCTTTCTTTTTTTTTTTTTTCTGTTATTATATGTATAAAATAATGTCAATTATCATAAAGTTGGTGAGCTTTTTCTTTTTCGATTTTTATTTTATTGTGGGAAATCAAGTTGTTCTTTCTTTTATTAGAAGAGAAAAACGTCAGGTAATCTTTAGCTGCTGCATTATCTGAGAATTACATATTGTCAGATACTCGAGAGTGCATGATAATTGTATTGGTGGGTACAAAGGCATCTCCAAGCTGGAAACTGATCACTACGTACATAGCTGTATAAATATACGATCAACATCTTCAAAATAACAATTTACTGGTAGAGTATTTAAAAATTCATTTATGAATTATAAAATCTTTATATTTTAGATAATAAAAATAAAAGTATATATTTAAAAATTAAAGGTATAAAAAATATTGCATATAAAAAATAAATTACAATTAAACGAAATTTGAGAAGAGGAAAAAGACAAATAAAAAAATTAAAATGCAAAGGAAGAAAGAAAAGAACATAAAAATTTTAAAAATTAATATAAAAATAGTTGTCTAATTTAATTTTCATAATAATAATGTAGTCTAGATATATGAGAAAAATTCCACCTGATATATATATATATTGGGTGTGCATGTAGAATAAAATAAAATTAATCATATATTTGAAAAATTATCCACTGAGGTTAAATATAAGGTACAGAAAAAAAAAAAAAAAAGAAAGAAAGAACGATAATATATTTATTTCGCATTCCACACAAGCGGATAATAATGACAACTGTTATTCTTCTTGTTGAGCTTGCAGCTCATTTATATGAGCAACAAATGTTTCTGTGTCTAAATATGTTTTGTTAAATGGTTAGGTAACATATTTGATTAAGAAATGAGTCTATGTTCATGGCATACGTGTAGGATATTGGCGAGGTTGGTGCAAACTTGGCCGTCGAGTGTTTCATATTCTCATGATCAATCGTTCGTAATTTTAGATTGAGAATTAGTACAAATAGATAACCTTTCATTTGAAAACTATCAACCTCCAAGAAAAGTATAGCGATTACTTTGTAAAGTACCATCATCAAACGTTCTGGCCAACACTTTAACGTAAAAATTTTATCTTGAAGATAGGAAGGGACTTGAATTCTTGAGGGTTTTAAAATATATTCACCACCCCCGTCACATGAATATATCAACATCAATGTAATATCTCTTAATAATGTTTACCTCCTCACACGAAATTTCTTTATACGAGGTTTTTTTAAAAATATATATAGGGACTTAGTTTGTTCGGTTAAAATTCAGAATAAACTAATTATAAAGCATGGACTGAATTCATCCAAATCAGTCAAAGCTCGGTCGAAGCACGTAACTAATATATCATATTGGATTTTTTAGGATTATCAGCTTGGTTTATTTTTAACTCATATGAATTGATAAAGAGGGTACAGATTGGTGAGGATTGTTTGCATTATGGGATGAATTTGGCCCACTTTGTGAATTGCAGAGATCTAATCTACCTAACCATTCCAGGGTTGCTATGCTATGAGTGCTTTTGGACAGCCTGTGCAAATGTGAGTGGAAACTCTGACCATCACTCCTATAACTTTGGCTTAAATTTTACTTCCTTTTTAAGAACCCTAAAACCCACGCTCACTCACGTGACACGCGTCAGACCCCTGTGTTATGTATAAATGAGCCACTCACCAACGTTGAAAAAGTTATTGCCCAATAACTAAGAGGTTTAATAGAGAATCACATATGGCATGATTAAAAATGAATTGTATTTTAAGACAAGAGAGGGACCATGAGTTTCTGACTTCAAGACGGTGTTTGGATGAATTTATAAGCCTTCAAAATATTTTATAAGATGTTTATAAGTTTATAAATTTTTAATAAGTGTTTGTTAATTTTTTAAATAAAAGAGTTTATAAATTCTAAAAATAAGATGTTTAGAACTTATAAACTCTTTAAAAATAAGTTGTCTATTCAAAACTTATTTTCAAATATCTTATAAGTTAGTTCATTTTATATATTAAAAATAACATAAACATCCCTAAATTACATTTTATTAATAGTACTTATGTTAATCTCATTATTATTATATAAAAGTTATAATAAACTATAATAATAAATTTTAACACAAATCTTATAAAATAACCTTACTAAACATTTTTTAATTTAACTTTAGAATAAAATTTATAACTTTATAAAATTTAAAAATATATTATTAATATAATTTAAAAATAAGTTGAGCCTAATTAACACCCCCTAAATTAATTAACCAAGAGTCGCAGTCCAACAACGTGGCTAGCTAGCTACGTTCAAAAAATCAGTGATTGGCACACAAATTGAGTAGGATGATGAGGTGATGACACAACAACTGTTTCATGTGCGTATAATTTACTTCCAAGATATATTTTTGTTGACACTTTTTTTTCTGCACCTACATTTTCCATGAAGTTAACGCAATCAATTATATGTTTATCCCAAGTTTTTTTCAAGTGATTAGTACCATATCAATACAATCCCGCATCATCGTACGTGTAATTTAATCATACGAGGTGCAGTTTGTCTGTGCTTAGATATTTGTTCATCATTTCGTGGTTGCCCAAATCTCAATCTTCATGATATGATTGGCTGATCTTATTAAGATGTGAAAGTATACCTTAGCAATATATTTATAGTAACTTCACCAGGTAAAAGACAATTGGCTTACCCCTTCATTATTAAAAAAATAATATAAAATTAGTAAAAATTACAGATTACATGCGTGTAACAATTTCGAGTGTTCAACTTTGTTTATAAATTATAAAATTAATGTATTTTAAATAACATAATAAAATTATTTAAAAATTAAAAGACTAAAATTATATACAATAAAAGATGAAAGAAAGACAAAAAGAATTTGAGAAGGGAGAAATTTTGGGATTTGAAATAATAAGTTAAAAGAAAAAAAGAAAGAAAATGATATAAGAAACTAAAGCATTTAAAATAATGACAATTATATAATTTTAAATTATGCAACAAAAAGCCTTTTTCACTTAATAATATAATATAGATATAGTACAATAAAAGAAGTAATGAAATATTAGTGTTTATATTTGAGCGTGTTTGGCCTTAATTAATAGTGTAAATTTATTAATTAAGGGTAGTATTGTAAATTTACAATGTTTAATCAAATTAGGCCCAAACTCTTAAGCTATGTTTGTTTTCTGTTTTACCACTATTTATCACTATTTAAAAATTTTACAAATTAAATATTTTACTATATAAATTTTATTCAAATTCAAATTTAAAATTTTCCCCATTTTACATTTTATAACTAACTAATAATTTTTAAAACGTTATATATATTTATAATCAAATCAACACCAATCTCTATAATTTTTCAACTCACATTTATTTTTTTATTACCCTATAAACTTATATTGTATTACATCATTCAATTATTATTATATATTAAATATATATAAATAACTTTTCTGCCAATCCTAATTTTTTGAACTAAACTTAATTTTCCTCCCCATTTAATTGGTTTGGGCTCTGTTGTGTCTGATTCTGGCTAAATATTTCCTTTGACAATAATTATATCGTGTACTCTAGAATCATGAGATTGGGCATAGATTAAAGTGATAGTCCAGAGGGAGGCACTTACGACCACATTTTTTGAGGTTTTGGTATAATTGCAATTAGTTGTTATCTTTTCTCAATATTAAAATTACATGTAAATTTTCTGTTAGATAATAATACCATATTATTCCCTTCAATTATTTTTCCTACTTGAAATATTGTGACGTGAGCTGAAAAAAATTATTAAACATTCAAATTTACTCCTTTAACTTATTGACTTAGTTTCGATCATATGCAAAGGGGTCTAAATGTTGTATATAATTAAGTTGGAGGGTTGCAAACGCAATATTCTATGTATATGTATGTGTGTACACACACACATACATACATATATATATTATTAGACTAATTAAATAATCAATTATCCAATGATTATTTCATTTTGCCTAACTATTGATTGTTTAATTAGTTATTAAACAATTATTTTCAATGATAATCTATTACATAACAAGTCATTACATCAAATAATTGCATATGAAACTTGATTAAAGTTTGTTAGTGATGTAGAATGTACACAATAGCATTAATAACACAAGACTGATAAAGTAATGGAATTAATATTCAATTTTTAAATAATTAAATAATTATGTAATTGTACATCAATAATGCTAAATTAACTAAACTGCAATACTAACTAACAATCCACTTAACTTATTAATTAATTAATCAATTAATTTTCAAATAGTTAGATGATTATATGATAATGTGTCTCATTAAATATTAAAACTATAATTTATTTAAATTTTGTTTGTGCATGAAAAAACTTAGTCAATTTTATTTTTGTCATTATAAGTGAGTTATTTTTTGAGATAACACTAATTTAGAAACAATTATAAAATTTAAAATGAAAATACTTAAATAAATTAATTATCCATATAAAGAATAAAAATGTGATTTGAAATACCTCCAACACTTCAAACTCAAATTCTGAGCGTGCGCGTGTTTGAGAGAGAGTTCGTGAACGTACAACTATATGCAATACACACACGCGGGAGTGAACATATACAAGAGTTTTCGAGTAGACTAGTAAAATTTACACACTCTATATGTGTACGGATTTATTTTTGAATTATAAAATTATTATATTTTAATTAATAAAAATAAAAGTATTTAATGCTAAAAAATTATAAATAATATTTATAATAACACAATGAAGAAATATTAAGAGAATTTTACAAAAAGAATTTTTGAGAGGATACATAAATAAAAAAGTTAAAAAAAATAAAAATCAACATAAGAAAAGCATGTGATTTTATATTGTGCAAAACTATTTAAAATAAAAAAATGATGGAAGATAAAAAAAATTAAAAATGATAAAATTTGATAGAGCATATAAATATAAACTATAAGTTGGATAAAAAGCGAGAAAAATGATAAAAATAATAAAAATATTTAACATAAAGATAATTGTGTAAATTTACTTCGTACAATTAAGAATTCGTATTGGAATAATAACATATAGTATAGATATATTTATATGTACTATGTTTGGTTCCATTTTTCTCAAAAGAAAATACAATTTAATCATTATATTTTAATTTTTTTTCTTGTTTTCTCTCACTTGTACACAATTTTTCAAAAAAAAAAAAAGTTAAAAACACATTAAAATTTGTAAACAAACTTAGCCATACATAATTCGAGTGGTGTGTGGGTATAAAAAGATGTACGTATATGTAAAGAAATGCGTAGAAAAGATAAGATAGCAAAGAGAAAAAAAAAAAAAAAAAAACAGAGAGAGAGATGGGAATGCATATGTGCGTATTTATTTGTATACGAGTGTGGTAGCATGTCCTAGTGTTGTATATGTGAATTACAGTTCAACAACGAACTGTAAACATAAAAAAAGAAGAGAATTCAAAACTTGAAATTGAGACAATCATATCAAACTCCATTATGTTTGAATTATTTACACTGAGCGCCATAAAAATATTGTTGTATTTGGATTAATTAAACTAAGCCCTATAAAAAAATTTTGGTTCTAGTAATATACTAATTTTTATTATATGTTTTAATATTTGGAAGGACAAATAATTATTTTGCTCTTTCTGGTGTCTAGCTTTCTGATGGGAAGTCTATATGCAACATTATGAAATTAAAAAAATAATTGCGCTATACACGAGTATCATATGATTTAATAGTGATCGTCCCTATAAATAGGGCAGTCAAAACAAAAACGTGTGTAGTCTGGTCTCTCTTCATGGTCTGTATGGAAGTAGACTAACCCTAATGGGGTGTGTGGGGGAAAAAGAAGAGGAGTTGAAATATAAACATTTGGCAACATTTGTCTTCATTTTTCATATAAAAAAAATACATAATACAATTATTACACTTTTTAAAATTTATCTCTCTCTTACTTTTATACAATTTCTAAGAAAAATATACCTAAAAACACCCACTCAAAAACCAAAACAAACATTGCCATTAAACTTTTGTTAGCAAAAAGAAAATGCATTTATATATACTAGCAAATTTGACACACTCAATGCATGAGTAAAAATATTTATAAAATATAAAATGATAGTGTTTTATATAATTGAATATAATAAATAAAGATGAAAATAAATTGAGAGTGAAAAGTTTGAAAGAAAAATGTAAATAAAGATAAATTAAGAAAAGGAAATCATAAAAATAGAAAATGATAAAGAATTAAAATAAAACTAAATGTGTGATTTTATACTAAATAACTAAAATGGGTAAATATATAATTTTACTTTGTATAACTAAATAAGGTTAAAAACTTAATAATATAGTATAGATATGCTGCGCCTGTGTGTAAGTTTCATGCATTTACTCCAGCAGCAAATCACATAAATGATCTAAAACTGATTACTATTACGTGTATTATTAGAGTTCAACTGAGAACAAATTCCTTTATTTTGTTCGCACCAACTCACGGCCAAATTGAAATTAACTAAATTAGCAAATAATCTTGGGTTGTTTTCGAAGGGGTTGTTTGGTTGCCTGTCTTTCAGCGACACTTATCCAAGGAGAAAAAACATGTTCAGGTCATCATTTCAGGCACCGTCAAAGTTGTCTAGCCGGAAGTGCCATCAGTACATGAATATTCAACAGCCCCTTCGTACCCCAACCGTGAAATTCTTTTCCTCTTTGTCAAAAAAAGGGAAATGAAGAATATTTTTATGACAGAAGACATGGACAAAGAGACATGTTCTCTGCTAGAGGAGGTCCGACTAGATAAAAGAATCCAGGAAAGAGAGAGAGACAGAGAGATTTTGCTGTTGGGAGGGATTTTTACTTTGCATTAGCAACCTTATCTCATCTCCACCGCGTTTTATTTCTTTTTACCAATCTCTACTATAATATACTATTATTTAATTACCAGCTATGAATACATGAATACATTATATGCTATGATCATACTCTAATTTTACTTTCCATTGCATAAGAATATAAAAGAAAGAAAGAAAGAAAGTTGGGCCACTTTTCCACACCCTTCATGGGTCATTTAAAAATGCAGAGAGAATTTATTATGCACAGACACCAGAAGTGGGATCTTCTTGATCACACAGCAAATAAAAAATTAAATCAAACATCAAATAAAATAAAAATATAAATGATTGGAAACAAAATAAAATATAAATTTAATATGTTCAAAATAAATAAATCCACACATGGTCAAATTTTTAAGCCCATTAAAAAATTGATGTTAAATATTTTTATTTGCACACACACACACACACACACACATATATATGTTTAATTTATGTAGCATCTTGATATAAAAAAATTATTATAAACTGAAATTTTTAATCTTATATTATTTTTATTTTATTTAACATTTCTTATAATTTTTATTTAACACATTCTTTACATTTAAAAGCAAAAAATAAAAAAATATAATTAGTTAAAGGTTTGCCACATGGCAAATTATTTTTTGTTTGGAAAAATTAATTAACAACCTCTTTTTCAACAATTTCAGGGTTACTAAGTCGTTCAGGAAAAGAAAAATATTAACGCTACGCAGGTTTAGAATCTTAAAATTTATTAAATAAAATAAAATTGCCCAATTACATTGGAAAAATTTAAAACTTATTTGTTATACTGGAAAATATATAATCAAAATTTAATAGTCAACAATGCAAACAAATTTATCATTCTTCATTTTTTATTTTATTATAATTGTTATTACTACTATTATTTTATTAGAATAGCAGTATTATTATTACCAATAGTGAATTGTTCAAAATTGCCCATTCATCAATGAATGAATAGTTATAACACAATAATATAAGCACAGTACATCAGTTACATGGTTATCCAAATTAAAGCTAATTACATTGCATCTTCCTGTCGTTGCACCAGTCATTACATAGGGTCACACACACACGCACATTTCTGTCCAGGCAATGCAATTCATATTAACCTCATAAAGAAGAATGTCGGACTTCAGAATGGAAAATCACATTATCATAAATGTAGGCCGACCATAGAATTAGGTGGCAGGATAGTAGTTTCAGTGAAATGATTCGAAGCCATTAAGCCAAAGATATGTCTTGAACTCATTCAAATATATATCAAGCTATATTGCCGCAGTCCAACAATATCTACAAGGGTCGAGAACATATTTATGTATAAACGCAACACACTAAAGATAAAGATAGATGTGGACGCATCGAGATATAAACATACGAAAAACAATGTTTATAAAACAATACATAAGCTTGTATCATACAAGGAGTCTCATCAGGGGATATCTCCGCTTCGGGATTGGACAGAAAACTTGGCATGAAAGATATGGCTTGGCAATCCAGCCAAGAAGGGAACTAATTGTTACTAGACACAATTAATGGCAAATCACATTTCACGACCTATTGATGTGTTCTGTTTTTTTCGACATAGGGAGTGACGGCGGTGATAAAATTTTGTTTTAAAGTATTTTGATTATAAAATATAAGAATTCCAATTTACATGTGTAATCAAACCCGTGGCAACGGGTTAGGTTAATGGATCTGGTTGAGTTAGACATGAATATTACACATAAATCACCTATCAAAATTAACCTGTTTATTTTCACAATCCATTTTGTTAAAGTCAAATCCAATCTATTAATTTCACAAGTTACCAAACATAACCCACTAACAAAAAAAAAAAAAAGTTGAACAAAATAAAGTCAAAAATAGGTTTTTATGCACCACAAGTTTTTTTTTTTTTTTTTTGATTCAATACTATTACTTCAAAAAAATAATTTTAGATGCATTCAAAATTTTGAAATTTTCTACTTTCTTATCATTTTAAAATTTCTTGGTTTATAGTTCAACAATATATATATATAATCATGCAAAAAAAAAAAAAATAAGAAGGAAAATGAATAAGGCAACTCAGATAGGGTCGTTGAACTTGTATGAATGAGAGTGTCAAGTGTAGATGACACTCTAAATTTTGATGCCCAAATAAAGAATTGAGTTTGAAAATATAGAGACAGAATTTAGTTCAGCATACATTTAGGTTTGAGTTTCATATATTTACTATTTTAGCAATTAACTTTATTTAATTAGTTTTCTATTTATATAGTTAATAATTTAAGAAAATTACAAAACAAAAAATAGTTAATAAACCTATTTATTACATTATTTTAAATATATAAACGGTTCATGAGTCAACTTATTGGATAATTTAAAAATGATCTATTTTTTATTTTGAGTTCAAAGGTTCGACTTAATTTCGACAAGCACTCGTCAAAATTTAATCCAAACCCATTAATTTCGAGGTTGAGTTGTGTTAGAAATTATTACCTCTACTCTACCCATTACAACCCAAATCGTGCGCTCCACAACTCGATTCGCGTCGCGGACAAAACCCACGCAATCACGAGCCCTTAATTGCGAAGTCCATGTACAGCTCGCTTCCGAAGTCACACGGTCGAGAACATGCCCCTCGCACCCGTGACGAGTCATCTCGCAGCCACAAACTTTGTTGCTACAGAATGTGGCTTTCTATTGTTCGGCTCCTCCCACGGCTCATCACCTCGCGCCCACGGGCTTGCCAGTGACTGAGAGCTACCCTTGCTGGCAAACGTCCCGCGATCGCGCCTCTCAACCTCGTGATCGCGGCTTCTTTCCCGGTGGTAGCAAGCCCTGTTTGCAGCCAAAATGTAGTGATACTCATTCTAAAAGATAACGTACGGTGGAATAAGTGAAAAATCTTTTATATGTTTCAGTAGCAGTAGAGGAAAACAGAAATAACCCTCAGCAGAGATCAAAATATCACTTTAAGAAGCAATGGACTGGTCCTCCCACAGAAACGACCTGCTTTATCAACATAGGAGGTAATATGACAATATAAGTTCTCCCTACTTACAGATTAATAATTAGTTACGGCCAAATAAGCAAGAAAACTAACCAGAAATTTTGAAGGGAAGGATTCAAATAACTACACATGAGACTAATGGGAAGAGTTTAAGCTTCAGATGCAGTTCAGTCAAATGATAACAATAATAATCAACGACCGCTGTACTACTTGGAAGATAGCCATTAATTCTCTGTGTTTAGTCCATCTATTCATCTCGGCAATGCAGACGTACAAGAGTTTATATACATGCCGAAATTCACGGAACATTAAAACCTTTCAGAAACATGTCGAGTCCACATATCCAAATTCAACTTCCAGTTAGGTGAAATTTCACAATTCAACATCCCACAAATATAATATTTCCGTAAACGCTGCAAAGAGAGTTAACTTGAACGTAATTAATTAATTTTGTTTCGCATTTACGATCCACAAGAACAGAAAAATAGCGTTTCACGTCATAGATTTGCAATCTTAATCAGTCATGATTTACTCTCCGAATTGGATCTTTTTGGAATCGCGACTTAGTTAATCGAGCATTTCGGATCACATTTGTAATTAATCAAAAGATGAGAACTCTAGATGTTCAGCATATAAGAGCAATGGAAAGCTCAAATCATTTTCTTCTATCCTTCAGGAATTAACTACATTTCAAAAAGGCATTTTAAAAAATTCCATCAAACCGAAGGAAAAATATCGCTGTGTAATGACAAAAAAAAACCTGTGAATCAAGAAAAAAATGATAACGTGGGGGAAAAAACTGTTTACCACTTGCCAGCGATGGAGCAGCAATAGGCGGGAGTAAAGAGAGAGAACAGGGGCGGCTTCTGGCAGTCGAGAGGAATGGGTGGAGAGGAGGTCTTCGATCGTAGGTGGCCGGAAACGACAACAAACTGCCGACGATCTTTCGTCATGTATATATACCATTGGGGTCGGAAAACAAAAGCATGGATCCGTTCAATTTGACCAATATTTGGATCACATTGAATGGACTGGGCTGATTATTTATGGGCCAGATAAAAGGGCCATAGCCCATTAGTGGCCATGTGGTATTCAAAGGCAAACCCAAATTATTGGAGTTGGAGGCCCTGTAACTGAGTTTACAAATTTTTAATATATCTGACAATATAAAAATATGTATCCATTTCTTCTTCTAGAAACAATTTTATATGTACTTGTTTGGTTTTAGGATTAGGTGGACAATATTGCATCCGTCAGTATAGTTCAATAATTATCTTGTACTTGATTCAAACATGGAAACCAGTACTCTTAATTATGTTCTACTTTCTTCCTTGATAAGAGAATATACAATGTTGTGAAATGATGTTATGATAAATGGGTGAACGAATCTATAGAATTAGAATGAAACTCAATTACAAATGATGAGAGATTCCTAAATTATGAGCTTGAACTCTAATGAATTATGAAAAGCACCTGAATCATTTGTCCAAGGTAGTTAGCACATCAAATGATGCACGATTTTTCTGCTTCTCATTTAATAATATATCTATCCGATCAGTAAATTATATCCTCGTCACTTAATTAATCGGGTCTTGCAAAACAAATCTTCCTGAAAAAGTGTAATGAGCGCGTTTTCTATTAGGATAAATTAATTAGATATCAAATAAAAGAAAAAAGAAGGACAGAAAGAAACGAAAACACTAGCCAAAAAAAGAGTCAAAAGGTTTTTATAACAATGTTCTGTAAGGATTGGTTGAAGAGGAATATATAGTTAGATTAAATTAAATTAAATGGCATTGTTTCTGGATTATCATATCAATGGAAGTGTGTTTATAAACTTTGACTTTAATCTATCATTTTCATGTTAGAGTTCAAATAATTACCTCTGGATTTGAATTTTTAACAGGTGATCGAAAAACAATATTATACAGTCCACAATGGAGCTAAATTTCATGGCTTCATCTCCACAAGGGCACACAGATGCTTAAGTAGCTTCTCATTATCCCATCATGTATGTGAATTGATATAAACATTTTCAAAGACTAGCTAATCATATAACCCCATTTCTAGGAATCCTGAAGGGAAATAAAAAATGATTGAAAAGAATTGGTGAACCTTCCATTAAAGCAAAGGTCTTTGGAAAAGTTTATGTTTACATGTACGTAAAGTTTTTCGTTCATGTATATATATTATACCAATGCAAGTTTAAATTGTCAATAAAGTGCCATTCCAAATAAATGTCAATAAAGTGAACTAAAAAGACTAAAACAAGATAAATCTATGCATACAAAATTACACCCTTTTCCTTTCCCAACTTTCAAAAAACTGGGCTGTTAAGCAACATGCAAACACTCGTTCCTAAAGCATCTTTACGTGATCATGATCCGTATACTCTTCACTCTCTCTATATTGTACATTTATTTATTTATTTATTTATTATTATTATTATTTTGACTCCATTGTTTGTATCCATGTACAGTGCACGTGCAAGTTCTTGGTCATGTGCCAAGAGCTTCACCAAAAGAAGACAAGAAAAGGAAGGCTCGGGTATACACAGAACTAGGGTTAGGGCCTTCTTTTAAGCATACTGTGAGACCAAATCATTGCACGACCAAAGATTTTCTAATCCAACATTATTCCGCCCTTTATCTCTTTTTCCTCCTTTCTTCTTGCTCTCTAGATTTATTGAACATCATTGTCGCTTACATTTTTTTCCATATATTATCTCACTTAAACAAACATTTTACAGTAGAATGATTAATTGTGTTACACTGAATTTATAATTGACCATCTAGGGGTCAAGAATTTGAATTTTTTTTTCCTTGTACTCACATTTTGGACTTATTTTGGCAGTGGGACGAAGTGGATTGGGAGCTGCAGGACCACTACGCTTCTTATGTAATCCTTATATTTTATTTTATTTTATAGTTTTAGTTTGTCTTCTAATGAGCTGTATCTATATTACATGTATACTTCTGTCTTTTTTTATTTAGTTATTCGATTCCTTTGCACGGTCAATGTTTTTAACCTGCTTTTATAATACAATAAATTATAATATGTAACACCATATCTGAACCAGAAGAGGGGAAGGGATCCAAAGGTGATAAAGGTACCATTACTTCAATTGGGAAAAGGTAAAGGTTTTCTGGTCATGAGAAGAACCATGGAAACCTTGATAGAAACATTAGAAACAACATTTTTAGTCAGTTTCTTCCCGCATTTCGGTTTCATGGAACTCCTCGTCTCTTCCTTTTACTCCTTATATTTGTATATGTTGTACACACACACATATATCTGTGCATTCGTTTTTGTTCTCATCTCTGTGTTTGTTTCCTCACTTTTGCGTGGCTGACAATGCAGTTCTTAGATAGACGAGAAATGGAGATCTTAACCATAATCAACAGACACATGATGGCCTTATTTTCCTGAATCCTAGTGGAACTTTCTTAGTCGATAATAATAACCACCATAATGATAATGATAGCAATAATGACCCTTTTGAAGCACACACACACAAGTTCGTGAAATCTAAAGTTAATAATATTCTTTTGAGTGAGCTTAGCTGTCCAGATATAAGTTTATAAATAATATCTATTAATTAATAACTTAAAATTGGAGCATGATCGAGTAATAAATCATCTTGGAGATATGGTCATACATGTACGTATGATACATCAATGCATTGATCAGACAAATCCCAGAAAACTAAAAAAAGAAAAAAAGAACCCAAGAGAAATTGCCGCTGAGAGGCAGACTGCAACCTTTCTGAGTTTTCTCCTCAGTAGAACTGGAAAAAGAAAAGCTTCAGGTCGGGTCCTCCCTCCCTCCACCTCTGTCGTGTGCATTAATTAATCTGACTCAAATATTCAGACTACAAAACAGAAAGAGAGGGGAGAAAGAAAAGCAAGGAGAGGAGAGAAGAACTGAGATCCGATTATCGAGGGCGTTTGAATGCTGGATCACTGAAAGTGAAAAAAATAGAGAAAAAGAGAAAGACAAGAAAGGGCACATGTAGAACTAAAAAGACATTGATCTGATCTGATCTGATCTTCTTTTCCTCTAACAAAAACCCATCTCGTGTCTGGGGGAACAACGAAATACCGAAGCTGCAGCTGTATCTACACATACACAAGCCAGAGAACACCAACACGTACTCACGAACAGGAACATCTTTTCGAGATATCACTTCTACCAGAAGACTCAAAAAGACTAATAAACATAGGATTGAAGACTAGCTAGCTAGCTGGAGAAGATAGAAGATTGGCATATAACTATGATGAGATACTTGATTTTTGTTCTTTCTTACCCTCCGATGATGGAGGCATGACAAGAAAAGCTAACACGTGGAAGGAGGCATGAGGTTCAACCCTAAGTCATCCTTCTCCAGGACCAATCTTGTCTTGTTTGTCTCCGTCGAAGAATTACATTCTGGGTGCGGTCTTTTCTTGGAAGACAGTGGTACGCCAAACAGTTTAGTTCTGCAGGCTTCAGTGTTATTTGCAGGTTCTTCGAGAATTGTCACACTGCACTGTGAAGTTTTGATTGGAGAAGAAGAAGCGTTGATGTTGAAGGAACCCAATAAACTATTACCTCGCTTAGGGTTTGGTAGCGTCTCTTGGTACCCGATGAGTTGATTCAAAGGCTTCTGGTGCAGCATTGGGGAGCCATTGACGGTGTTGGTAGCTGCAGAAGGAGGCTGTGATGAGTTACAAAGAAATAAAGAAGAATGATACGAATTGCTAGGAGCCACTGGCTTGACGTGGTTCTGGACGAAGTATATAATGTCGTTGTATAGTTTCCTCATGTGGGCTAATTCGGACACGAGCATGTTGTTGTTTCTTCTGAGCCTTTCGTTATCTTCTGAAAGCGCGGTGAATGAGGTGGTGCTGTTCTTGTAGCCGTTACATCCGCCGCCACAGCTCGTGGCGCTGCTCACGGCTGAGACTCCGACTTTGGGAGATGAGAGCGGCGGCGGTGAGTCACGCCAGGCGTTTGGACGCTGTTCGTCGGAGTCAGGCGGGGAGATGCTGACCCGGCTGTTGTAGGAGAAGAAACTCTGGCCGGTGATGGGGTGGTGGGGCTGGTGGTTAAGCGCCACCTGCGGCTGAGAAGTTTTCCTCCTTTGGATCTCACAGAGCAAGTGTTTCTCTCCTCTCTTGAAGAACTCATTCGCAAACTCCCATCTGTCTGGAACAATCTTTCTAAAACCCTAATTTCACCAAAAACCCCAGCTAAGTACATCCATCCCAAAAATTGAAAAAAAGAGAAACCATCATTTCATGCATTTACATCATTCGTCTGTGTTCATGTTTCCAGTCCGTATACTGCGTGTAAAAAATTTGAAAAGACTCACATAGGTGTTGAGCTGGCGGACGAAGCTGGAGAAGTTGTTGTGCTTGAAATAGTTAGGGAGGAGGTCACGCGCGAACTCCGGCGGCCGCCAGACGACAAAGGTGCAGTCCTCTTCTCCCCAGGAGACTATGTGGTCGGTGGTGGGATCATCCACAAGCTGGTACGTTTTGGTCAAGAAAGGAGCAGGAACTGATTTGTGTGAGTCTAAGGACAACAATACACCTTCACAGTTATCCAGCATCAAAGCCATGGAGAGAAAAAGGAAGATGCAAGAAAATGAGGTAGATAGCCTTTTTTTCCCTGTGGTTCTTGAAAATGAAGGTTTGGGGTTTTGTGGAGGGTTTGATGAGTGGAAGTGAAGTATATAATAATTGGTATAGAGACATTTTTTATGGGGGGAGATGAAATTTTTAATATTTTACCAAGAAGACCTCTCTCGGGCATGTAGTGAGAGAGGAATATGTGTCTGTGTGTCTGTCTGGGACTGTGAAATAAGGGCAATTCAAGACAAACCCGTGACACAATATTTCTCGCTCTCTCTCTCTCTCTCTTTAATTAAATTCTTATTCATTTTGTAATTAATAATTAGTCCCTTTTCCTCTTCCTTTGTAATTCTTACAAGAGAGTTGTAATTGACGGTGCCACCCTTTTGTTCCTTTTCACTGTCCTTCTTTGGGATAAACTTTTTTCTTCTTTTTGTTTTTCGTCTTTTGAACACTGGTGCTTCTGTCTTACTGGGGCTCTCCGCTTCCCTGTCAATGTTTCTAATTTGGATAATTTCATATGGAGTTAAAGTTAATTTGCACATCAAATACTTCCTTGTAATTAAATTTTTAGATGATTACTTTATTCACTTAAAAAGCATATTAATTAATCAATATCTATACAAGATATGGAAAGTATATGGTTGATAACAAGTAACAAGAATTCCCTATCGAAGGGGCAATTTGGCCATTGGAGATCCTCCTTTGCGAGACTACAATTAATTGTAGGGATGAAGATAGTTAAATAAAGAAAGGGAAGATGCATGAAGAAGAAGGTGGTGGAATCACCACTTCACGTCAAACGAGTGGCTTCTTCACATTTTGTAGGTTTCTTGTTGTTGTTTAATGGCACCAAACCACACACACAACAGCATGCACTATCCCTCTCATGCACACATTTTCAAATTCCCCATCATTTTCTACTCCTTAACAGCCCCCTTCTGTTTCCTTTGCAGATTGTATGAGGAAAAGCCACACTTCGAATTACGTGATGGGATTTAAAGCCTGTGGGGTGAAGACAATTTTTCCTTCTGCTTCTTCTTCTTCCCTTCCCTTTTCCGACTATAATATTCCAAACTCCAATAAAAACATCATGCATGTAGACATGCATACTCTCTGCTCATCCCCAACCTTTCCTTCTGTCTTCAGTTTTCCTGCCCAAAATACATAACACAGTGCCACAAACTATGCACCAATGGATTCTTCCTATTTCTTTGACCCTGCAAATTTTCGCTGATGTGGCTTGGGAGTTTGAATTATTGGCCTAAAAGTTTCCATGAATATTTCCCAAAACCCAACAGCTTTTTCTTTCCCTGGAGCGGTCCAAGAAAAAAATTCACAAGCGGTCTCCCTCAGTAATAATAAACACTATTATGACAATTATAATATTAATCTGGGAATGAAAAGGAAATTTGTAATTCTAATTATTTCTTTTGAGATGGTGTCATGAAAGTGAAAGGCGCCATTGATTTATTTTTGATGAGTTACAGCAGTATAGTAGGGACAGTTAAAATGGCTCCAAAAGTAAAACAATAGGAAAATGATGAGTAATTATTTCACCAAGATATCTACTGATTATTTTGATCATGGCTTTGATACTCATTATAAGGGGAAAAGTTGAAACTGTTCTGGTTCCCCACGCTTATGATTATTTCCATCTTTTTCAGTTTTTTGTGGCTGTTCTCCATATTCATCTAATCCCTCCCATGTCGCCCAATTAGTGGGACTAGGCAGCCATTAAACTTTCTTGAACTTGCTGTCATTTATGTGTCTTGCCTAACAAGCCAAATTTTACATGTCGCCAACTAAATTGCTCTTGCTACTTATGGGTTATTAGCCGTTGAACATTACTATAGTTCTCCTACATGTAGAAGTACCAGCATGTACATTCAATTTATATTTACAATTATAATACATCTATAGCAGTCTGAAAACTTGAGTTAGGGCCTCAATATTGTTCGTAAAAAAATCGATAAAGGATTTTTTACCATCTACATGGTTTGGGGGAGAAATTCTCTTTTTACTAATAAATTCAACAATTTAATTGTCAACAAATATGTGAGTGTTTATTGAAAAAAAATAAATTAAAAATCTATTGGTTGTTATATACAATACATAAATCTGATCCTAGTTGAACTGCATTTGGAACTTCGATTGAGTTGAAATTGCATTTTCTGTTCTTTTCTTTTTTTCCCCCATAATTTTCCCATGTAATAATAGTTGCAAAAAATGGAGAAATAAAAAAGAAAAAATGGGTAAATGAAGGTAGGGACAAGTTGAAACTTGGGAGAAATAGAAAACGTTGTCAGCCTCAAACAAAGTCCCGAAATTAAATTCCAAACAGAATTCCGAGAAGAGACGTCAGTGAAAACTTCTTCTTTCGCTTATTGTTTATTTCACCTGCTTTCTCCAGCCAACATTTGCGATTCTCTTAGTGGTGCAATTGCTGCACGGCAGCAGCGGCTGACATGGAGACAGGAGTCCCCCCAATCCCCATTGATTGTCTTGAAAGTTTTCTTGGGTTATGCCATTCTCGTGATACTTGGTTTGGATTTTTGCTTATCCCATCTGCCCATATAAATATTTATTCCCACGGGTCTGTTCCCTCATTCATGAAATTACATGCAAGCCAGCATGTATCATCATCACATGTTGCATCGATCCAGAGGTATACCTCATATATCATATATGTCTTCTTTAATTGTAACCTCTTCCAAACGGTGTCTGGATACAAATCGTGCTGCATATTTTGTCTCTTGGGCTCACTTTTTGTCCTACTTAAGGAAATTTCTACGTACAGCCAATTGGATTTTGGGATGAATTTTAATCATAGGACTTCAATTTGTACCTAAGTTAATGCACCATCAATGTGAGAGAGAGGAATATAAATAAATAAATATATATATATATATATATGAATATGTATATGCATGTATATGGTCAAGAGTTGATTCTGTGACATTGATCAGCTATCCAAAATACTGAAAATGTAAAACTGAAATTGAATTTGAAAATTAAACAAAAGAAATTACATATTATTTTTCCTTTCCTTCTCTTTTCCTTACAAGTAATTTATAGAGGGGGGACAAAAATGGATACTTATTGGGGCCCACCGTCAATCTCACTAGGGCAACACTAAAACAGATTCTTGAGTATGCAGGTCTCTGTGTGAGTGTGTGTGCCCGCACAAGACACGTAACAATATGACCACAAATGTTAAAACGTTACATTCCCACACACACTCACACACGTTGCAGATAGAGAGAAACACGCAAGAAGATTCTATTCTTATCCAGCGAATAAGCCAGAAGGCATGCAGTGGAAATGAACCCCACCACCTCTCACTTGACCACCGCCGATACTCTTTATCTCATATTATAAAAAGTTAAGTTAAATAATAATAACGATAATATTTTTATTGATATGTATGTATTCATATATTTATATATAGTAATCATGCTTACATAATGGAATAATGAGAATCTCTAGGAGAGACAGCTCGAAAACACAGACAGAATACAGATAATAGTGACTCTACTCTTAAACCAAGAAGTATCTCGATTTTCTAACACTTCCGGTCACAAACACGCATGTACACACGCTTGTGTGTGTAATGTGTTATATAAACGATGTGTGTGTGTGTGTGTCGAGTAATAGAGTAATAATAACTAATAATTTAAGGCATGCACGCTTTCCTCCATGCAGTATGTATATAAACCAGTAGCTATGGTATATAATAAACGAGAAGAATGATCGACATCCTACAGAGACGACAAAGCAACAACGTTCTTTGTCGCTTCTCACACTCTCTTTCGCCCATTGTTCTGGCTCCAACACTATGTTTGGTTCTTGGAATTTAAGAATGAAAAGAAAAGAAAATATTGAGGAAAATGATTTTTGCCATTTGGTTAAGAAGGAAAATCGTATAAAACAGAAAATTAGAAATAAATCATAGTTTAAGGGAAGAAATTTCATTTTCTTCACAAAATGGGACGAAAATTATTTTAACTCTTGTTCTTCCTCCAAAAATTACACCAATCTATTTCTTCATTATTTTTTTGCTCAAAGTATAAAAAATGTCAATTTAAGTTTTTGTTTGATTTGATTTCTTTTTTTAAAATTTTTCCTTATTAAAATCCTTTCAATCAAACACTATATAAAATTTTAAATTTTTTTATTTTCTTTTCCTTTCTCTATTATTTTCTTTTCCACTCTAAATTCCTAAAACCAAACACACTCTAACAGTATGTTTGTTTCTTAGAATTTAGAGAGCGAAAGAAAAATGCTAAAGAAAATGATTTTTGTTATTTGGCTACGAAGAAAAATCTTATGGAAAAGAAAATTAGAGAAAAATTATAATTTATTGAAGAAAAATTTATCTCCATCACAAAAAGGTGAGAAAATGGACGAAAAATTATTTTAACTTTTATTTTTCCTCAATGTCACCAATTTTATTTCTTTTATTTAATTCTTAATTATTTTCTCAAATTATAAAAAATTTCAATTTTAAGTATTTATTTGATTTTATTTCTGTTTTCTTAGTTTTTCCTTTTTTAATGAAATTCTTTAAACCAAATACTATATATAATTTTGAATTTCTTTCATTTTTTTTCCTTTCTCTATCATTTTCTACTCCACTCTAAATTCCTAAAACCAAAAGCAGGCAGATGCTCGACACTTAATTTCAACAATACCACATTTATTCTAGCAGTATAATTTAGGGATATTATTCCCCATGCATCTTAAAACTAAAGTACCCACACACACCCCCACCGGGGAGTGTGTGTTCACAAAATCCTGATATCTGTCTGTATTTATTCAGATGATGGTAAAAAATATATATTTAGACTACTGTAATTAAGGGCCTGCAAGTTGCAGGGTTTGCTCTAGATTTGGATTAATAATGGGTCACGAGGTGCACCCACTGTAAGGGTAAGTGGTAATTCTGAGGGAAGACACGAGAAAGAGGGGAAGTGATATAAATATGTACGAACTGCCCTTTAATTTTATGTCGTAATTTTTACAGATGGAGTGAGACGAGTGATCCCTTGCTGTCTGGTGATTTTGCTGTCTCAATCTTCTCTGGTTACTGTACATTACAGAGAAGTCGAAGTAGAGATGTCTGGCTGTGTATTTCTGGCCATCCCAGTTAGCATTGATATGCCTGAATTTATGCTTCAATTATTATTTATGTTATTATACCCAACATGTGATCTGTTCATAACTCCCTATCAATCTTGTAAAAGAATCCAAAGGGTCCAAGTGAACTTTTAATCGAATTAAAGTGTGTAAAACAACTTTAATGGCGCAGCTCTTTGTTGCATGCGAGGCTGCAAGTATAATATGAATGGAAATCTTGAGCCCCCAAATGCAGTGAAAACCCATTAGTGTTCCTTAATTTAGGATTTCTACATATGCTTTTAGGGTCTTAAGCATGTAATAACTGGCTGCGTTAATACTCAAATCTTCTCATAATTCGTGTAATAATATAAGGATAATCAAATTTGCTAACAGCGGGTCCTCTTTATTGTAAGGTCCCTAATTTGTCAACCCTTTAGGGTACGAATTACCAGAAATTATGTACTTTTGGTAATAAATCAAAATCAAAAAAGAAATAAGATAAAGGAAAAGAAAGTAGTATTGTGATGGTGATACAAGTAAATGGGATAGATTAGAATAATAAAGGGAGAGTCTCCATGCAAAAGTTCCTTTAAGAAAAACACGAAAAAAGGCAGCTTCTGAGTAGCATATATTATCTATGTGTGTATGTATAGTGTCCAAAAGGAGTTTTCCATGCCAAAGGTTAAAGTAGTTAGACTTGCATGGCTCATGCTTTCCAATCAATTAAAGAAAGAAAGCCCATTTTAACACTCTTTAGACATGCATTAAAAGGAGAAAACAACAACACTACTAGTCTTTTTTTCCATCATCTTTCTTGCTTCCTTTCTTCCCTGTTTTTCCCTTCATTTACTCTCTCTCTCTCCTTCCTTCCTTTTTTTTAGTTGAATCAGAAACCAAGAGATTAATTTAAGCTCAACTAATTAAGTAACTAACAACATTTTTGGGATTTTTTTTGCAATAATGATGGAAAAAATTTTGGATGCTTATGGAATTACTCTAAAGGAGCATAATCCCTTTTTTCAGATCAATTTTCAGCAAATTTACGGATTCCTAGGGCTTTGTTTCATTTCTTGTTAATCACTATTCACATCACTTAAAAACCTTACGAATCAAACATTTTATTGTATAAATTTTATTTAAATTTAAATTCAAAATTTTGCTTCTCTTACTTTTTATAACTAATTAATTATCTTTTAGTCAGGATACTTGTTTACAATTAAATAAACACACATCCTTCTAAATTTCCTACTCACATTCAATTTTTTACACCCTATAAACTATATAATATTACATTATCCAATCATTATTATATATTAAGTATATATATATATATATATATAATTTTCCAACCCATTCAAATCTGAACACCAAACATAAATTTTCCTCTCATTTAAATTACCAAAATTTTTCGATCCTAGCCACTCTAGTAAGGAACCAAACATACTCTAGATATTTTCCTTATGATAATTAATCAAAATGATTTTATCTGCAAGCTCACAGCTAGCTTCTACTAAGATTTTAAGTCTTTCAATGTTTCCCCAAATTTTCTTCCAATGCTCTATACTGTCACTTCCAATGTACCCCTTTAAATGACAAGTCCATTATTTCTTGAACAACTACAGCATTTTTATAACGTAAGACGTGAAGTGAATAAACAAAAAGATGGATTAGTGACCGAGTGTTAATGTGTCTAAGAAAAAGACAAGATAGAAATGGTGGGTTATTTTTTTGCAGGAAATGTGATTTAACGTTGTGAGAGGGGAACATAAAGGCTGTTGGATCACATGCATATCACCTTTCTTTTCTCTCCTTCTGTTTCTCTTCTTTTTATACTGTGGCTGATAAACCCTCATGAGAAGATGAAAAAGAAAAAGAAAAGGAAAAGTTGTAATTAGAATTGGAGCCCACTTTCTCAAGGCTGCTCCTCCAAACTTCAATTCAATTTCGATTCAATTCTCTCCCACGATTCAAGGGATTCCATTTTAAAAAAAAAAAAGAAAAAGAAAAAGAAAAAGAAAAATGAAAATTGGGTCCCTCCATGATCATCTTCAGCATCATTTCATGCAATATCGAAGACCCACCTCTCATGTCCATTTTTACTTGCAAAGCATATACTTAAAAGTAGCATTATTGTTTGCCTTCTCATCACTGACAATAATTCAAAGATTGCAAGATATTATTCTCTTTAATTTCTTTTTTTTTTTTTTTTTGGATTAGGGTAATGAATATCTCATGATATGTTGGAGATCTCATCAATTTTTAGAGCCGTTGATTGGGGTGCAAAGATTGATCATATTGATTTCCGGGAAAAAGGCATTATTATCGCTATATCATTTGCACTACGTTAATTGGGATACCCTTGCTTGGAGAGATGGAGGATATTCGATCTTCTTTAATTATGGCTTAGCTTCATTAGATGTTATTTATTAAAATCGCCAGTATATATGTACGTTCAGAATCTATTTTTTGTACTGTAATACGAGCACAATTAATAAATTAACAATTTTAATGACCGTGTGTATATATTTGTGAAGGAAAAAAGTTGTATATTTTTTATATGTTATTTGTTTTTTCTTTTTTTTCCAAGTGACGAACAGATATTACCGTTGTGTTTCTCGTAAACAGCAACAATCATGGCTTTAACCCTTCTAATCACCGACTCAGAACAGAGGTGATCAAGTAATTCATTTCACCATCTCGTAAAAATTAAAGTTCCTACATTCGATTTACAATTATCAACTAATCGTACAGACGACATAAATTAATAAATCATGGTTATGTTGAGAACCCAACTCTCAATTCTCACATATTCTCACAAACTTTACACTATAAAGTATACTATTTAATAAAACTTTTATTCAAATTTAAATTTAAATTTTTCTTTTTATATATATATAAAACTAAAAAATAAATTTTCAACAATTACACCTATTTATAGTGAAATCAATACCTATATATATTATATATATTTACATTTATTTTATTTATACTATAAAACTTAATTATTATGTATATACATTATTATATTATCTAATTATTATTATCTATTTTATACATATATTTAGATAAATCATATTATTTATCCTATCAAAACTTTCTTTCAAAACTCACAATTTATTTCAACACAACTCTTACCAAACATCATCTTTTATCTCTAGAAAAACCTGAAAACCCCTCACCCAAAATATAGTGCACGTATGTAGACTTTTATCTATTCTCCCAAGGTTAGTTTAAAACAAATGGAAAAGAGAGGGTGAAGATAAGCCATAGCTAGAAGTACAAACTGATACATATAGGTGTCGGATGTTCACTCATATTATAGTAGATGTATGAATTACAGAAAAAATGCAATTTTCTTCGCCAATATATAGTCATTCTACAAAAATATCATTTAATTTTCGTCATTTCCCAAATTCATATGTCACATACATTAGAAGTGCGAAAATCCAACAAAATTAAGGAAATTAGTCTCGATATTGTCAAATTTTTTAAAATTCAAAACTTTTTTACTAGTGACGAAAATTTTTAAGGAAATTAATTCCTATATACTAGTATATATAGGACAAAAATTGTAATTTTTCCTAGAAATTGCACATCTATTTTGAGATCATTCAAAGGTGAATAAAAAAAGTTATAAAAAAAAATGAGCTAGATTATCTAAATTATTAATTTGTTGGAATTCCAAAGGCCCAATTGTCCAGTATTAATAGGCCTAATCGACTTTTAGTTGGTTTTAATATAAATAGAAGGATTTGGTATTGACATAAAAAATTCGTTAGGACAAGGTCCTGTTTTAGTTTTTGTACAGAAGATTTCATCTCCTAGACGATGTATCAATCAGAACACCATGTAATTTTTAAAAAATTTAAATCATAGAGTGAATTTTAAATTTATGCAAACGACGGGTACATCGCAAGGATGATCTAATAATACAAGCAGTACAGCACTGGTGAATGAGAAGTTTAGAAGTTGGGTAGTTGGTCGAGAATGAAGAAGCTAAGGGCATGGACAAGGACATACCCTTCAACTTTATACGTCGTCGTATGTATATAAATATCATATCTTTCTAATCCATGAATTCTTGTATCATCGTATGCATCTTTTCGTGCATATATAATTGCTTTGTAGTAAAACTAAAACAATGCAAGTATTTACGTATTTTATAATAGTAACAAACTATCAACTATGGTTCGCGCCCTTTGACTTTGTTGAAAAATGTATTTTGTAATTCTTTTTCCTAGTTGTGTCAACGTCAAAGAATAAATTAAGTATAAATTAATAGTAATGACAATGTTTTCTTCAATACCAGTATATAGGAATTAATTGAAAATAAGTTTAATTTTTGTACTAAAGAGTTAACTAAGATGATTATTTGTACTGTATTTGGCAACTGGCTTCTTTGTCTAATTAGTCATATCTTTAATGATATGCCAATTTCTCATTATGAATTTCCTTAAAGAATATACAATATTAATTTTTTTTTTTGCGTCTTCCATTGAGAGAATGTGTAGCTAAATTTATTTTTAAGATCTTATAAGTCAAAAAGTGTGTGAATAAAATTATCCTATAAGATTTAATTGAATTTATAATTATAAATGATTATGCCCGTTCTTTTTTTTATATAATAATGATAAAAGATGAACTAGATATTAATATAATTTAATTATAAATATTTTCTTATATATAGAATGAAGTAGTTTATAAAACGGTTTGAAATAATGTAGCAAAATCTAACTTATTTTTTAACTTATAAGCTATGTTGGCAAAAACTTATCAAACTTGAGCTTCCAAATATATCATAAGATGTTTTGAGGAGTTTGAGCTCACCCAACCACCCTCTTAGTGCAATGCACGATAATTAATATAGTATCACATTATTTTTCTACTGAATAAATAAATACGTGTTTGGAACTACCAGTCTATGCTGAAGATGATCTCTACAACCGACGTTCCAAGTTGGATAGCTAAGTAAAGTTGCATATCTTGGTGCACTAGTGTCAAAGTACGCTGGAGTTTAGCTGGAGATGGGGTGAGCTCCATTATATTGTTCCATCAATAGAAATATTGGCCATGGAAAATATAAAGATAGCAACCATTAAAGAAATACTACCAAGGACCCTTGTAAAGAATTTACAAACTCATATGATGAATCTTTATTATATTGAAATATTCCTAATGAAAGTATGCATCTTACTGTTACATATATAAAAGCTGTGTTAAGAAAGTACTACAGAGTTTTACTTCGTCCAATATATGTGCATATATATACAAGCTTAGCAATTATGTAAGTAATAAAGTGAAATAACCAAAACAAAAATATGATGGTTATAGATACAGTGTACAAAATCAAAATAAACAAATATTGTATAGTCAAAATCCAGGTACATCATTTTCTCCTTGTGTGAGAATCCAAAGGTTGATTGGAGAGACTGAGGCAGGCTTTTGGGGCAAGGCCCTCGTTGCTGCTGACAAATACTCTTCATGAACCTACAAAAGATTGTTGAAGTGTAAGTTACTTTGGCAGAGTATAGAATGCATATTTGGATTCCAGAACAAAATCCCACATCTGCACAACATCCCAGTGGAGATAAAAGATACACAAAGTGGAAGTTTAGAAGAGCAGATACCCCACTGACCAGCACAAAGGGATGAAAAAAGAAAGAAGAGAAAAACAGCTTTATAGGGAATAAGGAGAGTCTTTGATGATTGAACCTACAGCTCTTTTGTAAAGACGTTTGCTTTTTGGTATTTATTTATCCTTTTTGTTTTTACCATTCATGCAACGTATGTGCATAAATAAATAAATGGAAACTAACACTAAACCTTAGGAGAAAAAAAATTAGGTAAAAGACAACTAATGTTCCAACTTCCAAACATATAATAAAACATTTTTTTTTTTTGGTTCTAGACTTTAATGGGTTCAAAACTTAGAAGAAACAAAAGGATGACATATAAATGGAGCTTATAGAATACTCAAAGTAGAAAAAAACAAACATGTAGGTAGAGAAAATTGATGAGTTATGATCACATGCATATGGCAATGTTTTTGGGTGTAAGACCTTTAGGTGGGAAAAGCATTGACAGGACAAGAAAATCGGCTAGGGGGTGGAAGTGGAAGTGGAGGAGGGAATAATCATCAACGTCAATAATTCTACAACCATTTGCAGATACATAGATATGTGTAGTTGTGATGATAATCATGGCCAACCACATTCACTTTCCTCTTTGTCATCACTTTCCATGGCATGGTTAGAAATAAAGCTTTTTAATTCCATTTTCATCCCTCCCACTTTAACTAAAAAAAAACCCTCCTTTTTACTTAATTTGAATCGTGTTTGCTTCCAATCTTAGATCCATCAGATGTATGTAAATTGGTCCACAAAGCTACGGAACAAATGGAACTATGTTGAGCCCAGTTTCATATGGAATTGCCAAAATGTTACTTGGGTTCAGCTTAGATCAAGATTATCAATCATCATGTGTTTTAATCAGGTTTACATCAAAAAAAGTTTAGCAAACTAAGAGAGATATTATTACCAAAACAATAAGTGGGGACGATGAGGATGTTTGGGGGAGCTTATAAGTTCTAAAAAGTATTTCGCAATTTTTTTGCCAAAAGAGCGCTTCAAAAATAAAATATTTAAAACTTATAAACTTTTTAAAAATAAATTAACTTTTCCTAATTTATTTTAAATATCTTGCAAGTTACTTCATTTTATATATTGTTAATTGGTTATGATCATTATGTTGCAAATTGTATTGTAACATGTGATATGACAAACTCATACATATAACGAAAATGTAAAGTATACAACAAGAATTTGTTCACACAGTTAAAAGATAATCTTCTTATGTCTATATGACCTCATCTAGAAAAATCCACTAATAACGTTACACCAATTATTAAAATATCTGGTTAACATCAATACATATTATCAGTCGCCTTACCCAAACTCCCTTGGTATCAACTCGTTAACGTGTTTTTCTCTTAACTTCTCGAGGCAGCAAGTCCCTTGTATTTGCTTAACCAATACTCCTTCTTGGCCCCAATTATAAGCATTGATCAACAAGTCTCCTCCTCTAGAGGAGGTTCTTCAATTTGATTACTGTAGTGGATGATTGTGGACGAATGGAACTTGAAATGCTTTAGGCTACCATAATGTTTTTATCCCAAAGGATAAGAACAATGCAGTATACTTGAACTCTTTATCAGCTAAACATTAGTTTTTCCAAGCAATCCATTAAATTCACACTTGAATGAATGAAGTCTTTTATTAAAATTCAACTCATTCAGCCTCAAAAGGCATTAGCTCAGTCAACCTTAAAGGTTGGAAAACTAACTCCAAGAAATTCAACTAACAATCTCAAGAATATTTGAAAATGAGAATTTTCATATTGTAACATTTGGTCAAACATTTTCAAGATTTTTCCTTCTTGATTGTCTGGCAATTTTCCACAGTCTTTTCTTATCATTATAAACTGAAAATCTTTTAGAGATTAAGCCTGATTCAGTTGAATTTAATTTAGATATGTAAAAATTGAGATATAGTCAACTGTCCGAATTCTCACATATCTTCTAGATAAGGTAGGTCAATCATATCCACATAAACTAGATAAAATCTATTCAAGTCATCTTAATTTAAGTTAAGTCATCAATCTATAATCATCATTTAGGAAGAATAAATTGTCTAATTAATCTTAATAAATCTAATAGATATTGTGACAAATTATGTTATAACATCCGTTGTAACAAATTATCAAACATCTAAAATTTCTTTATAAAAATGATATGTCATATCAATGCCACATTGGTAAGTTGGACTAGGAATGATAACAACTTATCTAAACTATACATATGTGGCACTAACATATATGAAAAATGACAAAAAAAATTTATTACATTGTACTAATAATGTTTAGTTTATTTTATCATTATTACACTAAAAAATTATAAATGAAATTATAATCATTTATAATTATAAATTTTTAAAAAATATTATAAGATGATCTTATTATTTTTATCCAAACACTTATTAACTTATTTTTAAAATAAGATTTATAAGCTTATAAATTCTAAAGATATCTTATTAATTATATGTCTTATAAACTCTTAAAAATAAGCTTAGCCTAATACCCTTTTAGTTTGAATTATTGCTCAAATTATTTTTATTTTTTCCTCTTGAAAGGAAAAAAATTGCACATATAATAAGACTATTGAAACAAAAAAAAACTAACATTGCGATCCGACAGCACACCATATCTCATTTCTCATTTTTACTAGAAATTTTCTTTAAGAAATGGCTCAATTTGTCTTATCTTTAAAAATTTCTTAGGAAAAAATCCCATCCCATTTTGTTTCTTTTTCCCCCCTTTTCTCCCCTTGTCATCAGACACCCTGTTTCCATACACAAAATGTTGCTTTCTATCTTCTCTCCCTCGTCGACGCTGCTCCCATCTATTTTCTCCATCTACTTTTCTATAAACAACCGATTTACTAGAAAATTTGCTTGACTCTTCACTGAAAAAAAAAAATGCAAACTCCACCAACACATGGCCTTCATTCCGATTTGTCGAATAAGATCCATTGATTTCAAGCTCTAGCAACAGAAAAATAACAACAATAACACCAATGACAATAAACAAATAATAATAACAAGAACGCCAACAACAACAATAAAATTAAAATATTAACCATTAAAATGAATATTAATAATCATTAAAAAAATAATTTATTATTAACTTCAACACATTTACTATTATACTCATATCTACCTATCACATTATTTGCAATCTATACATGACTACCTATCACATTGTTACAGTTATTACTTTTTGTCACAAATACCATCTATTCTCAAAAACTCCTACTTCTTTATCCCATTTACCAAAAAACAATTCTCTTTTTCTCTGAAAATTTTTTTGGGCAAAATAAGAGGCCTATCCACTTGCAAGCAAATTTTTCCCCTTTTTTTTTCAAAACTCAAGTTGGAGCTCTTGGAGAATTGGAATCCTACGGTTCGTTCAAAATCTCTGTCTCCCTTCTCATAACCGCACATTCACTTGTAATTTTGTATACCAATGAACGGTGTTTCCGACCTATATTACAAAGCATCTTGTCCTCTAAAGGCTGGTAAATTGCCAGAACGTTAACTATAATAATGGAAAGTTACTTTATTAATTACAAATCTAAGGTTTGAATCAATATTTGGCATATTTTCCCATGATAATTTTATATGAGATCTTTTAACCTCACGTTTTAGACTGGGAGCAAGAGCGCCTATAAAAGACAACTGAAGAATATCCTTTTCCGTTGATTACAACATAGCTCCTTCCCAATTCACCAACCACTCTGAAAGATAGCGTGGACCTTTTCCCACACGGCAAAGCAGCCACCTTTCCAGGCAGAGTGAAAACTCACAGGTGATGGGCTTACAGATAATAGTCCAAGAAAACCATTTGCCAGTCCAGCCTTCTGGCTCAAAAACATCGCATTTGGTAACACTATACCACAAATATATAAAAATAAAAAAAAAAAATTGATTATTTTTTAAAAATGTGACCCATGTGACCACTGAAGCACCCAATATATTTCTCAAAATATACCACACTCTTAGCTAGTGGCGCATATTTTTTTCCTCAAAAGCTGTTGCGATCTCCACACCCTAACCATCAGAACAATTAGCCAGAAAAATATGGTGCACATCACCACCCAAAGCATCCAATATATTTTCACAAGATGCGTAACACATTTTTTTCCTCGGAAGTTGTTCCAATCCTCATATGTAGACCTTCAAGACAGACGACACTTACTAATGCAGAGAATGTCAGAAGAAACGCGGCCAATAAATTTTAAACGCGTACCCACATTTCTGGTTATGAATTTCAACAACAGAAAACCTTACACAACGAATCAAATTTCTTCAAGGTCAGGCACGAATACCGTATGCATTTGAATTCTCTGTTACGATAACGACATCAGACCATAGTTACAAAGCAGATCCCTGACAATAGTTACAAGCAAACTTACGTTTAGCAGAACGATGATTTCACATGGTTTGATCTAATCTGCAATGCTCACGATTGAGTTTCTCGACTCAGACCCCTGTTCTTTTCATGGGAAAGACAAATCCCGGAAAGCTAGCGTGCATAATTTCTTTCCAAATTAGAATGGGAGGAAAATTTAGATAATTTTAAATGAGTATAGAAATTATTTTTGATTAGTCAGATTCAAATAGATAAGAAAATTATTTTTATATATATTTAATATATAATAATAATTAAATAATGTAATATTATATAAATTGATATGTTAACGAAAAAATAAATGTAAGTATTAAAATTATAAAAATAAGTTCTAATTTGATAGTGAATAGATATAATAATTAAAAAATTATTAATTAATTAAAAAAATAAAGGAGGAAAAATTTTAAATTGAATTTGAATAAAAGTAATATAGTAAATATTTGATTTGTAAGATTTTTAAATAAAATTAAAAATAGTTAAAATGAAACCAAACATAGCCTTACACATTATAAGCCAACATCACTGGAATCACACCCCCTTCCAAATGTACAGGCCCTTCCAATTGTCAACATATTTGTATCTCTTCTGTAAATGCCTACAAGCTATATTGCAGGTGCTTGCAGGTAGATGCAACTCCATAAGCACCCAACCGCCACACTCAGCTTTTACTACCATGCCTAGTTCAGCTGAGAATATGGATCACATAATACTATGTATTAACCATTCGCCATGGGGCCATAGACGATACAGAACAAAAAATAAAGCTAAAAAGTTAACAAAGTAGGAATTACCATAACCCACCAGGCCAACACATCAAAGAGCTAGAAGTAGGTAAATAGAGAAACTCGGCAAGGAGCGTGCAGAAAATTGTTAATGACCCACTCTTGACACTTCTGAAACTCCTATATACCACCACAGCAAAGATAGGTGTTTTAAAGAGTCCTTGTCCATTTTCATTCACAGGATACCATGCTGATGAAATATTGAGTTACGGTGATGCATTTCAAATAGAAGTTGAGCGAGATAATGTTTTACACAGTTTCAAATATCTAACAGATAAAGATGGTGAAGCATTTCAAATAGAAGTTGAGCGAGATAATGTTTTACACAGTTTCAAATATCTAACAGATAAAGATTGTGCCGAAAAAGTAGGAACAATAAATCCATGCTTGGAGACTTCATAAATACTTGAAACGTATAATACATAATCTGCTTTCAAATGTTAAAGACCAAAGTTCACACTTTTATGCACTCTATACAGTGTAAATCACAAACCTCGAGCTCATCTAAACAGATCGTACAAATTAAAAGAACCACATTAGGTCAGGACTCAGAAATGAATATGGAAATATAGTATTGAAGTTACTGAAGTAAAAGCTTTGGTCACTTTTTACAGTCAAAGAAAAGCGAAAAAAGATTCTTGCAATCAACAGGCAGAAAGATGTTTGGAAACTGCATAGATTCTAAGCAGCCTAAGGTAAGAAGTAAGTAGGCCTACAATGATAAAACAGTTGATATTGCAAAACATGACCATTATGTTAGATTCACATAATCCCATTACATATAAACCTCCATGCCTATATATTTGGAAGACTGACACAAGGGACAATGACTCAACTTACTTTCACAATCTTTACACGAGCACAGATGCTTACAAGGTAACAAAAGCATGCATACTTCATTCACCCTACAAACCTTACAGGTGATCAACTCCTTTATTTCATCACCATCCTTGAAAAGCAGGTGGAAGTCAACTGGACAACCATTGCAGCAGGAGGCTGTATCATCAACCTCACTATCTCCACACCCTTCCTTACTATCTCTGCTTTGAGCATAAACCTGCTGTAGATTGAGCTTGAGAGCGTTGATCATGTTCTCACTGTACTTTGCACGCTGTTGCCAAGCATTGGCCTCCAAAGAAAGCTGTCCTATTCGTGACTCAAGCTCCATGTTCTTCTTGTTGATGTCTTCCACCTCTGCCTCTTTCTCCCGCAGTTTCTGCATGACCTTCTCTTCAACATAAGAAATAGTTTGGAGCTGGGTTGCTTGAAACTTCTCCAATAAAGCTTGTCGCAAACGGTCTCCCTATCGAAGAATAAACAAGATAAGTTATTTATTAATAGACAACCCATGATTATTTAGGCTATGTTTGTTATCATTTTTTAGTGCATGTTTATAGGTGTATTTTTTGTAGAAATTGTATAAAAGTAAGAGAGATTATAAAAATTTAAAAAAGTGTACTGAGTATAGTGAATTTTGGGGGTGAAAAACTGAAAACAAATATAGCCTCAGATTTGCAAAACATAGAAAATCTTGTTATACAAGAGTAAAAGGGAAAACCAGGTATAGCCTATGTAGTTAAAAGGTATGCATAAGCCAGTTAAACAAGTTGTTATAAGCATCAGGCATGAAAATTGTCTATTTTAGTCCACATAATTCAACGGAAAAGTGAAAATTAATTCAGTACCAGACCCTGGAAGTGACTCCATACGGATTCCTTCACAATACTTAGTTTCAATAAAATTGGGAAATCTTTTATTCCATACATTACATAGAAAACTGTTATCTAGAACGACACTAGGTACTTATGGCACTCTGTTGTTATATTTTACATTCATCGATAGATTAGACTTGTAGAATAAGGGTGGGAAATAAACATGGGTAGAAAGAGACCAAACTCAGAACCAGAGGGAACTAATTTAAGGAAGCTCATATGAATTCGTTTTTGTTAAAAGACAGTCAAAGGGAAACTGTCATACAATAATCATGAGCTGTAAGAGTAAAAAGCATAGATCGAACTTGAGCACAATAAATTGCTCAAGAAGGCAAATAAAGTACAATCCTTCAGCATGGAATTCCAGAATAGTTGTTTTAGACAGTTAATGGTATCTCATTTTTCCATGCACTATAGCTCTCTACATACAGAAGCTATTGGCTCTTTAACAATTTAATTTGTTACTCAACCAAATAAGAAAAGAAATTAAGCCAGTTTCCATTACACTAAATTTGCATAAAAAAATATCTAGTATGAAAATTCAAGAGGAGCTTCACATTGAAACCATAATAATGACCAACCATTTCATTTAAGTACCAATTGCCATTCAAATTACACTAAACATCATTCAAGCCAAAAGTACCATCCAATTCCGTGCATGAAATGAAAAAGTTCATAAATTAGCATTCATGAAATCCGAAAGCACCACCAAAAGCATTGCGAAAATGCATTCCAATTTCCAAAAAAGATAATTCTTCGATCTTAGGTCTTATTCTCATCCTAAAATGTTGCTTCTTTATGCTATTCTACTCTCTTCTCTTCATATTACTTAAAAGGTAAACCCAAATACAACATTCCAAGAACTAATTATCACACACCAACTCTCCCAAAACAAATTCATACCACAGAAATAACTCAGTCGTCAGATCAAACTAGAGAAAAAAAATTAAATAAATTCTGTAGAAAAACAAGAACAGCTGAAGGACCAACAATTCTGCACCTGCAGTTTAATATATCTATCAGTGTCGGCATCCTGTCTTTGCAACTCGCGATCAAGAGCGTCGCCCACCAGCCCAAGCAAGGATGAGTCACCCGAAGAAGTCGATCGCGGGTTTTCCAAGGAAAGACCCAGACCAGTGGACACCGATCGGGCATGCAACAAATCCACTGACGATATCTGAGAGTTGTTATTGCTGTTGTTATTGTTAAGATTATTGTCGAGGAAAGATTGCTCTATGGGCCTCTTTTTCTTCGACTCAAGCCCGAAATTCCATTGTAAGTCCGGCCCGTTTTCTTCATGAGGAGGGCCCGGTGCCAAACCCGCCACTTGAACTGAAAGATAGAGAATATAATTAGGAAAAGAATAATAATCCCCATGAAAACAGAGAAATTAGTGAAAGATTAGATGCATACAAGGAGGGATGTAAGGGGGGTGATGATCGAGAAGATTTGGGGTGTTGAAGTAGGCCACTTGCTGGGGAATCTGGCCCTCCACGTTCCCGTCATACAATTCCCTGAAACGGAAAATTCGAATTAAACTAGAACTTGATGACGAAATCACTGAAAAGAGGTATCCTGATACTATAGCAAAAACAAAAACCCTAAAAAATGAAAATTACGAATTGTGTGTGTTTCTGTGAGAAACAAATTCGCTTGTTGGTCATCGTTACCTGAATGGCTTGGACTGTTGTGGTTGTGAGGGTTGCTGCTGAAGAAATTGTTGAAAGTGGTTTTGGGGTAAAGAAGACATGGCTGCTTGCGCGAGACTGAGAAGAATGTGTTGTTTGGGAACTGAGGTTGCTGCGGCCTGAGTTTCATCTTTTGTATTTGCTAATTGGTCCTCAAAATGTTGGAAATTTCTAGAATAGAAACTAGATAATGAATGATCGCGATGGGTGTCTCCGGAGAAAGTTTTTCTGTGTGGTTCAATTCAACGTCATATGAATTTCGTATTAATAAAAATCTTGAAAATTTCTCATCATCTTTTTTTTGAGAAGAAAATATTGGCTTTCAGTATTTTTTTTTAATGACTTTAATTATTTTTAAAAAATCATCTTCTTATAAATCAATGAAAAAATTTTATAGTTGTGACTCAACATTTTTTGTCATTTTTCCTTTCAATCCAAAAATATAAAGATATTTGCAACAATGTTCTGCCTTAAAGTCGTACGGTACCATGGTTGAATTATCTAAATTATAAGTAATAATTTCGGGATGCATATAAGAATAGATTCAATTAATTTGAATATCTAAATCCATTTGTAAGGTGTCCAACACAAGAACAGCAACGTGCACAAACCCAAATTTTATCCATATCTTGAAAATTTAAAAAACGTTACTGTAAAGTAGCTAGAAAGCAATAAATAATGATCCAACTTAAAAGCATTGACCACACGACTTATTCACAGCTTTTGAATTGAAATAACACAAACAGTTGGATTAATTAATTCTGCAACCAGTCTCATTGCTTTCTTCCATTTGCACCAAACATCTGTGCCCCCATTGGTGTCGACTTTGAACCCAACATGGTTCAGTTCAAATGTTTTCACCATGATATTTTGAAAAGTAAACTCACAAAAGTTTCAAGATTCTTTGCAGTGAGAGGCAATTTATTTAAAATTTGCATGCTGATGTTAATAAATTAATGGTGGTAGGTGGGTGTGACAAAACGCTATGGTCTATTTTCACTTTATACGAAAAAAAAAACAGAGAGAGAGACCCAGTTACTTTAATCATTGTCTTTTTAAAAAAATTTACTCTTTAAAAAATATATTTCAAAATCCAAACAGTATTTTCTGTTCTTCTTGATGTATAATTACCATGTGTTAATTAATCATATGTACGTGACATGCGTATGTACACGCAACAATTGTACAAGATATTTATCGAGTAAAAAATTTTAAAACTCTTCTCTTTTGGAGGAGTTGCATGTCTAACGAAGTTTTGAGATAATTCTTGAGTCACTTTTCTATCATGTTATTGATATTTTGATCCAGAGTTATTGGTGAAGCAATAAGTAGTAGTTCGATGCTGATGCTATCAAAAACATAGACAGTCAATTTAGTTTAAATCACATCTTCAAATATAAAAAATTATCAGAAAAATAAATAAAAATATACAAGAATTTAACGCAGTTCTACCAATTTGGCGTACACCCACCGAAAGCTTCACTCAAAAAGATAGAGAATAGAGAAGAAAACAATCAAAAAAGATCTCTTTATCTCTCTATTCTTTTTTCCTTAAATAACTAATAAGATAAATTGAAACTACTTTCCTTCCTATTCTCCCCACTCCTCCGGAGGATAGATAATGTGTAATTAATATAATTATTGGGGGTTCATCATTGGAGGCAATTAAAGGACATGTCAATTACAATTGCCTAAGAACAATTTTGACCTCAACCCACTTGTGTTGGCTATAAATTTGCATCTACTAAGTTTACTCTTTTGAAAATGTTACACAATAAAATAACTCTTTTTATCTCTTACATTTAATCTATTTTTAAATTTTCTTAACAAATTTTCGTTCCACGTAATTTCAATTTGCATCCGGTTGAGCGAATCTCCTTTGCTGCATTTTGAATGCACGGCCTATCACATTAAGCAGCACTTTTCACATTCAACCACAGAAAGAAGAAGCAAATATTGTGTAATAATTACATTCACATGTATACATGGTTTGGATTAAATAATAAATCCAACTGGTATTGTTTATAATAAATGGATGTGACCAAAGAAAATTTGAATGAAATAAACCAAGAAAAGACGTGAACTGCATGATGCACATCTGTGTTGGTTTTGAGCTCCAAAAAAATGTCGTTGAGTACTGAGAACATGGTTGATCATTTTTTCAATATTCCAAAATAATAGCTCCAAGCATGATTCTCTGAAAATATTTTAATTTAGAAATAATTGTCAAAAGAGTTGGAAAAGCAGCAACAATAATGTTGCCATCTGATTATGAAGTTGGGAAGATTGGTGCAATTAGTTGTGTTGAGGTATAAGTGTAGGTAAAATTTGGTAATAAACATTCATTTTCCTTTTTAGGGGCATACTTTTCTTTTAGATATCTAGCAAATAGTAAAAATATATATATTTTTTGAATATAACACGTGTGGTAAATGTTAATATATGTGACATTGTTATCCACAATAGATTCTTACATAACTATTTGCCACTCACAATTATTTTACGTACCTCGCACAAAATTATGCATTCCTGTTTTGTGTTTGGATGCAAATTTGTATTCATTCAAATCAATTCTTTCAAACATGTCATACATTAAAATAATATTTTTATTATATTATCTCTTTTACTTTTATAATATTCTTAAATTTTTATATTAATTTTTCTATCTTTAAAATTTACATGCAAATAAAAATTAGTATTCCACGAAATTTAATTCACCTACCCTCTTTTTATTGGCTATCCTTCATTAAATCCTAGACCCTAACAAAGACTGAAATATATTTAAACAATAAAAATAAGATAAATTTTTGAATGCACGTACATAGTTTTTAGATGTGGCAGTATTACGGCTAATGTCTCTTGGGCCACGGTAACAGTTGGGCCTGTTTTGACTCAGCTGTTTAATGTTGATATCGACTTACGTTGTTACGCCATTTCGGCTTTTGACCCAGCTTTCACTTTCAGTTCTCTATCTTTTCAAAAAAATTTGAAAACAAAGTCTATGTTCTTTCTCAGAACTATTTATAGTCCAACATAGTTAAAATCTCAAAGTGACACCAAAAATTGTTTTGGTCTCGAATATGTAGTTCGTTTAAATTATTTGACGATCAGTTTAAGTTTTTTTTTTTTTTAGTGTGTCAATAATTGTATTATTTCGACGTTTGATAGGATACTGTGTAGTGCGTGAATCAAGGAACAAATAGCGGACGCAGACAACCCTCAGTTGCCCGTCGGCGCTTTGTCTCCTGCCTCCACGTGACTCGTCTCCTCCTTCACCTCTCTCTATTCATTTCTCATTCTCCCCCCCCCCCCCCCCCACACACACACACACACTCGCATCTCTCTGTTCTCTACATTCCCATTCCCATTCCCATTCCCATGGCAGCTAAGTTACTTCCCTCCATCCCCATCCTCTCCCTTCTCCTCCTCCTACTCATTTCCAGGCATCCCAACGCCAACACAGAGGCCGAGGTCGACCGCCGACCCACCCTTCACCTCACGAACGAAACCCTGGAATGGCAGCTCCCAGCCCACCACCATCTCGAGCCAGAATTCATAGAAGAAGTAGTGGAAGGAGAAGACGAAGAAGAAACGTTGCAGCGCAGATCTCTGTACTGGAGGAGGTCGCGGGCACGCAGACGATACTACATTTCATACGGGGCGCTCTCTGCGAATCGGATCCCCTGCCCGCCCCGCTCCGGCAGGTCGTACTACACCCATAACTGTCACAGAGCGCGTGGCCCCGTGCACCCCTACACCAGAGGCTGCTCTGCCATCACCCGCTGCCGGAGATAAAAGGTCTCGGGCCTTCTCATTCTGATGAATTACCGGTTCTTGATAATTTAATACTGTGCTTGCTGGAGTAGCTAGCCAGTCAGATCTCTCCTTCTTGCTCGTTAATAATTGCTTCATTGTTGTTCCGACTTGTGTTCTCTTGGGTTTGCATTTGATTAGTACTTCTGCGGAGGCCTGGAAAATTTTTCTAGATCTGAGTGGAGTAATGCTGTATATGTGTGTGTTTGTTACGCCAGATTCTTGTGTTTCTTGGTCGTATTACTTTGGATGTTATTCTGTGGGTAAAAACGTGTGTAATGGACAGTTCATGGAACTCCATAGATTATGAAGTGTGCCTTTCTATGAATTCTTGACTGGATTCTGATGGCGGCAGTCCAACGAGATTTCAGCTCGACAGATTTTTCACGATGTGGGAGGTAAAAAGAAGGGCCGCAATCCTCAAAATTGAGAAGCTAGCATTGATTTTGAGCAAAAGATGGAAAACCTTAATATCAGGAAAGTGAACGTGCTTTTGTAACCCGATTAACTTCTTTTAATGAACTTAGTGGCTATGTTTTTCTTTTACTGTCGTCGTTTGAAAATTTTAACATATAAATTTTATTTAAATTTTTTTTATTTTTTTTATAATTAATTAATAATACGATCAAATTAATATTTATTATTATATTTTTTTATATTTATTTTTTATTATTTTATAAATTTATATATTATGATATTATTTAATTAGTATTATATATTAAATATATATATAATTTTTTATTTCTTTAAATTTTATAAATCAAACGTAATTTTCTCCCATCCAAATTATCCTCTCATTCTAATTTGGGAAGCCAATGTATTCTGAATGAAGAGAATCCATGATGAGTCGGTGGCACGTACCATCTGTGAAAAAAAAAAATAACAATGAAAGGGAAGAAATAAATGTAAATTGAATTACAAATTGTACGATGAATTATTTCTTTCTGAGTATGAGGAAGAAAAAACCAATAAAACCGAACATATTAACAAGTCTGTGACTGTCGTGTTATCAAAAATCAGACACAAACCCAAAAGAGACCTTAAATTTTTAATTGTATAAACTCATACCGGACTTGAAACGTAGAGTATAATACAAAACAATTACGCTTGAATTTGAAAAAAAAAATTGCTTATAGTATATTTGACACATGTTCATAATTAAAAAAATATTTTTTAAAATATAAACATATGTTGTTGGGAGAAAGAAAAAAATTTTAAAGAGTCAAAAGTAGAATAAATTAAAATGAAGATGAGATTAAAGGAAAAAATTATAATAAATTAAACTTGAGGGATCCCGAATGTTGTTTGAATATAAATAAAGTACTAAGATTTTTAATACGATTTTATATCATTAATAACATTCGGAAAATGATAAATAAAGAAAGAAATTGAATAAAAGGTAAAGTAATTAAATTTGAGTAATTGGATTAAAATAAATAAAAGTTGAGGGAGTGAAATGGAAGAATATATATATTATTAAGAGTATATTAATTAAGAATAGCATCTTTGATTATTGGGATAAAAGATGAGTATTGGACAATAAGTATATGGAAAAAAATTAGCCCCCATTTATTTACAATAGCTACTTTTGAGAGAGGTCTTTGGTTAGATACGATATTTGTTAGAAATTCTATCAAAATAAGTAATACGTTTGAAATGAATGTTTTAATAGAATGAATTGTATAATTTATTTGATTATATATATATATATATAAAATATTAATGATTGCATAATATAATAATTTATAGGAATAATAATTATATTTTAGAGTATAAATAAAAAAATATAAGTATATGTGTGGTATATAAATATATACGCGTGAGTATTTATTTGATTGTAAATAAATATAATGATTGAAAAATAATCAGTCAGTTGTATATACGAGAAAAAAATAATGTGAATTTTAATTTTAATAAAAATATTGTTAAATGATATGTTTAATAATAAGAAGTTTTATAAAATATTTAAGAGTTCAAACTTAGCTTCCTAACGTAACCAACGGGTGTGAGTTTGAGTTTGGATTGGCGTGGTCATATTTGTAATCCAGGTTTGAGCTTAAGCAATACACACTCAATTACAGGCTCAAAAATACTGACGAATTACATAACACGTTATTTGTACAGGCTGGAGCACATTGATAAATTAGACAACGCGTTGTTAGTACAATATGAAGTTCACTATCATCTATCCCGCCAAAAATACACAAGTGGACTACGATTCGCGCATATTTATGCTAAAATATATAAAACAAACACACACAAAGAAAAAACTCATATATATATATATATATATAGTATATTTCTATTTCATCAATAGCCCATGCTCTTGCTGATGGGACAGAACGAGGGTTCATAATTCGTGCAAGGACAACAAAAAATCCAGCCTGCATTTTATTTTTCCCATCCTGTGGGCACCCTAAAGATCTTCACGCGTTGTCCGGACCTGCCCTTACAGCTGTCCATTTGTCCTCTTCAAGAACAATAACGCTGTGTTTGGTTCAAGGATGTTGGGAGAGAAAAGAAAAAAGAGACGATAGAAAAATAATTTTACTTTTTGGTTCGTATGAAAAATGACAAAAAATAATAATAAAGAAAAATATAGTTAGAATAAATAAAAATAATTTTTTTATAAAATAGTAAGAAAAATGAGAGTAAAATTATTTTAATCATCTCTCCTTCTCTTAAAAACTTCATCATTTTTATTTTTTTTATCTATCATTAAATTATTTCCCTTAAATAATCAGAAATAATTATAAAATTTGAATTTTTATCTTTTTTTTTCTATTTTTAATCATTTTCTTTTCTTTATAAAAATCATTCTACCAAATGTTTCATGGATTTTAAATTTCTTCAATTTTCTTTTTCTTTTCTTTTTTAAAAACTTAAAGCCAAGTATAGTGTAAAGGAAATAATACCCAGTAACAGCTGTAATCCGTAAGTTCATGAATTTTTCAGGGATTCTTGCAGCTAAATTTGTATTAAAGGTGTTGACAAAATTCTTGTGGCTAAATTTCTATTAACAAAATATCTGCGCAAATGGTATCAAAATTCAAAGTAAACAAATCTTAACGGGTACAAAATTCGAGTTAATCTCCGGATCCTTTTTTCTTGAAAATTTTAAGTATACTAATAATTTCCTACAGAATTTAATAGTTGTATCTTTCTTGAAGCTTGACTTTCAAGAAATATTAATTTAAAGTTTAATACTATAATTTGAGAATAAATACTAAAATTTGATAGACTTTCTTAAGTATTGTAACATACATGAATATTATTTAAAGAACACAGTTAAAAAAAAAAAAAAAAAAAGAAGAGCTTTTAAACTTTGATCTCTTTTAAAGCAAATCGAAACCTTAATACACTAACACAATACTATGATTTGATCTCTTTTAAAGCAAATCGGAACCTTAATACACTAACACAATACTATGATTATGAGTCAAACACTAAGATTTGATGAATCTCAATAAAAATATTTTGAATTTGATACTAGAATTTATGAAACTTTTTTAAATCTGCGGAGAGAATTTCTTCCTCTTTATTTTGTTGTGTGTTAATAACCTGTAAGTGTCATCCTATTTATACGAGGGTGAGAGGTATTTCTTGGCGCATAATTGTGGCTTGATCTTAACCTTTCAAATGAGGGAGCATGACCCTTGGCACTACTCAACCAAACGGATATGAGACACATTGCCATTTAATTAGTTAGCCATATTTTGTATTAAAATACTAATTTATTTTATTATTTAATTATAAAAATTAATATTGAATTCAATTCGCAACATATAAATAATTAAATTTTTATCGATATTTGATACAATAATATACCACATGTTGTCGTCTGGACAAAAATTTGTTTGCCTACAAATGAGTTATCGCAACCAACCTGTTCATGAATAATTTATTTTTTAGTGAATAAATCCCCAAATTTTTTTGTCATTTTCTTCTTCTCTCTCTTCTCCGCCTCCCCCCCCCCCCCCCCCCCCCCACCTCAAATGGACTAGCGTTTGGATCTTTGAATTTGGGCCCACATCCTAAGAGTCGTTTTTTCTTTTCCCTTCTTTTCTCCCATCGGACGTGGCCCAGTTCGGATTTACAACCATAACTGGACTCAATTTAGATCGGCCCATTTACAACTTGGGCCACCCATAATTAAGGAAATGGTTTTATCCTTTTTTTGGGCTTTATAGACCGGCTCACCGTCTTGGCATGCAAAACTTCCTCCCTCTAATCCCTCCTTTTGCCTCTCTCTCTCTGCAGGAGTCAGCAGCAAGACCACAAGATCGAACACCCCCCCCCCCCCCCCCCCCCCCGTGCCACTGCACAATTTCCTGACTCCGGCCGTGTCCACCGGGGTCATTGCGACGCCCTCCGCCAGACCGGCTGAGTTTCTTCCGCTGCTTCTAGTGTTGGGTTTCTGGTTCCAGCGGCTTTCTTTCTTTTTTGTTTCTTTTCCGGCATCGGTGACGCGAGTGCCAGTGGCGGTGTGAGATAAAATGTGGGGCGGCTCTGACGCTGAGAGGATTTAGGTCGACGATGAGGGGGAGGCGATGAGACGGAGAGGTGACGACGGGTGTTTGGGTACGTGAACAAAACGGTGAGGAGGATGCGTTTGGCTGGGCGGTATTTTTTTTTAACAGAAAAAAGGGCTTGGCGTTTTTAGGCTGTCTACTCTTCTCTCTCCCTCACAATATCACCATCATAATTAAGTTCGAATTCAAATGGTTGCAAGTTATAAAAACGAAAAAGACATAAGCACATGATAATATGCAAAGACAAACACCAAACTATCAAATATAATCTAAATTCATATGGCTACAAGTCCTATAAAAATATAACACACATAATCAAAGGTACGACGTCGTAATTCCTATCTATTTACTATATTAATCTTTAGCCTTTAGTTGATTAGTTTATCCCCTATCTAATGGAAAACTTATGTGTTGCTGTATGTTGACATACACTAGGTGTGGGAGATTGCAACTTGTGTACCATTGTACACGAATCACAATCAAGACTGTTATTTTTAATATAATTTTTAAATGAATTTAATTTATGAGAAATTTATTTTAAAATTATTAATGAAAATAATGGAAATTAATTCTATGAATGTTAATCGAGACTATTATTTTTAATATAATTTTTAAAATTTTAAATGAATTTAATTTATGAGAACTTTATTTTAAAATTATTAATGAAAATAATGGAAATTAAGTCCATGAATGTTTCTAGTTTATTTTACCTAGATTTCTTACATTTCTCAAAATTTAATTGTCAAAAATATTTGAAATTAATAATGACAAAATCTTTGTTTCATGTGACTTTTTTCTTCTCCTATCATTATATTTACTTATATTTGAATATTCATTAATTTAGAGATAATTATGGAAAATTTTATATATAGACATGTTAAACAATTTTTCCTAAAAAATTATATTTAATTTATTTCTTTGAAAAAAAATTTAATGCTTAGTTAATATTTGCAATGCATAAAAATTTTTCATGTATTTCAGTCATTTAAATAAATTATAATTTATTTTATAATTTACATTTATTTTTTGTATATTTTAAAAAAATAATGAAGACAAAAGTATTAGCTTTTTTGTATAAAGTTAATATATTATAAACAATTCATTTGAATTAAGTCATTTGTAAGTGTTGAAAGCACTCAAGAGAAAGGAACACGCAATGCACTAGTTGAGCAACCTGGAAGACACGCTGGCAGGGGAAGGGAAGACACTTCACTGTTCCATTGGTTTATTGCTCCACGTTGGTTAGTTGACGGTTATAACTGTTGTTAGTTAGTTACTTAGACAGTCATGTAGTAGTTAGTCGGATCTTAGTCATAAGAATGCTGTGTACGCACTACTACAGACCTTTTAATGAACACAGAAAAACACAGATTTCACTGTTCCCCTGCATCACTTCTCTTGCTTTGTTCCGATTGTTGTTTCCTTTAACAGTAAGCATAAATAATTCAAAATTAAAAGCAAAAAATTAAATATATTTATATATATATATAAGTATGTGACACGAGACATCTTGTTATAACAAAGCTTGCACATGGGCCACATTATACAGATGCCGCCCGCAGCTTCAAGAAGTATTGTTCAAGCACAAAGTAGCCTCAATCTGATCTTGATGTGTAAGAAGTAATTTGTTTGCCTACTCTAGTAATATACTAACAAAATCGTTCATTTTATGAGTGTAGTAATTTATCTATATATTATAAAATTGATGTATTCAAATAATAAATATAAAAATATAAAAAATCAATATAAATTGAAAAGGAATAAAATTTGAGGGGAGACACAAATAAAAAAAAAATTAAAAGAAAAGAGATAAAAGAAGAATAGAGAAAGTAAAAAAATAAATAAATAAATGAAAGAGTATTGTTGAATTTCTGTGAGAAATACTTTTGGGCTGAATTGATCTGTCCGAGTGATTTTCATGGTTGGTGTATCCATTCCTTGAGGGTGTGTTATTGATTTCGTAATTCCTGAATGAATCTTTAAACATGCTGATGTCATTAACTTATTGTGTAAAAGTAGGGTACTTGCTTTTGAAATTTTAATCGTAGTTTCTTTTATGTACCTTCAGGGTTGGAACGAAGAATGAGGCACTTAGCAGAGGTGGCGGCGGTGCCATGACCACGTGTGGCGGTGGTAGCGGCGGACTCGGCTACGCAGCTGGGGCTGGACTGGGCAGTTGGCGATCCTTTACAAGGCTCGGGCTTCATGCGCGCATCTGTAGTGGAACTTTTGTTCACCTACGCCTGCCTAATTTTATTCAACTGTGAACTTATTTTGCAATGAAGTGTTTTTTTCTTTTTTTTTTTTAAAGTTTTCTCATTGTATGGTCAGCGTTGCAACATATAATATCGTTCAATCCCATAATTTCACTTGTGGCTAGTTCAAAAATGAACCATGTAGTATACGTCCCACATGTAACTGTTTTTATTTGATAAGATTTGATTAACCATCATTTTTATCTTTCTTAATTTAAAGAACATTCGGGATTTTGACACTATTGAATTGAATTGGTTAAGATTATTTATATTAAAATATTAATTTTATTTATGTAGACATATTAGTAATATATTTTATTAAATTGTCAAACCTTTGGGACCATATACTACATGATTTGAGTAACTGCTTAATCCAAATGGCAGTATTGCTTTGGAAATCGTTCAGTTGGATTTATGATACGACAAAAAGAAAAAGTCAACACAAAAACATGTTTAGAAAGAAAAACAATTAATAAGTAATTTTATATTAAAAATTTTCAAATTTCGAAAAATTGAAACAAGGTGATCAACAAACCACCTTGCTATATGCCCTGGCCTATCCCAACTCCCAACTTATCCTACCCTATTTTCCCAATTTCATAAGCAGCGAACCCCTTTGACCAATGGCTAAGATAATTTGGGTTTTTCCTTTTTTATCTAATTTAAAATTTATATTTATATATATTCTTTCAATTTTATTATCCTCAAAACTGCAGTTGCGGCGTTGAAAAGTGTCGACTTTTATACTTTTCCCATCCATTCAAAACCTTGAAAAAATAATTTTTGTAATTATAAACAAGTATCCAAATATAGGTTAATGATTTTCAAACGAAACAAATCATAAATCATAACACGAATGTTTCGAGGAATGTTTATACGAAGAAATATAGTGGCTCTAATACGACTGTCGGATTTCACCAGATTAGAGATGCAAAATTTTCAATTTAAATGTTTGTGCATGCGATGCTATTAAGAACGAAGATAACTAGGATACGTTCTTCGATTGGATCACTGATTTAAGGCACTAATATGTGTGAAGTATTGTTGGTTGGTCGTTGATGTTCGTCTCTCTGTATCGACTGTGATTTGACAATGTAGGCCTACCCATTCATTGAATGCATCTAGAAAATGATCTACAACCTTCTTGCACTGCTTCTTTGTCCAGTTGAATGAGTTGATGGCTCCTCTCTTTGAACCAGATGATATTGATTCTTGAGGTCTGGTTCACTTACTTTAGTAGGATAATAATTCAAGAAATTATTTTGAGTGATAAAGGAGTTTGCATAGATTAATTAATTCTTAACAAGTATGTTTAATAAGGTTGATTATTTGAGGTAATTATAATTATTTTTCTATTATATTCTTGGAATAGAAATTATTCTATTAATAATATGATTAAAATAATAATTTAAATGATATGTCAATAATTCCCTGATTATTTAATGATGGATCTCATGTTTCATTATTTATCCTATAAATTTGGGATTTTTTAACAGGTTAACATAATTTAATCAGTCATGTGATTAAGTGACAAAATAATCAAATCCTACCCTATTTTTCAAAGTGAACATGTGGTAATTATACAACAAGAAGATGCCCAAGATTCCATGGTGCCGCTAGATTTTATCTGTTTAGATTTGATTGCCGGAACATCCACACACCACACATCCCTTCTTTTGAGGGGCTGCTGAGCTTCAGCCAAGATGTTGTTGAATTCCCCCGGCCCAGCCAGTTGCGCTTAAGGGTGGATTTATGTTGATTTTTAACCGGCGTGTCAGTTGTTGGATGCAAATATATCTTGGGAAAAACAAAAAACCATAATGGAAGGAAAAATAAAAAGTAAATACTTAATTTATAACTTTAGTTTTTAGTTAAATATACAGTGTTAAGTTCATGTATACACATGCTCATGCGCAAGCCTATAAACAATCCCCCATCTAGTTTTGTTCAACTCCAAGCCAACAAAGTAGTTGTTCATAGACGATGCTTGTATTAGAGATTGTGAAATACTCGAAAGTTATTGATTGTTGGAAGAAATTGTATCAAAGTTAATTCTTCAACTTAGAATAAATATAAAAGACAATTTTCAATTATTCAACTTATGATAAATATGAAAGATAGTTCTCAATTGATCATATAAAAGACCCAAAACAGTTCTTACTTGATCACATGGCATTTAGCTCAAAATGAGTACGAAATATGTGGTTCTCGATTAATTACATGAAAGACCCAAAATAATTTTCAATTGCTCATATAAAAGACCCAAATCACTTGAAAAACTCGTAAAGGAGATGGGGAGCAAGAGCTTAATGATCCCATAAAAGGCTTAATTGATGGGCATGGATGAGTGCTTGCACGGGAAAATAGAGTTAAAAAAAAAATTCATATTTAAAAAGAAATTGTTAAAAGCAACTACGAACTAGAAAAAAAAAATCAATTGTTTTAAGGTTCATGTGGTGTTAAATTTACTTATTTGCATAATTAATATATAATGTTAAATTTACTTATGTATACATGTGTGTAATGCGCGCACTCAAATGTGAACTCACTTGCAGTCCCTCCTCCAGGCCCCTTAACCCGACAAATTGGAGTCGACGTTAAAAATTGGACTCACACACGTTTCCAACACGGGTCCGGCCCGGACCAAAAACTCTCCTAAAAATAATGAATTTGACAACTGGTAATAGTTACAGGATGGAATGATTTTAGTACAATAACGGAAACTGTGTGCGTCGTTCTCCTTACTTGTCTTGTGTTCATGTACGCCTATCTAATCCCATTCAAACTTATTTTACAATGAAGAATTTTAACATTTTCCGTTGAATGGTCAGCTTTGCCACATATCTACTGCCATAACATCCATCAATCATTCAATTTAACCTGTGGCTAGTCCAAATTGAACAACGTACTGTATGTCATACGTGATTGAAATATCATGAAAGTAATGTCATGGTCTACCAGTCCACATAATCAACTCAAGGAAGCACTATATATCATTATATTTGACTAGAAGAAAGTAGGCTATGCTTGGATTCTTACTTTTCCACCATTCATCCCACCAAAATTTATACTTCCGAATTTACCGTCCATTAAAATATAACTATTTTTATCTCCTTTTTCCTTTTATATTATTTTTAAATTTTTTCTTATTCTTCAAAAATTTAATCGTGATTCTCATGCTATTTTTATTTTTTTACCATTAATTTAGTCTAATAGCTTCAGGTCATCATCATTTGAGGGTCACAAATTTTTCCACTCTCTCTCAAGTTTTGTTTAATAATTGAACTTTATGTGGTGATCTACTACTTAAGGAATGGAGCCCAACTGGGGTTGGGTCTTCAAGGATTCCCTTGTTTTGTTTGTTGTGTCAATGAAAGAGGTGGTTTTGAATTAACCAGGATTTGCCCATGACAGTGGCAGACATCGCACATGTAAAGTTTGCTTGATTCGGAAGTTCGGGAGTTTTCGACCGAGGGTTTTCAAAATCCGACGAACTGGGCCAGTCGATTAAAAATACGTTAATTTCGATTCATTACGCTACATAATCAAAATCATCAATGGAATCAATATGAATCAGTCCAATTGAGATAAAATGGACAAAAAAAAACGGTTTTAATTTTTTTGTTGATAAAAATAAAGAACATAAATTTGCCTTTTTAAAAATAACTATAAATAAAATAATTTTTATGTATTCTTATGATATATAACATTTTTTACCTCCTAAATAAGTTACTATTGTATATGATTTTCACTACATATTTTTTATTTTGAATTTTATTTATTTAATTATTTATATATATATATATATATATTATTCTAATTGAGTAATTGAAAATTTAAATATTGCATCTTAAAATTTAAAATTTTCATGCTAAGTTTGTTGTTTTTATTTTGCCAAACTAATTTTTCAATATTTATATCTTTGCTTTGAATCTAATTTAATTTTTATATTTTTGCAATATTTTTTGTTCGTATTGAATTATTAAATTTTCAACGTTATGTCTAAAACTTATCATGTGATGTATTAATAAATGAGATTAAATTTATTTTATTAAACTAATTTAATATTATTATACATTTATACATAACATTATATATACTTTTTAAATAATCAATTTTTTTAAAAACGATAGCCCAATAACCAACTAAAACTCCAATATGATCATCGATCCGATTTTAAAGACGTAATTTCTGAACGATATCTTAGAATGAGCGCGCAATGCGACAATGATCTGCGAGATTTCTGTCCCTGTGGACTCCCGCAGAGATACCACAGAAATATTCAAAAAGGAACGATAAACTTGGTTGGATGTTGGGAACGTCGGGTGGTTAATAAACAAGAGGCAAAAATACGGGGATTGGGAGGTTGACGGCTAAGCATGTGGGCCAAAGGGTTTGAAAATAGGGTTTATAATAACTCTAAATACATGAAATTTTAAATTCACCACACATTATAATTTTAAAAAAATTAAGGATTTGAAATATATCATAAAATAAAATTATTCAAACAGTCATGACCATACGAATGATTCTTGAATAAGTAACTAATTGAAGGCCCAAAGCCTTTTCGACTATGTTTGGGAGAGGGGTTTTTGTGTTTTGGATGATGTTTGGTGAAAATAGTGTTAGAGCGATGAATATATTTAGAAAGGAGATCTTGATTGGAAGAATAGTATGATTTATTCGAATATATGCATAAAATGTATAATAATAGTTAAATGATGTAATGGTATATATTGATAATAATTAATTTTTATGGTATAAATAAAAATAAATGTGAATACATGAGTGATATAGATACATGTATTGATTTAATTGTAAATAAGTGTAATGATTAAAAAATAATTAATTAGTTATGTAGTTAAAAGAGATAAATTTGGATTTGAATTTAAATGAAAATTTTATTGAATAATATGTTTAGTAATATAAAGTTTAAGAGGATGATTTGAAAAGTAAAGTCGGTTCCAAACAGGGTGAGAGTGTTTTCATTTTCAGATGTCGAAGATTTTATATAGATTGACGGTATTCACATATAATGAATATTTGTGCTCTACACGTTTGTTTTTTCAGATTACGAGTGTTAATGAATCAAATTATTTGAATTGATATCAATTAAAATTTTAAAATCTCTTTAGTCTAAGAAAATTTTAATATTTTTTCAAACTCAAACAAAAATTTAAATTTTACAAAATAAATCAGGTTCGTAGTTGTCGACTTCAAATAACTATTTCAAAGTCGACTCCATTGCACCCTTATTTTAGGCTTATGTTAATCGCCAAAAAAACAGGTTATAAAATACATGTGGGCCTTATACATTGAGTTTTAAAAATAGAAAAGAATAAAATTTTATCCACTTTATTTTTTTTTCTTAAGTCGTGGATTATTCTCCGTGTTACTCCGCAAATTGTGGCCCAAAATTTAAATTCCTACATCCTCCTGACCTCATGACTAAGCTGTGGCTCCATTTCTTTCAACCAAACATGTAGTTCATACTTAGCAACTAGTCGCAACTAGTCCCCATGCCAACTTATGATCCCCATACCATTCCAGCCAATCGGCTGGTGTCATGGCAATGCAATGTGCCTGGGTACTCTGTCCTCGTCCAATTGTCCTAGCTATATGCTGTTTACAGCAGTGTTAAGGGGAAAAAACGTGTCCAAACTCGATCAATATTTGAGCCGAGATTTTACCTAATGCATTTCCAATTACGTCTGTTGCATATGGAAACGAATATAGATTTTAACTTCAGTGATCCTCAACCATTTTTACCCATTTTTGAACAAAAGAAAAAGTGCAACTGTTATCAGCAAAATCAACTGAGACATGGGAGTTAGATCAGATATCGAATATGATTGGCACTTCATCGGTCAACATTAAAACCACCACTAGTTAATTACGGACTCTGTCTAAACTCTAAATCAAGCAGAGCTACGGGGGCTTGACTTTAATAGCAAATTGCAAATGACAGATGTGCCCTTCACTCCCAAATGCCAACTTCCATGAAGCCATCTTCAGTAGCACACCCTCTGAACATTCCAACAGAGTTAAATCCATATGCCACTTCGCCATTGCTGGACACCGCAATCAATCCGGCCTTGCCCTTGTCCAGCCGCTTTTCTATCACGTACTCGACCGCCTCCTGGAGGCTCAACCCCTTGTACTCCATCAGCGCCGCCACATCCCGGGCAAGGGTCCCACGTATGATGGCCTCGCCTTCGCCCGTGCACGACACTCCACACAGATCGGAGGCGTAGGTGCCGGCGCCAATCAAGGGCGAGTCCCCAATCCGGCCCATCATCTTGTTCATCAGTCCACCGGTGGAGGTGGCGGCGGCGCAGTGGCCTTGGCTGTCCACCACCACACATCCGACTGTCTCCGGGGCGTACACGCTGATTGGAAGCCCGTTCATTTGAAGCGGACTCTCCACCACCGCGCTGCAGGAATCGAATCCGACTGTCGGAATCCTGTAGTCAAACTTTGGAAAGCATAGAACAAGTTGTTGACATCGGTATTAGTAAACGTGTTGTCGTGATTCAGCCATAATATATACAGAAAGAAATAAATGAATTAGGGTATACATAAGTTGCAGCTTACAAGGATTGAGTTGGCTTCCTTTGCCAATTTAAGCATGCCAATGTTGTCCTCGGTTACGAAATAATCATTGTCTACCATCTCCACACCCTAAATTCACAGATCAGTCCCCAGGGATCAATTTGCAATATAATATGTAAAAACGGAACCTGGAAATGCATATGCTTGTCGGGAAAAACAAAGGTGGCTAAGAAGCAAAGAACAAGATGAATTCTTCGCTCTCGAGCACACGTGTCACCCATATTGAATTTGGACTCCGAAAGTATTAAATAATACTGTTTCTTCAACAGTTTTTTAAGACAAAACATACAGCCGACGAGCGATAAAACCGCGGTGGTTGCTCACCTGCTGTTTGGCGAATTCTTCAGCGCCGGAAAAGGCGAGATAGGAATGCGGAGACTTGTCCATAACAAGGCGGGCAAGGGAAACGGGGTTCTTCACGGTGGTGATGCCCGAAACGGCGCCGCATCGCCTGCCAGCCCCGTCCATGATGCTCGCCTCCATCTCGACCGTCCCTTTTTCGGTTAGTGCAGATCCACGGCCCGAATTAAACATCGGATCAGTTTCCAATTCCCGAACCTGCACACACAACCAACAAAAAATCCTCTTAAATTAAAAATTAAACAAATAAATATATGGATACACGCATGAAACCTCGTCTCGAAGCCGACCGCAATCAGTCAGTTAAGCCGGAGAAACTAAATTGAAAAATAAAAAAAGGAAACGAAACAGAAACCGAACGAAGCACAGAAGTGGAAAAAATGAAACGGAGAAAATGAACGAAATCTTGAGAACATACAACGTGTTCAACGACATCAATGGCAGGGAGGGAGGACCGTAGAGCGGATATTCCAAGTTTTAGGCAACGAGTGAGAAGTTGTTTGGCCTCTTCCTGACGCTCTTTGGGGAGGTTTGGATCTACACCAGCGCCGCCGTGCACTGCTATAGCCCAACCACCCATCCTCGCTCGTGTCGCACGTAATGGCCTCGCCGGCTTCGTTGTGTGTGTGCGGGTGTGTGCGTTTTGATGGCAGTTTTCGCCCTGCATTTATAGGAGGGCGCCGAACTGAAGGTTGCGTTTAATTACGATTTTATATTAGAATTTGCAATAGATTTTGCCTTCCGGCTGGCGACAAACCTCCGATGATACGGGAAAGAGACATCCGACTTTTAAAAGTGCTCCGAACCTATACCGATTTCTCTTGTCGCGAAGCCGACAGGTAAAAGTGTCACACTTCATATTTGGGTAAATTTATTTATAAATAATAAAATTAAAAAATATTAAACTTATAAAGAATGTTTAAAATAAGAAAAATGAAAGGTAAAAAAGTTTTAGAAAGAGAGAAAACTGAGGGGAAAATAAATTAAAAAGAAAAAGAGAATAACATAAAAATTAAAGATAAAATTAAAGATAATTTTGTAATTTTAGAATGTCCAACCAAAAAGTGTAACTTTCGCAGTAATGTGTCATGTACAGAAATTAAAGGCATGGAGAATTTTTAAGAAATTGAAAATAGAGAAAATTTGAGAGAAGAACAAATAAAAGCAATAAGTAAAAAGAAAACAAAAAATTAATTAAATTATTTATATAATGTTACAATGCGTAATTAAAAAGACTTACTTTCATAAATAAGTTATGTATATATAGCATAGAAATGAAATAATGGTATATTAGTAATTATATTTGAACACATTAGTTCTTTTGATTAAAAACAACAGTGTGAATTTACTTAAAGATGTATTGTAATTGAGAACATACAACCAAATTTGACCTAATTCTTAATGGTACAACATAGAATAGTATTGATTTTGATTATTTTTTACCATCTCCAGAGATCACAATGTAATAAAATAATCTTAAACTGCTTTTATTTGCTGAAGTTATTTTAATGTCGTTTTCTGCAAAACGCTTTCATTCTTACTTGAAATATATTGTTAAAAATTAATTGTGTTTATTTGAAGATGTAAGCTTTATATAACTTATTATATCATATTAGAAAGTAGCAATCAAAATTCAGAAGTATTTTTTCAAAGTAAAGTAGGCAACTGAATTGAACAATTTTACATCCACCTACCACGTTTGGAAGGCACTTCCAGATATCCGAGACAAAAGTCATGTGATACTATTTTTACTCCTTACCCAGTCAGAGAATCTTCTCAGAATATTGTAGGGACATATATGCTTAATTAATTGCTATAAATTAATTAAAAAGTAATAAAATTGTGATTTAAGAATTTTATTAATTTATTGTGAATTGGCTTTTGAAAATCTGATTTTGAGAATAGATTTTCAAAATCTGATTTTTGAAATGTATTATTATTGTTGTTGTCGTCATATATACTATATTATTAATTCAATAAAAATTTCTGTATGTACAAAATTATTTTGTACAAACACTCGTAGGTCAAATACATTTATTTTTTATATAATTTTCTTTTCTTTTTTCATGAAACCTACAACTTGTGCCATATTTTTTGTTAATTTTTATCATTTTTATTTTTAAATATTTTTGCAAGATAATTTTTTTTATTTTTTATTTTTCCTCTCTTTTGTTTGTTATTTCTCAAATTTTCTCTTCTCTTTTGACAATTCTCTTGATATTTTTTATTTCATAATTTGAAATATTCTTTATATTTTTTAGTATTAAATAATTTTATTTTTATTAATTAAATATAATAATTTTATAATTTACAAATAAATCTATATGTATATAGATCATGCAAATTTTATTAGTTATTATTTCATTTCTTAAAAGCCAGGGGCATCGCCAGCTATTTTTGTACTGTCCCAAATGGATACAGAAATTGAACCAATCGCCCCAAGTTGCTGATACAATTTACTGCCCTAGTCTCCCGTGAAACTTTGTCTCAGAATTGGTGATGGTTAAGACTGTCAATCTTAGATTGCAACCGAATCAAGTCAAGTTCCAACAACTTGTTATTCAAGTTTGATCTGATTGAAGTTTTTAGAGTTTGAACTCGACTTGAGCATTTGAGTTCAAGTTCAAATATGAGCCAAGCTCAACCATTGAGAGGGTGGGGGAGGGGGGGGGGGGGGAATTGATGGAGAGTTGGTGTATAATTTATAGTTTCATGAACTTTTTAAACTTGAAAGTACAAACTCAAATTTGATTCGAAACTCAATTCGAGTTCGAGTTTAAGAGTTTAGGTAAAATACACACTATTCTGTATTTTAAATCTCTCTATTGTTTAATGTCTTTTATATTTTTATTTTCTTCTAATTTATCTTCATTTGTGTTCTGTTTTCAAAATTCAGTTTCAATTTCTTGTCTCCTTTCTTATGTTTTTTATTTTAAAAAATATATTTATTATTATTATTGAACAAATGTACGAATAATATATTTTCTTCATTCTTATTTTTCTTTCAACTTTAATCTATTGCATTTTATTCAATATCTTTTCTCAAATTTTATTTTCTAAATCATATAATATTTGTATTTAAAAGCCACTATCAATTTATCTATATAATTTACCCATACGTTTCAAGTGTATCGCTTATCGCTATTATAGAATAATATATAGTGCGTATATGAAATTGTGAAGGCGTAATGGTAGATAGACAATTGTAATATAACATTCGGATGCGACAACGATAATAATTGAAGGAGATTTTGCCTATGAAATGACGAATTTAAGGAGGTATAGTGGGGCCCAGGCCCCAAGTTTTGGAAAATTGTATAATTTTTGAAATCTACATATTTTTATTTTTACAAACAAATAATAATTTCCATCCATTCAAAATCTTTCAATCAAACATAATTTTCATCCTAAAATACAACTTCTTAAATTTGGCACATAATTTCCCTTCCAACTAAGACATTAATTATAAGTTATCATTGTGCAGTAATGATACATGCAAATACATACATACATACATGCATGCATATATATACATGTGTGTGTATTATCAAATAAATGCATGAATAATATAATTTCTTCATTTTTATATATTTTATTTTTTTATTTCAACCTTAATCTATTACATTTTTTTCAATATCCTTTCTCAAATTTTACTTTCTAAACCATATAATATTATATTTAGAACATATTATCAGTTTATCTATATAATTACCCATGCATGTCAAAGTGTACCATAGAATTATATCTAGTATGTACGAAATTGTAAAGGCGTAATGGTAGAAAATTTTAGCATTGCATTAGGATGCGATAACGATAAATAATTGGCGGAGATTTTGTCTATGCAGTTAAGGGGTCTAGTGGGGCCCAGCTCTAAGTTTTTGTTATGAATATTAAAATTTTACATGTTTTTATTATTTTTTTAATGAATTGATCCCTCTAAAAAATATTTTATGTCGTAAATATAATAAATTGTATGAATAATTCGACCCTCAAAATTTAGGTTCTGGATCCGTATTAAATAGATGACTAAGCAACCACCAAGCGTTCCGCCTTTCAATGGGGTCTGGACTTGGTTCACGTTTCAAGTTATCTTGAACTGTGTACTACGAGGTTGGGTAAATTATTTTATTAAATTTAATTATATATTTTTATGATAAATTAAAATTTTTAATAAAAAATAAATTTAAAATAAAATAATAAATAAATAATTTTACATAACACAATTAATAAATTAATTTTATAAAATAATGTTAGTGGATCTTAATTTTATTCTTTGAGCTTTAATGTTCTTGTTGAAAAGGAACGTGGGCTTGATGTCTGCTGGTCCGCAATGGCGGCTGTACTAATCATTATTATAAAATTAAATGTATAATATATGACGAGGTGGTCTTGGTGTCGTCCTTCTCGTTGAACACTAGCTAGGCAGGGACTGTCCTTGACCGCAGACACTCAACATGAGAAGCTAGATACTTCTTTCTCGCACGACTCACGTGGAAAACCTAAATAGAATATATTTATTCCAGGCAATATATTATATATGTGAATGGGAATCTTCCGCATACCAAGGGTAATTTTAATTTTTTTTTAAGAAAAGGGATGTAATACACTTTCGTTATTGGAAGGGACAGGGTTTCTTAATTTCAAAGGGCGAAATAAGATGATAGATAAAATTGGGAAGGGGTAAATGGATTCACCCTTGACAAAAAGGAGAGAGACTGAGTGCACACTTGGGGTTGGTCTTTTGGATGGTGCACCGAAACAGAGTTCGGGTGCGTGGATCGTGACACTTGTCACGATCTGTATTTTTTGTTTTTTTAAAAAAAATTTTTAATAATTACAGTGAAATAAATATTTTATTTTAAAATTCTGTTTTCTTTCTTTTATTTTTCTGTTTTTTAAATTTTTCATTGATTAAAGTTAATTAAATATATTAAGTTGAAATTCGGATTTTAATTTATTTTTTATTTTTATTTATTGAGGTTTAGGGTTTATTTTATTTTATTTTCAAATTAGTATTGCTTAATTGCTGTATTATTTGTACCAGTTTTTCTCATACATTTAATTCAAATTTTTAATTTTTATTAATCATAACTATTATATAAGTTTTAGGATAAATTTTAAATTTTCTTTAATTATTTTATAACTCAACAATTTTAATAATACATAAAAACAAATTATAATAAAGTACAAAACACTACAAAAGCATATTAAAATCATGCTTATTTTATTTTATTTTTATTTGTAATTAATTAGCATCTTTGCGCGTAGATGGAAGTCAAACTTATATGACCCTTATTATATATTTTAATACGTCAAAAATTAGTAAAAAATAATACACTAATTAAGAAATACTAAATTGAAAATAAAAAATAAAATACCCTAAACCTCAGTTGATAAAAATAAATAGAAAATAGAATTTTAAATTAAAGTATTTAATTAACTTCAAATTATAAAAATTAAAAAACAGAGGAAAAAAAAAAAAAAGAAAGAAGAGATCGTGACATTTGTCATGATCGGCCTCATCCGGAACTCTTCCGGGTGACGCACCTTTTGTTACTGCTGTCGCTTTCGACCACGGCCGATCAACTTTGAAGGGGGGACGACTTTAGGGCATCCTTTAAACGTGGAAATTAACAATAATATGACGTCAAATCAACTTTAATAGTGTACTAGCGTTGGGAGTAAAGTAGGAATTTGGTCCATGATGGGGACAAATATTTTTCATTACAAGAGATACCTTTCACGTGCCACTTTCTTCTTGGATTCGAGATCCGTTCCACCTCCGTCTGTAGGTTAAGACTGCAGAGTCTTCACATGTATTTGTCTCTTGTGATTTCATCCTCGTGAGGTGCTCGTCAGAATCAAAGGGGAATCTTTTGTGAAACAGCAGTGATTTAATAGGGTAAGAATTGGATTCCTGACTCAGAAATGAAGAGCAAATTCAGATGTCTCGTGGCAAAGGAATATTCCTTCTTTATTTGTGCGCACGATGGCGTGGACGTCAATTTTAATGGAATGAAAGATGCAGGTCAATTTTTCTTGTAGCTAAAATGTTTCTGTTCATCTGTTTTCGACCATGCACACTTGACACGTAACAGTGGTTAAAGACATATCTCTTTGGCACTGTAACAAAGTGCTTTAATATTGTAAGAATTAGATTCTCATGCTCGGAAAAAAACGAACAAATGCAAGTGGTTGTCTCGTGACAAAACGTTTTGCATATATGTGTGGGGGTGCACAGTGACATTCTTATATATGGACCTCAATTTTTTGAGAAGAAAAATGTTTATGTTTGTTTTAGTTTTTAGGTGAGTATTTCTATGTCTATTTTTTAAAAAAATATGAAAAAATAAGATAAAATTTAAAAAGTATAATGATTGAAGTATGTATATTTTTTTGGTTGGTTAAAAGTAAAAGGAACATAGCCATAGAATCTTATGCCTCAAAAAATGAATCTCATTCTCTATTTTAATTAATATATAGTTGTCATGTATATTAATTTATGTTGTGCAAAAAATGTTGATACACGTGAAAATTATATATTGATAGTTGCATTTTTTGAAATAGAGGATTTCATGTTAAAAGTGTGTGTTTAAAGTGTAAAATTGAATAATAGTGTATAATAATAGGAAAATATTGTTACGATGAAAAATAGGTTTGAAGTGTGTGCATTTTGAATTGGGGAAGAAAATAAGAAAATGAGCTTCCGGTCGTCATCTCTCAATACCATGTGTATTTATTACATGCAATCAGGTGCATATGTGTTTCAAATCTATCAACTTAACTTTTGTAAGTGATATGAAGTATACAATATAAAATTTTTAATTTCAACAAAAGATTTAGACTGCATTTGAGTATATTGACTTAATAGTTTAATATTAAGCAAAACACTAGATAATACTTCACAAGAACTAATAAAAAGTGCACGCTCTATGTAGGTACATATTTATTAAAAAATCAATTGACTTCAATACTTCATTAATTGTATTAAAAATAAAATCATTGAATATTTTAAATTTCAAAAAATATATATAATTTTATTTATAAATTAAAATTATGGTTAAGAATTTTATAAAAGATGTAAAAATTTAAAGGTAAGAATAATGAAGAGGAAAAATCAGATTTTTATTGAGAGAAAACCGAAAAGAAGTTAAGAAAGTAAGTTTGAAGAGGGAAAAGAGAAAAATAAATAAAAATATGATAATTTTTTAATTTAACATTGATGATCAAAAGTTAGTTATCACAAGTTTCTCACACTTAATAAAATAGTATATACTTAATCAAAGCCCAATAATGTGGATTTACATTATTTAACTGAGGACAATGGTGCAAATTTATATTTTACAATTAAAGTAATTTCAAAATTTTAATAACACTGTATATATATAAAGAAAATCGGTTCTACTAACGACTGAGCTTGTAGGGCAATTCACATCAACTATGATGCAACATATATAATACTGTAAAAAAATAAAAAATAATGTTTTTCTATTGCAATACACAATACACCTGTGATACCATTAAAAATTTCTATTTACATAAATTTTCATCTCATTAAAATACACACAATGCAAGTATACCATTAATTCGTCTAAATAAATTCATCTTTCTTTCACTGTCTGGTATATTTTATATTTTACACTTAAAACACACAATTTTCATTTCTGAAAAAATTTACACATATGCAAACTAGCGTAGTAATGTATAATTGAGAATCATTTGATGCCATATGAAATTTGAAGAATGAAAAATAATAGACATAAAACTGAATTCGATTTTTTTGAAAAATCATTGTATCAATTAATTCTACCTGGTGTAGTGTTTATTATACATACATACATACTTATATATAACATTTTTTATTTTCTTCCCTCAATTTTTGTCTATTTTACTATTTTCCCTCAGTTTTAATTATTTTATCTCTCTCTCCACTCTTCTCTCACATTTACTTTTTACCTTATCCTATAAATATCACAGAATTACTTTTAATTTGAACAATTTTCTTAATTTATTTTTATAATTATATAAAGTGCCACTAATTACTAGTGCGTATACATATAACATTCTTAAAAGTCAGAGCCAGCAGTTCCGTCTGTACAGACCAGTTAAATATTTGCCAGTAATTAAACAAAAGCTATATCATTATGGTAAGATCGAAACCACTGCTCTTTAATTAAAGCTTATAAAATACACTTCTATAAGTTTTTTTTTTTCTTTTTTTTTGGGAAATTTCACAGTAAATTGAATCTTGGAAGAACAAAGTTGAGAGTCTTGTATCGCTTATTCATGAGGATTCGCACCGTGTCATTAGTGTCAAACTAGCTTTTCTACACACTTGAGCTTTTGCAATAATAGAATTACTTTATTAATAAAATTATATAAAGCAGCTATATTTTTATGGATTAATGTGATTTGATTATGTTTATAAAGATAAAAAAATTTTATCAAATTTGATAACATATAAAAAATATTTTTTAATAATATAGTAAAGATATAGTATAAATAGATGAATGATTAACAGATAATTATGTATGTAGTTGATTATTTATTAATTATTTTTTACAAATCAAATTTTGGTACTTGTTTAAGTTAAATGTCGTATCGTTAGGTTTCCACTGTTTGGTTATTTAATTAGCGTTTACTTAAGGGCTAAAAGTAAATAGTTTGACAGTAAAGTAAGATATTATTTATTTGTTCATATGTTTTGATAAATCTCCCAGTTGAAATTTCTTGGGAAATTTAGCTCAAAGGAGACTTTTGGATTTACAATTTTTGCAAAGGAGATGAGAGAGGGAACAAAAAAAAAAAAGCATGGGAATATAAATTTATTGTCCGTTGAAGTCAAAAACAAACAAAAAATTACTTCGTCAGAGTTGACATAAAATTTTTCAGGGTTAATATATCAAACACACTTTAAAATTTCTTTTGAGTAAAAAAAAATTTAGCGCAGAAATAACACAGTTTGCTTTAAGAACTTTGATTAAAAAGAGAGCACTAGAAAAATACCAAGATTCAAATTCATAGCAAACCCATCCAACAGTGTGAACCCCAACGAGTCCGGAGTCCTTATCATTTTTTGGACCAGATAAGATTGGATCGCGAGTGAGGCCCAGCCCAAAATGGACCGAATATTTCTTTGTCCATGAAACTTGACCCACATTGTTGTCACGCATGCAGTCCATAGAATTCGTCCTTTGGCAGTACCTGAAGAAGGCGACACATCTCATGTTGTAGCAAGTAATGAACACCTCAAATAACCATTGGATACTCTTTAGACCCATCAACATCTCTCACTTGGTTTTGCAACGAAATAAAAAAATAAATTAAAACAAAACTAATTTATAATGGTCTCCTATGACTGAATGTATGCATAAAGATGAGGAATTTTCAAGGGAAGGGGGTGGTTGATAGTAATGCCAATCAAGCCTGGAATGGGTATCCCTGGCAAGACAGATGGATGAAATGGTCCTCATCTTTTCCAAAGACTGGTTCCAATCAAATCATTTTCCTCTCAGAAGACATGGACCCTGTCTTAAATTCTTCTGCAGCCTGGAGTCTCTTGGCGTTGTCTCTAACATCTTCATTTTTGTGTGATGCTGCTGCTACTGCCTCCCATTGTCTCTTCTGTCCATTTGCTTCAATTATGGCTTGTTGTCAATTGTTCTAAGAGTGGTGAAAACATACCCCTTCCTTTTCTTCTCTTTCCTCTGATTTGTTGCTATAATGAATCGTAAGATTTATGACAGTGCTTTCACTGCTAAGTTTTGCCTTCGGTTCCTTACTTGTCCCAAGAATTTCACCCAAGTTTTACCTAGTACTTTCCTAAAGATAGGCAAGAATCATTTGCTTGTTGTAATGTCATATCATATACCTACCCCCACCACCAAATCCCAATAAGAACTTGTGGTGAATGGTTCCACCCTTCACAAGGCAAAAAAATTCAGTTCAGTTGCCCTCAGCACAAGTTAAAATTAGTAGTTGTTAAGGCTATGTTACAGGGCGGGGGGTTTCGACATAAAACAGAGTGTTTGATAAAAATTTTGTTTGAATAAGTTATATATTTAGGATAAAAGATTTGGATGAGATTGATATTATTATTTATTTAAATTTATATATTTATAAAATATATAGTAATGATTTGATAATGTAATAATATATAAAAATAATTATTAAATTTTAGAGTATTAATATATATAAATATTTGTGTGTGTGTGTGTATCAATACTATATGTTATGTTAATAAGGCTTTATAGTGAGTATGACGTGAAATTATATAATTTTCTTATTTTAAACTCTTTGATTTGTATTATCATTTTTTTACTATATTCTTCTTTTAATTAACTATTTTAATTTATATTTTCTCTCATTTTAATTTATTTTGATGTTTCTTTATTTTTTATTGTAAACACTTTTTAATCTTTTAATTTTTAAATAATTTTATTTTTATTACTTAAAATAGAATAATTTTTTAATTTATAAACAAATTTACACACAGTATGCGTTGTGTTTATTAATGTATATTGATTTGATTATAAATATATAACTGTAACGGTTCAAAAATAATTATCCAGTCGTGTGAGTAAAACTAGAGCATTGTTTGATAGTTGTGTAGAGTTTAAAAGATGGCTAATAAACATATCCTAAGCATTTGTAAACCAAAATGTCATGGAGTTGGACTTCACTCTCTAGCAATTTTTATGTTAACTAGAAAACAACATACTGCTAATGTTCTTGTCTTGTGATATGCGTGTGTGTGTGTGTGTGTGAGAGAGAGAGAGAGAGAGAGAGATTAGGTGGGATAGGAGGAAAGGTTTTCAAAATCTGGTCCACAAACTCTTGACTTCTGATATGAACTCTCTGAAGTCGGCAGTGTACCACAAATTGACCATAAAGAAAGAGAGGCGATTGATGAAACAACCCCTGTTAATTCACTGCAATTTCGCACACTTCCAGATTTCAACGTGCAAGGCTGTACAAACAAAATACGTATACTCTGTGGCATGTGCATTGCCTTGCATCTTCCTTCGTTCATCAATTTTGGGGTACATAATGATTTGACAATTAATGACTCCTTTCTGTTAACTCATTTTTTTGGAGTTGATAAATATGGCTTCTTTTTCTGACCTGAGGAGGAAATAAATGCCCGTTAATAAGTTTAGGAATTTGAAATTTTCTATTAAAAGACTTTAATTTCCATGTCAATGAAAATGGCAATGTTTTTATTGAGAATTGAGTAAATGAAAAGGCAAAAAAAAATTAAAAATATAATAATTGTGGTATGTATTTTTTAAGTATGAAAAACAAACATTACTTTCTAACAACCATGTACTTCATGTGGGCTCCATTCTTGGTACAGAAAGTTGAAACTTATTTGAAAAATTATTATATTTTCTTGTAAAATATTTTGTTAGTTAATTATAACCGAAAATATACACGCTGGAACATTTCAACTCGATCATTGGCAAGTTGTGCTAGACTACTGCAAAGATAATTATTTTTGTCTTTGAGAAAGTTTTATTGGATAAATAATCATACTAAAGTAGTCACATTCTTTTTATTTTAACTTATTCCACCCTCTCGTTTCTACTTTAATTTCAAACCAAAATTTAAAAAAAAAATGAAAAAGAAAAAGAGAGTAGGGAAAAGCTTCAAAAGATAGCATATGTCCAAATAATGACCGAAGGGTTGCGACACATTAATAGTTTATCATTATTAGGGTTAAAAAGGAAGGGCAATAATGTCTAACTCCAAAAAGAAGAACTGGAACCAACTCCCATTCTTCATGCAACATGCATGTAAATCAATGTCACACACACACACACACACACAAACTTCTTTAATTCATGGGTTTGAAAAAAACACACTTAAGTCTATTCTTGCAACTACCAAGAGCAATGTACAAAAGGGCCAACTGCAATTTAGACATCTTGGCCAAAATCAAAAGATATTGTCCCCTAATTTCAACATTCTCTTGCTTTTGCGGTTTTACCTTTTTCTCCTTTAAACATATTATTATCATGCTCCTTCGCTTGAATCTAACTGCATCTAATACATCTTTCTAATCACTCTTAAACCACCTTTATGCCTTTTTATCACACTACTAGTAATTCTTCCCTTTTGCCCCCTCTTTTCTACTTCCTTCTTTTAATGTCATTAATCCAAGAATTTTATTTATTCATTTTTTAAGACACTCTTTTCTATCAATATTGAAGAAAAGCTAAGCGATATTCATAATCTCAATTTAAAATATTTGAGCGAACCTTACTATCAACCCTACTTTTTTTTTTGAGACCCAAAGAATCTAACATTTCCCCCCACACGTTTACTCCACTTGCGTATTTGTTATTTATTTGTCTAATTACCATATCGGAAGACACTAAACAAGATGTCTAGCTGAGTGAGATACGCCCCACTTAGGCAATTATGAGCTAGCTTTGCTGATCATGAGTTCCCATAAGCTAATCTTGCCAGTTGCCAGCATAAAGCTCCGCACAGGAGTGGACAATAATGTAAGAAGACAAAAACTTGTCCCCACTTTGCTTTAATAAAAATCTATCGACATGCTCGTTTTCCAACTCATTCAAAGCAGACATATTGCAAACTAATTAAAAAAACATTTGTATGAACAAATGTTGCCCCGATATTCACGCTACTACGAAACTAAAGGATTCCTTGATAAAATGATTTCACAGTTAATATGCAAAAGTTGTGTTAGGTCCCGAAGATCAAAGCAAGTCATGGCAGTCCTTCGAGACATCCCAATGATTTAGACTCTCATTTCCCTCGTCTTGAATTTAAACTTTCTCGAATGTGGACGTGTGAATGAGTGGTGCCCGCGAGTATAAAATGTAAAAGCCAAGTCATGCCCCCTATACAGTTTTATTACATGGTTAAAAGAACGTAGTGGATTCGGAAAGGATTTTTACTTATCTTCCTCTTTATTATATATATATATATATATATATATTTATTATTATTATTATTATTTTCTTTTTTTTTTTTTGAGAAACCAGACGGGTATGCGATACAATTGTATCACAATAGACTCATGTGTTCTCAAGAGAAGCCGGCCAAGCTGACACAAACGCTGCACAAAAAGTAGGATCCACATGCGCGAAAGCTCGGAAGCCACATTGATATTAATGAATTAGCCCAAGGTAAGACCACAACACACCAGAGTGCGCATGAAATGATTGGGAGGGAATGTAACATATTCATCTCAAGATTATTAGACAATCTCATACGACAACATGAAGTAGTTTTGAATTCCAGTCAAGCTTAATCGTCTGGCATTCATCAGAAAACACAAGTCACACGACTTGCTCTTCCAACGAAGTCAAACTCCCCAAACAGTGTTGCAAATCCAACCCAAAAATCATGGCCAGGGTCCTACAAGCTGTTCCCCTCCTCGCATGCAAACAAATCCAGCATTTTCCCAGTTGATAATTTCCAACTGGGAACATAGGCCAAGTAAAGAGTCTCATTTAAGATAACTATCAGATACAGAAGAGACGATAATAAAAGAAATATAGAACTTCGAGGGAAGTGTTCAAACTCTCCGCTTCAGGCGTACAAAATGCCAACCATCTCTGCCTCTGTGTAGTCCAGCCAGATTTTCCATACCCCACAATTCTTTTGAGAGAAAATACACATTTGATATGGCCTTTTATAGGTGGTCCATGTATGATACTCTTCTATGAAGGGGGGATTTTGGAATGAAATGCAGAGATGGTAGGCATTTGATATTAGACTCGTACAAATGTTATTGAACATATATGTAAAATTTGCCTCTAGTTTATGATAAATAAACAAAAATGCAAAAAGAGGGTTCGCTATGGGAGATTGGAATATCAGAGAATTGCACTCTTTGCAGTCTGAGACTTGATTTTCTTGGACAATGGCTCTGGTGAGGAGGAAACTGAAGAGATTGAATCCACTGCCCATGAATCATTGGAGCTATCAGAGCTGAAAGACACATCTACAACCCCTTTTGGGCTGCCACGCACTGACCCAAACCTTCTTTTGTTACTCGAGTGGAAGTGAACACTTGTGGCCACCTCTTGTATTAGCCTACAGCAGTCCTCCACTTTGTCCTGTTTCATTTCAAGGGCAAGGTAAATCAAGATTCTAGGATTCAAGTCCGCTTCAGGGAATACCCCAATAATATAAATTAGACGAGGGTGTGAGAGAATGAAACAAGAAGCTACCTTGTTGATTCCAAGAATGCCTATAAGTTGACCTTTATATTCCACTCCAGTGCAGGGATCTAAGCTGCTCATGGCATACTGCATTGTAGCAGTGGCCAAAGCAGAAGGCATGTAGCACATGAATCTGGAATCTGAGAGTGACATTACAATATAAGGCCACAAAACAGAGAAAATAAGCAAAGGGAAAACCTTCAAAATCTACACTAGATATTCACCAGAAACAACAGAAAGAAGCAGGCACTCGGATCTCCTCAGAAATTCCCTATAGAGATGGCCATTCAATCCGAGCCTCCTTGCAATGTAATGAATAAATGAAAGTGGGGTGACAGGATTCATTCTCCATTTAAGAGCGGATAGAATCAAAATCTCCATTCTTTGTATGGTCTTTGACTCGAACACATACTTTGACTCCACCTGCAGATATACAAGCCCACATCAATTGAATCCAATGGCATTTTACAAATTTATAGATATACATCTAGATTGCGTTTTTTTAAACATACTTGGAGGTCTAAAAGAAGAGGGACTTGTATCTCCTCAACTTTAGCAGCCAAAGAAAGGCACCCTACGGCAGCCAGTTGGGTCATCCATGGCTTCCCTCCATGGGACTGGAAGCTGTGGAGAAACCTGTGCAAATAGTTCACTGCAAGAACCGCAGTGAGAGCAGAGAAGGAGTAGTACTCGACGACCTTGAGCATCCACCCCACTGCCTCAGCCCTGGATTCCGCCAAAGCTGGGTTCTTTCCAAAGATACTGTACGGTTCATTTTCCTGCTCTTTGTCCAATAGGAAGCTCAACTCTTCATCTTCCCTCAACAAATCGTGCTCCGACAGCTCCACCAACGGCTTACGGTCTAAAGAGCTGTCACCTTCTCCTTCTATTAAATCCAAACGGTTCTCACATTTCTGAACCAGTTCTCCGCCGTCCCATTGCTCTTCCTCACAACACAAAGCATCAAAGCAGAATTGAGGACTCTGTTGATGAGAAGGCATCATCTTCTTCCGAGAAGAAGAGGTCCCAGGCGAGCGCTCATTATAGTCAAATAGAGATCCAAAGAAAGATAAAGAAAAGGGATAGTAGGCCTAGAGATGTGCTCCCAGCCATCTCAATAAGGGCAGCGGTGGTAGAAATGGTCGAATAATGTTTCTTTTATGAGTGCTTATTAATTTTCTTTGTGGGCTTTGGAGCTGTGAACGGGTGTCATATGAATGAGTGGGATGTGCAAACACCATAACTCGGCTTGTGAGTATTTGTACGTATGAATTTGTCTCCATGGGACCCATCTGAGTGGGGCCCACTACCGGACATTTCAACCAGTTGCTGGGATAGGGCGGATCTGCTGGACTTCGAATCTCCGATGAAATGACCCCTTGGATGATAACATGCTAAAAATTGCCAGATTTATTTTAAAATTTTTCCCTTTTCCCCCATTTTTTCCCCATTTTTATTGTTATAACACTTTGTAAGGATTGCAGACAATGCTGTTTATTATTCAATGATATTTGCATTGGGTATGTTTGGTTCTTAATAAGGATAGACGGGAAAATTTTATTTGATTTGAATAGAAATGAAAATAATATTTAGTAAATTAAATATATAATAATGGTTGAATGATAAATAATATATAGATTTATAATATATTAAAATATACAAATATGAGTAAAAAAGTTATAGTGACAATTATTGATTTGATTATGAATAAGTATAATGATTAAAAAATAAGAAATACAAATTTAAATTTAAATATAAATAATATTTGTGATTAAAAGATGTTTGATTTGTGAGATTTTTTTTTTGAAAGTGAAAAGTGATTAAATTGGAGTCAAAAATAGCCACAGTGTTTTCAAATTTAATGTGGATTAAAAATTATAAAACTCAATATACGTAGTCGGTGTAACGCTTTAAATATGATATATAATGCGAAGTGGGAAGTTTTAATTCATTCCACGAAGAAGCTTAGAGATGAAAATAAGCCGGCTATGAATAATAAAATCAACATCTTAGCTACTAGTTGGAAGCTTTTTAAATCATCAAGCAATTATTCTTATAGGTATGGCCTGTGTGATTGATTGTTACAGTTAGAGCACAAGAAATACTTGTTAATTAATATGCCAAATGTTTTGCTAGGCCATTTTCGGAAGGCGGGCTGCATTGAATTTCTTTACCACACACCACAACAACTTTATATATTAAATAATAAAATAATATGTCAAATAATAAATCCCATGATCATCCAATGGAATTCTTAAAACAAGAAAAAAAACACAGAAAAAAGGAACACCCAGAAAAAGAAAAAGATGTGAAGAGTCTCTCGTAAATCAAAGCTGCAAGCATATGTAGCTACTGCCTCTCTTTAACCACAGCTACTCTTCTTTTTAACAAATTCTTGAAGTGTTATAGCCTCACTTTTTGTTACTTAATTATTTTATTGTAAACTCAAATATTAGATACTTCCATAACGTTTGAAACTCAACTTTCTAACTCTAATATATCTTATTAAATTTCACGTTACTAAATATATTATTCAGTAGTATTTCATCTAAATGTATGCATAACTAACTAATTATTTTTTAATCATTATACTTATTTATAATTAAATTAATAAGTAAATATTATACATATACTTACATTTATTTTTATTATATCCTATAATATAATAATTATTTATATAAATTATCATTCCATCTAATTATTATTATATATTATATATTATATATATTTTTAAATAAATAATATTATTCATCTATTAAAATATTAATTCTAAACATATTATTTATGCAACCGCAACCCTCTCTTCCAAGCATAGCCTTCAAGATTGCAATGTGAGTTATTATAATACAGAGTAGTCTCTAAATTAAGATACAGCAGTCCGCTGCTGCTTATCTGTCATGAAGAGGAAAGATGATTCGAGGAAAACAGTCGACACTTTTTCTTTTTTTTTTTTTTATTTTTAACATTTTCAACGACTGTTTTGTGCATCTCCTTCCTTTTCTTTTTAACCTTTACCAAAAGCTTACAAGGACAATACAGTTGCAGGTATTCCATATGCTGCCAAACTCTGCACAAGTCCAAGCAAAATTTAATGTATGAACAGTTGCCTTTTCAGTCCCAATTCATTTCAACTTGGTACTCCCTCTGCTCTGAAATATTCCTGTTGGTGTTATCAGCATCTGTTCTGATTGGACACTGAAGTATCGGCAGCTTGAATTCGAAAGACGATAGTTTATACAAAACAAATAAATTTATCTAAAAACCATGATTAAGAGCTCTACGCTGTCATAGTGCATATAGCGTTCGTTCTCAAGAGTTTATAATCTTGAAATAAAAAGAAATAATATTTAATATTATCCTCTATGCGACAAAAAGGAGGAAGAGGCAGACACCGTGGCTGTGTTCATTTACATTTTTGAACGAGTATTTTTAAATATATTTTTTAAAAAAATTATGTAAAATAAAAATAAAAAATTTTAAAATATATAATAATTATTATATGTGTTTTTTGAACGAAAAAATGAGAACATCCGATGCAAAGGGGATGTGGGCAGACATGTGTATGTTAATTTATTGTAAGAGTGGCAAGTGGCTTGGGCTGTGTTTGGGTTCTGTCGGGAAATGATCTCTAATAAGGTTGTATTGAGATAATGTTTAATTGATTTAAATATATGTATAAAATATACAATAATAATCAAATGACATAATAATATATTAAAATTAATTTTACGGCTACGAATATATATGTAAATGTGAGAATATATGTTTATATATATAGATATTGATTTGATTATAAATATATATGGTGATTAAAAAATAAATAATTAATTATAAATTTAAAAAATTAAATTTAAATAAAAATTTTATTTAATAAAATATTTGGTGTTTTGAAATTTGATAAAATGTTAAGTGGGCGAACCCTGGCCCAGCGAAATAGACCAATTCAGTATTGCTCCGATGAGTTGCTTTCTTTCTTTTTCACCGTTTTCTTTTGCATCTTCACCTCCCCACCTCCAGTCTTCAGGGGTTCTGTCTCTATGGGTTATGTTTGTTACCCAATTCTAAACTTTCTATTATCTTATAAAACTTCATAAAACCAAACATGCCAGTATAATGCACCATAAAAAATTTTATTTAAATTTAAAATAATCAATTAAGTTTTTTTCATTCCTTATACTTATTTATAATTAAATCGATATGTATAAATATACACACAAACCCTAACATTTATATATATATATATATATTTATACCTTATAATCTAATCATTATCTTTACAAACCATCACATTATCTAATTATTATTATATATTTTATATATTTAAAATAAATATATTTAAATAAATAATATTATACATTCAATCAAATTTTTTTTAAAATATATTATTTATGTCAATACAACTCTTAAAAAATACCGTACCAGTCACTCCAAAACACTCCTTCCAAACGCAGCCAAGGCCGCCCATCAGCCCTCAGCCTACAATTCTTTCTTTAAAGGGGGACCAAAGAGAAGCTGTTAGTTGGTGCCTTTTAAGGCCACAGAATACAAGTAATGACGTCTTGTGATAATTAAGTTCATGAATGTGATCAGTAGATCCACTTACCCTTTTCTTGGTTGCCCTGCATTGCTAGTTGGCCTTGGTTCCTTGGATGATCCATGTAGCTGAATTTATAGCTTGTTGATTTATTGTGTTGGGGACAATTCAAGAGATGCATGCAAGGCTATGGGTAGGGTCACTCTACCCCTCTCCAATTATCACCTCATCAATCTACGATTTTTACTGTGTCAATTGATTTGCTGCTGATCTTCGCACTAATTATGTCCCCCTATATATATATATATATATATATATATATTGTTTATTTATTATTGTTATTATAACTCTTAAGTGCCAAATGCTGACAACTCGTAGGCTTTGTTTGTTTTCCAATTAGGATGGGGTGAAAACTGTGATGATTTAAATAGAGGAAAAAAATTATGTTTAATTTATAAGATTTTGGTGAGTAGAGGAAAAATTATTTTTATATATAATTAATATATAATAATAATTCAAATGTGATAGTATATAGATTTAGAGAGTAATAAAAAATGAACATGAGTAAAAAAATTATAAGAATAGATATTGATTTAATTGTGAATGGGTATAATGATTAAAAAATTATTAATTAGTTATAAAATATAAGATAAAGAAAATATTGAATTTGAAAAAAAATTATTTAGTGATATGTTTAGTTTATAAAATTTTTAAATAATGATAAATAGTATTTAAAAGGAAAACAAACATAGCCATCGTGTTTGTATTCGTGTAGATGTCAATCAATTAGCCTTATACGTACATTCTTGAGCTCCTCGAGAATAATGTGCTCGACTTGGCAAATGTACTAATGAATTTGCTCTTGCAATGAGGTAGTTGCGAGCTAGTTCATCCAATAAATCAACTAGCACTATAGATTCTAATAAAAATTGTACTTTTTATTTATAAAATTAAAACTGTAAAAAATATTTAAGAGAAAAAGGATAAAAAACCTGAACAGAGATAAAATTTGAAACGAAAATAATGAGTTAAAAGAAAAGGGAGAAAGAAAATGATGGGAAAAAAATTAGAATAAGGATAATTATGTAATTATATATAGTGCAACTAAAAAGCTTTATTTCTTTAAAAATATAGTAGTAAAAAATTATGAGTTATCATATTTTTAATAATAAAAATAAAATGATTAAAACTTAAAAGCATAAAAATTATTTAAAATAATAAATTAAAGAAATATGAAGGGAATTTGAATAATGAAAATTAAAAGAAAAGGCAAATAAAAACAATAAGTTAAAGGAAAAAAGAGAGAGAAAATGATAAAAAAAATAATTTTAAATAAGAGTAGTTTTGCAATTTCATATTATGCAACAAAAAAGTTTATTTTCTTAATAATATAGTATAAATGGATGCAGAATATAAAGAAGAATTAATAATTAAAATTGAGATTCTTCAAAAAAAAAACAATTAAAATCTAGTGTGTTTTGTCTTTTGAATAGTGGGTAACAATGTAAATAATTAGGCAATATGCAACCAAATTATCACTAAACTCTTAGTAATACAATACATAGATTATATACATATATTAATGTTTGAGTTAATTACAAGTATTGTTTTGATCGAGGCTTTTGGCAAAATCGCTAATAATTGTGATGACATGCTTGTTGATTAATGATATCTATGACTTAAAAAAAATATTTTACATCGTTTTTTTTTAAGAAAAAATCTTTGATAATTACATCTATACAGGTAAATAATTAAAATTATAAATACTGAATTCACGCGAAAAAGAGCAGTAATTAATGTATAATTGAGAATGACAAAATTTAATTTGTCATGTGAGGATGAACTGAATTACAATTTTGATTCCAGTTGTGAGTTATGTGTTAAGAAGTAGGATATGCTCACATATCTGTTGGCATAATTATTGCATATGGCTCATTATTATCTATGATGATCAATTAAATGGTAATTTTAACAGTTTTCATGGCCGTAATGAAGCTGTAATCATGAATCAAGATTCACAATTAGAGTTTACTTCCTTATTCTTTCCCATTACCAGTTGCTTTGTTTGCCCCAATTCAGTCTCTCTTTTATGTTATTTGGGAGATCAATAATACTGCCAATAACGAGTCCGTAAAATTTCCCAAAGTGAATATATATATATATATATATATAATAAACCGTTCTATGAATTTTAATTTGTTAATTTTCAATTTCATTTGAATTTTGTCAAATTATAAGTGGGCAACATCTTATATGAATCATTTTTCACGTCATCATAATAGAATGCTTCTTATTTATTTGCTTATTTTTCTTAAATAAAAATCTCCCGCTCAAAGTGGCTTCACTCATTCAAAATAATAAATTAATAACTAAGCAAATTTGGCATGTTTCGTATGTCAAATTATTTGTACACGTTGAAAATGGTACACAGTCACAGTCAGCATCACAGATGGCACAAGATGATTAATGAGGCTTTATATTCGATATCATTGCAAAAATAAGCGCTGCAGTTATTCTTACCCACGTATCAAACAACTTAATTTGCAATTTTTCCGTCATCAAAATTTGAAACATATTAGCTACGAAATTAACTCTTTTAATATCTTTTTCTCTTACTCAAGATTAAATATTGGCATCCATCTCTTTTTCCCTACAAAAAATTGCTTCCAAAAAAAGCCAAAAATCTTCGCAAGTTGGGAGAAGATCCATCGAAGATTTTTCTGAAAGATTTTTGCAACTGTAACTGCTCATCAGCTGGTCAGAAATTCATGTTTTTCATCAAAACCCACTCTTGTGCCTCAACCTGTTGTGTACGAGTATGAATCCAAGCAAACATTTATGAGCCGCGACAGAAGAAGCCCTTCCGGCAACGGTCCGTGTCATGTGGAAGACTGACGCAGTTTCATTAATGGCACGGAACTGTGAGTGGAATAAAACTCGGAGGGCACAAACAATGTCACCGTCTGAACGCAGGTGCTTGCAATAAGTCAAAGTTGCAGTGAAATTATGGCTGACTTTCATAGCAATAGGGCAGCCACCATGCAAAGTTTTGCCTATTGGGATTAACTTCTAACCGTGGATGACCCTTCCCACTATTTTAGTCAAATTTTAAAAATCATATTTATTACTAATATCTAGAACTTGTGAAATCTTGTTTTATCCATGGGTATGTTTGGTTTCATATTTGAATGGAGGATAATTTATCTTGGGTATTAAGATTTAAGTGGATTGAATAATTATTTTTGATATATTTCACATACAACAATGTTGAAATAATGTGATAGTGTGTGTATATATATGTATATTTATATGGTACAAAAAATAAATGTAAATAGAAAAATTGTGGTCATAGTTGTTGATTTGATTGTAAATAAGTATAATAATTAAAAAATATATAATTAGTTATAAAAACATATAAGAAATAAAATTTAAAATTTAAAATTAAATAAAATTTGTAATATAAGATATTTAATTTGTAAGATTTTATAGTGATGGTAAATAGTTCCGAACAAGGAACCAAACAAAGCCCATGCATATCAATAACTTAATTGTTGTGTAAATTTTATGATCGTCAAAAATAAATTGAAACAACAAAAAGTATTGTAACGCGTATGATTTAATATGGTAAGTACTGGGTTTTTTTATAAAAAAATTCCTATTTTAATTATTTATTAAAAAATAATTTGACTTTTGAGGGTTTTATAAATATATTCCTTTATTGGAATCTCGATTTTCGACTTTCTTTACATAAAAAAAATTAAAAAAAAAAAAGAAGGAAGTGCCGGAATCTCAAATTCCAACTCTTATTGTTTATTTCCCAATTGTACGTTAGTTTGGTTACATGTAACTGTTTGTGTAAAATTTTGTATCCTGAAAATTCAATCTTGACACTATTTTAAGCCATTATATTTCAGTATTACGTTTAGGGGAACATAGACGCACCGGATGCTGGAGCACAGCAGGAATGCAATGTTAAAGGGGTATGTTTTCGTCCGGGCTCGAGGAGGCGTTGAGATGCTAAACGTACTCTATGACTTTATTCGCCTTGTGTGGGGGTGACCATTAGATACCTCTCCTTCTGATTTTAATATTTTTTTTCACTACTTCAAATCTTTGTTTTTATTTTCTGTATTTTTATATCCGTTTTTAAAATATTTTGGTGCGTTATTTTAAAAAATCACAACTAAAACACATTTAAAAAATAAATATAATTATGAAATATGAGTCCATAAAAATAGAAAAATGAAGACCAAATTAAAAAAATAAGTAAAAGATACAACACAGAAATTAGAAAATAAAAAATAAAAGATAAAAATGACAAGAAAACAGAAAAATACAGAAATTGAAAAATGAACTTAGAAAACAAATAGCAGAAAATTTAAAAATGCAATAGCAAGAAAATACAAAAAAAATAAAAAATACAAATTGGTAAATTAAAAAATAAACGGTAGAAAATTTTAAATTAATATAAAGAAGTGAAGAACATAAAAATCAAAAAATAGCAATGAAAATAAAATAGAGGGTGAGGGAACTGAAATGAAATAATAATGATGGAAAAAGTACAATTTTTCACTGGCAGTTTTCCTAAGAGCTGGCTCTTCCTTTTATTTATTTTTATTTTTATTTTATGTGAAGCTGGATCTCGGTTTCTGAGTTTTAAAAAGTCAGAAACTGAAATTTCGGACAAAGGAATAGATCTGTAGAACTCCCGGAAGTCAAGTTATTTTTTTAATAAATAATTAAAATAAGAATTTTTTTTTAAAAAATCCAGCAATAATTGACAGGTACACTTCAAAAACAAGTACTTATGTTGGATGAAGTGAGAGTGTGGATAAATTTAATTTTAACATCTTACGTTATCATAAAATTTATAAGATATTTTTGAAATAATAAGTTAAGGAATCTTATTCTAAAAATAACATGGTAACGTATTTTTATAAAAATAATAAAATCATCTTACAAGAATTTGTAAAATTTTTAATTGTGATTATTATAATTTTTTGATATAATAATAATAATAAAAATATGGTGAATAACATGTAATTTGACGGTGGAGAACTTAAAAGGGGGTCTCATCCTTAGAGAGCGTGCTGTCAGTATCAAGCAACTCGCATTGCCTCTAATCCGAGCGAACAAAGTCGCCTTATCTTAAACGCAGAGAAGGACATTTTGTTGACGAAAAGATACCCTGAAAGAAATTTCTACTCCACATGTGAATTCACCCAAATTCCCACTAATTGCTAAGTAGAGAAGCCAAAGTTCACGGATGAGTCCCAGCTGGAAAAACATTTTAAAAATTTGACCAATGTTGTCTCGTTTTCATCTGACTCACCTATTGTCTCGTTTAACGAGAATTTCTTGTCCAATTGTAGAGTACCATAGTGTAGGTCATCTAGGCAAAATATAAAATTTAATCTTTCGCACCGTTTAGTACTATTAATTTTGATGTCAACAGAAGAAGCATGTAATCCAATCTTGAAGTCTGTTCATCGTCTAAATTAGATTTTCGAAGCTCGAGTTTCATGAATCTTTGAATGATTGCCCTTGTAGCAAGAAATTTCTGATTCCCTCAACTTTCGGCCAAAGGAAAAAGGGAGGAACAATAGAAATTTAAAGATAATCGAGTCCCCCCTCCCAGAAAAGATGATAGGTTGATAGGGGCTTTCCCATGTCTTCCTTCTTCAATACCATCCGTTTCATGAAGTGTTTTTTAAAAAAAAATAAAAAATGAACCCACTATGTCTAGCATTGAAAGTAAATTCCATGGACATAATTTGTCACCTCCAATTGCATCGAAAATTCGTTGGTAATAATGAGAGGAAACAGCAATAATTTACTCCTAGTTAATGACAAGAGTACAGCAACCAGCCACTTCAAAGTATAATGTATTACCATATCTTTTATACTATATTATTATTTTAATAAAATTTTGTGGTTGTATAAATTAAATTTCTACAATTACGAAATATGTCAAACTTTTTTATTGCTTCTTTTATTTTCTTTCTCTCTTTTCATTTAACTAACAATTTATGTTTTCACACAATTTTTTTATTTTTCATATTCTTTTGATCTTTCTCGTTTTTGTTATTTTAAATATTCATTAATTTTACACAATGTGAAAACACATAATTTTTTTTTAAAATTTTGGTGTTATATATATTTTAAACTTATTTGTATTTATGTTTTTATTACAAAATTTCTCCTTTTCAAATCCTTCTGATATTTATTTATTTTATTATTTAATTTTAAATTATTTTTTTTCCTAATTATTTTATAATAATTTTATTATATACTTTTTACATGATGGAAAGAAGAAGATTAAATATAATAAAAAAAGATGAAAAAAAGAAGAAACTAAATGCTAATTAAAAGAGAGAGAGCTTGAAATAATTATAATGAAGTGGAAAAAAACTAAAAGTATTTTAAATTTGTTTATACTTAATTTTAAAATTAGTTATTAAACTGCAAAAATAGATTTACCAAGAGGGACAGTTTAAAAAATTTATTATTAGGACCAAAGTTAGTTATTAGGATAGAATCATGATATATAAGATAGAGTTATATTTAAGGCTAAAAGTTGAGATAAAACAGTATAAATAAATTCATTAAGGGAACATTTAAAAATTTGATTAAAATGACCAACATTAGTGATTATAGGGGATGGAGCAATAATATACTGTATAGATGATGCCCACTAGAGTTCATTGTTGATGTACCCTTTTTTCCCCCTCGATTGCTTCAAAAATAAGGTAAATAAATAATAGCATAAGTGCAAGTTTAATAACTTGTTTCAAGGTTGTCCTAGAGAAAGGTTCATCTAATTTAAAATGGTATCATCCTGTAGTCATGTCTTAGCCTGATTACATACATAAGAGGGACTAGATGAAACATAAAGAAGGGCTGAATCTAAGCTCATATGAGCAGCAATCTTAGTCAAGGACATTACTGGCGCTCAATAGTCAAATTGCTTAGTTGTTTGTCGTTGATCGTTGATGGCAGGCAGGCAAATCTGAAATCAATTAAATCGCATATCCGCGGCATATATTATAAGACAGCCAATATTGACTGAACTTCCATAACTATAGTTATTTTCAGATGATGACTTGATAGACATTGTTGAGTAGATAACAACAAAACGGGAATAAATGGTAAGAAAAATAAAGAACACACGAGATTTATGTTTCAATCAATTCGACCTATATATCTTTGTTTTCATTTTTTTCACTCCAAGTAACATAAATTGCACTTATTACACTTTTTAAATTTTATCTCTACATTTCTTTTTTATTTTTACACACTTTTTAAGGAAAATATAAGTAAAAACGCATACAAAGCAATCAAAACAAACAAAACCTTATTTTTTTGGAAGAAAATGGATACGAAGTATCGTAAACCCAAAACCTACCATTTGTAATGATGCATAGCCCAACTACAACCACTTAGTCGTGCCTATTGGCCCTCACCATCGGCTCCCAGACCTCAAAAAACTTTTCCTTTTGGGCGTTAACTCCAAAACGAAAAAATATTGGGTCGGATTATCATTTGGGCTAGTTCATAAATTCAAGGCACTCAACATGCATAATAAGAAGTAAAAATTTTGCAAGCAATTATATAGCAAACATCATTGCGCTTTCAAGAAAAGAAAAATATTCAGTTTCTAAGCTGATTAATTACAGCTTCTAGAATTGATATTCCAAATTAATGTAAGAAAATCCTTACCAAATCCCCATTACGTGCAGATCTGAACTCTGGAAGTTAAGGAATACATCAGTATCTCTGACATCTTTGTGTAAAGAGTTCTACTAGAATCATTACAATATTCACCTCCGGGACAGATAACCAATTGAAGCCCAAGTCATATATCTTAAACCAAGCACGTCAATGATCTACAAGGCCTTCGCCAGCCACTCTATCCATCTCTAAACCATACGGGCTTCAAGCAGCAACAACAACAACTCAAATCTGTCGGAGAAAAGGGGGAGATAATAATTTGTGATAAACAATATAAAAATACCAAATTTAAATTATTCAAATTTTAGGATAAATATAAAGAAATTACGTAGTGATTTTTTTTGTTTAATTACAAATAAAAAAATTACACTATAATTAATGTTTTATTTTTATTATATAATACTTCTATAAATGCGTGTGACGAAATTAGATAACTTTTATATTTTTATAATTAAAGTTGAATTAGCATGATATTATAAAAAGTAAAGTTATTGATTTGATTGGAATTAATTATTTAATAGAGATAACGGGAGTTAATTGGAAAAAGTTTAGAAGGTCAAATGCAGTTATTATAAAAGGCGAATTAAATATGAAAGGTATTTTAAAAAAGTATGAAAAGGCCACAAGAGGGGTGGGGTCCTAGCTATAATATATAATTGCGTAGATAGTACAAAAGTTGGAATGAGAAGGTAGTAAACGGAAAATTTAATGATCCTTGTTTGGATGTTTCAAGAAATCAAGTGACGTAATTTAATAGAAAGAAGTTTGAACGCGAAATTATTTAAAGAAAAGTGATTCAACAAAATTACGAAACTCTTTTGTCCTTGATGCAATATTTGGACTTAAATAAAAATCATTTACATTGGCTGACAAGAAGAAAAAAACACGAGAAGAAGTAAAAAAAAAAAAAAAAAAAAAAAACTCTACTTAGGTTCAAAATCCAAATTGGTCTTGTCTGATTCACCCTAGATCTAATTAGAAAAATTTTGCCCTAAGTCGGACAGGTTGACCGGACTCGTTCTTAAGAGCAGAATTCCACGTGGCAAATGGAAGAAGACGAATATGACCGAAAAACTCTTATCTTCTAGAGTTAAAAACCAAATAGAAAAACGTTAAAATAAAAGGTAGAATGATATATATACAATTAGGTCTTAGGGTTGAACAAACCTACACAGTACACAAATGTGTATCCATGTAGTTTCGGTTTGGTCTTACTTATTCCTGCCCACCTTTGATTTGGCTCAACTCATTCGACTGTTCATCAACTTCGGCTTAATCTTGTTTTGACCATTCAATACTTTTGACGTCTGATTATTCAACCGTGTTAATTAATCTTTGAAAGTTCGACCAGTTGTTAATTTTATCTACTTGCACATATTTCACATCTGATCTATAATGATTATTGCTTTGGGGGTATCGATTAGAAGTTTGGTATTTGAATATTGGGAACTCTGACGTTGTTGCTTCACAAATTCAAGATAACCATCTTAATTACGTGTCCTGAGTCGATTTTATCCGGACATTCGTCAAAATTGCTCACCTAAGTCTTTCTATTTATTTTCTTCCTTATGAGAAATTAAAAACCAAGGCTTGGTCGGAATTTGGCGAGTAAATCATTTGTCCTTCGCCATTTAACTCGAATTTCGACAAATGCCACGTTCAAATACAAATTGTTTCCCTTTTACTTGTTTTTTACTTTTACTAAAATTATTCACATGATCGAACCGTTACACTATTAATTTTTTATTATTTTAAAACAATATTTTTAAAAATATATATATATACTTCAAAACTCACACATAAAAATCAAAACAAACATTGCCGTTTTATTTTTTTTGCGCCAAATTCATCCTGCCTATTTTTCAATTGACTATGTTTATTTTGAATGATTATGCTATATAAATTATTTTATTAAATCTAATTACATGTAATAAATTTTTTTGATTAATATCAACCTTGTACAAAATAATAAAAATAAAAAAAATAATTAATCTTATATATCAAACGTAATTAAATAGTTCTCCAACACAGTATCAATGAACTCTAATTCAATCTTGAAAATCAACGCATCCATTACATATTAAACAAGAATTGCGACAGCATTGAGTGGTGTTGAACTTTTCATCGATCCCAACAACGGACTTATAATGGGAACCATTTTTATTTAAATAAAATAAATAAATTATTCAAGGTGCCTTTTCGCCGTAAAATTCTTATCTTATTTTTACTTTTGCTATTGACGAGTCTGACCATGTTATGTTGCCCGCAATACAGTATTGATGAATTGTCTTCTCGCTCACATATCGTTTTTCAAGAACCCAAATGAAGACATGAAGTTTGATGATTCAAAAGTAAATGATGCCCACCACCGCCAACAAAAAGCACACGCACACGCACACGCCCCACGTGAAGCGCGTGTCATTTGCAGCCGTAATAGAATGCAATTCCACAGTATGAACGCGAGGCTATGTTTGGGAGAGAGAGTTTTTGTTTGATGAAAATTATGTTGAGATAAATAATATATTTAGAAAAAAATACTATAACAAAATAAATAGTATAATTTATTTAAATATGTACATAAAATATATAATAATAATTGGATGATGTGATAATTTTTAAAGATAATAATTATATTATAAAGTATAAATAAAAATAAATGTGAGTATATAGATATCATATAGATGATATATATATATATAATAATAATCCACTTTTCATAAATTCGTTCAACGCCTTCAAATAACTTAATTAATTTGCTACAAGAAGTTTAACTTCGAGTGAGTAGGTAATTTTTAATCCGATTCGAAAGTCTAATCTGAACTTTATCCAAAATTAGCAGGTTTCAAGATAAGTTTTCTCCGAGTTTGAATTAAAATTGGGTTAGACCTGCTAACTCTAAAAGATAAACGGATTAATTTTGGGTTGACTCACGTGGGTGACTCGTAAACTTGCGAAACCGTAAATATATTATAAATAATTTAATAAATATTTATGTAAATATAAAATTTTAATTAAATTAAATTAAATAGTAAAATTGTAAATATTTAAAATATTAAACCTTAATTTTAATTAAAAATAATAAATTTTTTATTGACAATTTAACAGGTTAGATTTGGGTAACCCGCAAAATTGACAAATCGAGTTGTAGTCAGATTTTCTAATCCACGAAAATAGTCAGGTCAAATTTGACTTAAATGGTCAAATGTAATACTCAAGTTTATTTCAACTTATAAATATTTAATTTAAGTTAATTTATTAAAATTCAAATTTAAGCTTCGGATCAAATAAAAAAATCGAGTCATGTGAAAATATAAAATTAGAGTTCAAATTCAATTAGAATAAATATGTTTTTTCGCTTGATAAAATTCAAGTTAAGTAGATTTGACGAGTAATGCACACTCATAAAATATTATCAAGCTCATATTCAATAATATATGTATACGCGCGCGCGCGCGCGCGCGTGTCGGCCCATATCCGTCTATACACGTTGTACTTAATAATATTGATATACGAGTGAGATGCATACTCATCGATATCCATGAGTTTGATTTTAATGCACATACATCCCCTAAAATTATTTTATTAAAGTATCTTTTTTAAATATATTATTTATTTTAATATAATTTTATCAAACATTGCCTGTGACCGACGCCACCCCCAAATATGGCCACTATTTTTCTCGATATTCTTGTAAGCTTTACATATTAAAATTTATATCAATATTTATACAGTATAAAAGCGTGAAAGTGAACGTCTTCTTGTTATATTAAATTTTCTTTCTTATTCATTTATTTGCACTTTCTTCAACAAAAGTTTATTTGGTATATCTCAATACTTTATATTTTTTCCTTCTCGCTATTATTTACGAACTTTTATTTTTTAATTTATCTTTTATTTGTAATTATTTTTCTTTCATTTTCTCTATCTTTCAATTGACATTTTTTTGTTAACTTTTTCCTCAAAGTATTTCATATAATTTATATTAATTATTAAAAATAGTTTGTATAAATTATCAATTACAAATTTTCATAAGTTTAATGCAAGCTTACAATCAAACAATTAAATTGCATCATGTTAATTAAAATATAATATTTTTTATTGAAACAATTTTGTGTGCAAAATATTTTTTTATTTATACATACATTGACTACATAGAAATACTAAATAACAATATAAACATGGACAGAACACCAATTAAAAAAAAAGGAAAAAAAACGTGAATACATACATATTTATGTATTACTATAGATGAAGTATGAGATCTTTATAGTAAGTCACTTTTCGTCTCGAAAACTAATTATAAAAATACTAAGTCACTTTCGTCTCGAAAACTAATTATTAAAATACTTTTTATATTTTTTTAAACATATTATCCTTTGATAATTTTGACCTTTCTTCACGAACTTATATTCTCTCTTATCACTTTTATCTATCAAATTTAATTTATATACTTTTTTCTTCCAATTTTATTGTTTTTATTTAAAATTTTAATTTATTTTTTAATAAAAGCTATAATTATTAATGCACTAAAAATAATTTAAGAAATATTATTTATGCACATGCAGGTGCGGTCACGAATTTTGTGCAGACTGCAGACATCACAGATTCACAGTCGTGGCCGAATTTCCGGAGTCCAAACAAGACAAATTTTAACAAAATTACTTTCCCAAGCTGGGGCATTTGAATTGAATACACGCTGCAACTGAATGCAAGCTGGTCCTCGAAACAGAGTATGGGATTGCCCGCGCTCAACTTCTAACCCAAACGGCCGAAGACGATTCCAAGAATTTTCTCCAAAGGAAAGATAACCCAAAAGTTTATCCTTTTCAGCAATTCAGAATTCGTTCCCATTTTCCTGTCCGTTTCTCGGAACGGAGAAATAAGACAGACAAATTCTTACAATTGTTGCACGCTGTTAATAACGCCACCCGGGATCACAAAAAGGAAAATAAATAGCCTTCGCCTCCGACGCGCACCCTACTGGAATGGGCCAATCAGCTTCCATCTCCAGACCCAGATTCTTGAAATCCGATGTCCTGATATCCCCGCCGGAGTTGGACCTGGATTCCAGAAACCCTGATGACGTTACACTCGATTTGGATGACGCCGTCTCGGGAGACGACTACACGCTGAATCTCCCAGATGAATGCTTGGCCTGCATTTTCCAGTCACTTTCACCCGGGGACCGGAAGCGCTCCTCTTTGGTGTGCCGCCGCTGGTTGAGAATTGAGGGCCAGAGCCGCCATCGCCTCTCGCTCAACGCTCAGTCGCCGCTTGCTGACGTCGTTCCGAGGCTGTTCTCTCGCTTCGATGCGGTTACTAAGCTGACCTTAAAATGCGACCGCAGATCTGTTAGCATCGGCGACGATGCGCTGATTCTGGTCTCGCTCAGGTGCTGGAACCTCACAAGATTGAAGCTTCGGGCCTGCCGCGAGCTCACTGACGACGGGATGGCTGTATTTGCGGAGAATTGTAAGAACTTACGGAAGTTTTCATGTGGGTCTTGCTGCTTTGGGGCGAAAGGGATGAACGCCTTGCTCCAAAATTGTGCTTTTCTCGAGGAATTATCGGTGAAGCGGTTGCGTGGCATCACTGATGGAGCTGAAGCTCAGCCCATTGTGCCGGGGAAGGCTGCGGACGCTTTGAAAGTGATTTGTCTCAAGGATCTTTACAATGGGCAATCTTTCGGGCCTTTGATTGCTGGGGCTAAGAATTTGAGAAGTTTAAAGTTGTTCAGGTGTTCTGGGGATTGGGACAAGCTGTTTGAAGTTATCGCTGATCGGATTTATGGGCTTGCAGAGGTTCATTTGGAGAAGCTTCGGATTAGTGATGTCGGGCTCTCTGCTATTTCGAACTGTTCGAGTCTTGAAACGCTCCATTTGGTGAAAACACCAGAGTGTACGAATATTGGGCTTATAACAGTCGCCGAGAAATGTAAGTTGCTTAGGAAGCTTCACATTGATGGATGGAGAACTAATAGAATAAGTGACGATGGATTAATCGCCATCGCTACTCACTGTCCTAATCTTCAAGAGTTGGTATTAATTGGTGTAAATCCTACGCACTTGAGCTTAGAGAAATTGGCCACAAATTGTCAACATTTGGAAAGGTTGGCTCTATGCGGGAGCGAAAGTATTGGGGATGGTGAGATCTCGTGCATTGCTGCAAAATGTATGGCATTGAAGAAGTTGTGCATAAAGAGTTGTCCTGTGTCAGATGATGGCATGGAAGCATTGGCTGGTGGGTGTCCTAATCTGGTGAAGGTTAAGGTAAAAAAGTGTAGGGGGGTGACCTCTGAGGGAGCGGACTATTTGAGGGCAAGTAGAGTTTCACTTGCAGTGAATTTGGATGCCATTGAGCCTGAATTGCCAGGTGCAACTATTGGGGGGCAGGAAACTGCGGCTGCTGAGGTTTATCCCATTGGTAGCCAAAATCATGATAATATTGCATCAAGCAGCACGGGGAGGTCAATGTCTTTCAAGATGAGGTTGGGATCTTTTTCAGGGAGGAGCCTTTCTGCGATCACCGTCAGGCAGTGGTCTAGCTTCTGCAGCATGTTCCGGAATAATTTAGGGAGAAGTTAATGCAGCTTAACAATAACGTATTTAGATTGTGATCTGTTCAAACTATCGTCTGGTTCATTATATCTAGGATTTGTGCTGTTGACACCTTTCTGGGGTCATTCTTGTCAACAGTTATAATCATATTCCTGCTGATTGTTTCAATTTATGAAGCGAATGGTGCGTTAGTTGGGGATTAGTAACAATAGTTTGCTTGGTTGAATCAGACAGTGAAAACATCTCATATCTCTTTGTAGTTGAATTTATGGAGAACGCTAAATCGACTTGCATGATTCGATTTCTTCAGAACTTGCGGTTCTAGTTTTACAATTGCCATTGTCCTGCATTGTTATGATGAAGCTGTAATCCTATGCCTGATTATTCGGTGCTTTAATCTAATGTCTTCAATGCTTTGGAAATGGTGCCAGATTATCTTGCTCTTGTAGTCTATATAAATCTCCTCATGTGTTTACCAGCCACATTGTGAGGAATTGTTCAATGGGAATGTGGTGCAAACGTTGAAAGCTTTAGCAGTGATCTGGTCTGCTGTTAATTTTCCGCCATGCTCGATACTTGTAATTCTCAATCTCATAGAAGGAATTGTAGAGTTTATTTTCCTAATTTCAATCTCCAGCTGCCGCAAATGCACAATTGTGATTTAGCCAAGTCTTTTGTATGTGACTATAATGTGTGCCGTTTGGAGTCCTATAGTCCCAATTTTCTGTCAACTCACTTCGTGGATCAATTTCCACAACCTTTTATCTCCTGCTGCCAGGCAAGCACCTCAGCATCCCTGTTTCTGCTTGTTTACTGCCAAGGGTACGCTATTTTCTGAAACCCAGAACACGCAAAGATGCCCTCTAAGATAAGAGCTTGATACTTAAAAAACAGGAGGTTGAAACATCCCTGTATTCAATGTACGCTAATTCTCTTTTGATCAGGGTTCCATCAAACTGACAAGGTGGTGTGCTTCACCGGTTCAACTCTGCCTGTCACATTTATTGTCATCTGCAACGGCCCCTCGAAGCATTGTGATAGTCATGGTACTACTCCCTGTCTTGGTTTGGTGTCTGGTTGCCATTGTTCTTGCTTGTCAGGGCCCCGTCCCCCAGCTTGGTGTACGTCATATCTCTAATTCCTGTCAGGTATCGCAACAGCGTCGTGCACGTTATCTCAGCAGATGTTCGTCATCGACCATCAACATCATGGAGCCTTGAATTGTCCCTAAAATCTGCGCATAACGCCGAAGTCCTGATGCCCAAAAGCACATGAAAGACAAACAGTTACAGGAACAATAATCAGGTGTAGCCTTAACTAATATGCATGAATGGCGCATAAGAACCGTCAGATGCCCAAGTAATTCAATTACAAAAATAACTTTACTAATCAACTTAAAATAATTGATAAATAGATAAATCATTACTCCATTGCCACACATGTCCACTATCGGTTAACGCACGCTGATCAAATTTAAAACTGAAAGCAAATTTACTAGGTTTGCAAGTGAGATGGTTGAACAATATTTGTGGGCCCGATGCTTGGCCAAACTCCAAGCTATATTTAATAGTATAATATGTTTATAGTTGCACAAAATAAAATTATACAATTATCTCTATGTTAAATAATTTTATTCTTTTTGTGATTTTCTTCTCTCTTTTATCTAACTTGAAATTTATATTTATGTGTTTTTTTAAATTTTATCATTTTCAAATTCTATTAATCTTTCGTTATTCTTATTTTAAATATCTTGCACAATGTAAAATCAAAACATTTTTTATTTTAAATTTTTATTTGAGTTTTCTCTCAATTTTTTTATAAATATTTTTATATTTATTTATTTTATTATTTTAAATATTCTTTGTACTTTTAATATTAAATAATTTTATTTCTATAAATAAAAATACAATAATTTTATAATTTATATATAAATGCTGTGTAAATTTTATTATTGTAAGGGTGTGCATAATCCGACAATCTTTTTCAAACTGGGCCGTTTTTCAAAAATATTCGGATAAGATGATGGGCATCAGCCCAATGAAGGTAGCCCAAGCCCAGGATAAGGTCCACAATTTGAGACCGTTGGTTCGTGCAGCAGCGCTTGCACTTTGCAGTTCCCTACGAAATTGGATGTATAAGGAATTCTTTTCCGGAACAAAATTTGTAATAGTACGGATACTAAATTCACCCAAAAAGGACACGCGGATAAAACATGAATATGGGTGGCGGGGCAGGCGGTGCCGACGGCAGCACCACCGCTACCTCCGCCGTGACGCAGTTCAGCCATGCTATGTGGCAACGATACCAGCATTTGCTGGACAAATCTACGCCCCTGGTGTTGTACCGCTGGATCTTCCTAGCGACGATCGCGTTCATCTATGCGCTGCGCGTTTTCCTGCTTCAGGGGTTCTACATCATCACGTACGGTCTGGGAATCTACATCCTGCAGCTGCTGATAGCGTTTCTGTCCCCGCAGGTGGACCCCGAGATCCAGGGGCTGACTGATGGCCCCGCCCTCCCCACTCGCGGCTCCGACGAGTTCCGCCCCTTCGTTCGACGCCTCCCCGAGTTTAAGTTCTGGTGAGTTCTTAATTGAATTCTTGATTGTCGCACAATTCTACGCAGTGCCCCTTATTTTTGTGCTCCTTTCAGCCTTATTCTAGGCCGTTTTAGGTATTGATCAATCTTGATATGACTGGAAAATTCATGCACCTAGAGGTATGATGGTGTGCCTTAGAAGTGAGTTGAGATCACGCGCTTGGGTGCTTTCGAGTGCCAATCAGCCCCGAATCTTGAAGTGTAGGAATATTAGCTAAGTGACGAAAACTGACTTGTATGCTTAATTTAAGGGGGATATTTTAGTGAAGGGTTAGGTTTGTGAAATGGGAGTGCGGGAAGTGGTGATATGAAACTTCCATTGGTTGATGTTCTTATGTTCGCCGGAATTTCAGGAGGGGTTCTTATAAATTACAGATTTTAACATAAAATTATGGATTTCTTCTGAGGAAGCTCCTTCGAAGGATGTTTACCTTCATTTTCTTATTTATTTATCTAATTAATCATTTCTAGTTTCATGTGTAATGACCCGAACTACTTCGATTGACTGGTAGACTTGTAATGATGTTAGGAATGGACTAAAAATAGAAAAAAAAAAAATTGAACGTAGAAGAATATAGGGGAGACTGGGACAGGGAGGGTCAGAGAGATCTTCTGCATTTGATACTTTTTCTGGGTAATTTTGAATTGGCTTTGAACATGAAGAGGAAATACTTGGATATACGTTTGACCACAAAAATGTGGTTGAGATTCCTAGTTGCCAATGCCAGTATTATTTAACCCCTATTACCAATGCCAGTATTATTTAACTAAGTGCCTGTTTCTAAGGGAATAAATACTTTTGGAGGGAGAATATCGTGCACATGCATCAAATAATTGTATCAGGCATCTGATTGAGTGCATGCAGGGATTAACAGTATGGTGACCAAGTGCTTCGTCTAGTTATACTTAATCCAGACTGGTTAATTGGTGTTTGGGTGAAGCCAGTCAAGGCCGGTAAGATATTTTTCTCCCATTTCTAGCCTATCTTTTGGTGTGATTATGGACAGCAACTTGGAGATGGCAAGGAGGCTAATTGTAGTAGGATTCTTGTGCTGATATTTCCTTAGAAATAATAGTTGTTTGTGTGAGATTTTTGCATCGATGTATTTCAAAGAAAGAAGGCAAGTTTTGGCAGATATAATGTTGATTTATTTCCATAGAAGAAGATCTAGATCTTGTAGGATACAATAATTTATTTTTATAGAGGAAGGTTCAGTTTTTGCAGAATATTATGATGATTATTTCCATAGAAGTAGAGATATTTGGTTTCATTTTCATTAATGTATTAGCACAAAAGTTGGAGCTTTGTAATATTGTGAGGAGAGGCTTTTTTCAATGAAATTGTGAGGCATTCACTTTATTGGATGGACTTTAGAACTTATCATGGCAAGTACATGTGGCATTCTTTTAACTTATCATCCTAAAGATATGTTTATTTCCAAGGTTGCTTGAAATTTATTTCTTGTGTGTCTTGTTGTGTGTTTGATGAATGCAGCCTTTGGTTTTTATCCTTTATAGGTATTACGTGAAGGATCATTGTAACTTGTGGTCTTACTTCTTTATGGGCATTTAGGTGCAAGTTTTTTATCCGTCAAAAACTGATTTTACAATCTCTTAAATTTAAAATAATTTGTTTGTTGGTTTCTAATATCCCTTTGTGGGTTTGCATCTTCTTTGCTTTGCTTTTGTTGAGTCTAGCACATCTCCTTTGAATGGTCCATGGGTCTCTAGATGAACCATTGTCCTTGAGTAGCAATTGATTTCTGTGTAACTGTTGATACAAGGACTTTCTGCTTTTGGATATGAAGTTAATTATTTCGTCTTGCAGATCATTCATGTGATTTTTATCCTGATAACATATGGTTGAAAAAGTAACCATTACTTATTTCAATCAGATACCTTACTTTAAATTTACATAAATCATATATAATAAAAGAAAAAGAAAAAGCCAACTTAATTGGCTATTAGTCCAACAGTGGTATAGAACTGAAAGGAGAGTATTGCCTTTTTATTTGGGCATAAAATTCCATGAGTCTTTGTTTGATTGGTATCCCATCACCTCCTTCAAATCCCTAAGTACCATCAGGTTGACTACTCAGTGAAGTTTTCCTCTTAATTGACTCCAAATAACTGCAAAAAATGTCTAGTGGAGATAGGTAATTTGTAGACTACAGCCATTAGCTAAAGTGGATGATACTTTATTTAGTTTTGACACCCTTTTAGAAGAATAAGGATAAACAGGGGTGTTCATTCATTAAACTAAACCAATCAAAATTTTGGTAAGTAAAATATTTGATGTGTCAAGATTCCATACACATGCAACACCTGAATTTGTTGGTTCAGTTCCTAAATTTCTTGTTCAGTGTTATGGACTATTAATTTGATTAACCTGTTAACCTACTGTTAACCTACCATTGGTAAACAGAGACTAGATTAAATATTGTATTCCTATGAATTAAAGTCTGATATTTTTTGTGCCAGTTAGTTTGCTTTATCAAACTAAGAAAACTGCGAAAAAGGAATACGTGAGAGCAGAAGAGTTTCAATATTAACGGAAATAGAGATAAAACTGGCTGCCTTGAATTGCCAAATGCATTGCTTTTTTATTCTCTGAACAATTGAATTTTGATGAAATCAATATTAGCAAAACTTGCTCTATCATTCCCCAAATCACCATCTTTGGGCTTCAGGAACTTGTTCCTAGTTTTTGTGAGAGATTGTCGTTATTTATCCTAACGGTATGATGCTAAATGCCCTAGATGAGATTCTATGGCTTGCTATTTCATTTATTTTGTGTCTGAGATATATAGGGACTTACCAGACTGGAGTCATTTTCTAATGATCCTCAAAAATAAATTTGCTCAATCTCAAACATTAGAGCCAGGTTGCTGATGGTGCTTATCTTTCTTTGATTCGGTAGCTCTCTATGGTAACTCAATGAAGTGCCCGTGATTTTTGGTTTTAATATCCTCTTTTCATCTTTTCTCTTCTTCCTTTTTATTTTCTTTCGGTAGGCACTAGGCACTTTACTATGCTGGTGTTACTGCATGCAGCTCATTATGAAATTACATTTAAGTAGATATGATCTATGCATCCTTGCCAATTATATCAAGAGAAATCATGTTTTGGGTTCTTGGACTCCATTTATTACTTATTCTAAACTATTACTTAATGCTATTTTTGTAGCTGGAGCCACATGATCATAGCTGGAGCACTGGCAGCTTGTGCTATTTTTGTCCAAAATTCATGGGCAAGTGGAACATATAACCATTTATAATACATATTATTTTTCCTTAAAAATCAGGGAGCATTTCAGTTTTATAATTTTTACTTAAATACCCAATCCTTACTTCCATGTACAATAGCTTTAGTTCACATTTTCTAGGTCTTCCCGAGCCATTCTTTGTACTTTCAGTTGAACTGTCTTGACTGTCAACAAAGATAGTTAATATTTTCAGTTAGCTGCTGTGAAAGTCTGCCTCATTAATTAGGATTACATCGATGCGATGTGAAGTCTAATGATGCCCTTTATATTGCAAACTACTCTAAATTTGTGAATCTTCCCTTTTAGTTGTTACCTTGTTTGAATGGTAGACAGTTTATTCTACGCATCTTGCTATTTGTTAGTGTCTGTGAAAATTAACTTCATTCTCCAATTTATTAGTTTGAAAGAAGTTGCAAGATTCTAGATTTTATCCTTCCTAAACTTGATCTACAAGATGGATGGATTAACCATTTCGTACTCTCAATTGCAGGCATTCGCTCACAAAAGCATTTTGTATTGCTTTTGTACTGACATTTTTCAGTGCCTTTGATGTGCCTGTATTTTGGCCAATTCTGCTGTTTTATTGGTTGGTTTTGTTCATTTCGACCATGAAGAGGCAAATAATGCATATGATTAAGTATAAATATGTCCCTTTCACATTTGGGAAGAAGGTGTGTTTTTCAATCTACGCACATATCTCCACCTTGGTTTTTATTACTATTATTGATTAATTTTTAACTCACCTCCCTTGTTCAAATGTTATCTTCAGCGTTACGATGGGAAGAAGGCATCTCCCACTGATGAGACTGACGCTGGCAGGCCCTAGTTTTTCAGGTAGATTAGGGTCTTAAATTCTGAAGAGACACTTGTCGGTCAACATGTTTTTCAAGTATTGTAAATTTTTTTAGCATGAAAAATTATGTCTGTAGTTCACTGATAACTTCTTTAATTTATTTATCCCTATGTTTGAGTTGGTTGCTAGCTTGTTTGCTGCAAGATTAACATAGTTAACTACTACAACAATTTTGTTTGTCAGTTACATTTTCATTTTATAGTTAACTCATAAAGTTACAGAGTAACTGATAAATTAAGTTTGTGCTGCTATGCCTGTTCTGATACATCGTATCACAGACCGTGGTCCTGTCTTTAATCCCAAAGAAAAATGAAATGCTCTTGCTTCACTAGTGTTACAATCACAATTGGCTGTGCTTCATGCTGCCCTTCCGACAAGTGCCTTTCGGCCTTTAAAAAATCTGATATGGTACCGGTGCTTGTATGATAGCTTGTGCTGACGTCTTTCTAGCTCATGAATGCTTCAAGTATTAGTGGCTTTGCTGTTGGCATACTCCTGTTAAAATCATCTTTTAACTGACTGAAAACAATCTAGCACATATATGAGACGTAACCAATGACTTAAACATGGTGTGCACCTATTGTGTGGTTCTCAATATAGTATTTCTGACTGTTACAATTGGCATTTATAAATATAAGTGGAGGATGAGCACGATACATCCATGAAACAAGTGAGAAGTGGGCATTGTTGTGACAGCCGGGTAGGAGTTTCTCATTAAAATGCAGTGTATCCTAAAGGATGAGGGAAAGTAGGACAAGTTATTATTGGAGGAGGGTGGAAGGGCCATGGCATTGATGTCCTTGTAGAAAGAGGTGTCACGCTCTTCAGCCCTACAACTTGTTGCTGTCAAGTCTCCATACCAGCCTCCGACATTTGGGTGCATTGTCCACACCTTTGGCTGTCGTGTTTAGTTGAGGGTACTGTATTGCATAGACTTGTAACAAAGTCATTGCATACATTGTCTTACTGAATTAGCAACCCAAAGATTCCATAGAAACCTTATCTTGCCTTAAAACTTCAGGTTAGTATGAGGGAAGTGCTGGATTAGCAGGCAATATTGAAGTCAAAAGTCAGGACAGAACATTGATTCGAGTAAACAATGTGTGCGTGCTGTGATAACTGTAGTTAAAGACGTATGGTGCTAAGTATGGATGGAAGATAGCTCTTCTCAGGTGATGTGATAAGCTTGTGCCCATGGCACTGGTTGAAGCGATTACAGCTCATTGTAGTAATACAGATTCCTGCATAATTGCATTTAAAAATTTGCCAAAAAGGATAGGTTTCAAAAGGTGAATGGGGTCTCTTTGATGGATCATCTTCCACTCACTAATGGCATTGCATTCGTGGAGGACCACCATTTACTGGTCTCGTGTCAGTGACCCCAACTTGCCCTGTGCAAAATCTTGGAATCTAGTTCATCTTATTTGGTCGAATTCTTCGAGTTGTCTGAAGTTTGTTTTGTTTTTCTATTGTTTAATGCATAATTTTGTTGATCTCCAAACAGTGAATCTTTAATGGCTTCATCGTTGAGACGTCTCTATCGCACAATTTGTAACTGTATAATCATAGTAAGTTTAATTCAACAAATTATCTTCCTGCTATTATTTTGTTTTTTCCAACACTCTGTTAAACTTAGCCATTTTCGCAGTGCAAATGGCATTGGTGGATGTGAATTTTCTTTGATATATCATAACTGATTTGTTTCTGCAGAATCTGCCATACGAGGAGCACAGTGAAGGTTGACGTCCCTTGGGATTAACTGCAGGAATGGTCCCTGTCATGGTAGCAGAAACAAAGGCTCAAAACAACTTTGGGTTTAGGGACAAAATTTGTTACCACACCCTCCCCCCCATCAAAAGATAATGCCAATCCACTTCAGAGGACCACAGCAACTTCATGACATACGTTATCAATTAGTTCAATCACTACTAAACAAAGGCTTTTATGAGCAAGATAATTATTGGACAAAAACATTGAAGTTATTTTGCATTCTAATGGATAAGAAGAAGCTAACAAGTACACGCAAGGAAATTTTTTTTTTTTTAAAACTCGATCTACCGATGTTGCTTGAACCTAACTCTGCTTTAAACCTTGATTTTGGTATTTTTAAATGTCCGGTCCACTAAATTATGTTACGTTTCTGCATTAAAGCTGTGAAGATTTGCCCAGAGAGATGGGCTCAATTTGTTTAGGCTATGACCATTAATGGTGGGAATGGCATTAAAAGTGAGAGACTAGAGAGGAACATCATGCTGGTTCTTTGTTCATCATTTTTGTCCACTGTTGCTTTCTTGCTTCATGAAGAATATACAGAAGAAAAGGATATTTGAGACGTAAAATTATCTTTGCTTGATTTGGCCTAATGTAGTCAGCAAATGTTGTACTTTAAGGTGTCTTTCAGCATAATTATAATTCTGTTATAGTATTACCATGCATAATTTAGATTCAATAGCTGAAATTTTTGTCGGCCTAGTTCGCAATCATTAATGTAGGATCCTATCATTCGTTTAAAACAGTATGAATCATCAGCTAACTTCCTTTTCACTGTACTATAATGGTGAAAATCCAGCCTGTTTTACACCGATTGATGATTGAGCAAGGAGGCAGGATCCCAGGAACACTGGTGCCACTACAACAACCAGCAACTGATGCATGGTTGTTAGTAGCATACCTTAATTAACTCTGATGAGATGACTCTACTAAAACTGGAGGTTCCAAGGACAAGATTGATTGATTTCATAGCTGATTCCTGCTTGAATAATTTTGCTCCAGAGTCAACAGTAACATTTTGGACTGAGGTCGAATTCTGTCTTAATTGATTTGACGGAAATAGGAATCTGATCAAGAAATGTTAAGGCAGTTAAGAAGCTAATGTTTGTCATGCGAAGAAAAGCATCGCATTTCGTGTGTCACTGGGGGGAGATAGAAGGAGATTTGCCCGAGGAAGGATATTGCTGTGTGCCCTAATTTTATGCACTCAATCAGAATCCATAACACTAAACACTAGTTTAGAGGTTGGACTCTTAAAATAGGACATTATTTGTACAGCTGGGAAATGCCCCACAGGTTTATGTAAGTGCTGAAACAACTAATCTCATATTAACTTAAAAGAGTACTTTTGTCAAAATATTATAGATTTATAAATGTATTATTCTGCTACGAAAAAACTAATGTTTATAGGTTATATATTTTGTCAAAATGGCAATTTTGAAGCCACATTTCATTTTTCAAGCCATAGAAAAGCAAAATTCAACAAATAAGCCTCGAGAAAACGATAGTCTCTGCCCTTTAACCGGTGCAGAACAAACACTCCGTGTTGGAGTTTCTGTTCTCTCAACTCGTGCTCTCCTCTCTTTATTCTTCCTCGTTGAGCATGGAAAGTGGATTCCCAATGCACAGCTGCTTATTGCAGCATACTCTCAGAAGCCTATGTGCATGTTCAGAGTCCACGCCTTCAAAGTGGGTGTATGCTGTCTTTTGGAGGATCCTTCCAAGAAATTATCCTCCTCCAAAGTAAGCACAGAAAAAATGGCAATGCCACTCAAAAGATGTTTCCCCTTTTGCCATCATACCTGCTTGCTGTTATTGGTTCTTGATTCGGTACTTTTTTCTTCTTCTTGTCAAAGTTATTAGGAGAAGATCATGCCCTTTGATCTATTGCAGGTGGGATCGTGGAGGAGGCTTGCTCGATCGAGCTAAGGGAAACAAAAGGAACTGGTAATTGCCGTGAAAGAGTGACTTCTGTGTCCCATTTCATCTTCATTCAATAAGTTCTTTCCAAGTTATGACCGACATTTTGTTCAGGATTCTTGTGTGGGAAGATGGGTTTTGTGATTTTTATGAGTGTGAAAGAGCTGCAAATGGATATGCTGAGGGAAGGTTTGGTGCTGATATATTCTTCAAGATGACCCATGAGGTCTATAATTTTGGAGAAGGGTAAGCCTACACTTAAACTTTTTTCTCCTTCAGTTGGACGGAGAAATTCTTCAAAAACTGGTTTAAATTTAGATAGTGCCTGCTAATGTCATTTTCTTGGCAGATTGGTGGGTAAAGTTGCATCAGATAACAGTCACAAATGGGTGTTTAGAGATGGCCCAACAGAAAATGATTCTAGCTTCATTCCATGGAATTTATCCATTGATCCTGTAAGGAAAATACAAGGCTCTACAATCACATCTTTCATTAGCTAAGTCTCAAAGTTCTTTTCACTGAATTTCTTGAATTTTTTCATATAACAGCAACCAAGAGCATGGGAGGCTCAGTTCAGTTCAGGCATTGAGGTTAGAAAATGTCTGCCGATATTTCTGCTTTCATCTGTTGCATCTACTTTTCTGAAACTCTCCCCATATGACAGACTATTGCAATAATATCAGTGAGAGAAGGTGCCATCCAACTAGGCTCATTTCACAAGGTATATATATATAACCCCTTCTTCGTAATTTGTCCATGAATGTTTTCCGCACATAATCTGCAGAAAACTATGGATTACGATTACTGATTAATGATCCAGGTTGTTGAAGACCTCAACATGGTGATAAGCATCCAAGGAAAGTTCAGCTACCTTCAGAGCATTCCAGGCATATATGTGACACAGAGGCCAAACCTACCAATCCAGCATCCAAACAACTTTGATCACGACAATTCCCACGGGCTAATGCAAAACAATGGAACATTCAGTGTCATTGATGATAAGCACCAGATGATAGGCTACAAAAGGAAACACCACGAGCAGCCGGATGATTCGCCTACCAAGTCCATATTCTTAGGCCACTACAGCCAGCAGAATGGCATTACTAGAGCACAACCCTTATGGTCTATTCCACCCCTTTTGCCCTCCATGTCTTGTAATGTAGGAGCATTCTTTCCAAAGATTCCATCAGCCCCACCACCATATTACTCCCCTGATGGTGAAAATAACTTGCTCAGTAACCATAGCCGCAGCTTAAATAGTGGCACTAGTCAGAATTTGAGGGGTGAGGATTGTGTTGGGCCATTTGATGAAATTCCAGCCGTTGATGTTAAGGAGATACCAGGTTTACTGGAGGAGGGAGTTCAAGAAGAAAAGCCTATCCTCTTCAACCACCCACACAAACTGGAAGATGGGCTGGTGGGCTTACGATTTGAGCCTCGTAGAGCAGCTGAGAAGCCCCCCAAATCTTGAGTAAGTGGGAGGTATTATCTACTAAGTATATCATAACAGCATATTAGTAGGTTTATATTTGCATCTCTAGCTTCAAGATGTTCAAGGAATTGTTCACATTGTAGAGCAACAATGGCAAGTGGTTGTGCATTAGTTACATCGTGCATTATTTTCTTTATTCTAATCATTGTCCAGATGATGAATTTGTCATGGATTATGGGATTTTTGTACTAATTACCATTTCTAATTATGCAAAAATCAGGTAAGCATATTCAGTGTCTGGTAGATTCGAGGTAGTGTTAACAGAAATACAGGAGAACACCAGAATAACCCAACCAAACAATTTTCAGCTTGGACATTTTATGTGAAAGAGAAAGACAAGAATAAATACGGATTAAACCTACGAACATAAGCACTAATTACCATAAAACAATCCTAGATTGCCAAACAAAACAAAATAAAATAAAGGCAGCTAGACTGCAGGAATTTGCTATTTAACCACGAAAAAAGGGGGCTGGCCTTGAGAAAGCTTTTGGAGGTTTCTGCATCCATCAGTCGGTGCCCAATTCGGTCGAGGAGCAGGCATCACGTATTTGACATATTTGCCCCTTTTCATGGCTTTGTTAAACTTAATTATAAGCTAGTGGTTAGTAGCGAGTTTGACGAGATAGTTGCACATCGATTCGAATTAGAATTATTTTAAAAGTTGATATATTTCAATTATGCATTAGTCGATTTTAAATTCAATTGTTTTTGTTTTAAACTTACGAGCCCCGCTTGTAATTTTATTTTTATTTTTTGTGTTTTTGTTAATAAGAAATTTTAATCTTTTAAAAACATTTATCATTATCAAATTAATATATTAAAAATTCACAACATTTTTTTTGTATTTTTGAAATATATGATAGGAATAATGTGATGCTTTTATCAATATTATGTGACACGCGCACACACACGTCGCATCAGTACGTGTATTTTAACTCTTTAATTTTTATAAATACGTTTATAGTTAAATATCTATAATTTGTGTTTGCATATCTGCATATTAAGGTTTTTTTTTTTATAACCTTTTAACAAAAAAATATTTTATTTAAAAATTATAAATAATAGACTCAAATTTAAACTTGATTTCTAGATTCAAAAAAATTATAGATCTAAGTCGATTGAAACTTTTTTGTCTTTCAAAGCTTAAACTCAAGGTCCAATTGAATTAATACAAATCAAATCGATTCAATTTGTACTCAATTTATTTGCACTACTAGCCATTTATTTAGTATATATAGATGATTTAAAGTGATATTACCCCCTATCAATGATTATTCTATCAGTTGAAGTGATCCAGGTTTACGAAAAATGGAAGAAATTGAATGTACACCACTTAATCCCTAGGTTTATTATGATAACATCTAATTTCCACCCTTGTAGTACGGAAAAGTCCCAGAAAAGAAAAAATCTGCTTTCATGGTAAAAGCAAAATTAGTTGATTTAAATAGACAGATGATAGATGAACCTAAATTAAGATAAAGGACAACAATTGGTAAACGAGTGGGCCTCTTTTGGGCCGTACCATTGCCTAGAAGGGACATGAAGTTTTGGGCCTCGGATACTTTTTTTTCCTCGGTCAGAGATATTTGGAGCCTGCAGTCCAGCACATGGGTTCTTGGGACATCTCCATTTTAAAAGGGCCGTTCAATTCTTGAACCCCTATATAAATGCGTTTGTTAACTGTTTGAGTCTTGCTGGAATTCAATATAATCTCATTTTTAATCCTGCAAATACTTTGAACAAATGCTAGATACCACTTCCATCCAAACATGGTTGTAACGTCTGGTTGAGAAATTCACGTTTTTCTCCTTTTGTTAAACAACATTTGTGGTGTTTAAACTTAAAATGTGTATAAAATAATATATTCAAATCCTGTGCCCGCTGATAATACACAAAAACCATACTTATAGTGAGAGGATCCGAGATAGTAGACAATAATTTCCTGAAAACTAAAGGCAATCACTTATTCCAAATAGCAAAAAGCATCTTCAAACGTACGAATAATCAAAGTACAATGATCTGCTGACGAAGCAGCTCCTCGTTGATAATCATAGGATGAACAACAACTATACAGAACTAGACTACGCAGCACATATGTCTGTTTTTCTGATTTAAAAGCCAGAAACATAGATAATCATATGCATAAATCAGCGCCTTCAAAACCTACCATTTCATCACCCTTCAACTTCGCTCAACAATGCGCCAAATAGATCATCAGGTACCAAAGGGATTCTTCAACAAGAAATCAACCTTAATCCTCGGTTCCAAACAGTTTCTCAAGAGCTGCTCCTTTTCCCTTCTTTACTGAAGGTCCCAATTGGCTTGGCAAGAATGCGCTTCGTAGCCTTCACCCCAAGTGGGCTGTTCTTACTCTGCATCAAAATTACAAGAACGTTACTCTTCATGCAAGAAAACAACCAAAAGCAGATGTCCAGAAACTTAGTAAAATAAAGACAGGATTTAGGTTACTCACAACTGAGCAGGTGCCAGAATAAATATGGCACACGGGGTAGTTGTGGGGGCAGCAACTGTAATGGTCTTCACAGCATGAGGCACCCTCCAGTGGACAGCATCCCCACACCATGCAGTAGCTGCCAAATTCATAGACGCAGCAACAGGTGGTGCTTTCGGGGCATTCATTGTAGTCATCACAAACGGAAGGCGGTGTGACAGGAGATGGAGGAGATGGACCAGGGTTGGGAGGATTTCCACTGGTCTTGATTGGATAAGAGGGCTCAATGGCTATTCCACACAGACCAGATTTAGCTGCTACGTTACGCTGCATCCTCACATAGCCCTTCTCCCCCCAGTAGTCACCCCAGGAGTTCCTGACAATCCAATAGTCCATGCCATTCTCTGAACCATACCCAACAACATTCACACCGTGGTCCAAGTCAATGCCACACTTCCCTGTGAATATACCCTGAACAGATTCGAAAGGAAAAATAAGATATCATCTACTAAATCTATGCTAAGAGCAGAAATGGAAAACATGCCTTTGAACTCATTGTAAAGTATAATCAGGTAGGCAAGCCAGACAACTGATAAAATGCCAAGCAGGATTTAAGTTCCATAATATCCTCAGCATCATCTAAATCTCAGCCGTCAGGCACAAGAGATATTATTGGGCTAGACAGGTGACAGAAGTACTAACCGACTCGTAGAGTTGGAAGTCCATCCCACCACCTTCAATGGCAACACTTATTGGTTGATTGGCAGCTGCCTTCTTTAGTGCCTTCTCATTGTACAATGGTACATCTTCATAACCATCTATTGATACAACTTTTGCATTTTTCTGCAAACCAATTAACATGGAGAATGTTCAAAAATGTCAGCTATAATTGTGATAACCCTAACATATTCACATAGATCAAGACTTTGCCAAGAAAGAATAGGAAACTGACCCTGTTTTGGTCACATCTCCCATCCGTGCCTTTGTAAGGATAATCTTTTTCAGAATCAATGCCACCATTTTTGATGATGAAGTCAAAGGCATAGTCCATAAGACCGCCATTGCACCCATCATTATAAGATTTATCGCAGTCCACCAGCTCTTGTTCAGAAAGAGAGACCAAATCTCCAGTAACTATCTGGTTTATTCCTTCCACAGAAGCAATTGTAGAGAATGCCCAGCAACTCCCTTAAAATATTCCAATAATTCAATGAAATACATCACCACCAAATAAACTTGATGATACACTAAATTCTAAAACAAATTTGCCTGGCTGCCCCCATAACTCCATGAACAGATTAATTTCCTTGTCTTTGCTTGGCTATGTTTGTTTTCAAATTTTGCAGCCTAAAAACACACATTCAATTATTATACTTTTTAAATTTTATCTCCTTTTCTCTCTTATTTTTACACAATTTTCAAAATAAAAATATCTCAAAACACATATTAAAATTTAAAAATAAATATTGCAATTTTCAATAGCTGTGTTGGTTACTCACTAAAAAGCATTCACCCCATTCAAAAATCTTACATTACAAACATTTTACATTATAAATTTTATTCAAATTTAAATTAAAAAATTTCCTCATATTACTTTTTATAACTAACTAATTATTTTTTAATCATTATATTTATTTATAATTAAATGAACTTGTAACCCAATAATTTTTTTAGTTACATTCATATATTAATACCAACATATAGAATATCATATCATTTAATCTTTATTATATATTTAATATATATAATTTAAATTTTTCCTCTCTTTTGCAACTTAATATCAAATATAATTTTTCTATTCGCTCAAATTAGCGATAGTTCCCTATTCACCCTAATAACTAACAAAACATACCCAAACTAAGCATATTGGAAGCAATTAATCATATTGAGTCACTCAGAATGATATAATTAATTTTCTGATTTCATCAAACTAAATTAAAATAAAAATTACCGATAGTTGAACTGCAATTAGCACTGGACTTTTGACTTAAGAAATTGCAGTATTAAGTTGTCAACAAAGATCAAAACTGACAAATAGTAAAATAATTCACATTTCCTTCCTCCCCTCAGATCAAATAAATGGTAAACGAAACCAACTCCAGAAATTTTTTAAAGAAAAATCAAAAGCAATCGTAAAGCTAGATAATGAAAGAAACAGCCCTTTAATCTTCTCTGTTTAGCCGTCAATTTGCGTTGAATCTAATGAATTGATGAGGCCCACATGATAAAGCGAAAATATTAATTTTTCGACTTGCCATGGGCAATACGTCTGACACTGTAGCAAACAAATCAAATTCAATACAAACAATTATTAAAGAAAAGGAAATTCTCAGCCACGGTAATACCAAAATTACCAAACAAAACCCACTGATTATGGCAACCCACACATCGTTTAATGACCTCACTCACTTCTCCACCAAGAAGGCAAGAACTTCCTACTGTTTTCCCAACTTTTTCACACCACGAGTAAAAGAGAAAAGTAGAAACTAGCACCCACCAACACATGATATCAAATCCCCATCAAAATTAGTAAAAATTTCTAGTGTATTCCCGAGACTGCTTAAGATGAGTCTACGCAGATCCTCATATATCATTTACGCGGATTACCTTAAAATTTAAATCCGTGGAGCTTTAAAGTATAAGTCCTCAAAGCAAAGCATATATACAGCTTGAAAATTTTTGAAAAGGGAAAGAATAATAGTTACCACAGCTGCCTTGATCTTTGACGCCGACGACAGCGCCTTTCTCTCTCCAGTCAATGGAATCCGGCAGACTGTCGCCGACTTTGGGCTCATAGCGGTCGCTCTTGGTCCCAGTCAAACGACGCTTGCCGTCGGGTCTGGCTCCTACATAAGTTTTCCGGTACTCCTCGTTGGTCAGATCGGCAAAGCGGTTCAGTCCAAGCTTGTAGCTCCGGTTCGGCAACGCGTTTTGCTCGTCTATGTACCTTAAGTTGTCCTTAAAGATCTCGAACCTCCTATCCTTCTCCCCGATAGCGTTGTAAGACTTGCCGTGCCTCACCATCCACGCCTCGTACATCGACATCACCTCGTCGTGTGACCGCAGGACCGGCTCGGCGAGGCGGTGTTCCTCGTCGTAGGAAATGATGAACATGCCCGAGGCCCATGCCGTCGAGAGAAACAGAGAAAGATAAAGGGGTAACAAGAGCAAAGAAGACGATGGTGGAGAGGCAGCAGCCATGTTTACTGTTTTAAGGACTGTGTGTGAGGTTATCGTCTGGGTAGGAGAGGAAGTGGGTTGAAGCACTATTATAAAGGCAAAACTGAAGGATACTATGGGAATTGCCTTATCGTATCTCTTTTGGAATTTTCTATGAATTCTTGGGGAGTTGTGTACGTAGATTACTTGCTTGCGTGTGGATAAAAAGGATTAATTAACGGAGTAATTACTTATTAGTGAGTAAAATCTTGAAAAGTCAGAGTGGAAAAGAGAGTTAAATGGATGAGAAGGAAGGGTGGCAGAGGTGGTAGGTTTAGGAGACGTGATGGGTGGAGACTCGAGGGTGGAAAGTAGGCAGCGGACAGAAAACTACGAAAAGTAGAATGGGTAGGTGTGAGGAAAGGCCAGAGGGCAAAAATTCCAACAGTACGGGATAGGCAGAAAATTAGGAGGTGTATTTTTTGAATGTCTCATGGTATTTTTTGAATGTCTCGTGGTATTTTTTGATGGAACCCTAAAAATATCCAACGTTGGGAAACGATACTTATTACCGTCTGTGAAATGTTATTTTTTCGTATTTGTTTGTTTTTGACAGTCTAAGTAAACAGTTGTGGCGTGAAGAGAATTTGAAGGAGGCAGATTTTTATGAACTTGGTGATGTGAGAGAAGGAAAGTTGACCACGTTGTCCATATGAATTGGCGGTGATCATGGGTTTCGCTTGTCGCTGTCCACACCACACATTTTGTAGGTTACGGCTCCGTTTGGGAGAAGGGTTTTGTTGGGACAAATGTTGAGCAAGACATGTGATAGGATCAATGTTACGTATGATTGTGAGATGAGAAGTTTGATATATTTAATTGTCGAATTCGATATCACACTTAAATTCAATTTTAATTAATTTGAATTCAAATAGTTGTAACATTTAATTTGATATTCTAATTTCGTTCAAGTATATACCCCTAACTTGAACTCGACATCATACATTTTGGGATGTGCAGATCTTTGAAATTTTCTTTACGTTGTGCAATTTTCAAGACTGTTCATGACTATTTCCACGCACGGAACACAACATTAGTAAAATGACATAGCACCATCGAGTCTTCTCAACAAAACAATGCTCCCTCGATGGGTCAATTTGATTGCGGTGCGGTAATCAATTCCAAACTCGGTATAAAAAGGCAGTTAATATCAAAGTATTGCAGGGAGACACAGAAGTAGAATTTAGCATACAATGATGCAATTGCCTGCACATGACTTTGTTGATATGTTTTCAATTTTTAGCGTGTGTGTTTAGTTATATTTTTTTATAAAATTATATTAAAATAAAAAAATAAAAAAAATTAATAATTATAATATGTAATTTTTTGAGTGCAAGAATGAACACAAATTTATTTTTTTTATGTCCACGTGACATTTCTAAGATTGCTTTTCCCAATCTCAATGGGTGGATATATGGAGTGAATGAATTATATACAGTAACATTCTTTTATTCAGTTTTCTTTTGGTTGCAAGCATTTCTAATTATTTTGATTGTTATGCAAAATGAATTGCAGATAATTATAACCTTATAGAATAATAATATGGTAGCGGCTGTGGCCCATACACATTTAAATATTGATGATAAGTCACTATTAATTCATTGACAAAAAAAAGAATTTATTTATTATTTTATCATAGTTTTTAGTTTGGTTATTTATTTAATATTTTTGTTATGCTGTATCAAGTCTTTCTTTTATTGCAAACTTTTATTTAATAAAAGCAAATAATTAATTTAAATAAAATAATATACCCAACTCAATCTTTTAAATCTAATATGATAGAGAGAAATACACCGTTCTCCTCCTAATTATCTATCGAAACAATGTTAAACAATGTGGTTATTCGCACTTCCACCCATCAATTTTCTGTGCACACCATATCCTCTGACGTCTTTCTATTTGGCGATTGAGAATTGTCTAGCTCGTCCTTTATTGTACCAATAAATGAAATATAAATCTTGATTGAATTTACACCACAATGCACTTGAAATGATGACACTTAAATAAATGAATATATATATATATATATACATATATATAAATATTTATCATTTATCTACCATATTTGTAAAGAATGTGCATCTTTGGTTGGCATGTTAATTAATATTGTTCAAAACTCATCAATTTCAAATTTAATTGAGCTGTCTTTTTTCTCCGTCTGTATGTTCTATTTACTCATGCAACGATACAAGTAGGTTTCCCCACTAGGATTTCCATATTTTTCTTCTTCATTCCTTAATCTCTCTGGATTTGGTTTATTATATATCTTCAAAGGGAAGAAAGAAAGGTAGAAACAAAAGAAAGAACTAATGGAAGAAGATCTGAAGGAAGAGAAAAATAAGTGAATGCAAGTAATCCTTTATTCATATAATTAAATAATGAAACTTATTTCACTAAAATAATTTAGCATTAATAAATCATGAATCAACTATTTTGATAAGCCACGAGCCTTTACTTGCATCTAATAATCGCTCAATCACAAGTAATCCACACCAGATTTTCTTTAATGATGGTTTAATTTAAACCCACAACTCTTAACAATAACTACATCAATGGATGTTTGTTTTAGTTAAAAGGTGCTCATACTTTCATTGAAAATTGTGTAAAAAAATAGTAAAAAAAGAGATAAAAAAATTTAAGAAGCATAATACCTCATGTAGTATGTATTTTTGAATGAAAAATATATAAACAAATATATGCTCAGTAAATTCCAGTTAATCTAACTCGCGGTGAAAACAAAAATCATTGTCAATGAAAGTGGATAATATATAGAACATGTGCCATCAGATTTAAATTGTTGAAAGTAAAAGGATTTCTATTATTTACTTAATTTTTTGAACCACGCACTAGGTATCGATTATAAATAGGATGAGTGGCCGTTTTTTTGTCTATCTTCTGAATTTTTTTACATTTTATAACATAAAAAGAAAAGGGGCAAAAAGGGTGTGCTAATCAGACAAGGGTTATTATTGATCTGACAATCAGTGCACAACAGTTTTTAATCAGTAATTATCAAACCATGCTCGATATTTTTATTCTGATACAAGGAGATAGTTTTGTTTTAATTAGTAATTCGAAATTGGCTTCCTTGTCCGGCTTGATTACTTAAATGTCATATGAAATGTCGGACAAGGAAGCCAAGTTGATGGACAATATATGCAACAAATGTTTAGCGTAGGTTTGTCACTTTTTTTTTAATAGGATTGAAGATTCTATACGTATTGTCAAAGTCGATAGGTTATCTGTAATTAATAATATTGTAGCTTCACGACGGAGACAGTGTGTGACAAATTTCTGATTATAAATTGCTAATGCTCCATTGCAATTTTCTCAAATGTTGGTGGGAATGCAAGTTAAAAGATTGACTAACCCTCAACACTGAAACCACAGACTGGTAAGAAAAAAAAAAATTAATTCAACGTAGTTGTTTGTAAAGATGGCAATTAACTCACAGGTCATTGGTTAATAGAATGAGTTGAAATACACGCACACTAATGAAAATTATGTACTCTATGTGCGTGCAGATTATTTATAAATTATAAAATTATTATATTTTAAATATTAAAAATATAATTAATTGATATTAAAAAGTATAAAGAATATTTAAAATAATAAAATAAAGAAATATCAAGAGAATCTCAAAGAGAGAGAGAGAGAAGAGAAAAACACAAATAAAAAATTTAAAAGAAAAATAAAAATTAGAAAATTATGTGATTTTACATTGTAAAAAATATTTAACATAAAAATGATGAAAGATGAAAAGAATTTAAAAATGAATATATAAATATAAGTTGTAAATTGGATAAAAAGATTGAAGAAAACGAAAGAAAGAACAAAAGTGAATAAAATAAGAATAGTTGTGTAAATTTATTTTGTATAACTAGAATGTTTATTGAAATAATAATATAATATAGATATGCACATATTCTAAATTTGCTATCAATTAGACCTTGATCGTTCATTTTTTGAGTCAATAGATTCATGTCAAGTTCATGTCGCGTTTTCAGAACTGTAGTCTAGAGATGATGATCAAGTTGGGGTGTGGGCTTATAAGTCAAGTAGAGCTACATCCATTTCAATTAAGTCACCAATTCGAATTCTAATTGATTATTTTATGGGGGAATGGTATTTGATTCGGTTTTAATCTAAACCTGTAAAAATTCAACTCAAATCTATTAATTTTATATTAAATTCATATAGTTTCTTTAGATTGTATCAAAATTGCCATTCTACCAATTAGTCTCCATTGAGTGGTTTAATTCCATGCATGGGGAGCAAGTTAAGCCAATTAAGCAACTGGCTGTGTGGGGCCAGAACACAAATTTTGAAGGTGTCACGTCACTGGCTTAAAATTTAAGATAACCCACATCCAACTTGCTTAAAGTTTAATTAATACTTGCAAGCTATAAAGGTTATGTTTGGAAACCAATTTTTGATTCTAATACATGCTCTCAAACTTTATTTTACCAAATATATCATTTAATAATACTTTCATTCAAATTTAAATTTAAATTTTTCCTCTCACACACATATATAATTAATTATTTATTTTTTAATCATTATATTTATTTACAATCAAATCGATATTTCACGCATATACTCACATATATTATTATTTACATCCTAAAACATCATTATCTCTATAAACTATCACATTATCTGATAATTATTATATATTTTACAAATTATATTCAAATAAATTATACTATTTATCCTATTAAATTTTTTTTTCTAAACATACTACACATCTAATACGATTCTTATCAAACATCATATCCAACAAAAATCCCTCTCCCGAACATAGCTAAAGAAAGTGACATTCCAAATCTTTTTCAAATATACAATTTAACAGACACGTGTATATTTTTAAACTTTCTGAATAAATTTCAGTGAAGAGAAAACAACAGATGAGATTCCATTCAGACTAAACTGATTCATGCTTTCCAAATTCCAAAAGCAATTGATATAGAAATCGTACAAAAATTTATGTCCTCTTGTCTTGCTCTTATCTTTTTACCATATAGAAAATCTTCTCTCTTATGTTAACTTTAAAATTGTGGAGCAGTGTCCAAAAGGTGCTTGAAATGTGCTTTTCAGCATTTGAAAAATTGCAACTTGATGGTTTCGTATCAGCTCTGGATTCTCCTTACTTGTTATTACTTCAAGCTACGTGAAACCTCACAAATTTTTCCTTCGCTATCAATTACTAAAAATTGAAAATTTATATGTGGAAGAAAAAACAAAATCAATACAAGTGCATCAATAGAAACAGGAGCGTAGACACGTTAAATTTAATGTCTAATTAAATAATGACACGTGAAAAATATGACATTAAAATATTAATTAAATCAATTTTTATTTATTTGGAAATTTAAATAAATACAAATTTCTAAATTAATTAATTAATTAATATTTTTATCGGGCAATCAAATGATAACAACTGACAGAATCCTACTAGAAGTCCAAGCAGTGAAGACTCTAAATAGCAGAGTCCTGTTAGAAGTTCAAGTAGTGAAAACTCTAAGTAGCAGAATCCCACTAGAAGTTCAGGTAGCAAAAACTCTATTAAGTTGTTAGATAAAGTATAAACTCTGGCGGTCAATAAAATTGCGCGCACGTCAACAGGCTGATGCAGCCACTCTATCTCTCCTATAACTATAAATAGGAGCCAAACCCAAAAAAGAAGGGGAGAAGAAAGCAAAAAAAAAAAAAAAAAAGAGAGAAGAGGAGAGGGGGAAGCAGTAGAAGAACTCCCCAAATTCTCTCTAGAATTTCCAAGAACATTCAAAGTATTCTTCGTCAAATTCAAAAAAGTTCGTTGTGTTCTTCGTCAAATTTAAAGAAGTTCGCCGTGTTTTTCGCCAAATCCAATAAGTTCACCGTGTTCTTCCCCAAATTCAAGAAGTTTGCTGTGTTCTTCGTCAAATTCAAGAAGTTTGTCGTGTTCTTCGCCAAATCCAAGAAGTTCGTTGTGTTCTTTATTAAATCCAAGAAGTTTGCTGTGTTATTTGTCAAATTCAAGAAGTTCGTCATGTTCTTCACCAAATTCAAGAAGTTCGCCGTGTTTTTCACCAAATCCAAGAATTGCACTGTGTTCATACCCAAATTCAAGGAGTTCATTGTGTCGTTGTGTTCTTCGTCAAACTCAAGAAGTTCAAAGTGTTTATCACCAAATTCAAGGAGTTCGTCATCAAAATTCAAAACGTTCTTCATCAAAATCCTCAAAATTCGGCATTTGATCCAAAGTCGGGGTGCTAAACCCGAATATCAGTGTTGTTAAAAAATCAATAACCCTAAAAAAAGATCAAGTACAAGCCCTTCCCTTAAAAATTATTCAAATTTTAAGTCAAACATTCTTGAAGGAAAAATCAGAGAATCAAAGTTAGAGAGTAGAACCCACAAAATTTCAAGTTAATTCAAGTTATTCAGTCAAATACCAAATATCTTGTTATCTAAGAATTTTGTCCTACAAGGAGATATGATATAGATTGAGGTAATTAAAACCTCAATCTACAAGATAAGTTTTATTAATAAGTTAGGCCATATGAGTTTTTTAGGTTATGGCCCGATACGATTTAGTATAAATAGTATTTTTATTCAGTAGTAACAGAAAGATCTTGATAATTGAATTTGAGGGTTATGAAATCACTCAATTTTCTATACAGATGAGAATATTCGAATCGATTCAATAGAAGTGATTCCTGTGTGAATTGTGACGTATTTATCGATCCTGGTGTATCGATTGTGACCGTTCTATCACGCCAATTATCCAATTATGAATTCATTTTAGTTTTATTACGTTGGGTCGAACACTTTAATGCATGATTTTCATATTCTTAGAATTCAATTTGAGTTCAATTAATTTTTATTCTTCCACTGTCCCTCTTTGGTCACGTTAGTTTGTATTAGAGACAGTTGTATAGAATTTCAATTCGATACACAGTTCGTATTAGGGAAAGAAAAAAAAAAAAAGAACAAAAAAATAAAATTCAAAAAAAATTTAGAATTTGAAAAAAAAAAATGGGAAATCGAAAAAAATTAAAAAAATAAAAAGGAAAAAACAATCGACTAACACAGCCGTCTGCTGTCACTACAAACTCCAAATCCGTGGCTGCACAAGCCTCGGCAGCTCCAGCAAATCGTCGAGAGGGTCGTCAGCCTCACCCGTGACTAGTGCTAGTTACGATTGGAAGCTAGGATGCCGGAATTGATTTGTTACATATTGTGATTATTTAGCAATTTCTTTCTTTGGATAAAACTATATTGATATAATAATTTGAAAATTTGAATAATAGACGGATAAAATCCACCCCTAAATAGAATAATTTTAAATCATGAAAAGATAGCCATTAAAATATGCAATATGTGTGATCTTGCTCTAGTGACATAATGGAAGTTGCGAGAATTTGAATTCCGCTAATATACAGAAGGTAATGTGGTAATCCCATATGTTTATTGTCGAAGTTAAGTTGTGTAAATAATTGGCATTCATGATACATATGTATTTAAAGAAAAAAACAAATGATATTGTTATTCTATGAAATGCTTATAATTTAAAAGTAACGATGTCAATAAATCAAATTACTAAACTTCAACTTAATAAAATTTGAAAGATTATTAGATCTTATCAATTTCAGACTCAAATTTATTTATTTATTTTTTAATTTAATCTCAAACTTGAACTCAAATCCAACAAGATTGAATTCAATCAAATTTAAATTTAAATTATCACTTAAATTCGACTTGTTAATATTCTCAAGATTTAGTGGGTGAAAGGAGTTACAGAGGGCTCCATGTGTTGGAGTCCAATACAAAAATAGAGCGGCCCGCTTTTGACTGTTTCTTGGGCCGTCATATGATTAAGCCGTCATAGCAGCTTCATAGTCCACTTGGATCTGTCCATCGTTGTTGTTGTTTTAAAGTTTCTCGATATATTTGTTTAATGAAACAATTTTAAACTAGTAAATGCCGAGCAAAATTATAAAACCATTGTATTTTAAATAATACATATAAATTATTTTAAAAAGTATAACTTTTTTCAATAAAAAATAATAATCAAAACAATTTGAGAGAGAGAGAGAGAGAGAGTATGTTTGTTTCGACTTTTAGGTGTATTTTTTTCGAAATTTGTGTAGAAATAAGAAAGAAAAAGAGATAAAATTTAAAAAATATAATGATTGAAGTGTGTATATTTTTTGGGTGTGAAGTAAAGCAAAAATAGCCAGAAAATTTGAAAGAAAATACAAATAAAAATAATAAGTTAAAAAAAATGATGGAAAAAGTAAAAGAATTAAAATTAAAGATAATTGTGTAGTTTCTCACTGCATACCCTAAAAATCTCATTTTTTTTTTTCAAATAACAAAGTGTGAATATAAGTTGAAAGTAGAAAAATAACAAAATAAGGAGACATAGGTAACAGGATAAAAGAGAATGGTCTAGGGTAAACCATAATTTAAATGGACAATGGGTGTGGAGAAACTGGCAGATGGTACGTGTCTCTTGCACCCCTTAGATCCACAAAAGAATAATCGATGTTTTTAAATTTTAGTATATGTTTTTAAATATTTTTGTTTTGAAAATTGTACAAAAATAATAAAGAGAAATAAATAAAAAATTAAAAAGCGAAACGAGCGTGTATTTTTGTAGTTCATAGTTTGGAAACAATTATAGCCAACAAGTGTTATTTCTATTTCAAGTCTACGAAATATAGACTACAGAGCACTGTTTTTGTAAAACAAACGCAAATATTTCAACAATAGAAAAAAAATAATAATAAGAAAAGGAATAGAACGAAAAAGGAGAAGGCATGTTATTCTTAATCCATATTCCAAAAGTTGAAAATTAGGGGTTGGGGGAATATGGGTGAAGAAAGTATCAATCACCTCACTTGTAACAGAAAGCATTAGCATGCACGCATCGTATTCCTTTTCTGTGCCTTCTTCAACCTTAAGACAAGTACCAAGAAAGCTTCAAGTCAATGATGTCGTGAAACAAAGGTTAGGTCTTTTGCAGACCCCAATAAGTTAAGCGACTCTTTTAACTTTCAACTTTTGTCTTTCTTATTATTGACTAAATAACAATGGGTATGTTTGGTTTAAATAAACAATGAATTTGAGTGGGAATATTATATTATGGATATAAATGTTGATTTTATTGTGAATAGATATAACGATTGAAAAATAATTGTTAGTCATAAAATGTAAGAGAAAGAAATTTTCGAATTTAAATTTAAATAAAATTTATATGATAAAATATTTAATTTGTAAAATTTATGAATAGAGCGAATAGCTAGAAACAAGAAAGGCAATATATTCTTCTTTTGCTCTCCCCCCCCCCAAAAAAAAAAAATAAATTTCTTTTCCTTTTTGTGGGGTTCCAATTAAATAATTTGTTCTTTCGATGAATCCAAAGAAAATCATTGACCATGAAATCAAAATTTCCAAACATTCATTCATTTCCCTCCAGTCTTTCAAACGTTTTACCAAACTCAGCCTAACCCAAAATTTACATCTAGTCATTGTCCACAAACTTAGCAATGCATCAGCAGCCAGCTATCACTGGTTGAAACATTAACATTTTGACAACTTCACCCCACATCAATATCCAAAACTAATCAAAGATGCTCAATACGATGACAGAAATTCTAATTGGATTGATTCGAAGTAAAGTCTATCATATAATTGTGACCAAATAATCAAAAAGATTAAATCTAATTTGGGTAAGAATTTCATATCTTACACATATTGTCTATCTTGTGGTGACAGGGAGAAAGATCCTCAACTTGGGAGAACAAAACGAGTCATTCTCTTCAAAGAAAAGAATCACACGGCGAAGCTTCATCTTTAACTTTCCACCGTTAGAGGGTTTATTTGTCAAAGCCATGTGTCTAAATCCAATTTTCCATTTGTCTAAATCATTTATTCCAAACATCAAAATATCACTTTTTCTATCTCCCCTATTTTACACTATTCTCAAGTTTTCCTATGAAGTTATCATCTTTCTAAATTTGGATCCAAACATAGAGGCTTTTGATAGATTTTGGGAACTTTAGAGTTTTTGAATTTTGTTTAAAAAATAAATTTTCAGAGAATTTGAATAACAATAATATTTAACAACTTATAATATATTTTGAATTCTGTAAATATAATCAAGTTTAAATTTTTTTCAAATGTAATTATGATAAAAATTATGATCAAGCCTGATGTAATATAATTGATGATATACAATCTTCATCCATAAAATTAGTTAACTCATCAGGTATATGAAAATAAATTGAAAACAACTTATAATAAATTTTTAAAAATTTTATATGATCTAAATATTTTACTTTTTTAAACTTCCAAGCTTGTTTACTTAATAAATTATGAAACACTTTAAATCTTTTATTTGTGCATTTGTTTTAAAATTATCATCCATTTTTATCCATCAAAATTTAAACAACATTTTTTATTGAAACAAACATATTCTTTCTTTTTTATCATATATATACACGTGAATATTTAAAATTTGATTATTGCATCTAGTAACAATAAAATCTATATTTATACACACAAATGATCTCACATTAATTTTTTTTTATATTTTAAAATTAATCATTATCTTTATATATTGTACACATATATATATATATATATATATAAACTTAATGTTTGTATATAAATTTTGAAAGTAGAAAATTTGGTACGAAAACTTAAGACAATGTTAAAGTAAGAGCACAAAAGAGATAAAAATATTATTTTAATAATTAATATATTTAAAAGAATTAATTTTGTAAGTTGCAAATTTACAATCAAGGTAGAGTTTTGTCCTTTGTTGGACTATATTTAGATGTAAATTCACAATCTCCAAAATCATTGATTCCAAATATACTAATGATAAAAAATAATACTTTTTATTTCTTTCTTAATTTTTCACTGTCCGTAAATTTTTGTGTAGAGCTTTTTACCCCTAAAATTTACAAGCCCAACGTAGCTTGTAACGCGGAATGGATGCCTGCATTGGAATTTATATGAACGACCACAAGTTATACGTTGTTACACTTCAATATCATAAAAACAAAGATACATCGATCTATTATCGATGGGAGCTCCGTATCCTTGCAGGGGAGATGCACAGTCAGATATCTTCAATGATAGTTTACACTAGCTTTTAATTTCAAATTTTGAAAATAAACACACAAGGGAAAAATCTAAATCGGGAAAGCCAAAGGTCCCAACCTCTAACCCTTCAGACGGACTTTTGTATTTAAAGCTGACAAGAGGTCAACTCTGCCTCACTGGCACCAACCGGGCTTACCCATTATACCCTTCCTCTAATCCAACGGCTCATTACTGTTCTTTTGACTTGCGCACCCATTCCCATCAATCCCACCACCGGTTCGCCCGTTAACCCGTTCCCACCACCATAATTCAAGGTGGTCAATGCGTTTCCCCGTTCTCCCTCTCTCTTTAATTTCCACGCGTAATCATACCATTGGTTCTTGCCTTTGACGTCAAGCAGGTCAGATTTGGCAATGCATTGCAAAAAAAATTCATTAAAGATAGAGAGAGAGAACGCGGATCGTCAGTTTGACCCCTTGTCTGATCTGTCTGCCTATTTTAGCCCCTTTCTCCTCTCGACTCCCTTCCTTTTCTCTCAACGGATCTCTCTCTCTCTCTCTCTCTCCAATTCTTTCTTGCTTGATGATTTGTGAAAGATGGCAGTAGAGTTGATGCCCGGCTACGGTGTTACGTCTAAAATGGAAGAGAATGCCGCCAAGGACGCCGCCGCCGCCGGCCTTCAGAGCGTCGAGAAACTCATCAAATTGTTTTCCCACTCCCACCAACAGAACTCACCAGAACATTCGTCCTCCAAACTTCTGACCGTTGAGCCAATCTCCTCCGCTGACTACCAAGAGGTGGCCGACGTCGCCGTCCACAAATTCAAGAAGTTCATTTCTCTGCTCGACCGCACCCCAAGAACCGGCCACGCCCGCTTCCGCCGAGGACCGGTTCCCAGTTCCACTCCCCCGCAGCAGAATATCGTCGAACCGGCCGGCCCGCCAGCGCTGACTCCAAAGGTTGAGGACAGTGCTCCCGGTTCAAAAATTTATTGCCCCACGCCGATCCAGCGGCTGCCGCCCCTGCCGCTGCCCCACCACCACCATCAGCAGCTGGTGAAAAACGGTTCGATCGAGAGAAAGGAGTCGTCGACCACCATAAACTTCGCATCACCGGCGACTTCTTTTATATCTTCGTTGACCGGGGAGACAGACAGCCTGCAGCCGTCGATGTCGTCGGGGTTTCAGATCACGAATCTCTCTACCGCCGGCCGCCCGCCGCTCTCGACGTCTTCGTTTAAGAGGAAGTGCAACTCCATGGACGACGCGAACGGCAAGTGCGGCGGCGGGTCGTCTCGTTGCCATTGCCCCAAGAAAAGGTAAGGAAATCAAAAAGTCAACTCCAAGAAACGTAACAACTAAATCATGTTGTACCAGTAAAAGAAATAAAAAATCCAAGAACATAATTACAATCTTAATAAATCAACTTAATTAAGGTTTGATCCTGTCATGATCTTATGTTTTTAATTTGAATTTATGATGTTAATTAATAGGAAATCAAGGTCGAAGAGGGTGGTGAGAGTCCCAGCTATAAGCATGAAGATGGCAGATATTCCACCTGATGATTACTCCTGGAGAAAGTATGGTCAAAAGCCCATAAAGGGTTCCCCTTATCCTAGGTAATCTCTTATACTCGGTTTTTGAAATTAAATTTCTTACATGCAAGCAATCAAATTAACCTTGAAGATATATTTATCAGTTGTTACTTTATATGAGTATTGAATCTTCCCTTTGATGCAATCACGCAATAAAATGTTTTCTCTATTAGTAGTATCTAAGATATTCAAGCTTGAAATCATGGATGGATTCTACTTGCAAAATCTAATCTTTAAGTTTGTCCAAATGCGTTTAATCTGATTATAGTTCACAAAATAATGCAATTTCCAGGGGATATTACAAGTGTAGCAGCGTAAGAGGGTGCCCGGCCCGGAAGCATGTGGAACGGGCCTTGGATGACCCGACAATGCTAATTGTTACATACGAAGGAGAACACAATCATGCCATTTCCAGTACAGAAGCGTCTGCGCTGGTTCTTGAATCATCTTGATCTGATTTAGAAGAAAAATCAGTAGGCCCAGATTTCTTCTCTCCCACAAGAAACGGAAAAGTCCAATCACCACCGGCCGAGGCGTGGAAAAAGAGAGGGATGGTGGTCAACGCTGGATGGTTGTCTCCTTTATCAACTCCAAGACAAACAAAAATTGGGGCCCCATCTCTATTTTTTTCTTTTTTTTTCGACTCTTTTAGGGTTTATCCTTATCGCAGCCGTTGAAAAACATTTGATTCTGCGTGGAAAAAGTGAGAAGGAAGAAAAATGAGGGAACAAATTGTGGGTTTGGTGGGAATTGAATCATAATGGGAATTGAATCATAATGCAAGTAGTGGGCTTTCTTCCTTTTTTTTTATTCCAAATTGGCAATTTTATAAATGTATGTATAGAAGATGATGATGATGGCGATGATTTCCATTGTTCAATTTGCAATTTTTAACTAGATGCCCACTTCTAATTGTTTTTATAGAATTTTCATTTCTCCACAAGACTAAGGTATTTTGTATACTTTGTAGCCATGGTTAGTCAATGGGGAAATGAGTAAAGAAGGGGTGATGGTTGACAAATTAGACAATTATTTTGGAAGGTAATAGTAATGGTGGGTGGAACCTATCGAGATGATAGAGCTTGGACTTTTTTGGGGCATTAATGTCATTGAATAATAACGGGAGGATGAGATTGTCCCATTTGGCTGCTTGCTTCATCATTCATCCACTCAAGATGGAGATGTTTATTGAAAATCAATGATACAATTATAGGAACGTGATGATTGGTACGCGTTGAACGAAAAATTAGGTACGTGTACGCAGAAGAGACACGGACAGAGGCTCAAAATAGGCACTTTTACAATTCGTGCCCAAATCGAGAATTTAGTGTCCAAAATTTCAGTTTGATTTTTGATGCGATCGTCTTTTAGAATTTTGATATTCAATTTGATTTTAGTTTTTGAGGGGGAGTTATCGAACCAATCAAATACGGAAGTTTATTTTTTATTTTTAAGCATTTATCAAATTCTTATTTATGTTTCTCTTAAATTTTAACATGATCATGACTTAATTTATTAATTTCTACTTTTATTTCTGTAAATTTTATATCATTATTATGTTATCTAAATAGGAATATTTATTCGTTATAATAATAACTTTGCGTGATTAAAAAAATTTAAATTAGAACAATGAAAATAAAATAAAAAAATATTTTTGTTTTTATTTATGAGTTGTGCAGTTAGAAATTTAAATTTTTGAATATTATGTCTTTTTTTAAAAATATCAAATTCAATTTACTAAAATACTGAATTAAAAATAGTGAAAGAATTCTATGTATTACCGAATCAGTGTTACGCCAAGTTTGACTTAGAAAAATTTTAATATACTAAATTTTCAGTTTGATTTGATATTGCATATTAAGCACTCCTACTACGGATTATTATAGAAATTCAATTTCTAATATTCTTGATAATTTTTCATGTGAATATTTTTTAATTTGATTGTATTTTGGTGACAAAACAGGATAGACACCCACGTGAACAGTTCCGAATACAGACACACAATATTGTACAATTCTCTAATAAATTGCTTTGAATGAAAATGTATAATGCAGGGTTGATAATTGAGACGTTGGGTGTGTACAAAATCAAGGGATATTGGATGGGATGACTCATCGGAGATGCAGGGTTGTCGGCCACACAGCGCATATGGCGCAGGTGGGGTGTGATGATGCCCACAAGATTACACTGCAATATCACTGACACTATCTTTGGTTTTAAGATTTTAGAACAGAAAAGAAAATATTAAAAAAAAAAAAAAAGAATTGAAGAAATTCAAAATTTCATGGATTGTTTGGTAGGATGATCTTTATGAAGAAAAGAAAATGATTAAAAATAAAAAAAAGGATAAAAATTCAAATTTTATTATTGTTTTTGATTATTTAAGAGAAATAATTTGATGATAAATGAGAAAAATAAAAATAATTAAATTTTTAAGAAAATGAAAGATAGTTAAAATAGTTTCACTCTTATTTTTCTCACTATTTTGTGAGGAAAATTTTTTTCCTTTACTCTAATTAACTTTTTTTTTTCTTCTCATTTTTAGGATCAACCAAACAAGTAAAATTATTTTTTCTACTATTTTTTTCTATTTCCTTTCAAAATCCTTGAACCAAGCATAGTGTAAGAATCCATTATTCTGATTTCCTCTTTGTTGTTTATAAGATTGAGGAAGATATATATATTCCTTGTTTCTTGATTTTGTTGGTATTTGTAATGACCCTTGACCTTGTTTGTTAAATTAAACTGTAACTTAAGCTTCCTGCTGCTGCTGTCTCACAAGGGCCCATGAGTGAGGACACCCCTACAATGTAATAATATTTTTCTTCTGGGACTTTCTTTATTTTTTCCTTATTTTAATTTTTGGATGTGGTCAGAAAACTTGACGTGCCTGTTTGATTGTATCCTATGTGGTGAGGTCAGACTTTTGAAAAACAATTGCTTGGCTGCTGGGAAATGAATTTGTGGTCAAATTAATGGCGGAAGGCATGGAAGGTTACTGGGGCAGACACCAAGGCTTTGTTTGGTTTATTTGGACGGGGATGAAAGTCGAGATGATTTCATGGGTAAGAAAATTATGTTTGGTATTTATATTAACGTGAGTGTATCGTTTTTATATATAAATATTAATTTGATTTTAAATAATTATAATAATTTAAAAATTATTAATTAATTATAAAATATAAAAGAATAAAATATTTAAATTTGAATTAATTTTTTAAAAATAATATGTTTGATGGTAAAACTTTAAGTAGTCGTAAATAGTGAAAATTGGGAAACAAAAATAGGCTAAGACTCTTAACTGCGCAAATAGAGTTTAAAATGCATATAATTTTGTAATTTTATATTTATAACAAAATAAATTTATTCATAGTACAGATAAATCAGTTAAAATACAATATATTTAATTTACCATATGATTGATTACTTTATGACATGTTCGTCGAATTTAAATGAAAAATTTCCCATTTATAATTAGTTAATATGCTTTTTAAGTAAAGAAATTGTTAATTGTACTAACAATAATTTAGAGGTCACCCTAAAGATAACTTCAAATTATCCAGTGCAACAGTATGGTCGCAGCTGCAAGGTTGTCACGTTGACAAGACAGAAAGAGACTAATACACAGACGATATTTTTTGAAAAATATTTAAATAAAATGGATCAAGGGAGTGCAATATTAATATTCTATGCAATTAATTATATGGTTATGTTTGTTTTGTTCTGCGATAAAAAAACATACACACATTCTAATTATTATTTTTTTAAATTTTATTTTTTATTTTTATATAATTTCAAAAAAATATATATTTAAAAATAAAAACAAACATTAAAAGGCAAAGTCCATCTAGTCCAAATATTTTGCCCAAAGATTGGGGGAGAGAGAGAGAGAGAGAGATCGGTCATTGATGCCCTTAACCTGTGTCTAATTTTTGTTTTGCTCCAAAAACATGTATTTATTGTATTTGTTTTATATTCTTTATTCTTAACTTTAATTTACTACATTGTAATTTTTTAAATACCTTTTCCCATTACCTTTCTTAAACTTTCATTTGTTATATTTTCTTCTTAACACTTTACTCCATCAACCCTAATTTATTATATTTACTTCTTGCAACCTGTTATTCTTCTTTCTTTTTAAGTTTTCATACAATTTTAATCTGAAATAATTTATTTTATATTAAAAATATTTTATATTTTTCTCAAATTTGATGTAAATTTTTAAGAAGGCAACGTAACTAAATCATACTAACCAATCGAAAATATAGTTTATTTACATAATTTAATTTATAAAATAATTCTTTTTGATTACACAAGCAACAAAGTCTGTTGAAATACTAGTATTTGATAAATGTTGAATGATAATAATAATAAAATGAAATTGACGATGGACCTTTAAAGGATGCCTGATTTTTCTTGTTTTAAATGCAAACTCAAGAATGATGGAAGGGGTCTGAACTTAATTCAAATTCAAATGAACAGTTCAAGTGACATCATAAGCATTATCAACGTTTTCATTGTGAATGAAAGTTCGGAAAAATGGAGCAGAGCACTGAATTTTCCACACGCAGATAAAATTGAAGTCAAATTACGAGGCTTCTCCAACTTACTTTAATTTGGTCACATACCACGATTTCCACAAATTCCATAAGATACCAACTGAGGAATGAAGCTTGTTTAATGTAAATTCTAAAATTAGACTTTGAATGATAAGGGAAAAAAAATTAACGCATCCCATTCTCATTTAAATATTCCTAAATTATTGGGAAGTCAAAAAGAATGAGGAATGGCAAGACCATCAGTTGTTTTAAACTAGCTGCATATTAGCAGTTTTGCTTCTTTATATTTAGTACGTTAAAATTGCAATCAATTTAAATAAAAAAAATTGTTATTGCAGTCATTTTCTTCGCTGCTACTTCAAAGAAAATGACTAGACCGTCAATACTGCACTTTGAAAAATAACTACAAAGATCAATTATTTTCTACAAGTTCTCCTAAAGCCTGATGATTCTACCTTTCAAAGAATCATCAAAATAAATAAATAAATAAATAAAATAAATGATGTTATGATAATGATAAGTACAATAAGTAATGCTTTCGTTGTAGTGGCACTCTGACTGCACATCAGCTGATTTACGCATTGCAAGTGAAATTTATAAAATATGCCAGCTTGAATTTGATTAAAGAAAAACAGAGCGTCGTGGCTGCTGTCGATGCACTTTCAGTGTCGATTACTTAACAACAACACCATTCTGTTCATGAAGTTCAGTAATGATTGTTTTTCTAATAAAATTTATCAGAACAACTCATGAACTTTTCGTCCCATTAATCCTAATGGGATATAGACGTCAACCACTAAAAAAGCGTGCGAAATTGTAATAATTCACACTAGGCCCCATATGTTTTTCATTTCCCCCTTCGCGAATTTTAATATTATCTATCCGAAGTACTGCAATAAATTCTTTTTGTGCTGCCTTCACTGCTTAAACACCTTCGCGTGTGTGACAACTAAGTTTAGCATGACTGCATAACGCCACGAGATAAAAGTGAATAATTTGACAGGCATGCAAAACATTGATCACCACCGGTGCGTACATAACTATACGCGTGACAAATCTTAATAATATTTCCAGGTTTATATATTTTCTTTTTTCACGGAAATTCATCAGTATTTTCGATCGAAACAAACGAAAATATCATCTCCAGATGGAGATTATTGAGGTCGGGGAGGCCATTCAGAAGCTGATGCAGAAGACTTGAAACCTGGAAACCAACAGGGAATCTTCGAATACGTATCCGAATGGGGACAGTTCCTGGAACGAGCAAAGAATGCCGCACACTCAGCCACTGATCTCTGAAATGGCTGTCCTGGAATGCAATTTTTCCTCACGTCAAGCACCCCTTTCTGGGTCAAACCCATGCACGAATTCCCGAGTTGTGTAAAATAGTTGTCGGACAGCGACAGGTTTGCCAACCTTCCAAGCTCACACAGCACTTCAGGCACCATTCCGTACAAAAAGTTGCCAGCAAGGTTGAGAACCTCCAGTTTTTCTAAACACCCCAAGGAGAAAGGTAAAGGGCCCGTCAGGTCGTTGTTCCCGGCGTCAAACACCACAGCATCTTCCAGAAGACCTAACTCGTAGGGCAGACAGCCGCTCAGCAAGTTGTTGAGCAGCAAAATCTCCGACAAACCCGACAGGGCCCTGGCAATGCTTCGTGGGATCTGCCCGAAGAACTTGTTGTTGGCTAAGGTAAGATACATGACATGAGTGCTTCCAATGTAGTCGGGCAGCCTCGTCATGAAATTGTTGTTGTTGAGAAAGAGGGCGTCCAGGTCCTTGGCGAACAGCTCTGGAGGGATGGAACCGGAGAAGAAGTTGAACCTTATGTCCAAGAAAGACAGGCCATCCATGGCTAAGATGGCAGACGGAAAGGGCCCTGAGAATTTGTTGTTGCTGATGTCTAGCTCATATAGATAGGGTAGCTTGACAATTTCTGGAGGGATTATCCCGGCGAAGTTGTTGGAGTTGGCATGGAAGAGGCCCAGATCAGGGAGCTGATCCAGGAATCCAACCAGGGTTGGTGAAGATAGCTGGAATCCGTTAAAATCGACGGAAGCAACTGCAATGGCCGAGCTGTTGTCGGGAGGGCTTTCGCAGTAAAACCCCTTGTATCTACATATATCTGCGCCAACCCAAGAGGCGGTGATGTTGAAGGGATCAGAGGTTATGATGCTCTTGAATCTCTGAATGACGGGATACACGATTGCCAGCCTTTGGTCAGCAAAAGTCAACAGGTCTTGTAAAGAGGGCAATGGTGGCTCCGTAACTTGTACTGCTACAGAAGCTCCGCCACCGTGACTGCCGCTGCCACCGGCAATGACTTCAAGTGCTTGGCTTTTCCCCGGAGTGCCAACACTTAGAGAAATTAGGAGGATGATGATGCAGATCAGAGTTTCCATTGTCATATAAAACAATTTAGGTTCAGTTTGTTCTGCATTGCGTTCTCTATTTAATTACTCTTGCGGCAGTCGTTGGAAATTTGAACTTGTGATGATGTGCTCGTATATTGGAGATAAGCATAAAATATTATATATATAATTGCATGTGCCATTAACTTGTGTATAATAATTATCATTCATGAGCCTAGCAAGTACATGCACTTAGAGATAAAGTAAATGTCCACTAAAACCTGAATGAATTGTTGAAGACCTGTTTTTGCGCCATTATCAAGCACATTATTGCTCTGATAAAAACATAAGCATAATGATAACAACACCACCATCTGATGAAAGTTATACCCTAGAAAATAAATTAACTTCAAACGTCAGATAAAATTGTTTCATAACATTATTCGATCGCTATCCTGTTGCAAGATATAAAACGCATGCTTGGAAACTTAGAAGACGGACCAGAAACAACTTGTGAGAACTTTGGGCTGCAAGATTGGGCTGGAGTCTTTGAAAGGTTATGCCATGCATAACACATCTTTAGATCATGTACATATATCTATACTCTATTATTATATTATTATTGAATCTTTATTTGATCTTTTAATAAATTTTTAAAAATATACTTCATAACTAATTTATATAATAAATTATTAAATCTTCACCTTCTATATAACTACATTTAATTTTTTAATATTTTACCAACTGGACTCTTATCGTTTCAACTAATTAATTAACATCAATTGACTTAACATATTTTCAATTGAAATTTAAACTGAGTGCCGATGAATTCTATTTTTTTTTAATTTCATGGTAATTCATTTTTAATTATCAAAACACCAATTAAAGTTATTTATCATAGCACGCACATTCATACATAAATTATATAATAAAAATATAATGTTAATAATAGTGTATTTTGTTTTTATTTCTCTTTGAAAAAACCATGACATAAATTTGTTATATTTATACTAAATTTTGAATCAATTAAATTTGCTATTTATATATTATTTATAATAAATTGCCATTAAAATTTTGTTCATTAACAAATAAAATTTTATTTAAATTTCGTAGACTCATGGAGTGTGTATTATTATTAGTATATATATCAACATCTAAAGGATTCTAAAACTTGTTTTCTTGGTCAAATATGTATCTAGAATTCCCTTCATCTTGCTTGAATGGCAACATTAAACTAGCCGAGAAGAATTGAGAAACTCAGCTATTCAATTCTTTAGTTTCTCCTCTCCAATGGTATTGCTCGACTTCCGGAGGATTACTTGGAATGCATTCCAACCATTATCACTCCAGCTAAACATGAAATAATTTGTGGCGTTCCTTTCACCTGATGAAACAAAAAGAATGGGTTTCAATTTAAGAGCGGACAATGTTGCTGGAATTGATGTGTTTTTCGGACTCTTTCTTGTCATTATTTGTAGTAACCACCAACAAGCCTTTGAAGAATTTTTTAGGGGTGCTGCCCTTTCAAAAAGCTTTGTTGCAACTACTATTGTGTCCATTCTCAAAGTTGAAAACCCTTCTTTTGGAGTGAATTCTAATATCTATCAACCTCTTTTGTATGATGAATAAAATTATGTAAATGCTCCTCAATAATGTATTGTTTTCATTTTTTCCCCCTATTATTTTTCTTTTGCAGAGTGATTTTTGGGAAAAGTAGATTGATTAGGGTCAACATCCTCCTTACTTTAGAGCTCATCTATGATACGAAACGCAAATTTGAGCACCATAATGTGGTGGTAAAATTGGATATAGCCAAAGCATATAATAGGGTTTAATGGAATATTTTTTGTACAGAGTACTTAAAAAATTTGAATTTCCAAAACACTTCATTACTCTTGTCTCATACTATATTAAAAATTATTTCTTCTTAATTCTGGTCAATGGAGAGATTAAAGGTTTTTCCATTCTAGTCATACTTTGAGGTAGTGGTCTTTTATCTCACTCCTCCTTTTTATGACTGTAGCCAAATTCTTGTTTAAGGACTTGATATACTTTTCCACAAGAAAAAGCAAATGTGTTATCATTGTGAAGGAAGATTCAAAATCTCTCATCTATCTCGTACCGGTAATATTATCATCTTCATTGATGGCACGAAGGATGGCATTACAAAGCTTTTGAATTTCTTAACACACTATGAAAAAGTTTCAAGACAGCCTATCAATAATTCCATGAGCTCATTAGTCATTAGAAAACAGTGCCCAAATTTGATCACTTAAAGGCTCATTTGTACTATAGGATTCACTCTTAAGCCATATTTTGGAGGCCCGATCTTTAGTAGGTAATAGAAAAACTTTCTTCTCTCGTGACTTAATTGGTAAGATAAGAGCTACATTATAAGGATGGAAAATATCTACTTTTTCACATGGAGGAAGGCTAGCCCTCACCATAAGTACCCACACATCAATACCACTTTACCTTAACCAAGTTCTCTTGCCTTTTTTGAATGTTTTACACAAAATTGATCAAATCATGGTTAGATTCTTTTTGGGCTCAAATTGTGATCACAAAACGAGACATTAGTACTCATGGGATAGAATTTGCTTACTAGTTAATGAATGTAGATTCGGTATTTGAAAATTTTAAAGAATGTCAAAGTATTTTCATGCAAACTTTGGTGGAGGTTTAGAGAGCAAAATTTTTTATGGGCATCTTTCCTTTACTCTAAACATTGTGGTTGCCTTCTTGGCTATTTGAAAGCTAAAAGTAATGAGAATCCTACTTGGAAGCGAATTTGGAAAATTAAAAACATAGTTCATGAGCAAATTTTCTGGGTATTGCAGAAAGGAGGTTGTTTATTTTGATATGATCATTGGCGTGGCTCTTAAACTTTAGCATAATCAATTGGAGGAAATTATGGATTTAAAAAGATGAACTATTATTAGTACACTGGAGAATGGGATATTCAAAGATTGCAACAACTTTTGGCCGTTAACTTAGTGGAACAAGTGATCCAAGTGCATTTTTCCAATACTAAAAAAGATCTTATGAGATGAAAACTCTCTTTTAACGACCTTTTTAACTTTAAATCAACCTAGAATCTTATTAGAGAACTTGCAGTAATCAACATCTCTTTAGCGACATATAGACACAATTCCTCATTCCTACCGTATCAATCTTCCTTTGACTTGTCTTCCATGATTGGATCCCAATTGATACCCAAATACAAAAACTTGAAATTACTCTTCCATCCAAATGTCCTTTTTGTTATGATATTGAATCTATTTCACGCCTCTTCATCCAGGGTAAGCAGGTACATTGTGTTTGGAATTTGTTCTCTAACCTTTTTCATCTTTGCCCTAATATTTCTAACATAAATATTTTATTTGACTTTTGAAAATTTTCTTCTTCTTTATCCCGTAAACTACATATTAGAACATTGATCCCTTTACTCATTTTGTTGTTCCTTTGGACTAAAAGAAATGATGCTAAACACAAGAACAAAATTTCTTTAGCTCAAAGTGATCTAGAAAGTTTATATTCAAAAATAAAAGGTTTGGTAGGGACACTGGTGAGGGGAATGGAGACGGCATATAATTTTTGGACTCTACTTCCTGTTAAGCCTTCCACATCATTACTTTCTAGTGTGTTGGAGAAAACATAAATAAGAATGCTTTAAACTTAATACAAATAGTGCAACAGGGGTAGTTGGTATTGAAGGAGTTATTCATGACTCTAAAAATAAAGTTATTTTGGCTTTTCACAATTATATTTACAACGCAACCAACACGTTGTTGAGATATGGGTCTATTTTAGAAAATTGGATTTAGCTTTTGACGAAGGCATTTCTTCACTTAGAGTAGAGCTAGACTCTTAAACTATGATCAAACATCCTTCCTTCTTCGTATGGTCATTGGATTCTTCAACAAAGTTGTAATTTGAGTCCACATTTCACATATTTATAGAAAAGGAAAAATAGTTGTAGGTTTTTTTGCAAATCATGGATATTCTACTTTCGCACCAGCTATATATGATTTACACTAGTTACAAGATTATGTGCTTGGTTTGAATGAATTAGATTCACTCGGTCTTTCAAACTTTAGATGCGGATAATTTGTTTATTAATTTCCTTGTTTGAGTACTTTGATACTTTTGTAAAGGAAATAGCACTTCTTATTTCTTTCTTTCACATAGTGAATTTTATATGCACTTTCTCCAAGTTATTTATATGTAGGTTGAAGGTTCCATCTTAACCTCCACCATAGTGGTGCTCTTGGTTTTAAAAAAAAATTAGTTATTGTGCCTATGAGAACTTATCCTCGTGTTAAGGATTTGAAGCTTTGTACTCTTCACTTGTGGGTAAGCATTAGTGTCCATTTCATTCCTCAACTAACAGTAACTTTTGACATTATTTCTCCTTCTGTAATTTAAAATATATAACCTAAAAACCTACCAAGCGTAGTGGCCCAATTAGTAGACCACCAAACAGACCAATGGGCCATAAATTAGTCACCTACACTAATTGGCACAGTGGGGCTGTTTTTGATTTGAAGACGATTTTAAGTTCATTAAAAAAAAAAAGGACTAAATGAATAAATAAATAATTAAAGTTCATGCCTAGCAAGGTAGGAAAATTTCGAATCGACACCAAGAAAGTAAACCGTAAAAAGGAAAAAGAGAGAGAACAGAATGTAAAATATTTTATATGCGGTCTAATTAAAAATGTTACTGTTCGTGGTGGGGTTTCATTGAAATTACAATATAAATATAAACAATAGCCTACATGATCGTGTTATTCAATTTAATACACGATCACTAACAAGATCAATATACTATAAGTCCAAAAAAAAATGAATTCAGTGTGACTAAGTAATTTGGTACAAACCTATGTGACATTTCCTTGTAAAATATAATGTTTAATTCATTATGGAAAAAATTGAAATTTATAAAATTGGTTAGTACCCACTGGATATCGACAAAAAGTACTAGCAGATAATGCACTGAGAGGTACAAATTAAATGGCAGCATGCCAACGTCTAAGTATAAGACATGAGGAAGTCACATGGTATTATATCCTGACTTCAAATATTTCTAAGGTTTTGTTTGCTTTCAAATTTAACGTGTATTTTTAAATATTTTTATTTTGAGAATTATGTGAAAATAAGAGAAAAAAAGAGATAAAATTTAAAAAGTGTAATAATTGAATATGTGTTTTTGGGATCTATAATTTGAAAACAAACATATCCCATTATTTGTTACAGGGTGTTTGGCTAATTTTTTTTAAAAGCTTGCAGAGTTTGCAATTTTCTTTAAAAATTTGTAAATTCTTGAATCTTATTTTAAAGTAAAATATTAAGGTGTTTGAGTAAAATAATGCCCAACTTCTCATATGTTATTGAGTTTTGTAAACGTAAGAAGTTATATATTTTGTTAATGCAATAATAACAAAAATGACATTAATATAAATAATTAAATATATTTGCAGGTTATATTTTTTATATAAAAGAGATGGTTTGTAAAATATTTTAAAACGATTAGCAAGAGGGGATTTGCCTTTTTCCCCCATTAGCTTATCAGCTTTATATATTTTATCTTTCGAGTTTATAAAATTATTTATTAAAAAGTTTATCAAACATTTTTAAATCTATAATGTTTATTAAGGATAAGCCGCCTAGAGAAATTATCTTAGTACAATATGAAAAAGCACTCTACATTTTCAGTTTTGATATATTATATTTTTTGTATTATGCTTTCTTCTCTAAACTTTGGTTTATTATATTTTTTTTCTGTCACCTTCCTCTCTCAATTTTTATTTGTTACATATATTTTACTTTTTCCCTTTTTTAAAATTTAATTTCTTTATAAATGATATAAACTTTATATGTGAAAATTATTATAAATTAATTTATGTAGTTATGCACACGTATTGAGTATGCAGTATTTAAGGCTAATAATTTATAAACTTTTTTAGAGGCTTTAATGAGAATATGAGCTAAATTAAATACGCTCTTTGTGAAAAGGATGCTAATTGTTGTACTTGTAAGGAGAAATGATTGATTGCACCTGCATTATTTGAATAATCACGGTTACCTCACTACAATCATTTAAGCACTCTTAAGCTAAATTAAGAGCTTTGCTTCAATTAAACCAACCATTTTAAGAGCGGTTACCATTTTGAAGCAAAGCAATTGTTGCTTCATTATAGATTGAGAAGGTCTCAATTAATGCTCTTTAAATTATGTTTTTCTAATTTGTTGTGATTAGTTTATAGCATGATTTGAATAGGTCGAACAATCAGACAATAATTTATATCAAATTCACTTGCTAAAACCACAACAATAATAGTAGCAATAACAATAAATAAATAGATAGATAGATAGATAGATAAGGACCCCCAGACTTATAATTTTGATTTTTTTTGAAATTGCACATTTATGTTTAATATGATAATAATTGAGCTATATAATAATATATAGGAATGCTTTTTATTTTTTGTGATGTAAATATATATGAACGTAAATGTATGAGTAAGTGTATGTATATGTGTGTATACTATATATAGAGTATTTGTCCTCAAAAGTAACCATCATAGTTGCACGAAATATAATTACCATAATATCCTTTATAATTCCTTTTCTTTGCTCACTATTACTACTAGAAATCTATCGGATTAAAACAACTTTTTAGTTGTTCCAAACTGTCATAGTTTTGATATGAAATTGAGATGTGATTTTTGTAATATAGTAAATCCATTCGAAATCCATTATCATTCCAAATTTAGATTGACTATTGAATACTGTTTCAAATTTAAAATATGGAATGACAAATTTGAAATGGTACTTTATAGCCATTCTAAATTTCAAATTTAAATCGGTATGGGATAGCCATTCCAGATTTCTAATTCTAAATTCGGAACAGTAATATGAAATTGTTCCAAATTTGAAATGGCTTTTTGGGGTGTTCCAATGCCATTTCAATGTTGCAAATTTATATATTTACCTAGGGCTCACCAAACACACTTTTACACGATTCTCCACTCTAAAACACCTTGAGCCATCCCCAAACGGTCCTTAAAGCCTGTTAGAAATTATCCAAGGTATGTTGCTAATTTTTTAGGTATCTTAGCTAATTATATCTCTAATTTTTGAGATATATGTTGAATGTAATTCTTTGTGTATTTTTTTTATACTTTGGTGACTTAATTTATTTGTGAAAAACCCACTAATTTGTGTAGGGATATAGACTAGTGATTTGAAACTGTTTGTGTATAGTATTCTTTTAATTGAATGAATATATTGTTAGAAAATTTTTTCATTTTTTTGTATTGTCTATGCAGTTTTTGAGATGTGATTTATACTTCTGTTTGGTTTTAGATTTATAGTCCACGTGTAGAGATATACTAGGGTATGGATGTATAATAAGAACCTTCCTGGTCATCGAATTTTGGTTGAGGAGTTTGAAAGTGGTGTAAATGATTTTATTGAATGAGCAAGACAACAACATAATTATATGGATGGTTTTAAATTGAAGTATCCATGTTGTTGATGCAAGAATAGTAGGTTTTTTGAGCCTGAGGAAGTCAAAGCACATAAGAAAGGGATTTGTGAAAAACTATTTCAATTGAACTAGTCATGATGAAAATAAATATTTAGACAGCAGTGGTCCCTCTAAGCCAGCTAACACAGTGAATGAGAGCATTCCATGAGAGGAGGATGTTATACGATTCATAAAGACAACATGGGGCTTCATATGTGTGAAAAGCATATAGTAGTGGTTTAAATCAAATGTGTAATGGCGATGAAGGTGTCGATGGCGCTGAGGATGTTGATGGCGATGAAGGTGTCGATGGCACTGAGGACGTTGAAGCAATTGATGTTCATAGGCTGACAAATAGATTTTTGGACGTGCTACATGCGGCAGACGAACAATTGTTTGAAGAATGTGAAAATTCATCTCAACTATCAGCTATGGCAAAAATGGTAAGTATAAAAGCAAACTACAACATGCCTGCAAGTTGTTTTAATGATATGTAAAATTTGATTGGTGAGATCTTACCTCGTAACCATTAAATGTCGGTAGACTATTATAGCACGAAATGTATTATAAGAGATTTGAGACTCTCTGTGCAGAAGATAGATTGTTGTCCGATTAGATGCATGTTATATTGAAAATCTGACAGTATTTTTTGTAACTGCAAATTTTGTGGAGTGTTTAGGTATAAACCTAGGTCTGACAACAACATTTCTAAGAAAAAGATACCATTTACTCTTTTATATTATTTGTCTTTGACTTCTCGCTTGAAGAGATTATATGCATCATATATAACAGTAGACCAACATATGTAACGGCAGACCAAATGATTTGGCATGCAACTCATATGACTGATGAGAGAACCATGTGTCATCCCTTAGATGAGACAGCACTGAAGAGTTTAGTTAAAGGCATCTCGAGTTTGCTATTAAGTCACGTAATGTAAGGCTCAGTGTTGATGGGTTTACACCACATGGATTATATTGAAAGACCTATTCTTCTTAGACTGTCATTGTAACACCATACAATCTTTTGTCAGGTTTGTATATGAAGAACCCATACATGTTTTTGTTTTTAGTGATTTTTGATCCATTAAATCTTAAAAGATTTATTGACGTTTATTTATAATCTTTGATTGACGAATTACTCATGTTGTGTTAGAAGGAATTCCAACATACAATGTATTTAGGCATAATACCTTTAATATGAGGGCTACTTTATTGCAGACCATTCATGATCTATCTATTTTATGATTTTTGGGTAGAGATGTACTGGATTATTGGGATGTTCGTTGTGTATGGAATAAATTAGGGTTTCATACCTTAAACATAGTAGAAAGTCGAGTTATTTTAATTGTCACCTTCAATTTCTTTCCTCTGATCACTTTTATAGGAAGAATAAAAAAAATTTCATAAAAGAATGTGCAGAGTACCACACCTCATTATATCAAATAACCCGATTTCAACAGTGGCTAGTTATAGCTTTGAACAAGTAGATGTGTGTGGGATTGTGCCAAATCCATGTCAAATTAAATCGTGTCAAATCCATTCCAAATAATTCTCAAGCCAAAACCGTCCCTAACATTCTATCTCAAAATAAAAAAGCCTTTTGAAATTTTTGTTCCAAGTACTATAGCCGATACTTAGTTTTGGAACGATAAAATCAGACTGTTCCCAAAACTTTAGAACAATATTTTTGCCGTTTCAAATTAAATTTGAAACTGTTTTGGCAAAAAACCCATTCTAAATTGTTGTTCCAATTGACAATTTTCTTGTAGTGGCTAATATTTTTCCTTTTTTAACTTGATTTTTTAATCTATTTGTTTTATTTTTGTCACTAAATTTTTCTTTTGTCCTTTCATCTATCTTTTATTCTTATTAAAATTTTTAAATATATTTGTAATTTTTAAAAATTTTATTTGTGAAATGTTATAAGTAATAGAATTACATATTCACCTATAATTAATAATGCACACACATAGTATTATTTTTATTATTAGGTATTGATTTGATTGTGAATAAATGTAATAAATAAATTTTGAATATTTGTGTGTATACATATAAGAGAATAATTTGAATTTGAAATTTAAATAAAACTTTATTTAATATTACATTTGAATTGTGTAAATTCGTAAATTTTGATATGAGAAGCAGCAGCGGAAAATTGAGACAAACATAAGCCCAAAATCCATTTTGCTGGAGATTTTAGGGTGTGTAAGTTAAAAATGAAAGTTGTGAGAATATCTAAAAATAATCTAAAGGTAAGATAAAAAGAGAAGAAATGTTACTTTGATAAGTATACATGTGTTTGAAGGGGGTATATTTTGCTGTAATGGAAACAGAGAAATTACACAAACCGAGCCATTTTTCACTGAAACATTATCCATAACAATTTTCTTTTTTTCATTTTATACATCAACTTTATTTGTTTTGTTTTTACGTGTATATTTTTTAAATGCAATATTTTTGAGAACAATTTAAAAAAAAGAAAAAAAGCAAAAAAAATTAAAAAAACATGATAATTTTAGTATGTGTTTGTATGGTAAAAATTGAAAACAAATGTTCTCTTTTTGTAGTTATTTTATACACTTATCTTGATGCTACCTGACAAAGTACAACAAATAATCTTGCCCTCGTCATTTGTTCCCTCAATGGTCCGAAGAACGACACATCGATCGATTTTTCCCACAGCCAAGGCCATGTAAACGCTGTGCATGGCTTGTTAAGAGGCTGCCCTCGAGCTTCATTGTAATGTCTAGCATCAAAATACCATCACACAACTTAGTATTTAAGGGGTGTTGGGCAAAACTTATTTTCAACAGCATTGCTGTGCCATTGTAAAATTTAGAAGATATTTTTAGAGTTTATAAATTTATATATGTTATTTAAAAAATAAATTAAAAAGTGTTTGATAAGATGTAATATTTTATTAAAATTTATAGTTATAATTTTTTGATGTAATAATGTTGAAAATACTCAAATGTTATTGATAAAATACAATTTAATGATATATATGTTATTTTTAATATATAAAATGAAATAATTTGAAAGATGTTCACAAATTGATTAGAAATAATTAATTTATTTTTAAGTAACTTAAATCTTTAAAGTTTACAAGGTTTTTTTATAAAAAGATTACGTCTTTCTAAACTGTAAAACTTATAGAAAATTATCAGGCAGATAATTTACTACCTTCTTGTACTAAACAAGAAACACATCATGCAAGCAAACGTAAATACAACCACACAAATCCACACACAGCAGCTACAAAATGATCAGAGAGAAGCATCGGAATTCCCACACCTCTGTTCTCATTTGCCTTCTGTCACGTGAGTCCTGACTCTCTCTTTCCGCACTTCTCCGTTCCCACAGCTCCGTTCTTCCTCCCTCACATTTGCGTTTGTCGCTGTATGCCAATTCTCCATTCCCCTCCATGCCTTACCTCGCACGTTACTACCGAAGAATGTACTCCTTCTCCGTAACTTATTTACTCTTCTTGGAAATCAACTCTGTCCTGTCGACATTAAACTCCACTGTTGTACTACACAAAAGGTTTCCAAAAGCTAAAGGGACCTGTTAAGAACAATCACTTCTGTGATCTGCTCTCCACAACCCTTCTATTCTGGTTCACTAAAATTTTTCTATTCATTTGGGGAAGATGCTGAAGCCACGTTATCGTCTCCTGCGAAATGTGCTTGTTTGTGTCTCACTGTACTGCCATTGCTTCATCTTGGCCTTTTCTTCCCCTTCTGCTGGAAAGAACCCACTGCCGAAATCTGACGCGTCCGCTTTGCTGGATTTCAAGTCAAGAGCTGATTTGCGGAACAAGTTGGGTTTTTCTAATGAAACCGGTTCTGCATTCTGCAAATGGGATGGCGTCCGCTGCTCCAGTTCCAGGGCGGTTAAGGTTGTCATAGAAAGCATGAATCTTGGCGGGGTTTTTGCCCCCAACACTTTAACTCGGCTGCGCCAGCTCCGCGTTCTGAGTCTCCGAAACAACTCTCTCACCGGACCGATTCCCGATCTCTCCGCTTTGACTGATCTGAAGGCTCTTTTCCTTTCTCGCAACTACTTCTCTGGCTCCGTTCCTCCTTCCGTTTCCACCCTGCATCGTCTCAAAACTCTTGATCTTTCCAGCAACATGCTTGCGGGTTCAATCCCCCTTTCCTTGAAAGGTTTAGACAGGTTGGTCTATCTACGGCTCGACTTCAACCGGTTCAACGGTTCGGTCCCTCGGTTTAACCAGTCCTCTTTGGAAACGTTCAACGTCTCTCACAATGCCCTCACCGGCGCGATCCCAGTGACCCCAACTCTTTCCCGCTTTAACTCGTCATCGTTTGCCTTGAATTCTGGGCTTTGCGGTGCGATTATACACAAAAAATGCCCTACCACTCGACCATTTTTTGGGCATCCAACGACCGCCCCAGCGCCGCCGACGCTCGCCCAAACCGCCCAGTTGCAGGGCGGCGTTGCGTTAAGCAGTAAAGGAATATTGCAGAAGCACAAGAGAGCTGCTTTGGTGATAGGGTTCGCATTGGGGGTGTCTCTTTTCGTCATTTCACTGATATGCTTCGGTTTGGCTGCGAGGAAGCGTAAGAGGTCGCGGAGACGTGAAATTACGAAAATGGACTTGGACCCTAGCGTAACCGGGAATGCAGAGGCCGTGACCAGAATTAAGGAAGAAAACGACGTGCTGGAGGAGAAAGTGAAGACAGTGCAAGAGGGGAAGCAGCAGCTGCGGATGGTGGGGAAGAGCGGCAGCTTGGTTTTCTGCGCGGGGGAGCCGCAGGTGTATACCTTGGACCAGCTGATGAGGGCAGCTGCAGAGCTTCTGGGGAGGGGGACAATGGGGTCGACGTACAAGGCGGTCCTCGACAGCCGTTTGATCGTTACGGTGAAGAGATTGGACGGTGCGAGAATGGCCGGGACAACCCAGGAGGCGTTCGAGGGGCACATGGAATCGGTGGGTGGGCTGAGGCACCCCAATCTGGTGCCTCTCAGGGCATATTTTCAGGCCAAGGACGAGTGGCTTTTGGTCTATGATTACCAGCCCAGTGGCAGTCTGTTCTCTCTTATTCATGGTTAGTTCTTTCTTCTCGTAAATCAGCGTCAGCATTATTAACAGTTGTTTTTTTTTTTGTTGGGCCTAACATTCACTATGAAAGGTTCTGTAATTCGGATGAGGATTCAGGATTGTGATCTGAAAACCCATGAATGAAGAGTTATATTAAGATAAAATGCTAGCAGACAGCTGCAAAGACAGGACAAAATGAAAACCTGGAGAGGGCATTTATAAAATTATGGAGAGAAGCTCTTGGGAGCTGTCGCCTGCAGTTTATTAGTATATAGAGTATATACTAAGTGTACAGTGCTTGCTAAAGTTGATATGAACACAGCATTATTTAAATCTTGGGTCACTGGATTATCTCAAGTTGCTTAATCACAAGCAGAGGGAATCTAGCAGATGCATGGGGAACTGAAAATGGATTAATTTACTGTTTTGGAGCCTAGTCCAAGATTTAGTGTAAGCCCTTTGATTATATGCTTGTGCTAGGAAAACTTGTTAAAGACCTGGTGGCGTGAAATTGTCAACTTCTCACTTATATAATCCGCATGAACCGTGAGGCATTTTATGTATAGCATAGCTAATTATAAACTCGCCTCTAGATTTTGGTCATATTTTAGCTCGTTCATGGTTGAGGTTCTTTTGATGATAATTAGATCTGCATCTCTAAGTAACCTTTCTTGACCTATCAGTTGTGTGAGCGTCAAACCCGAAAAGTATGGACACATGAATTTCAATTTTTGCTTGAAACTAGTCCTTTTATTGGTTTAGTCTTTGGGTTGATCATGGCTGCCATATTTGTACAGATTCAAAGTCAGAAAAGGCGAAACCACTTCACTGGACATCATGCTTGAAGATAGCAGAGGATGCAGCTCAAGGTCTCTGCTGCATTCACCAAGCTTGGAGGCTTGTTCATGGTAATCTCAAGTCCTCCAACGTCCTCCTTGGCTCTGACTTTGAGGCCTGTCTCACTGACTATTGCCTTGCGGCACTAGCCACCCCGTCCTATGATGAAGACGCCAATTCCATTGCATGCGAAGCCCCAGAAATTCTCAAGTTTAACACACGTGAAGCGACAACCAAGTCTGATGTTTACTCCTTCGGGGTTCTTTTACTTGAGCTTCTAACTGGGAAGCATCCCTCGCAGCACCCGAATCTGAGGCTGGATGATATGATCAATTGGATGAGGTCGGTTAGGGATAAGGACAGTGAAGAAAACAGACTGGAAATGCTCCTTGAGGTGGGCATGGCTTGTAGGGTGGCCTCACCTGAGCAAAGACCTACCATGTGGCAAGTCTTGAAGATGATACAAGAAATTAAAGAGACGATCTTAATGGAGGAAAATGAATTCAACCCAAATTCAGGGTCTACTTTTGAACAGGAAAACGCTTATGAGCATACAACTGCGTATGGACACCTTGACTCAGCAATAGAACAATGATGCCAAGACATTAGCTTGGCCCCCCCTCCTCACTCCCAACCAAAGATACATTTGAAAGCACTAGCAGAGGAGTACCTCACCTCAATTATAATAGGGCTACAATTGGAATTAAATTACTTTTGCTCCCGTTGATATATATAGCTGTCAAAGGTTCCCTGTTTCCTGTATTCATTGTTTACAATTACAAATGTTGGTTAGATGCAGCTCTTTCAATTTTCTGAGTGGCGTAATTCAGATGAGGTGGTGGGTGTTCCCGATTTATGATTCTTAGCTGCCGTCAGTTTTCACTTGCCATCATGCACAATATTACGATTGAAGAGAAGGTTGTAATGGGGCATGACAGGATGACACTTTAAAGCGTACGAGATATTTTCTGCTTTGAAATAGCGTAGTCCAGGCAAAAATGATTGTGCAACCAAAGTTTATTCCTTCGCAATCATATCACCAGTAAATACAGGAGAAATAAGCACAAATTAATAAATGAACTATTGAGACTAAGTAACGTTGAAGTTTACCTAATTTGAACAAAATCAATATGTTTACCTACACACTATACATACGACCAGCTGGCCGCAAAGACAGGGAAAAAGATAGAGAGAAGTACAGAGGACAGAAAACTTTGACACACAACTTTGATTTGCAGAAGTCCCTGTGCAGATGCTGATTTTGGCCTAGTATGGATGATAGGGGGACGCACCAGGAGATGCAACAAACAAACCATCTCGGGAACATCGGAGTTTTGATGACAACGATTAGTCCTCTGAGAACCACACAGGTGAGCATCAAATTGCATCATTCCACAGGCAGCAATGGATGAGCACTACAGACTCCAAGGTCCGCACGCCATTTCACTTCACATTCATGTCTACAATTACGTTTAAAGGCAAAGTTCCCTAGTTGCCACTTATACCTCAACCTGCATTCGGGTCATGGAAATATAAGTTTAGAAAACAGGATGGAACTAAAATCCCCAGAGGCATGTCTCAAGTCGAACAAGAAATATGGGTTATGTTTGTTCTATTTTTAAGCGTGTCTAATTTTTTGAGAATTATGCAAAAGTAAGAGAACAAATATTTTAAAAAGTATATTGAATGGGATACATGAGCAAACATAGCTTTGAAATTTACCTGCACTTCTTTAGATGCACTTCCTTGTGCCATATGTAGGGAGCTGGAATGGACGTAAAAGAATGAAGGTGTTTTGAGATATATTATCTAGTGACCATGTCTATACTATCAGGAAGAGGTTGGGGCCGAGGCCTACTCCTCATAAATGTTTCATCGCTGTGTTTTATCCATTCAGAAAGTCTCCAAGGTTTTTGCCACTTCCATTTGAACTGTAATAGCCACTGGTGATGGCTCCTCTTCCATCTCCAAAGTTTCCCCCCATGTCCAACAAGTGCTAATTTCTTCATTGACAACTGACCCATAGGGACCATCTGCAGTTGCCAGAATATAATCTTTTATATGACAAAGCAAGACATTATGAGCAACACCGAGTGTAAGGAATAGGGCTCAACCTTTCGTGTTTGATCCACGAATGCAGCTGATTCTCTGATTGTGGAATTAGCAATTCCTGCTGTGTATTTGAGTTGTTTCTGTGCTGGAACTGGAATTGGAGACAAAGGACCGCCCATGTCATCAGCAACATGTTTGTGAGAGTTTACCTGAACCAACATAACCGTCAAGATAGAAGAAACTAGAAAAAGAAGCATAAAAGAAAGATCATAAATAAAGCATACGGAAGACGGAGTTGCCAATGCAACAGAAGCAGCTTGATCTCTCAATTTTAGCTCCTTCACAAGGTCCTTTCTTCTGAATTCACTTTGTTGCAATAAGCCTACCAGTTCCTTTATCTGCTCTTTCATCTCTTTGATTTCTGTTTCCTTTGCCCACAATTCACACCTGTTGATGGCATCGAAAACCATAAAGCAGATTTTGATTAACCAAGTTGCAGTTGTGCATAAACTGCAAAGTCCAGATTTTTGTTGTTCCTGCCCCAACTCCTTAACCCATATGCATTGATTTTATTTCCTTCAAAACTTTTTCGTTCTTTGATCTACAAGTGAGAAAGTGAGGATGATATTTAACTGATTCACAGATTTGGTATCCAAGCAGTTTTTTGTGTTATTATTATTGTTGTTGTTGTTTATATTATTACAATTATTATAATTATTATTTAGACAATGAAGATTATATCAGAATATAATCTACTAAGCTAAGGATATGTTGTTTCTACTGTAATGCAAAAACACACATTTCCTTCTAAGGACAAGTTTGTATTCTCCTGTCTCTCAAGTTTATTAATTTCTAGTAAATTGTTGAAAACTAAATAGGATTTCAGAAACTGAAAAGGTTTTTTTTATAAAAGTGCCTTGTTTCATTAAAAGCCACAGTCCGTGAACCTTTAGACAAAGCAAACAGATTGCATAAAGAAGTAAGAGAGTTTCGGCTGGACTAGGAAGCATATTTTGTCTACCTGGCATCAACAAGATGACCAAACATATACTGGAGCAGGTTTTTTGCATCCCCCATGGAACGTAGCTGGCTCCAGCGTCCACAACTACTGATGCCTCGCTCACGTTCTTCAGCTTCTGAAAGCTGTGAAGCCATTGCAACTTGTGAATTTGATGAAACACTCAGCATGTTTTCGAGAGAAGCAATTCTTGACATTCGTGCAGTTGGTGACATCGAAAACGCCCTATCAAGATTAAAAACAATTCAACAGTTCAGAATTTTATGGCGTATGAAGCATAAGATGTTATCTATTCTAAGGATTCACCATGGAAGAAAAAAAACTGATTGTCAATGAACTCACCTGGAAATACCATTTTTACCTCTAGGAGGACTAATACCCTTTGAAGCAAATTCATCTACTTGTCTCACAACAGCCAACTCTTCAGCCAATGCTGCTTGCCTGGTGATGAGCTCAACAACTCAACAAAAATAATACCAGAATTTGCATGTGTATATGTCACACTTCACATGTGTGCTTGCTTATTTCAGGCATGTCGGGAAATTCAAGCGATAACAGAAAGATGGATACTACATACACTTGACTTTGCTTCTCATACTTGTAGCGAACTGCATGAATATTCACCATAACTTCTAGCTCGTGATCAAGCCAACGCTGCAAGGACTTTTCATTGCTCTGGAAATATAATATTAGGCTAATAAAGTTTGTTCAAATAGGTTTGAACTTTGAAAGATAAGATACCTTATCCAAGTGGAAACGTAAGGTAATACCTGGCCGTTAATTCCATTTCCATTACTATTCACTGCAAAGTGATTTAATATCAGTATCAGAATTACTGAGGGCTGTTACGAAAAATAAACACACACACATACCCACATATCTTGGCGTAAAGGATTGAAATGGACAACTGAATCTCCATTCAAATTTATACAAGAAATAGGCCCATCAAGTAGCTCAGAGAAATTAGGGAAGCAAAAATGAGATGAAGACAGAGGATTAAACCTACCAGAGTTTTCACGAGTTGAAGATTTGCGTGCTTCTAGCAATTCTTTCAATCTCTTGGTAGCCAATGCAGCTTCCTCTGTTTTTCTCTGGAGAACCTGAAACAAAAGCAATTCAGGCGGTATTCTGTCAATATTTGACACATTACACGTGAAAAAGGAAATAATGGAAAAAGGAACCTATTTCTGCTATATAGAATAAAAATACACACATATGTGGATGTATGCATGATTTAAAGATTTTACTACTCAGCAAGGAGGTATAAAGAGTGTTACTGATTGTTTCTATTTCCCAAGTGCTGAAATAACAGGAGGAAAATCTCTATCAAGTGTAACCATTCCAAGAAAGGAATACAAATGCAACCCCCAAGCAACTTTGGGCCTATTGGTAGAAATAGTATATGGCATGCAAAAAATTAATAATTTTTAGGAAATGTTGAAAGTTGAAACTAAATTGGGGATCTCCGAGTAACAAGTAAGATTCTCACCATTTTCTGACGCTGATTCAATGCTTGCAATTTATGTCTCTCATACTCATTTCTTCTCCCCTCCTTCCTTAACTGTACAGAAACATTGTATGCCAAAGTAAAAACTTGATAGATGGAAGCAAAAGGTTTGAAAGGTTACATTCTCCATGGAGTTCAAAGAAAAAGTTCACAAAAAAATCATTAGCTGAGGCATTGGGGGCACATAAAAGAAAGCTTTTAAAGCAGCCATAGCCAATAATCCTGAGCAAGCCAGACTTCAAGTAAAATACAACAAAATTACCTGCAGTAATTCCTTTTCTCTAGATGCCTTCCATTGCCGGAATTGTTCAGCTTCTTGCTTTATCTTTTGTTGCAATTGAACCTAAAAAATCAGAAAATATCAGGGACCGACCTTCCAAAGAAAACCTAGAAGGATGTCATATGAATGCACAAGGAAAAGCAAAATGTGACCTTTTGTGCCTTGATGCATTGTATTTCTTCCTGTAACTTTTTAGCTGCTTCATCGCTCTTTTGCTTCTGTTTTAAAAGTTGAACCTGATTCTCTTGTTTCTTCCTAAGATCTTGTATCTGAATTGTACGAGTGGAAAATCTTTTACAACAGAGAGATAATATGATAACTGAATGGAAATTAAATAAACACAAAATATATTGCAAAAGAGCTAAAAGAATAGACCTGAGCTTCAAGCGCTTTTAACTTCTGGGCATGGATATCTTGCAGTTTTTGTGTGTGTCCATCAGAATTAGTAGAAAGGTTTTCAACTTCTGCTAACAGTCGGTCCCTCTCATGCTACATTGATCAAATAGGTAACAGATAGCTAAATAGGTGAAATCATTGTTTAATAATTAAACGTTAAAAAATATGATGATAATCAAAGAACTGTTCTTTTTCTTTTAGGCTTCTCAGACCTGCACAATCCTTTTCTCCTCCTCAAGTTCCATAATTTTCTTTCCAAAATGTTGCTTCAGTGCTGTGGTGTCATGGCCTCCAAAAAGTTTCATCTCTGACTGCAATATGTAGTTTCATGTTAGAGAAAAGTGTGCACTGCTTCCAAAATCAATGTGAACTAGTCGGAAATGATTTTGAATGGAGAACTCTTCCATATTCAGTGCAGTAGGTTAACATATTGTCATGTAACTTTGAAATAGAATATTCACATCAAATAAAAGAAAGCCAGATTATCTTGTACTTATAGACACATTTCACAGAACTACTAGCATCCCAAAAGGAAGATGTAGATGCATTTACCATTGATGGCATTTAGTTCAGGTATGTCCAAATTAGAGTTGCCAGTTTATTTTGTTATCAAACATGAAAAAATAAAATAAAAAAATAATTTATAGACCCCATGATAGGAATTATCGTTTGGGCAACTTAAGTGAGAGGTGAATCCACAAGCTACAAAAGAGAATTTTAACATGCTGGAGAGACCTGAATGCATAGACATCGCTCACTAACTTCAGGTATCCAAGCAGGCATATCCTAGATTTGAGGTAATATCTATTTATATCTGTCCCTTTGATTTTGTTCAATAATTTCAGCCGCAAAAAAGAGATGTCTTCTTAACAAAAACATCGTGCAATTCCAAATTTTGCACAAATAGGACAAAGAATTTTCATTTGAGGATTTAGAATACCTCTTTCTGCTCCAACTGTCGATTCAACTCATTCAATTCTTTATCCATACTGTTCTGCAAATAGGTGTGCTTCAATTCTTTCGCTGTATCTTCATCAATATCTCCAGAATCACCTGAAGATGTTTACATTTAAAACCCACAAACTCCTAAATTTGTGTCTTTTCTGAGAATGAACTTTAATGCAATCAAATTCATCTTCTTGATGATAAATATTTCAAGTAAACTCTGTTTCATTAGTTTAAGACATGGAATATCAAATTGGAAGCTAGTCAAACAGAACATACTGCTTTCACTCATTGGATAATCAGATGACTCCATACTTTGGAGTCCCCTTTTGAGACCTTCACTTTTAATGGCACCACTGCTGCCAACCTGCAAATTAGTAGCTCATTTTACCTTGGATGACATTACAGATTAATTTGCTGCTCAACTTCTACACAATGGAGATTATAACATGTTTAGACATTGACAATCAAAGCCAATTGCATACCTTAGCTTCAGATTCATGTTGCTCCATTGAACCACCTCTATTGCGACATTTGTTGAGTTCCCGAGATAACTCCTCATTGGTAGCCTCAAGCCAAGCAATCCTATCCTTAAGTATCTGCATATGTCTTAACCACAGTTAAAGCTCTTCCTCTGTAATGTTTTGGAGATTATACATGTAACTCAGTAGATAAGAGTTTTAAGTGATCATTCAGATGAAAATTTCAAACAGAATTAGTCAGTATGGGGACAGACTTACTATGCGTTCAGAAATTATTAGATAAAATTTTGAGATAGATACCTACAAAGATTGTTATCCATTCTATAGTCATGTGATACTTAAAGAGCAATAATATTAACAAATGTCATTGCAAATATGTAATCACATATTATAGTCTAGAACCTTCAAGTTCCTCATGTGACATTAGAACTAAATACTAATATTATTTGAGTATTTGACCTTTGATTACGTTAATGAGTCGAGAAGCAGGAGCATGTATACTGAATACTAACAAGAGAGGTCACTCATCAGTCATTTGAAGTCAGAAAAGAATGCCAAGTAGATGGAAAACTAACAAGCAATATGGTCTAATCCACAAGTCCAACCATTGCAAGGAAAATAATTGTGGTTATGGAAACACATTAAAACTTAATCTTTGGTGTTCTCTGAATTCGAGACCTTTTCTTTTCACAGAATGAAAATATTGCATTACCTGTATTTCATCAAATGAAACTCCACCACGGGCACAAAGTTCCGCTTGCAGATACTCCAACTGTTGACGCATCTTCAGCATTTCATTGGATGTTGGATCTCTATTAATCTGGTCAAATAACCAAAGAATGATTTACAAACAACACTCTTGCAAGAGAAGTAATCTCCATCTAACAATGGTAAAAAATTCTATATTGACCCAGAGAACTTACTACAGGTTTGTTCTGGATATTACGAGCACGATTGGCATACTTCAGAGTGTTGAGAGTTTCTTCAGCATTTATGTCAGCAGGACTTATGCACGCTGAAAACATGCAATAGTTATAGCAAAAATTCAATTGGTAGCCTGCTAAAATTTATACATAATTCTTTTTCAACAATGAAGAACATAAAGCAAAAGCTAGCTTAAACTTCAATAACTGTCGATAGAATTGCATGATTAGGAAGAACATCAGTCCTGTGAACAGACCCAGAAAACAATATAGAATACCTATCATCACTGTTCTGCTGTTTCCACCAAGAGAATCCTGCAAGAAACAAAGACTTTAAAACTTAAAACAACAAAGTCATTAGGTATAGAATCAAGGAAATATTTAATCACAAAAGAAAACGTAGGCTATATCATAGTCAAATGCCCACAGATTAAACTAGTCAAGTAAGATTTAAGATGTTGAACAATGATTATATCATTTAAGATTTTAATCAAGCACAATATTTTTTTGACGGGCTTATCAGCAGAAATTGTAAGTTCTTAGTCTTCTTTTTCATAGTTAAGCTGACATCAGAAATGTTTCAAATACTTGTTGCACTGATTCCAACATAGCACAGATATGAAATGATGAAGTGAGACCTACAGGTATTTCATGCACTATTGACATGCCAGACAGGAAACAAGGTCATATGGGGGTTAAAAGGAATGTGACATAATAAAATGTAAAATGATTTAGGCAATCAAATCTAATGAAAAGAATATTGAACTGCTATATGAATGCCTTCTGTGATAAGTGAAGGTATGTAAAACCTGCAACAGCCGAGTAAGTTTGCTATCCCGATATGGTACGTGAACGCCTTCTTTTCGCTTTTTTTCATCACCAAGTGCACTTATAACGTTACCAAGTGCCAGAAGACCCTTGTTAATGTGAACTCCTGTATGAAGAGTATATGTTAAAAGAAAATTATTATAATAATAAATATGTGAAGCATCTTTCCAGAACAGTATGTTATCATAGTTACCTTCCTTAAAACGTAGACCATCAGAGCCTGTTCTCTTTGCACGCTCTGATCCAGCAAGATCTACCAAATGCAATTTAGCACAGAGATACTCCTCAGCCATGCAGTCATTTAAATTTGCATCATCAGTAACATTTGGACGAAGCCTTCGCATCTGCTCCATTGTGATGGTGAAGATAGCATGAGAGCGGCTGTGTTTTGAAGAGAGATATTGAGGATGAAAATCTTTAGGTTAGAAACTGCCAAAGGGGTTTCTTGAACTGCAGAAGAATTGGGTCACAACGTTTTAAAAGTATATGTGTATAGAATCAAATTAACTAGACACGAAAAATAGCTTAAGTTTGCATAAACAAGCATACCAGACTAATTGTTGCCAGAAATTAAATTGGAAAAATTCATATATATATATATGTGTTTTAATTTTACATGTGGAAATCTAGCTTTACCTTAATAGTGCAGTATCCAAGTAGGTAAGATAAGTACACTTTCAGCAGTAGAACTTTCATAAAACTAAAGAAAAGACACTACCATACATTTATTATGAGGTAATAAAATGAAAATGATGGCACAGATTTTACAATCATTAATTTCAAAAAGCACAAATCTCTCTGAAAAGACACAGAGAAAAAAAATTAGACCATTTATCTACCTTGACTGGTTGTTCATGTTTGTACTCCCTGTTGCCCTGCTTTGTGATCCTTGCTCCAAGCAATCACCCATTTCTTTGAGTGTTTTGACACTGCACTCGGTAGATCCTGCAAGTGTAATCACACCATTTGATGTTTCACGAATTTGAATTGGAGCTCTCCCGGGGATGGTTACTTTCCCAGTTTGTCCACTGGCTATATCTTGCTTGTTAGCACTGGGATCTAGCAGGTCTCTTACTTCTTCTTTATGAATCTTCACATAAAGACATCAGGATTATAAAATGCCAACAAATCAACAAAATGTGAAACTAAATATATCTGAGTTATATTCAAATAGAATTTCTATGTAATAACATATAACATCATTATTTGCTAATGGTGCCAAATATCTCTTACTGAAACATATACTGGTTGGTCGGAATGGAATAACTTATTCAAGAAATTTCATCTAGGATATGCTCACAAACCATTCAACTTGGCTTAAGCTTGATTAAGCTTGAAAATGGTTCTGCTTCTCATGGAGCTTGAACTCGAAATTTGAAAAAATCTTTTAGCTCAAAACCAATGTATCAACACAAACATTATTTTCATTATTGATAGTGTTCATAGAGAAGGCACGGTCTCTCAGATATAATCACCTGACAAATAGTTGTGTCATAAAAATATCTTGCACATGTTCCACTAGTTATGAGGCCTTTGGTTTCACACACATGCATCGATGATGAGCATATTATATATACATTGGATTCAAAGAATACTTTAGTTTGTGTTAGGGTATATTAAAGGAAATGCTGCCAACCTGAGTATGTGTGCAAAAACTGCAAGCAGGGTATTGATGTGCAAAATTGGTGATGCAAAACAAACTATGGAAGATAATAGAGGGTGTTCGGATTAACCTCGATGAAGGAAACGTGGAGCTGGAATTCCATTTCATGCTTCAGGCCTTCAATCTTGCTGAACAAAGCATTCATAACTTTAGGAATTAGTCCAGTTTGGCATCCATCTTTGAAACTGGTACCCATGGTGTACGTTTTCCCCGACCCAGTCTGCACCACACCACATTGGAAGTTCAAATCTTTCAGATAACGAATTAATTGTAGCCAGCATTACAAAATTATTTACAATTATGCACAAAATATCTATCTAGCGGATTATTATAAGATTTACCTGTCCATAGGCAAGAACAGTGGCATTATATCCCTGAAACAAGCCATCAACCAAAGGTGCAACACACTCTTCATACATTGCAGTCGATGGAGAGCCGGTACTAGCATAAACATGATCAAATGTAAATGAATGTGAACCAATTTGCACCTGCAACACAACCATAGTCAATATCAATAAGATATGAAACATGTATGAGCAAATAACCTGAACATGGAGTGCTATGTCACCAATGTGAATAACTAGAAACTCAAAACATAACAACAATCAATAGAAAAGAAATGAAAAATAAAGACAAATACAAAATTCATCTGAATGATATAAGCCTGACAAAATATGAAGATTAAACTATTCAAAATGAACTTAGAGACTTGAAAAATAAATTAACTTCTATAACATGCAAAATGAATAACTTCTACATTACCGGCTGATACAATAATGCAATCAAAATTCAGATGCAACAGGTTTCATAGGATGGTTCAGAAACAAAAGAAGCAAAGAAAACAATGCATCCCGCAGACAGAAGTCTGTTTTTCTGTTGGGAATTTGGGACAGTGAAAGTGACGTCGCATACTGAAAAGGAGTTCCCAGCGAAGGAATTCTGATTCAAGCAACTAAGCTGAGTGACAGCATCAAATACTTAAATTTCACGACAGGTATCACAAAGCAAGAATCAGCAGTATAATTTTTCTGCCAGCGAGGATGAATTTCTTCTCCCGCTTCCACCCCATCCCAAAAAGAGGAAAAAAAAGGAAAAGGGAAAAAAAGAAAAGAAAAGAAAAGAAAGAGATACGATGCACAAGGAAGGGTGAAAACTAAGAATCGAAAGGGAAAACAATAGGTTCCCCTGTCATAGTAGAAGATGCATCAGTAATGCAACAAATATTGATTTCACCAGAACTAGCCCGATTGAGATCTGAATTGATATATCATTTATAATAATCGAGTCGTGTCTATTGGAGCAGCTAAACAGAAGTCTAAAGAAGCCCACCAAAATGGAGAAAAAGCACAAGTAAAAAGCTGGGCTAAGAAAATGATCAATAAACCAAAATGGAACTTCAGGGACAACTAATAATCCACTTGAAAAACTATATCAGCAAAAAGATCTTCAAAATTAATTCCAATCACAAAAATTTGTTTGGAGAGCAATCCATTAACAAACGGAACACGAAAAAGACATTTTCTTTCCCCTGAAACTGTAACAATATTAGCACTCCACAGTAAAAGCCCACATCACGTTATGAATAATTAGAGTACCTGAGGGTTCCAAGGTACCACAGTAACACATTCTTTACAGCCTTGAAGCCTCTCGTCTCCTATCAGAGGCCTAACGTGAACTGCCACTTTGACACAACAATTCTCCCCAGAAGAATTAGCATCCATAGTGTCCAAGAAGATAACAGAACCACTAAACCCCACCCCAAAAAGAAAGAAATCCCAAACTCTGTCTAACGCGTTTCTGGAGCGAAGAGAATACACACAAATAGAGTTTCTAGGACCAGAGAATGATACAGCTAATAGAACGAGAGAGAGAACGGAGAGACAGAAGTCATGACGCTCAGCCAACTGTACCGTTACTACGTGTGAAAAGGGTAGTTGAAGGCGTAGAAGTGGGAATCCTCCGCTTGTGGTCTGTATATATGCTGTCCGGCGGCATGGACAAGCACTTGCACTAAAGTAATGTCACTGCTTCCTTCTCTGTTGGGTCTTCAATGGAATCGGGCACGCCATGCCAAACGGTGAGTAGTCACACTTGGTTACAGGCCACCATGGGATGTTATAGGCTTCAACCATACTTCACATCTAACCTAATTCATAATAATATTTCTACTTTATGAATTATGGATATCGCAACAACCGAATTCCCATTTCGGGTTAAATAAAATATCATATTCAGGACACATTTTTAGCAGAGTGGACTCAATTAAAATTGGCCTTTGTGGATCATGTAACCTTAAAAATAAAAATTAACGAGTGCAATGATTTTAATGAGTGTTTTGTGACAGGAAAAAATGAATACAAACGTTGCCAAAGTCTTTTAGGAAAAGTTTTAAAACGTATTTTGACATATTATTACATATAAATCTCAAATCACAATACTAATAAAATATCACATATTTATAAGAAATTACGTAGCTCAAAAAAATTATGAATTTTATGCATATAATATGTGATTAGGCTCACTAAAACCTTTGTGCATATTTTACTAATTTTGGATTTTTTAATTTTCAAGAGTTATTAAATGGACTAACAAATAAAACATTTAGTCTGCATATTTTCCTTTTGGAGAGAAATTTTATTTCATTCTTTTGGAACTTGTGCTCCATTTGTTTCAATTTAATGATGTTCATTTTCTTGTCAACATTAATATTTATACAAATTAAATAATTCAAAATTTTCAAATATCTCTAAAATATTATTTCCTAACATAGCATGCAGTTAAGAATTTAAGGTTTAATACTATTTTTTTCAAATAGATCATATTTTCCTTTCTTAAAAAACTTATAAATAAATTTTGTTTTTGAAGCATGCAAAAGGGAAATTAAGAAATAAAATCAAAACAAATCTATAATTGTGGTCATATATTTTTAACGAAGTTTGGGGGTATTTGACTATTCTTGTAAACTCTTTAAAAATATGCAGTAGATTATTTAAAAAAATTATAAATTTTAAAATAAGATATTTTACATTTACAAGTTCATTTAAAAATTATTTTACCATATAAATTTCAAATTATGTAACAAATTGTCCATTCTACATAGTATAACATCATAAATATATATATAGAAATTTTAATTTAAATATAAAAATGTATTAAAAATTATCTATTTACATTATATCAATAATTTCACACACACACACACACACACAGATTTGTCATTGTTGCAATAAAAAATTTATAAATTTGTAAGTTACTATAAATAAACTCAACCACAGGCCATCTTCGAATCCCAACACAGGACGCGCGCTGGTTGATCTAACGGCTCTCCTAATTTGCAGTCAAAATAGCCGTAGTCCCTCGGCCTTCCAGTTTCATGTCACTGCGAATTTACCTATTTGTCCTTTTCATACCAAGAACCCTACGTACGCAGTCACAATGGATTGCATTTGTATATATTAGGTATTTCGATTTTGTAATTTGCAGACATAAAAAGAGGAAGGCGGGCAGAAAAAGTCGCGTGGCACGGCACAAACCACGTGACGTATGGAATCCCAATACATCATTTTCCTAACAAGCTAGAAAATGGATTCCTTGTGCGCATGCCGTGCTTGTTACTTTATGCACATCAATCTCAGCACTTGGTTGCATTTTGTCAATTTTTATTTGTTTATTTATTTTTGGGAAAAAAAATAATTGGCTTTAGCTCGTAGCAGTTGGCGATTATCTTCATCTTGTGACTGACCTTTTTATATTGATTATTACTGTGTGACGACAGTCTAACCGTGATTTTGTATAGGTTATCATATACTTTACAAATCACAATCACGGAGTAGACTGTAGACCAAATAACAGTTTTTTGATACGAAAAAAAAAATAAAATTGTGAAATACAAACAAGCAATTATTGGAGGTTAGTTTTCTCTAACTACGTACATGCGCAGATGATTAATTTTCTTTACTGTCCATAATGTATCTTTAATATCCTCTACAATTTCAATAATTGTCTTTTATTACAAATTGCTGGTTACGTTGAAAAGTCAACCACACACCACACAAGTGTTACCTCTCCTAATTATTATTAGTCATGCGCGACACAGCTTCTTGTGATTTGGGACACGGACAAATATGTTGTTAATCAACAACTCGGGACAAATTTCTTGTGACTTAGGGTTAGGATTTATAGAAGACCGACCGAAGAAAAACGACCGAGGGAGTGCAGATGGAGTTAGGGTGGCCCACACAGCCAGACATCGCCAGCTGGATGTCTCCCACCTCACATGGCCTCTTTTCGCTTCCCAAACAGTCCCTTAAGACCACACCTTTTCTTTTTAAACACTTGTCTATGCTTATGTGCCTTTCTTCGTTCTTTACCAAGGTATTTAAATATGAAATAGGGAATTTTTTGTAAGAATAAGGTTATAATTAACATAATTTTTTTGAATAATAAAAAAGTTAGTATGGATGAATTAAATTACTTAATAATCATGATAGTAAGCTTTATTGTTTATGGTGATTATATTTATTTTTTATTGTAATTTTAGTATGCAAGTGTGAGTTATTTGATTAATAATATAAAGTTAAGATAATTTTTTGAATTATTTTGAAAAAGAACTTTATCATCCAGATTACTTTATCATGATTTTAAAGTATGATTATTTATTCCACAATTTTTTAATTTTATACCCAACTTTTATTTTATCAAGAGTTTTAATTAATAAAAAAAGAACATTTGATTAATGTCAATAAAATTATCTATCCTCTGTAATCACTCAAATTAAACATGTAACAAATGTATATGTGTGAAATGTGGATAAGGTAAGATGTACCAACTGGTATTATTATTGGTTCCATGTGTGTTTTGGTCAATCTTATGTAGAATTCGTGGCCTTGTGAGTATTATTTTTGACCCTTTCGTTTCGACAATTCGGTTAATAATTGACATAGTTTGGCAAACAAAATATTTCTGTACGATTTTTTTGTCTTTACAATATAAATCTAAGTCCCTATCATTTTTAGAAATATTAGTTGTTTTGGATCAGCGAGAAAAATATAATGCTCAGTGCGACCATATATAGTTTCTTTGAGATATTATTTTCGAAATAAATCCATTAACTTTTGCTGTGGTTCGTCTTGATTTTTTTTTTTTCCCGATACTATGTTAATTAATTTAAATAAATGATGCCTATTTTGGACGATCCACACCTTCCAATTATGCAAAGCTACATTGAAGTCTAACGGATAACTAGTCTTTTACAGTCATTACAAAAAATAGAAATTATTTGGGAAAAAAAAAATAAAAAAAAGGGCCGACATGAAGTTTTTATGAAAGAACTTATTGGGTCTGAAAAACTAAATATTGGTGGCTAGTCATCGGGGGACACAAGATTTTTGGATTTGACACGCATCGATGACCATTAATGCTACCCTAATCTCTTTATTTACAGTCCAACAAATTCTTAATAAAGAACTCTGAATGTGAGTGGTTGTGCCATCAAACATTAGACTACTCAAAGATGGTACATTGCTTTATATTGAGAAAATTTTGGTGTAGTAAATAGCATATGGTCAGTGGTCCGTTACGTCTGTTGTATCAAAAATCTTTTCTGTCGTGCGTTTTCCAATACCTTGTCTCAGTAAGAAGGCTTCGTTATTTATTTTTTATTGATTTTTTTAAGCACAAGAAGGCTTCTTTATTTATTTTTTATTGATTTTTTTAAGCATAAGAAGGCTTCTTCATTTATTTTTTATTGATTTTTTTAAGCATAAGAAGGCTTCTTTATTCAGATCGAGTGATTATCTGTTGTGGACAAATTAGGGGTCCTGCCAGGGCCAAGTATTTCTGTGCACTAAACACTGATGGGAAATTAATTAATCTTTGTATGTTTTTTATTCTTTAAAATTCAGAAAAGGTCCCCAGGCTCAGACGACGAGTGCCATTGCTTGTTATTCGGAAGTCAACTTTCCCTTCCCAATGGTGGGATCCAATTGGTAACCTATCAATGTGACTAAGAATGATAGATTGAACAAAGACAGAAAATGGGTGTGTGTGTGTGTGTGAAAATGTAGCTTCAGACGATCAAACTTATGGAAAGAAAAAAAACTAGGGGAGTTTCATTGAAAATCCTACACGCCAAAACTCAAAAAACTGTGATTTGTAATATCATGACATTTCGATATTTTAATATATTCCATAATACTCCACTAAAAACGACCTACAAACTAACACACTTACCTACTAACCCAGGTAGGACTTAATTGGGATAATTAAAAAGATTAGATAATTGTCGATTTTTGTTTATTCATGTTTGGACGATCAATTTCTAACTAGCTAGTATCCTGTAGTAAGATTTCCATATTCATCAAATGGTGAAGAAATGAGATGTTCCCTGAAACCCATGAAAGGAAAAAGTATAAGTGGAAGCAAGGTTGAAATAGCGTGATCTAAAACTCGAAGTCACTGCCTTGCCATCATAAAAAGTAGATAAAATTCAAGAACAAAAAGAATTCGAGAGTGTCGATTTGGGCAGTACTCATGTTCTATTGCTTTATTTGACTGCAAATGGTAGACTCCAAGCTAAGAAAACTTGTCCTACCCACACCAAAAAGTCCATATGTTGATCTGAGACACCTTCATCCAGAAGAATTTGGGGGACTGACAGAAATGATCCCAAAGCCCCATCTCTCATTTTCTCAACCTAACTTCTAATAAACCATTGTGCTTTTCATCTCAATCCTACCGTTAGTTTTGATACAAAACAAGTAACCACAACAACACAAGGACCCACTATATTTTCTTAGTAAGAGGGTTCCTGGTTGAGCACTTATAGTTAATAAGGTGTTACAAGTTTATAAGCTCTCTAAGAATGTAATGTAAAATTTTTGGTGAAATAATTTTTAAATTCAAAAAATAAGTTAACTCTTTTTAACTTATTTTAAAATATCTTACACGTCACTTCATTTTGTTGATTAAGTACTTTATAAATATTCATAATTACACTATATTAATGACATTTAGTTTATTTTTCTCATTATTCAAAAAATTTATTATTATAGATAATTATAAATTTTAACAAAAATATTTTAAGGTAATTTTATTAGGTTTTATCCAAATAAATAATTAACTTATTTTAAAAATAAAATTTATGAGCATATGAAATGTATCTAATATGTCACATAACTGTGTAAACTCTTAAAAATAAGTTTAACCCAACACCCTCTAACCGGCCTCTGCAATCTTGTTTAATTTTCTTCATATCTGGTAATTGAATTATATTCCTAATTGTCTTGTAACTCAATCTTAGTTGTCAAAAAAATAACAAAGGAATCAAGTCATTTATGCAGCTCTTATGACATGTAACAAGTTTGGGGTTAAGTGACAGGTTAGGTGGGCATGTTCCCCAGACTTTACCATTCCCCCTTTTTCCCCCTTTCTAGTTGGCAGCTGAGATGTTTACAGCTTTCAGCCATTCTATTGCATGCTTGTATATATAATATGGAAGATTACTGAGAGCCAGCAAAACATTCTAATTACACCATGAGGACAAACCACATGATGATGGGACTCGAATTCTTTCAACTACTATATGTAATATACCATTACCATGTGCTTTTATTTCCATGATTTTTTCTGAGAGGCAGTCACTTCTTTTATCATTCACAGAACACTTTTTGTAAAATTATGTATTCCCACCCAACTAAAAAACCCTACCTTGTTTTTCTATCCATGTGCTTCCTTGCATCACATGCTCCTAGGCCACCTTTCTCCCCTAACATTATCCTTATCCTTCTTTTTCATTTCTGTCTCCTCACACTCTATCAACTCCACATATCTTTTTATATTTATTTAACAAATTAAATAAAATCACTAGTATCATAGATGGGACTAAATTTGGCTTTTATTCGGTTTAATCTTAAAATTTCATTAACTAGAAAAGATAGACTATACGTTACAAAAAACTTATTAATTTGGAACGATTTTGAAACGGAAAAAAAATTATCTCGAAAATATTATATAAAAAATAAATTATTTTAAAGTCATTTTAAATTTAACATGAGAAAAAATATCACCCCAAATTTGTCCTCACTTGGAACGGCTTTGGAATGCGATCCCAATTTTGTAACGTTTTTTAAATTCCTTCTAAAAATCATTCTAAATTAAATTCTTGCAGAGAGACATATGCTTTCGGGATGGAGGAAATTCATTAGAAAACAATGTGGATCTTAAGATGTAATGATATGATGATCCCTGTTGGCCCTTTTGCACTCCCAGAGCAATAATGAAATCTGATTATTGTGGTTCTTTATTTTTGTCTTCCATCATGCACTGTCTTGGATCAATACACACCGAAATTCCTTTTGAATTAGTCTACAGATTTAATGAATTCCTTTCATCACAGGAACACTGTGCACAATGATCAGCTGCAATTTGTGCAGATATTACTTTCATTTAATTAGCGTACACATCCAACAAAAAATTTACTTTTTAACTGTTCTTTTGTGCATTCTGGCTGGACATATAATTAATAGCCCACGTATTAATTGGTGCAAGTTATATATATTTGAGTTATTACTCAAAAACCCACCTAAAATAGTGGTGCCATGTTAAATTAAGAATGAAGCATAAATTTTTGTCAAAAAATGATTATTTATGGAACCTGTCCAATTACTAATTTAATTCATGCTCACGAAGTTCTTTTTGGTAGGAGTACGAGATGAAACTGAAAATTGAAGGATTTAGGCCTTTGTACTCACAGCCTGCTTTTGAGTAGTTTAGAAGGGTCAACCAGTCAGATGGATCATGAGAGCCAGCAGAGCCTTGCAGGCCCAGAAAGGACTATACCTATTAACTTCGATATGAAGTCTTGTCTTTGCCACCAAGGCTATGTTTGGGAGAGGCGATTTTGTTGTATAAGTGTGTTTAGATAAATAGTATATTTAAAAAGAAAGTTTGAATGAGATAAATAATATGATAATGATTAGATGATGTAATAATATGTAGTAATAATGATTATATTTTATGGTATAAATAAAAAATAAATATAAGTATATATGTGATGTACATGTGTGTATATATATATATATGTGTGTGTGTGTGTGATGGTAAATAGGTGTAATTATTTTAAAAAAATTAGTTATTTATATAAATGAGAAAGAGAGAAAATTTAAATTTGAATTTGAATAGAATTTTGTTGAATAAAATATTTGGTAATGTAAAGTTTGAGAGAATATTTTCAAGTTTAAATTTGACTTCCAAACATAACCCAAATGTTTTCCCTCCATAATTCCATATTTAGAATCACAATTTAAATGAAGACGAGGAGATATGAAATAATAATAATTTTAATAACAACGAACAACAATAATAATAATCGCGAAAGATTTAAAAGGGATTGCAAAAGACAGCCCGAGAATGGAGAAGTTAAGGGGAAAAGAAAGATGGAATTTATAAGAATATAAGTTACATTAAAATTGAAAATAAACTTAATGTATAATTTAAATGTGAGATAGAAATTCCGTGAAAAATGAGGGTCACTCAAATAAACACGGATAAAAAAACCTTTTTTTTTTTTTTTTTTGTTTCTGTACTACGCACAAATAGTTTTAGTTATTAAACACACTTAGGCAATTTTTTAGAAGAAAAATATTATATTTGTAACGAAATTGAAAAATCTAGATTCCTCACTTTTGATACAATAATATAATATAGTGTATAAATATGTATAATATCTATTTTTCCTCTACACACGGATTCTTGGCTCTATCTGGATTCTACTTAGCAGAATAACTTTGTAATCAGTTTAAGTATTGATATCTAATACATTTCATTTGAACTAAATCAGCTTGAAGATCGTTGAATCAATAATTACAATTAAGGAGAGCGACCAAAGACAACAGCAATCTGAACTTTTTATATAAGTAAAGAAAAAGAGAATGATTGAATTCCTTCAAATTTAATCAGGGTTACGAGTATAAGGTTTCTTCAGAATTAGATTAATAACAAGATATAATTAATCCCGTGCCCGTAAAGGACAGCCAAAAATTCCTAGAATCTCTTCCAACTCATCTACATGTGGGATGGCAACTAGCTAGGATTTGGTTTTCCTATAGGCTTGTTCACTTCTAAGGATTCAATTTGATAAATTAATTTATCAAGACTAATCAAATATTCATTTTAAGTGTTAAATTAATTCATCAAGACTAACCTTTTATAATCTATCTATATTATATAACAAGGGACTTTGGTTGCATATTATACAATTAATAAAATATCTTAAATTATTTATAAATTCTTTTTACTTTGCTTTCTCAATTTTTATATATTTCATATACTTTCTTTAGTTTCAATTAATTTTATCTTTTTCTTTTTTCTCAAATTTATTTCTTCCATTTACCATCTAACGGCTTTTATGAATGGTATAAAATTTACATTTAAAAATTGTTATTGTTTTATTTATATGCATAAATATTGAGTGACTTTAAATTTTCATTTATAATATTTTTCAATAATTGCATTCAATTTTAATTTATTCTATATTTTCTCATCTTAAGTTTCTTTCTTTATCTTTTATTTCATAAATAATGTAAAATATAAAATTTTGCCCATGCCCGTCTTCTATAAAAGTTTTATACCAACGTAGAAAAAACTATGGAGATGGGTATCATTTCCCTTATGGACTTCTTTTCCTTTTATCATCTTCTTCAACAATACGACTTTTTCATCTTTATTTCGTAATCTGCATCAATTATTTGCTCAAATAAAAAAACTTTCTGTCATGAAAAAAAAAAAAAAACTTTCAAATTGAATAGTTAATCGATGGTTGTTAATCTAAAAACACATGTAATTTTTTACATTTTCAACTTACAAAATTAACAAGTAAATTTTTGTATGAAAGTCTTTCTTGATTGATCGATTTTATTTTTTCAACCAATTTAAGTATTGAAAATATAAGTATTAATTCGGTTTTTAATGCAAATTGTATGAAAATTTATCTTGAAGGATAGTTTCGTCATTATAAATAAGTTTCTAATATTTATATATTCATTTCTATTACCCAACTATGTGAATGAAATAGTAAAAAATAACAATTTTATTCTTTTCTTATTTCTTGTATGTATTAGTTATGAGACAATTTCTACAACTTTCATTCCACTTTTGTATTTACTCAATTTTTATATACATTCAATTCTTATCTTATTCTATACATATCATAAGGGGGTTTAAGTAATTATACACGTAACCAAATACTATTCTTTTACTTCATATATATATGGATATTATATACAATTAGTAAAAATTTAATCATTATATCATAAATGTCCAAATCTTTTACCACATATATAAACATATTCACATCTACACACACAAGCATATGTTTATCCTCCAAGAAACCTATAGATTACTCTTAGACATGGCCACTTCATTATAAAATTTTTAGTAATACATAAATATATACATCCACAAAAACAAATTAACTAAATTACACTTATCATTTTTTTTCATTACTTAGCAGAACTATTAATGCGAAGAACACAATTTTTCAACAGCAAAAATAACACAAATCAAACACTACCAAAATTCACATCAACATAGAATTTTATAGTGATACATAAATATACATCCACAAAAACAAATTAACTAAAATGTACTCACCTTTTTTTTTCATTACTTAGCAGAACTATTCATGCTAAGAACACATTTTTTCACTTGAAAAAAAAAAAAAAAAAACAGTTATCGAACACTACCAAAATTTCCGTAAATTTTCCAATTATTTTTTTTCGGGCTCCGTGACATTCCTGAACTAATGGCCTGTCGCCGTTATCATGTTTGCGGACATCTTCCTGTCCTATCCAACACTATTTCAAAGAGTTCACCTTCAGACTCCCGATCAAATTCTGTGTCCTTAATACTATTCACTGTGTTATCATTACTTCTGACGTCACTCCGCGGTGAATCGATTCTTCTCATCGAGAAAAGCTCGTTGCTATCTTCATGGAGTAAGGCAGGAGAGTTTGCCAGCGGTGTAATGAAGCATGGATTTGGAGTTCTTTGCATATTTACAGGAGCAAATTTAAAAGGGCTTTGTCCAAGATTCACTAAAACAGTCATGTCTGTGTTTGCTGCCAACGTTGGATAGAGTGGAGACCCAAATTCCTCACTTTTGCAGTGGATTTCATACGCTAGTTGTGAATCAACTGTGAAGAAAACCTTTCTCTGGCTTGGATTATATCCACAGCCTATGACCTTTTCTGCTCTTCCCCATTCATCCTTTTCGGATTCAAACACCAGTTTAATTCCTGTGGAAAGTGAAGCAAAATAACTTGATCTGATTTGTTAAAAATATTTAAGTATTTGGAATACGATTAGATGATTTTTAAAAATATTACATTATATGGGGTACAGTTCGGTTCCTTTCGTTAGATTAATTGTACCACTTTTCGGATCAATTGTTACAATATATGTTCGACACATGCATAGAATTATAAGTGGCAAAAATTTAAGAAAGCGATAACAAATTTGGTAACATAGTTTGAAATAGCTTTTCTTGCGTCTATGGATCTCAAGCTCCCTTTACTACAAAAATTGTTGGATCCTCTAACTAAACTCACCTTAACCACTCCATTTGATCTCAATTGGTTGACGGATTTGTGGTCAATTTTCACTTGCTCTAAGATTCTCTTACCTCCATCTTAACCCAAATTCTCACTCAATCACAACTTTAGCATTGACGTGAGCTCCTTCTTCCATGGATTAAAGATTGATAATGGTATATAATATACTTTTGAATGTGACACATTCATGTTAGCTCTTTTAATTGTTGTTCGGCTATTGGCTGACATGATTGACTTTGTATTGATCGTCGTGGTCATTTCCTCGTTGTCACCTTTTGCTTAGCCTCTATTTTCTTTGTATTGTTAGTGTTCTATGTATTACATTTTAAAGTGTTCACTATGAATTTGCATAAATTACTCCATAGGGACTTTAGTGACATACTCTCTTTTTCTCTTGCTACCTAAGAATCGAGTTTGGAGAGACTACCTACTTAAGAGTTGGGAAAAATACACTTGAAGATCCTCAAGCACAGTTAAAAAAGATATGATTATATTCCTTATCTCATGTGTTGTGCTAATAGGCATGTTGTCTCCCAACATGTCACTACTTGTAGGAGATGATATCGAAGATGCAAAAGGATCACAATGTTGAAGAGCAAGAGGACCCTTCATGGGAAGGCAAGACTGCTTCAAGCTCTAATAGTAGCAACATTGTTCTCATAGCCCACAGCGAGTTCAAAAAGAAGAGGTTGGTATGGATGAGATTAGAGACAACTTCTTCTCATCAGTTGCACTAAAGATCTACTTCGTAGTCGTTAGGGGTCTTGACTCGAGCTCAATCAATGCCTAGATCGAAGAAGCTATGCGGAGGCTTGAGCTCGAGTCTCTCCTTTTTTTTTTATTATTATTTTCTTCATTATGTGAATTTATTAAATAAATAAAATTTAAAAAAATATACAAAATATAAGTGATTGACTCATTGGTATTGTAACTAATAGATACACTTCAATATTAAAAAGTCAAATGTTCAAATTTAGTGGTAACCAATTTTTGTTTAAAATGCACTAAGCTTGAGCTTGGTAGACATAAGCCTAGACTCAGGTTCAGGCTTAAAACTTGCCCACTCCAACCTAACAAGTTCAAGTTTAAGTTGGATAGTTTTACTCAAACTCGAGCTCGAAATCAACAACTCTATTCGAGTTTGAGCTCATTAAAAACCATTTCAAGCCAAACTCAAGTAAAGTACTATTTGAACTCGACTTGGCTTAATTTCACCTCTAGTCGTCATCTTCATAATCTCCAAAGCTTACTAGAATGAAAGAGAAGCTACAACATACCGAAGAGGAGTTGCATAGCACGAAAGGAGAGTTGAATGATTATAGATTCAATTGAAGCAAATAGAGGCCAAGTTTGATCATGTTATGAATATCATTTGGTAAATGGCTTGGCATCTGTTGGACCTTCCTAAGGACAATGGCGAAGGTGAGGATGATGTTGACAATGACAAGAAGCTAGACACTAGGTTTCATATTATGGCTACCTCTATATAAGATGTTTTTATAAACAAACTTGTAATTTCATATGTATGAACAAGACTAATCGCTTTGGTATTGTGTGTGTGTGTGTCAATTTTTCCTTTATTGTATATTTGATCATTATAGTAAAATATTATGTTTGAAATTATCAAAAATTACCATATTTGATCGATGCACCTAAAGAAACACCAACAAAAAAAACTATGTGACTCATCGTAAAGTAGTCTTATAGTTGTTCCAAGACTGACCTTTAGCCACCCCAAAACATTTCAAACTCAATTAATGCACATCCCAAAACTGGCTATTCTAGAACTATCCCATCAATAGTCGTCTTGAAGTTGTCACTAAATCAATCTCGTAATAAACCATACCAAAATAAACCGTTGCATTTTCGTTTCTAATTTAATCCTCCTAAAGCCATTCCATCCTTGTTTATGCCCAAATAGTTGTCCAAAATGTGTTCCTAAGAAGACTGTCTCTAAGCTACCTCAAATCCATAGCGGTGTTAATGCCATACCAAAGTTCCATCCTTAATTCGAGCTAGAGTCGTACCCTGATTAGTATGGGTCATCCCAAACTCATCATCTAGGATGGCTTTAACATGGCCATCTCAAGTTTTACATATGACTTTCTTTGTCATCCCTGAAATATTAGGATAGAATACGACAACTATCCTAATTATTAAGATAATTGCTGAAAATCCATCCTAATGAAATTGCAACGAGGTTATTTGGGATGGTCTACTAGCCATCCCAAACGCCCATTGCAAATTAAAATGAAATAGGCCATGCCAATTGCCCCGTTCCTATCCAGCAACGTCGTGGTACCGTAGTGTTCATACTCACAGTAAAACTCCATTAACATCTAAGTTGTCGAGCATAAGAATTAAGATAAGATCTCCAAAAAATGCTTGCTCGATATTAGTTTCCTTCAGTCAATGATAACTTGTATATATAACCTTCAGTGTAATATGGTAGCCCCCAGAAATAAGGAAAATTACATTTTTGGTTGACGGTATATCAAGAATGATACTACGCATATCTTGCATAATGATCGCATTCTGTTTTAGTCCCAAATCATTCTAAATTCAGATTGTAGTTAAAAATAAGCCTGATAATTTGCACTATTGATTTAGAAAATGTTATGTAAATCTTTTCATTTTTCTTCAGAGAATCGTCTACCACATGTTATTACAGATTTGCCATGTGTTGTATCACATGTCAAATTCTAGTATAAGTTAGCAACTCTGTGAACAAGCTGGGGTTAGGTCATTAACGATGACATATAAAAGTCATAACTCTAACACATTTTGCGGATATTTTAAAGTGGAAACGTGCCTGGTGAAGGATAATAAGAAACTTGTATGGGTACCCTTGTTTTAAGACTTGAGGATTAGTATTCAAGTCACTTGACGGTAAAGGTAGGATTTTTGACAAAATCACCGGCAAGCTGATCACTTTATTCAAACTTGAATTTTTAACGATTCTCTTGCAAGATGAATAATAAATTTAAAACAAACCACCATGCTTCACGGAATTCATACTTATCTAACAATTTCAACTTGAGCGTAAAGAAAGAAGTAACGGATGCTACCTAATGTTACCCGTCATCGTCTCTACTGAGTACTGTGAAAAGAATGGTGCTCAATGAATTTCTCGTACCACGCATTCTGCCTACTAATTAGGTAAAGCCATTTGTTGCAAGATTACAACAATTTGACACTGTTTCAATGCTAATTAATGCAGATAAACTAGAAAAATAAGAGGAAAAGATTAAAGAAAGAAACGCAGAAGCGGAGAACAGTTTAATTTACCGTGTAGATAGACAGAGCCACTAGAATTGAAGCCTACCGATCCGGGATAGCTCCCTGGAATTTTCAATGGAAGAGGTCCTCCAGCTGTCAGCCCTACAGACAGCAAGACTATTTTGTTTTTGCCGACCTGTTTTTTTCCAAGTTTCATTTCTTCAGTCTTGTTCCTCTTTTGACAATGGCTACTGGTCACGCGAATTGGAGTATCGAGATCGTTTTTCGTGTAATAATCGCCCCCAATAACCTTGATATCCTCTCCTGACTTCTCATTATTCTCCTTATCGGACAACTGTTTGTTGATATCTTCATTGGCAGGCAAAATAGTGATCTCAAAATATGCTTCCTGCGGAAAAGAAGAAATATTCTCCAATTTCGGGCCTGGCAGAGGCAAAGCGGTCCTGATCACAGCCGCAGCTCCCAATGACGAATTCGGGCTCGTGACGATCTCCTCCAGCCCTGGATTCAGTCTGATTTTCTGCATAGAATCTGCCGATCCTTCACGGACTTCCCAACTAATCTCCACGTTGACTTCATTCCCATAATCACTGGCGGCAAATGATCCCCGCAGGCACTTTGCGGATTTGACGGAAGGCGATGACGTGAAGGTCGTGAAAGCAAATCGTTGCCATCCATTCTCTACGGCATCGGCGACAAGAGAAGGATGATCGTCCCAACTGAACAATCTTCCCATCGCGACCCCTTCGTGGACGACAGGACCATTTATCTTCCTGGAATCATCTGTGTCGAGAATAAGACTTTGGGGGCTAACTGGATGAAGCCTGGCGCTCCTGCTACGAAAATTCGGGACTATTTCTGCGTCCGCAAGGACGACATCTGTAGCCGTCTGGCGCTGGAAGAAATGCAGGAGGAGTAGAATCAATAGAAGGACAAGTATTCCTGCTAACGTGAACAGCAGGGTGATGTGTTGCCAACAGATCATCTCCAGATATTTCATGTCTCGGATAAATTAATCGTTGTTCTTGATTTTCAAGGATTCGGATTTCTATCATTGACAGTACAGAATCGTCTTGAAGGAGAAAAGAATATGAAAATCACTGAAGGAGAAAGGTATGGAAACAAGATATTAGAAATTGAAATCAGGAGCATTTAATTAAAGGCAACAGCGGAGATCATAGGGAGATTTGCTGTGGTTAAAACATGGTGAAAATGATAATAGAATGTTATTGTTAAGATTTATAAATACCAAAATGGCATAACACATTTAAGTCTAGTTTTAGTTTACTTGACTTTAAATTTGATCTCGAATATTTTCTTTAATTTTTCATTTTATATATATATATATGGAAAAGAATCGAGGATTTCCTCTCCCAAATCAATTGATGTGGGACTAACTATATCATTAATGTTCGTCATCATGAGTGAATTATTTATTAATGATTGATTTACTTATTTGTAAAATCCCGACATAATAATATGTCTAATTGCTTCAGTTAAAAAAAAAAAAAAAAACGAAAATGTTTACATCTGGGGTACAGAGACGAGACATGCAAATCGTGACCGTCCATTTTCTGGGGTACAGAGACGAGAGAAAAGACGGCAGTAGTAGTCATGCACAAAAATGAAATTCATTGAAAGAACAATCACTCAAGCTACGCAAAGTTAACGTAGCTTGATGATAATCGCGCACGTCTGCTTTCGTGCCAGCGCGACGAATTAAGGAACCAAAGGAAGCCCCACGGATCCAATAAATTGGCCCAACTGAAGAGTCGCCGTGTGAGGGATGACGGTGGTGAGGGCTGACCTGATGAAGCCCGGCAATCCCGTCCTGTGAGCTCTGGCCTCTTTCTGCATCTGCAACGGCGATATCTGCACGCTTTCTGGGGTGCGAGAATGGCTGTAGGATCAGCAGCAGTAAGAGCAGGAGGATTCCCGCGAGAACAAACTAGGAGGGTGACGTGAAGCCAATCGATCATCTCTGAAATTTTCACAGGATAAAATTGATGTTGGCCCTTGTTTATGGATGACTCTAGTTCCAATTATTTGCAGTACAGGAATACCTTCAAGAGAAGAGAGCATATGGGAAGTTATTAATGGATGACAATGGTCTAATAGACGACGGACATCAAAAGCTGTGCGTGTGGACTGGGGACTAAGACTTGTTCAACACAGGCAACAGCACAGACTAGAAGGAGATTTGCTGTAATTAGAGAAAAAAAAAATGATCACAATGACCGTTGAATCCATGGCATTGCAAAACAAAAAGGGAATAATTCTACCGAAACTTGAAAGTTATTTCAGTGTTGAAGCTGAGGGTTTAAATGACTCCTAACTTTACTAAATTTGAAAATATATTCTAATTTAATAGAACCCGAATTCAAACGATTTTTTTATAGTCAATCTCACGGTTGTTTTAAGGCTCAAACCCTAAATTGATTTCTAATTTTACAAAATTCTGGTGAGAAAGCTTCGACTAATTTTTGAATTATTCCTGCGTTGCGATCATGGTCTTCGTGGGGATTTGGAGGTGAGTCGAGGACAAATGAAGTCAAGACATAGAACATATAGAAGAGAATGCTTGTACCTAGGTTTTTAGACTTGAATTTAATATTCTTTTCATTTTTTGTTTTTGCTCAAAATATGATTTGCGAGGATTACTTGCTACTGAAGGGTTGATGTTCGCTGTGCTAGCTTTAAAAACACACACAAATTAAATATATAGGCTATGTTTGTTTCCATTTTAATAACTATTCATTCCCACTTAAAATTTTACAAAACAAACAACTTACCATACAAATTTTATTTAAATTTAAATTCAAAAATTTTCTCTATCTTTTAATAATTTTTCAATAATTATACATATTAACAATCAAATCAAAACTTATTTCTTTAATTTTTCTATTCATATTCATTTTTTATTATCCTATAAGCTTATACACTATCACATCTTGCAATTATTATTACATATTAAACATATATATATATATATATAATTTTTCTACTTATTTAAATCTTACAAATCAAACATAATTTTCATCCCCACTCAAATCATCCAAATTTTCTTCTACCGTCATAATTTGGAAACAAACATAGCCATAACACTTCAATTTTTTTCTTTTATATAGAATTCAAAATTTACAAAATATAATTATTATCTTTATTCAAAATCAGACTTTTATATAATCTTTGTACATTACTAGTAAATCTAAATGTGTGTGTGATTTATTTATAAATGATAAAATAATTGTATTTTGAATAATATAAATAACATTTTTCAAAATATAAGAATATTTAAAATAAGAAAATGAAGAAAGATTAAAAGAAAGTGAAAGTATAAGTTTGAGAAGAGAACACAAATAAAGATACATTTAAAGAAAAAGAAGTTATGAAGGATAGAAAGTGACAAAAGAATTTAAAATAAGAATAAAGACGTGATTGTACAGTATGTAACTAAAAAGAGCAAATATGTCATTTTATTTTGTACAATAAAAAAGGACTCAAAAACTTAATAATATAATGTAAGGCTATATTTTGATGCCTAGTAAAAGAGTGTCGTGTGCTCAAAGTGAGAAAGCTCAAATATTTGACCGCCCCTCTTGGAAGAGTTTGGAAGCTCAAAATGTTTGGTAGATTGACAAAAATAGGCCCACGCCATGGGCCTATGGGCCGTAGTTGTCCACTCACCTGCTACTTTTCCTAGTTGGGCGCCATGTGGCGTGGAATCCAACTCTGTGAGTGACATGAGATACCTTTCACATTCTTGCATTGGTTCCCAGCATTAATCGATCACTCTTTCATCTTCACCCATAACCAATCGCATTCAAACATGCCTCCCTATAACATCTGTGCACAGAGGAGGAGGGCTACGAGAATAGGACTGTCCACATAAGGGACTAGGAAAGTCATCCACAAGGTTAGAATGTTTGGAGGGCTCAATTGCTATTAGAGTCCAATATCATGGTATCAAACATATAGGTGATTGGGTAAAAGGATAAAATTATCATCGTACCATTCATTCAATATATAATATTATATATAGAATACAAAAAGAATCAAATCAAATCTACACACTTATTATATTTACGCTATTCATAAACTCTTAGCTCAAAAAACCCACATTAATTTTTTCTGTTCAGAATCTCCAAAAACGAATAAAAGCATAGCTAATAACATTTTTTATAATGTTTTTAAACATATTAAAAATCAATTATTTTTAAAACAAATTTGTTGATAAAAAATAGAGTGAATGAGACGTGGTTTTATTTCACTAATCTGAGTAAATCCTGATATTTTTTAATTGTACATACAGAAAGGATTACTAGTTGCTACAATAATTTCTCCTCCTATGTTTTCACTCAGCAAAAGAACAAATAAAAAAGACCCAGTTCATTTCCTAAATCTGTACACTGTGGGAATTATGGGCTTCAACTTGTTCTATATTGGGCTTTTTGTTTGAGCAAAAGTACTTAAATGGGCTTTACGTAGTGTCCGATCGTAGTAATAGTAAAAATGGATACTCGCGGTCATGATCAATTGATGAGAGAACACAAATATTTTATTGTTCATCATCATGAATTAATTCTTTATAACATACCAGTACTTCACAACTGTCTTAGACAATATTCAGAACCCTCTTTTTCTTTGCTTTCTGTATTGTGATAAACTAAAGAATAAGAGGAGGAAGCTAGAAAATCAGCATCAACATTGACAGGACTAACAAATGGTGTGGAAGGTATAACGGCTTAGAGAAGCCAACAAGTAAATGACATATTTCTTAGTACAGTAGATAAATCAAAGTCGAACTAGTACTGATCAGGAATAGAGCACTCCACAAGTTCATGGTCTTGAAAATTATTTAAGAGTATATGCAACTATCCACCAAAACCAATCAGCGAGACCATTTGTGATGTCGTTCAAGTTAGAGATAATTCAAAGAAGACGACCAATCATTTGTCTTTGTGTATGAGAATAGCCCCAAAATTAACAAAGTCGGTAATCCCACGTAGGTCCAAGATGGCCACCATTTGTTCATCCTATACCCTTGTCGTTTATGTGTACGTTATTGTTTGGCCACTGCAGGCTTCGTCCGTCTCGTCTGCTGAGAACAGTAGTTCAGTTGCAAGGTGCTAACTTGTTGAAAGGAATGTTGTGAATGATGGGTGATTGGGTTTATCCAATATGTGGGCTTTTGATTGATCTCCATGTCTCAACTGCCCACTTGATTTTGCTCTATCAAATGGATGAATCATCACAACCATAACATGGAACGTCAAATTGGCAAGTCGGCTTCTGCTGAATTCTTGTCACTTCACAACAATGCGTGTTCATGAAACCTACTCCATATATAAACAATATTTTAAGATGTATTAATAATTATGTAATTTTAAAAAGAAAATGAATCAAAATTTTAAATAGAAATAACAAAATCGGAAGAAGAAAATATATAAATTAAAATTGATCGATGAAAGTATTAAAAGAAAATATAATAAGTATAAATTTGTGAAGAAAACTGAAACTTGTCAAAGGATTATAGGTTTAAATAAATATTAAAGGTATTTTAGTAATTAGATTTTGAGATTAAAACTGGTTATCCTAAGAGTCTCGTACCTTGTATACATAAATAGTAATACTTTAGGCTGACTGCCTTGGCGGCTATATTTCCATTTTAGTTAATCTTCTCTCCTTAATTAACCATTTTTCTCTTAACCCTACCTAAACCTTGGTCATTGTCACCATGCCTAAGGTAATTACCCAGCACTCAAGCAGACATATGACCAAAAAATTTCGAAATCAATAGTCAACATTGATACAACTTGTATGGTATATCGAAAAGCATAATTATGAATTCGTGAGCATTTTGCTTTTATACAAAATATAGATAAAAGGGCTGCTAAACGATGATTTGAAGAACAGAAAAAATGAGACAAGGAATTAGGACATGTAACCGTGAAAGACAATGTGAACCCTTTTCCCCATCGGTTTCCGCTACTTTGATTGGTCATTGCGTAGACGGAACATCTTTTTATTTATCTAACATCATCAGTTCAACGTCCACCTACGACACTTTACTAGATTTTTTTTCGGAATTAAATTTTGTTGGTTTCTTTTTTATTTTCTATTAGAAAAATATATGGTCAATTTCATCAATTCATGAGTTGGCTGCATTGAATTATCGCTTCATGTGGAGGTTTATTTAATTTCAAGTTAAAAATCAAGCACAATAAATTTTTTTTGTGGAATTACTTTCATGAGATACGTTCAAAATAAGTGACACAAACATGAATCTGGAACAAAATATTTGCAGAAATTAAAAAAAAAAAAAAACCACTAGTTTTAGCAAAACGAACATATATTTATTTAATATTTTGGGGGAAACAAGTAGTCGTAGATTCCTCATTCAGAACTTTCGTACTTATATTTATTCCCCAGTTATGTGCTAATCTTTCTTATAATTTGAAAAGTGTAATTCTACATCAAAACATATTATTTTAAAAGTGATGAGGATTTTGATTAGTGCTAATATTTTTATTCTTGATGCTTTATATAGTAAGGTTATTTTTGTTACATATGTATAATTATTAAAATATTTTCATTTATTTAAATATATTTTACTCTCTTTTTTTAATTTTATTTATTTCAAAATTTTCTCTCACTTTATAAAAATATATATTTTGTATTTATAAAACATTATTAATTTATTTATTTAATTACATATTGAGTACAGTTTTATGTATTCTCGAAATGCCGACAAATTGGACCTGACCTATAATTATTACCATTCAACGAATTAAATATTTGAAGCCCATAATAATGTTGAAAAAGAATTAATGCTTTAGTCAAACCACATTGCTCGCAATGATTTCAAAACATAACCAAGGTTTAAATACAGTACGCATCTGACAATTAGCTATCCTTTCTCCAAGCACAAGAAATTCACCCCACGCTTCCCGACAAGCTGCAAGCTTTCATAGTTTGTCGACAAAACCCACTAGTAAATATCACATCCTACATTCTTTGGTGAGAATTAATTAATCAACAAGTTGGGTCTAATGAGGTGACGCGTGTCTGAGTAAAAATTTTTGTGCTCGTACCTTGGACAAATATATACAAATCATAGTATTATTTATTAAAATAAAAGTGGGGATGGAAGGGAGTTACAAGAAGACAAGAAAATTTGCGTGGAAGAGTGGGGAAGCGTGGAAGGCCGCCACGTTGCCCTACGAACGAAACTTCTCAGTCCTTATGCCACATTCGTCTAAGACCATAGGCTGAAACTTCAAAGTGGAATTTGTCTTAATTTGAGGTTCCATTTATCATTGGATAAAGTAAATTTTATCATCAACTGCTGGATTATGTATATGACATCTCGATTCGTCAGATTATACAAGCAATTTTTTATCACAAAGAAAGATTAGTATGAAAATTCAAAAATAGTATAAAAATAAAAAAATAATGAAAGAAATAAAATTGCTAATTTAGAAGGTGGATACTAGTAAGTTAGGTTCAAGCACTAATTGGATCTTGATAATTATTCGAATTTTACTCGCATCAATTTAATAAAAGTTGAAATCAATATTAAAACTTGAGAGTAGAGAGATCAGATTTTAAAAAGTTTTAAAATTTAACTATGAGATCGAAGTAATTTCAAACTTTATCGAATTTAAATTGAATAACTTAAATTATTAATACCTTTATTTGAAAATGAATATTTTAATGATTAGAAAATTCTCTCAAATTTGCATGCAAGTATAACCTTAATATTTTGAGGTTTTATCTTGATACATGATGATTCTTGAGATTGAAACTATTCAAACTAAGTTGTAATATATATATATATATATGTAGGCATAAAGTTCATATACATTATAAATATGAACCCCTTGTAGCCTATGATTCTAGATGTTCAACCCAATATGGCTAAACGTCCGTAGCATTTTTCTTTAGGTTAAGTTTATTTTAATTCTCATGGAAAGAAATTAGGGGAAGTATTTTTTTTTTAAATTGGCTTTATATTATTAAATAGATTTTATACTGAATATAATGATTGAAAAATAAATTTTGAATATTTGTTTAAAATATATAATTTATTGTGATACCAGATTACCTACAAGTTCAATGATTTTGTTCAGATATAAATTCTGAAATTTTGATTTCCAAATCATCGATTCATCATTCCAAACAAGATGTAAAACTCACAATGGCATTGAAGTCTACGTAACCAAAACAATTACCACGTTGTAGATGGAAAAATTACTATATATGGTCTAATTAGACTGAGGTGGGAGTAGTAAGAGTCTTACCCTCTGAAGGTGGATTGTGCCGTCCTCCCAAATGCAAAAAATTATCAAACGTTTATATGTTCTAATTACCGTATATAAATAGAATTAGGATGTATACTTATATTGAGAAAGGAAACTAAAAGATGGAACGTGTGATGTCTCAGCTAAAATTGTATTTATTATTTTCTAATAAACAAGAAGATCGATACCCCGCGCCAACAAACCGCCGCCACCCACCTTCCTTGCTCATCCCCAATCATGCTTCCATCATTATTTCTTCCCCTAATTATTAATTTTTTAAAATCATTCTTCCACACATTTTTTTATTTTTATAATTACATGATTCAAATTTTTTTTCTTATATATATATCATCGATCGATTAAGTGACCCAAGCATTTCTGCCGCGACCAGTAAGTATATCTATTATTATAAATATTTATATTAATATTAAATTAGAAAAGTATTACTTATATTTCGGTGGAATAGTGCGCTGTGATTTGAAATCATAATTTTTTTGAAATATATTGATTAGATTAATTTAAAAAAAAAAAAAAAATGGGATGCTCGACGTTTAGTTGAACACGAAGAAGTGTATATTAACAGAGAAATCAAGCAGGCATGAAAATAATTTATTTGTATATCTTTCATTTTATTTTTCTTCTTGTTTTGTTTCCTCTTCAATCTTTTCCTTTCAATCTCATTTTATATAAATTATCTAATATAACTTTGATTTTTGATAACTTATATTTATTAAAAGGTTTGAGATATTATAGATTTATGTTGTATCATTACTATAAAAAAATTATACGCACATATAAAATATACTCTTTGTTAAAAAATAAAGTATCATAAATTAAAATATATATGCAATATATTTCAGATTTTTATAGTAAAAATAAAATTTATGTGAATTTAAAATCTTAATATTTGTATGGAAAATACTGGAGTATCTAAACCCTTTTTTTTAATTTGATGAAATAAAACAATAAATTTCACTTGAAATTCCGACAAGAATAATATATACATATACATATGTATGTATATGTATGTATGTATAAAAATAACATACAAATTGTAATCTCCAGATAATCATCATTAAAAAACAAGAAAATAATGACAAGCAGGAAACCCCAGCCACCCCACCCACACTTCCATATAAATTCAGACCGCATCGCATCTGAGTTAGCGTTTTTCCAGCATGAGTTCCCCTATCTTCTGATTCTCTCTTTTCTTCCATCTTCTTCCCCTTTCTCACCACACAGAGCTATATTATTAAACCCTGAGACTGATATTCTCTCAAAAATTTCGGACTAAGCCAACAAGCAAAAAAGGAAGGGGGAGAGAAGCAGAAAAGGGTTATTACAATCTTTTCTGCTAGCTTGTTGATTCAGAATTAATGGAAGGCGGTTGCTGTGCCACTACTCCGTCGACATCTTCGTCCGCCACGGAGATGCCGAAGCGAAAGCCGAGGCAGCACCAGCAAGACAAACCTTACAGAGGAATAAGGATGAGGAAGTGGGGCAAGTGGGTCGCCGAGATAAGGGAGCCCAACAAGAGGTCCAGAATCTGGCTAGGCTCTTACTCCTCCCCCGTGGCGGCGGCGCGTGCGTACGACACCGCCTTGTTCTATCTCCGCGGCCGCTCGGCCCGTCTCAACTTCCCCGAAAGCATATTCGAAGACATCGTCGGCGAGCCGCATGATTTGTCGTCCGCCGCCATCAGAAAGAAGGCCACCGAGGTTGGAGCTAGGGTGGACGCGCTGCAAACCGCCGGTCCTGCCCGACCCGAGCCCAGCACGGGTCGGGTCCCCGAGAAGCCCGATTTGAATGAGTATCCGAGTCCGGAGACCTCAGAGGATAATTAAAATGATCTGATTTTGGTTTGTATTATTACTAGATTTGTAAGAAAAGAGATGGCAAGAAGGGGACAAAAAAAGGATTATAGAGATTAATTTCTTAGAGGGATTATTGGTTAAACAATAATCCAAAGGGATTATGTTGCAATATTTGGTTTGATCAATTGTAAAATATAATCTTGGTTGATTAACAAGATAAATGAATTGAGCATAATTTCCCTATATATTGTTGCGTTAGGTGTAAATTAATATTCAATCCAAGAAACTTTACCTTTTGGCTAATTAGAATTTCACTGTTTCATTGAACAATAGGGTTAGTGAGATCAGGGAGACGATCATAAAGATGAATTTTGTGAGTTTGTGTTCAATCTAAATCCAAACAGGAACGGAGGGGCAACCTGATAAGGAGATAAGGTTAGGGGAGGACATTAGATTTTTATATGACGTGTGTGTGGACACACCAGTGGCCAGGAAATCATGATATAAGAGAAAGGAAAATCAATTCGGACATGAAAAAGATAGAGATGAAAGATCAGTGGTCCTGAATTATTGGCTATCGATGGTGGAAAGTTTGCAAGAACTGCCCAGGGCCAGCCCACTAGTGGGTGGTGACTGAATCATGGGCAGGTGGGACTTGGGTTGGCCTTTATTCGTCTCTCCTTTCCTTTGTGCTTGCTCATGCATTTATTTATTTTTTTGTATTGTAAGAGCAACAGTTGGAGGAACAATTCGCCAGTTTAAAATATTCGAATTCAGTCTCAGTCAAGACATGTTTGGGGTGATGTTATATAAATCTTATACGAGAAGGTGCACGTATTCGACATATTGTAGATTCTATAGGAAATTGTAATATCATATCGTAAAATTATCTCGAAAGGTAAGAACACTCATGGGGCGTATAAGGGTTCAATGCAAAAACACCAAGAACCTATTTGGATAAAAGAATTTAGATTTAGATAGAAGGATTAAATTTCAGATCTACTCTAATTGCTAAAGTTATAGTTTAAAAAGAAAATTTAAAGATTTGAAATTCATTATTATGAAATAAATATGATAGATTTATTATTATAAATTTGAAATGCATCCCTTTAAATTCATCAATTCAACTGCACCTTAAGTGTTTAATCTTAAAACACCTGAACTGAGTTCGAAAAATAATTAATCACACTTTTACATGCATCAAAATTATGTCGTGAGTTACGAGATCAAACACCACCTATATTTACTTCGGTGCATAATGTTTTAAATCGCATGTAAGAGTAAGATATGTCAGTCCCTTGTCATCTCCTTTAATAAAGAAAAATATGGCCTTATTACATATCCAAACTCAAATCAACAAAAACAAAACACGATCAACATTAACTTTTATAGGCAAGCCTACATATACGATCTTTGACGCAATTGAGTTCAAACGAGATGTGAGAGGCATGACACTGAATGGCATTAGATAATTAACTCCACTGGAATTTGGAGCCGTGAAGAGGAACCTTATTAATTAATAAAGGCGAAACAGATTTTCCATGGAAGCGTTTATAGACAAGTGCAACAATCAATAGCTGTGATCCTTTTTGTGTTCAATGGAGGACCAATCATGAAACATAGTCCTGTTCATCTTCTTTCTTCAGGCAATTCGCTCTTCCATCGTGTCCTAAAAGTTTGCGGCTGCCTAACTGTACTCCAATTAAATTCCTTGACTTCAGTTTGTTTAATTTGATGAGAACATTCATTAATTGCATGATCTACGTAACACACACACACTAAAATTTGCATGAAAGCACCTTGCTTTCTAATTTAAATAAGCTGACTTGAAGCGATATGACAAATGGTATTACTATATATAATTCTGCAGTGAAGTTTGGACTAGTTAAGCGGATGTCAGAATTCCTGATGTGTTTCGAGAATTACGATCTAATCAATTTCGACAGTAATTTTGAAAAAAAAAAAACAGAAAATAACAAAATTAAATGAAAAGAGAAAAAACATAAATATAGTTGAGCAAAATTAACTTTGGTCGATTGTTCTCATCTCTCTCATAAGGATTGAATTCCGACAGTGTTAGTTGGAACAGAAAATGTAGTATGGCAATAAACAATGGCGAAGTGCGGCCAACGAACAGAATATATTATAACAGCTGTTAGGGACATCGTTATGAATGGCAAAGTGACATCAACGTCTTAGGCTAGCAGATGGAACAAGCTCCCAAATTAATGCACTCTGGGTGATGAAATCAAAGTACTATTTCTTTATACTAAATATAAATGAACGACTCAAAATATTTCCTAAATTAATGAGTTAAAATATATAAGAGATACTGCCCTTCGAACTGCTTAAGTTGGGGTAGGGGTGGCAAGAGAGGCACTCATCTAGGGAGAAATAAGACGAGGATTGAGACATGGTATGGGCTAGGGCAGATATTTTCTTTCCGCTTGTAAGTGGGATAGAGATTAAGGGACACACCTCACTGTATTTTCTGCATTAATTAAATAGTATGTACAATTACATATATTGTATACATATAAATATATTATGAATTAAAATAACTAGAAAATAACAATTAGTTATATGCAATTTTTAACAATTAATTAATTAATTTTATATAATATTATATTTGATTAATTGAGAAATTAGTCAATTAAAATAGTATTTTGATAAATTATAGTGTTTTCACTTTAGTTAATATGGATGTTGAGGCCTATTGTTTACTACGCTAGACCTGTTAATTAATTATTATAAGTATAGTAAGAGTAGTATTTGTTGTAATTGATTGCTTTCACCAATATCCCATATGAGTTAGTATAATTACAAAGTATGCCCCTTTTTGATATTACAAAAACATTCCTTCTATATTTTGATATATTTACAATTTTTCTTTTTCACTTAGGGTTTTGGATGAAAGCTAATGACGTGAAAAAATCAATTAGTTTTTAAAATTTATACTTAACTTCCATTTTTGAATTTTTGCATTTATTATGAACATGATTTCCTTAACAATATGGCAAATTCACAAAAATATTTTGTTTGTAATAAATTAAGATTTTAAATCAAACAATTATAATTATTAGTATTTGAGCCTATGTTTTTTAATTTTTTAACTACAAATCATGAATTTCCATCCAAAATTCTAGTAGTAGTAATAAAAAATAAATATTTCAAATATGGAAGAAGGTTTTTAGTGATATCAAAAGAAAAAGACATAATAAACTTGTTATTATATTAACTCTTAGTTGATGGTGTAATTTTCCATTGTCGCAATTTTTGTACTTGTAGTTAATTCTAATGCTAAGTTTTTGTTTCTCATCGTTGCTGTTTTTTTATTTTCTTTGTTTTTTTTTTCAAATTAGCAAACTCTAGGATCCTCCGACGTTGCCATCCTACCTGAGGGGTAAGATGCATTAGCTAATCGACCAAAACCTGACACATGGCCTAGCTCTTGGAGCAACCCTGATGATCAAATCCAATGTTGATGTTTACTGGTAGAATGTCGGAAACAAGGCATAATAAGAGTTAAAAGAACAAGTTGTTCATTCGTATAGTACGTCGTGGACTTACGCGTAGTGTTATCATGTCCAATAAAACGTTGTAATATTCTTACAAGTCTACGGCCAACAATTTGTCGTATCCAACGTAACGAGTAGGCACGAGATGAAGAAGACAAAAAGGGTTCAGTTATTGGACTTGCTGAGGGCACAACATACAATTTCAACTGCGGATATTGAGACGGCTTCTCCGATGATAGCAATCGAATCTTTCCACCAATATCTAGAAGATGAATTAAATACATAATCTAAGAATACATATTCACTTGACATTTTTAATAAATGTTTCTTTTAATTTTGTATCTTATACAATTACAGTCTATGCTTGTCCTCAATCATACCAGATAAAACATTAAATTGCAATAGAAGATTTGATGAAGCCAAAACATCCGAGTTTTGACCCCAAATTAAGGAGAAAAATCGTTTACCAATTATTGGGCTGCATGATGAATACAAAAACTGAAATGTAACAGGGCTGCATGTGGAAAGTAAAGATTCATCTCCCCTTGCTGATAACGTCATGGAAAAAAAAATTCAATTTCAATAAATTTGAGGCCACCCTTTCGCATTAACGACGAGAGAAAAAAGGTCCTCAAACAAGTAAAAATAAATAAAACTCACTATATGCATAAAACCCACATGTTATGTATGTTTTGAGTACCCTTTTTGTTTTTCTAACGGGAAATTACTTTCTCGCTCCAAATCAATTGTGGTTGAATTTCACTTCATCGTCGACATTTTAATCTAAATCTACCAGATAATTGAATTGCCATGCCCAAGAATATTGCTCTGTTCTTCACGTGTGTGTGTGTGTGTGTGTATTTTTTAAATGATTCATACCCAGTTGAAATTCGTTGCATCGGCCATATGTATTTGCTATATTATTGCCGTTAATTAATTGATGTGGTCGTCCGAGTGGCCAAAATTCAGCTAAAGCAGGGTCGCGATCCATTCGGGACGCGGAGGATCTCGATCGGGACAACAGACAAACCGGCAAGCACGTCGATCGCAGAGACTGGAGTTGGCGTGTTCTGGAATTGTGATTGGATCAGACGCGATCGACATGGATATCCGAAAGCAACTAAGATTGATTCGGGACCAATCTAGATCGATCCGATCGGCATAATTTCACCAAAATATACTTTGTTATTTTATTTTGAATAGGATTCTTTCCAGAAATTATTGCATTTATCCGCATGAGTTTAGGATTAATTTTGGAGAGGAAAAATAGCCATTTGACATTGTTCAGTTGGATTAGGACTATTTAGAAGTTAGCAGTACAGTAGGGATCGAATTCCTCGTATTTTTAAACTATGAAGAGGATGCTAAGATCCTTGCAATTTTACAACTATTTTTCATAAGAATTTGAATAATATTTTCTCCCCACTCGCGGCTTCTGGTGTTATTTTTCATTCAAACCTAGGCATCGTCGGGATTTCAGGGTAAAATCGGCAAGGGCGATCCTGATATGTATTGGTCGATGTCATCGGATATAGACCGACACTTTGAACTATAATTGGAGATAAAAAATATTAATACAGTGTGAATATTACCCCTACATAAATCGTGGGATCCACTTTGCATTAATGTGGTACGATTCGCTTGGTTGATTGTACTAATTACGTTTAGCTGCATTCGCCTGAGCGACAGGTCATAAATCATCCACGGTGAAAATGAGAGTGTCCGTAGAATCTACACTTAATTCATGTCCGGTCCCTCTTCAAAGTTAGGCTGAATTCTTTCATCTATAATTTGTACTTCCAAAGAGTTATCTCCAGCAGAACAAACACTAGTATTTAGCTGAATAAAAAAAAAAAACAGCAACTGGCTTGTACGCATTCGTACCCTCTTTCCTTCCTTGCTTGTCACTTGGATTAGGAGTTTCATCAATTAATAAAATAGCACTATTGCTAATAGCATATAGCTAATTATAATCACATGGCAAGCCTATCCCTCTACTCACTAAAAAATGACTTAAATGACACCATTGTAATTAGAAGAAGCAATCTTTCCTTAGCCCTTTTTCTGCTTATTTTGCCATCATCAGCTTGTGGAAGAATTAGATTGTTCCGGTTTTACAGTTTGATCGGTATTGTCCAACTGTATAGTTAACTCGCATCAGGGAGCTTGTATACATCGCAAGCAAAACAAACTTTATTTGTTCTGTTCTTTAAGATTTGCTACTAACATTGAGCCTCACATCAATACACTGAGGCATATATACTTCTGAGTTCTGCCATGAATCCAGCATTTGGAGAAACCAGTCCGAGACCGGCAACAATTCCTCTGCAGCTTATATGTATACCAACAAAGCATCCTCATGAAAGCTCATGAGATCTTCCTAGCACTAAAATAGTTCTATATATATTGAGTAATTTTCATCGTCCAAGGTCACCAAGCTTCGATAGAAAGCATGTTAACAATGCCAAGAATCAGATTTTCCATTGAAAATGGTACACATGAATTGCTCGCGATGCTTTACGGGTGTTTAGACGTAACAAAAATATGAAAATCTATCGAATGAAGCTGGACTGAAAATGATTTCTTTGCCCCTAGAAAAATGCAGATTTTTATAGGCAATTACAATATATGCCTAGTGCATTTGTTATAGCACAAGTACTTAAACGAATTTTTTCAGATGCTTGCGAATCATTTTGCTGCGTGAAACAGTCGTCCGGCTGCAGTTGGATCTATTTGATTGGGCCTTGTTTTTCCCACCAGAGGTTCAATGCTGTTAACAATATATGCTGTATATATCTATTATATTATCATTTCGGTAAAAACTTTTAGTTGCACATTGACCAATTATATAATTGTTTTTATTTTCTTTTAACTTATTGCCTTCGCTTGTGTTTTTTTATCATTTTTTTCATTTTTTAATTTCTTTTGATTTATCTATTCTATTTTATGGCCTTGTTTATTTTATTTGATGTGATTAATGTCTTGAAGATTTTTTAAATAATAATTTAATGTTAAGATAATACGATACTATGTTCATAAATATGGACTAAATATAAGATAACTTAGTGACTATTTTTATTTTTTTAAAAAATATCTTTACTTCAAAGTTTTATTAAAAATTTGTATCTTTTATTTGTACTTACATCCTCTACAAAAAAAATCAATGATGTAATATCTTCTATAAAATTTCAATTGATATTCACTAAACAAAACTAAATTATGTAAATTATATTTAATTCTGTTTCAACACTTATTAATATCACAAAATTATAATTATGTTTAAATTTTATAATTCTCATATGAATAATTTAATTAAATTTTAAGGGACAAATATGTCTTTTGATAAAATATCTCATGGATCAGTTGATTGGGATTTTTTTGTCAGCCCACTAGGCTGGATTGTACATTTAGAATTTTGAAAAAATAAAATTAAGTCCATGTTTTCCATGAACTCTTATTCTTCTAAAAGAATATTGGAATTTATTAGGCCTAATCCTGCTAAATGAACAAGCCCTAAGGATATATGCCATTTTGGTTACGTAATACAAAATTAAAATAATACCTTTATTTCTTTATATAATCTCTTTTTAATTTCTTTCCCTCAATTTTAAATTTTTTTATTTTTTTCAATTTCCTCTCTCAAATTTAAATTATTCTATTTACTTTTTAAAATTCTTTTTCTCTTATTTTGTAAATAACATGAAATCTATATTTAAATTAATAATTTATTTACATAACGATGGACAAGCATCGAGAATGCATTTAATCACTAGTGTAGTTTTATTTGATTACTAGTATTTGTTGTGTGTTAAAAATTGATTATTTGATCAATCAAATTGATATTCCAGTAATCCATATATTAAAAGTACATAAATAAATTAAATATTAAGAAAAGCACTTGAATATGATTTTGAGTATTTTTCATAGCTATTAATAGTTAAATATACTGCACTAATACAATTAAAACACCTCAAAAATAAAAACAATAAATACTAATCTAGTAAATAACAGTATAAAAATAAATAATAAAACAATATCATATTAAAATACTTAATCAAAATATAGTAGAATTTTTTGAAGTCTTATACATCCAATTTGCGTCTAACGGAAAATTTATTGGACATTTTGTAAGATAGTCCATTTGATACATCAAATTTTTTGTATGAAGGAAAATATACAGTGCAGTAAAAAACAAAGAAATAATTTCTGAAGAAGAGAAATTAGATTTAAAACTTAATTTACAACTATTCAATTTTCACGAATTGTGATTGGTTTGCATGATTCAACAGATTAATTGTGAATTCAATAAGTTTTACTTAAATTTATTGCAATGGTGATTTTCTAGTCATTCGTTTTTTACAGGTCACGGTTCAAAAGTCCAATCTGTATCAGTTCTTAGAACACCTTTTTCTGATGACTATGGAAGAAATAATGCTACAACTTTGTAACCTCGAGAAATTATAAGCAAACTACGACCAAAGAAATGTGAGAATATCAAATATGATTTTAAAGAAAATTTGTCACATGGAAAAGGAAAAAAAGTTGTATCTAGGAAGGAAATGGTCTATATACTCATTGTGTTAGAAGTTTGAGTTCTATGTACATATAATATCAGGCGCGCGCACCCACACACACACACACATACATATATGTATGTATGTATGTATCTATGCATGCATGTATATATTAACAAATAGACTCATGAAATTTGCTTCCTAATTTTGGACCCTTCTCAGATATAATAAAGTGATTAAAGTTGAAAGTTATAACTTAAAAAATAAAGAGAAGCACTACACTTGACGAGTCGCTATGACAAACCCAAGGAATAGTGAGTCTTGAGAGTAAACTCACGGACGAGTCATGACGAAGGATAAGGTTTGTGAAGAAACTTACACTTGATGAGAAGTTTGCAATATCAAATGAGTTTTAAGGATAGTTTATCCCACATTAAAAAAGGTAAGAGGAAATAAAATCACCTTTTAATTCAATGTCTTTTGGGGTTAAATACGGTGTTGAACTCACGTATATGTGTAGGTCCACTAAATTAATTCTCGATTTTGAATTCTACACCGACATATTAATGCAAATGACTGATGAAATGGTGGTGAAGAGATATACTAATTAACAATAAATAACAAATTGAGACTCTCCTTTTAATTGGCATCAGATTCCTCATGTGTCATTACATATTATATTGCAAAGTATAGGTTATATCTGTGTGTGCGCGTTTAAAAAATCCCTGAAGAAAGTATGCCTTATGATTGATATAATACTCGGTTGTCTACCACCATCACTATGGTGGTGCTTTTCTCTTATCGACCAAAGATTGAAATGACAATATATTGGTGGCAAGACATAGATACTTTTGCACTTTATGGGGAGGTCAAGATTTAACTCTTCGAGTGAGTGCAATTGGTCCACCACGAAAGATCTTTTTCATTTTGTAAAAAATAAAATAATCATTGAAGAAAGTTTTTTTAAAAAAAATCATGTATGTGTATATATATACGTGTGTGTGTGTGTGGATTGATATAACGTAATTGGTTTGCTCTGTAACTTGGCAAGAGGTCGTCTACTGAAACTAATTGGAGCGAGATAATCAAATCACATTAATCCCTCATAAAATAATGGCAATATGTTGACTTGGGTGCAATGTAAGTGTAGTTAGATGGGCAGTATCTAAAACTGAATGTAGACATTGCAGAATAAGAAGAGATTCGAACAGTCACACTCAAGAACGCTACCACATTAACCAAAAAAGAAGATGGAAAGTAGGCATTATGTACTGTGATATTTCAGTGCCATCAATTGACAAAATTGTTGTTTGACTGTCATCCATTAACACTCCTCTCTAACAAAACCCCTTTTCCCTCAACATTTGCGCCCACTTTACCTTACACGACAGGACTAATTTCTCACCATGCGATCATGCCATGCCATGCCATCATCCCACAACCTTCTCTTTTACTTTTCCTATGAAAAAAGAGACAAGGAAAAGGAAAGGGATCCTCAATTTCATTTTTCAAAATTTTTCGAAAAAAAAATTCTAAAAGATAAAATCTTCAAAAATTTTCTTTTTTTTTTTTTTTACTTTTCTCTCACTCATTTTCTTTGACAAATTTTTAATTTTTCTCTCTTATTTTGTAACACAAATTTAGCCACTCTCTCTCTCTCTCTCTCTCTCTATACAATTATTATTTATACATGCATGTTACAACAACAAATCTCTCAAAATATAGCTACTCATCAAATCACCGTAATGACTGTGGTTTACATCTAAAAAACAACACATTCACATGAAAATTTTTATAACATGTTTTTTCATGTTATATATATATATATATATATATATATATATATCTCTCTCTCTCTCTCTCTTTAAAATTGAGCATCTATCCAATTACGACTGTGATTTCCACTTTAAGGAGACAAAAGTCATGATGACCTTAATATACATAAAAGAATATGCTAATCTAAATCTCACTGGGAATAGATTTTCAATCAAGGCAATGATGGCTACAATAATTCACTTTATTCTGTTTGGCGTAGTGCAATCGATTATGAGGATTAGTACCTTAGCGGTTAATTAATAGCATCGATATCCTTTTCCAGGTCAGCTTCCCAAGGTTAAAAACGGGTTATGTAGAAACATATAAAGTCGTCGCAAAAAGTGGCTGATGCTGATTTTATATATTTTATTACATGAACTGGTAAATAATTTATTTTTTCATCATACATGTATAAATTTACATTTCAGTAATTTTTATTGTTGATCAGGTCGAGTTATCGATTGAACTTGTTGCACGGTCTTTCTTCGATGACTACATATAGTCGATATGATTTTAAGATTGTCATTACTAATTTTTTCTTTGTGGACATTTAATTTTTCATCATGTCTACATGCAGATTAATTGAGTGTTTTGGGGCCAAGTGACACGTGCAAATGGTGGAATTTCTTCTTCTTGTAATGATGGATTCCCACCGTTTGTTCCACAGTGTGGGCTCTATTCTACCATTATTATCAATCTGCCACCCAACTTTTTCTTTGACCACAATTAAGACCTTCAATTCTCATGCTTTCATTACATCTAATTATGTAATTGTCCTTATTGAGACACTTTCTCCCATATTTAACTAAATATGTAAAATTAATTTCCATCTTACGCGAAATAGTAATCGAGCAAGGTTACTAAAGGTTGCTAGAGTACAAATTATTTCCGATGACCAAATCGTACAATATCTGTCTCCCCCATAATTAGAGATGAATGATTCCATTACAGCAAAGCATGGATGGAACACAACTCTGTTTTGGCTCATATAAGTCCATAATTACAGCTAATCATATTTCACGTGCTATCACATCTGGTCTCTCCTAATACGGCGTTAAAAATGGTGCCTAACAACTATATATTTAGCTAGACACCAAATAGTTCCTCTTTTCCTTAGATTTTTAAGAGATCTTTATTATTACATGACGATAAAATCATAACAATTCAAGTAAGGTTTTTGAAATTGATATTACTTTCTTCGATCTTGCGCAACTCTTTACCTTCAACATCAGGAAATTAGTTATCTTATTTGTTGCGTAGATATCATCGTAGATGCTACCGATAACGTGAAGATTTTTGAACTTATTTTTTCTTATTTTTTGGCTTCATAATCCCATCTCGAAGGCCGTTTTCAGCACGAAAACAATAGTCGATGGCACACTGGTATATTTATCAGGACAACTCGACAAGTGCATAATCGGTGGCATTCTTGGACGAATTGATCGATCATGTCCATTTCAAATTATTCAATTAAAAAGCGTGATGACAATATATATTTATATATATATATATATATATATATATATATAGCCTTATTTTCTAGAACTTAATGATTTGGTTATGAATCAGATATTAATGCGTTCTATAATTTTATTTAGTACCACTAAGAATAATAAACAGCTTGACTAGGCACGATGTTTATTTATTTCTGCATTAAGCCAGACGTACATGTACACTCATAGTTCGAGATAATTATCTTTCTTCACCATTTTTTCCTTTTGATAAATAGTTCGTTTAGATCAGTATGGCCTCGACACGGAATTGATTCTCAATAACCAAAATGGAAGAATATTATTGTTGTTGAAAAACGTGAAGACAACATTGGCAACAACGGTAACAATTGTTGCCCAACCAAAATGCATGGAGACGTTTTGATTTAAACACACGTCTAAAAATAATAATATAAACATCAATATATTAATGCATTTCAAATAATCACTCTTATCTGTAAGCACTTTATCAGTAAAAAATATCTATTAACTCAACAAAGCAGTGAAGACAAAAAACCAGCCCTCTTACACAACCTCAACACTCCAACCGTTGGGTTTCGTTAAATATGGAGTGCCGAAATTTTTAAATTTTTAATTATAAAATAATCAGAGAACGCAGCATGGTATATAAAATTTCAACCTGATCCGCTTTCATCGTATAAAATGTATAAATATAAACTTTAGGATAATTGTATGGATAATTATTTAAAAATAAATTTCGTAATTTTTATTTATGATCTATAAATCACAATAAAGTCTTGATCTCTAGTTTGTTCACACAAATAAGTTGTTGGCTATAACTTTCTAACAAAACTCCACAAATTCCTTTGTGAAATTCTACAACTATTGTGCTCGAAGAAGTTCTTGAAAGAAAATTAAGAGAGGCTAATAATTGATTTTCTCTTATGTGTAAATAGTAAATAGTGCCTGAGCAGTACAGCTGCTACTTCTCTCTTGAAATATTTTCAAGTGATTTATTCTCAAAATACAATTCTATTCATACTAAGATTTCTAGAACTTGTGAAAGGAGCTCCACGAGCTTTCACATAGACTTTAACATTAACTCAAGTCCATCCACTACTTTTAATTACTAATCTAACTAATAACTAAAGTCCATTTGAATTATTTCTTTCAATTTAATTAATATCATTAATTAAATTAAGGTCTAATCATATTTCTAATTTATGATCTTACTAGTAACAAACATAATGAGAAATCAATCATTCTAATTTAGTCCAATCCAATTGCAATCAAAATAAATTTATCATGAAACTTTTCAAACCTCATCTACAAGATTTCTCAAACCTCGTGATTACTACTTTGTAAATGACTCAAGCCATTATCTTGTTCTTATGTGTAGAACTCTTTAAGTTCATTTTTGGATAACAACAATTATAGCTCAAAAAAATGGGTAAAACACATTACTTACTTATAAAAAGACAAATCCTTTATTGAACGCACACACGGCTCAATATGCAGTCAAGCAATAATGCTTTGGGCTTATAACCCTATTTTATACTAAGATAAATATTGATTTTTAATGCTCTAATGACACATTAGCCGTTATGTGTGCAAGACAACCATATCCTTTCTAATTTAAAGTTCACATGCACTTAACAGTAAAGAGTGAACTCTATGTGTTTGTTTCATTCTATGAGTCGTGTTTGAATGTTCATTTTCCAATGACACATCTGCATATATATATTTTTAGTATTTCATATCGAATGACATAGTACTCTTTGTACAAATACAAGGTGTGAAAGTTAATGCCGACTCTCTAATGCTTTTTAGAGTATCTATAACTTGCGGATTAGTCTTAGTGATTGTGTATTACGACAGTCTATATCTATATTCATAACCTCTTATGAATAAGGCATTTTAATAAAATCACATAGGCACATACAACACTTTACACCGTTCAAGATTTACATGTATGAAAATACTGTCAAAATATTAATAAAATAATTATCAATATTTTATCAAATAATAACAATAACATTTACAAGCAAGTGCCTGAATGGTTGAATGCACTAAAACCATGACATAATATTTGTGTTTAACCTAAACTATCCTATAAATTCAATTCTCCTCTAAGATGGTTTGTAATATTGCTCGGCAAAGTTGATTCACAAATATTAAACTTGCATTTAGCAATTTGAGAAATCAGGTTGTCAATAAAGAATACTCAACTCTCACATGACTAAATTGCTAAGAAATGAACGCTCTAACTTTCTTGACTTGTTGCTTGATATTTATAGTTAAAAAAACTCAAATGCATTACTGCAAAAGTCTCTTTGAAATCAATTCACGATCAGTTTCACTTTTTATTGCAAACTATGTGATAACAGTTTACAATAAATTCAAATATCTTGATATTTATCTACAAGCATTACATGTTAATTCAATTTTCTTTTAAATTTTTTTCAAATTTTTTCGAACTTACTTAATCTTCAAATGTTCGAAAATGCCTATTTGTAGAATTCTAGTTAAAACAGGATTTTGCCATAATTGAAATGTTGCCAACAATGTGATACCAACGTCATAGTTAATAGCTCTAACTTGTAAGTGCCAAATAAATCAAGATCATTAAACATAAGAATATAAAAAATAAATAATATTCTTTCTCAAATCTAAGACATTCTATTGGACATTTTGCATTTTCATTTTTCCTTTGTCGCAGTGAAGTTACTACTAATGTAGATTTAGGTGCAAAATGATGAGCCCTAAGGAACTAGGCAGAGCTGAGATTTCGTGATTGATGGAAGTCTACTATAATTTCTCATACATTCTTGTCTTCACACAAAAATTAGGTATATATATATTCAATTTTTTGGGCAAGTATCCCAGATTGCAATCTTGAAATGTCAATATCTGTATCATTGTTCCACAAAATATTGTGGACCCATTGGTGTCAGGAAATTTATTAAGAATTAGGTATGATGTATGGGTTAAGATTTTCCAGCAAATGGCCCACCCACGCATGTTCTTTGCGTTTCCCGTCAAACTAACCTGAATCTGTATATTTTAGCAGAACATACTAGAACAATAAATATGTCCAAAGGGTAAAAGAAAGACACCAACGAGGACTTGACCCCTAAAAAGTACGTGATAGAAACATGATAATTTTCTTTACATATGGGACTTTTATCTTAATTCGAAGTGAAAATAGGAGTTTTGGTTCGAATTTTATCTCGACAAATTAAAGTCATCATCTAATTAACAATAATGTTGTAGTTGATTATTTGTTTATATAAAAGAATTTAGTCTACACATTTTTTCCCATGATTGAATTGTCCGTGCAAAGATGAAAATTGATTTTTCATTCTTGGAATATATGGGTGTTACATAGTCATGATAATGCTAAGCGCCCATTAATGTGCTCAGAAATGTGATAAAAGTTTTTAAAAAATATTTTCCAACAATTTATTTGTTGACTGTGTTTAATTTGGCACTTGATCGGTGGCAAAGTGAATTAGTAATTATTCGAATTAATACATCAATTGGTTTGTCTTGTATTAGCTAGGCTCTTCAATCGCCCCAAAATTACTTGTATTGCCTGAGGTTTTGAATGACAATATCAATATAGAATTAATGCCAGCGGATCATTAATTAAATTATAAAATATTTATCTAACCAATTTCCAATCCCTATTTAAATATCGATCTGCAAAATAAGGTTTAATATTAGTAATATATATTGATTATACTATTATTTTAATAAGAATATTTGTTAATTGCATAAAGTGAATTTGTACAACTACTTTTATGATAAATACTTTTATTCTTTTTATTACTTTCTCTTATCAGCTTACAATTTTTATTTATATGCTCTCTCAATTTTTATCATTTTTTAAATTCTTTTCATCTTTTATCATTTTTTAATTTCAAATATTTTTGGCCAATGTAAAATCACATAATTTTTTATATTAATTTTTAATTTTTCTTTTTCCTCTTAACTTTTTGTATTTGTGTTTTCTCTCAAAATTTTCTCTTTTTTTCAAATTATCTTGATATTTCTTAATTTTATTACTTTAAATATTCTTTATACCTTTTAATATTAAATAATTTTGTTTTTATTAATTAAAATATAATAATTTTAGAATTTAAAAATAAATACGCACACAGAAGTTTGCAAATTTTACCAATGCCTGTTTGTATCTAATTACACTTATCAAATGTAGGAGATGCCTTTAGAAAACTGATGGTGGTACGGAGAGAATTTCCATCACCATACTGTAACTTTTTCATGTACCGATGCAAACATGGAGCTTTTGTAGAAATGGAAAAAAGTTGGACCAATTAAGAAACCCCAACCTCTCGATGTAATGTTAATATTAGGTAATCTATTTCTTAAATTGTAATATATGTACATGATGCAAGAGACAGCACAGGAAATATATATATATATATATATAAGTAAATTTACCACGAAAATGCTCAGTTTATCTTATTTCCTTTTCATTACCATAAAGCATAAATGGAACAAAGTACTTTAACCAACGCATTTAATTTTGATTGGATCGATTACCATCAATTAATCTCATTGCACGTGATTAACCAAGTGTATGGTAATAAAATTTCCTGGATTTCTCCTCTAGTATTGGCTTTTGAATAATACAATTAAAGAAAAAATTGATCAATGCGCCCTGTCATGCAAAAATGTAGTATTTTACTACCACATAATTATCTAGTCTATATATCTTTTAATATAGATATTGTTGAACGGAGAGGTTCGATTTCAAGCAAGATTTATTTATTTACTAACAATTTTCTCATACAAAAAACAAGATAGAAAGTGATTTGGTGGATCCTTACTCTATGGGAAATTGAAGCAAACAGTTTCCAATACTAAAGAGAGAGAGAGAGAGAGAGATACAAACATGTATACTGTATGCACAAAAATAACAGATCAATGGGACCATTTGATTGTTTTTATATTGCCTTTCTTGTTCAATCAAATTTCCTAAGTGTGATGACAGAAATCTTCCAGCTTCAAATTGAATTATAATTACATTATTAATAATGTGCATACATTATTGTTTTTAGTTGGAAGTATATTATACTATTTTCCTAAAGAGAAGAGTTGGAACACACTAATAGGAAAAGACTGCATTCAGTTGTTCTCACACAACACACCATTATCCGTATCTTGAAAAAGAAAAAAGTGTTTGCATTTTCAAGTTTTGGGATTGGAGGAATCTATTTCACGTTCTCCACTTTATTTTTGCATTTGATAAAGTTGAGATGAAAATGAGAAGAGGGCACCGAAAAGCACAGGACAACTTATCATGAAAGCTAGAAAATTCTAACATCTTTTGATTAGACCATCCAACCACAAACCCCATGTACATGCATACATAATAAATACATACGCCCCAATTGTATAAATGCATACAAGCCTTAAAGATCTACAGCCGGTATAAATTTATCAATTGATTTATATAAGACACAATAACATGTATTACATAATAATCATATATCATAATTGGATCACCTTTTTACTTCGCGCTATTGTGTGTAAGACATCCAGGGTATTTACACACAGTCCATATCTCTAAAATTTACATCTGTGTGTGAGTGTGTGTGTGTGTGTGTTTAAATAACAAAAGGAAACACGAAGACTGTGATTAAAGGAGATGGCACTATGTGCTTGCTTTTCTACACTAGGCTAGATTTTCACACCATCACCACTCCTTTCCCTCTAAGAGGGTAGGATCAACTTTCCATTGCTCTTTTTAACATGAAAATCTCAAGTCAACCTCTCCCCATCATTTGGTCTTGGGTTAAATCTGGCCTGCACCCCTTGCCTTTTTTCCTTTCCTTTCATTTTCCTTTTCTGTCCCTCATCAACACCACCCGCTCTTCTATATAACCACAGCACTTCATCATCAAATGTATTCACCCATGGGAATTCAAGGCATGAAGGCGCACCACTTCGCACGTGGGCTATGGGAGCACGAACCGGCACCCACCTCTATGGCGCTCGGCTGCAAGCGCCTCCGGCCGCTGGCTCCTAAGCTCACCTCGGCCACCACCACCACCCTCAACGCTTTTGATATCAAGAGTTTCATCAGACCTGACAGTGGTCCCAGAAAACACGGATCCTCGGATTATCAGAAGAAAGAATCTGCTCAGGTAATAGCTATACATATTCTGTACCTCTTCAAGAGTGCTGTAGTCGCATTTTGCATGTTCATGTTGGGTTAAAATAATTGAACTCGTTCGCATGCAAAGAGCCACAAAAATGTTCACAAGACTATTGCGTGTGGACGACATTAGCCAAACTTGAAACTTACCTGAACGAATAAGGATGGACGTTTCTGACCGTCGCTTTCATGCGGTAGCGTCGGACTAGACGACAAGCTAGAATTTCTTCTTCTATGGGCCACTTGATTTGAAAAGCCTCCGTCGTTAATTAATTTGGCGTTATTTCACAAGGGAATTTGAAATCTGACTTTAATGCAGGTGGAAGCCCAGCCAGGGGGGACAAGGTGGAATCCAACCCAAGAACAGATAGCATTACTGGAAATGCTGTACAAAGGCGGGATCCGAACCCCCAACGCGCAACAGATAGAACAGATCACCGCACAGCTCGCAAAGTACGGAAAGATCGAAGGGAAAAACGTGTTTTACTGGTTCCAAAACCATAAAGCGCGCGAGAGGCAGAAGCAGAAGCGCAACAGTCTGGGTTCCAGCAACAGTCCCAAGACTCCACCTTCTCCTTTTAGCAGCACTAGTAACACTATTACTGCTACTACTAATGCTTGCCTGCTATTATCGGCCACTAAGGTAATGTTTGTTTTTGGAGCTAATTAATCTTCTTCCGTACGTAATTTTTTATATTTGCATATAATATATGATTTTTGTAACGAGCGAAATAAGAATGAATCATTGCAGGGAGATGGGGTGGAGGAGGAATTACATGGTACCCCGTACAAAAGAAAGTGCAGGTCATGGGCAGTTGATCAATGTCCAGATGAAGATGGCAAATATTGTACAGAAGAAGAAGGGGAAGATAGGACCCTCAAGCTCTTCCCTTTGCATCCGGAAGGAAAATGTTGAAGTGGTCTTAGGATTAATTATTAAATGTCAAACTTATATTAACTTATCTATATGTTGTCATGACTTTGTAGTACGCTTCGGTTTCCAGCGGCGGCCAGTTCGGTTATTTTTCTTGCTTTCTTTTTCTTTTCTTTCAGGAAAGAAGGAAGAAAGACAAGTTTGATGTATGAGGCATTATTTATCTCCATCCTAATTAATTACTCGTCCATTCTTGCGCTGAAAGATCTGACAGCTCCGTGCTTTATTAAGCTCTTTAGAGTGTTAATTTTTTTTCCTTCTTTTCACTCACTGGTTAGAAGTTGTGGAAGGTGAGGACACGAGGGACACTGAAGTCCATGCACAAAATTCTTCTAGGAACTTGGGAGTCAAAATAATTAACGTTCGCAAATTATGACGCATCACCAACGAACTGCATGAGTCCTTTTTTTTTTCTTGAAAATTAATTTTTATTTTATTCTCTTAACATACTCTCTGTATAATAATTTGTTATCAACTAGAAAAATCAATCCCTGCCATTTGCTAAATTTATTTTGAGATAGGTTATGTGTTTTCAGGTGACATTTCTGATATATATTCACTCACATATTCTCTGAAGAATTCAAACTCAAGCCTTCTTTTTTGAAACAATGGTTTCCAAACCTTGTAATTTGCAACTATGACGAGTAATGTCTATAATATATAAGAGTTGGAGAACACGCACAACATTTTACTTTTTTCAGTATCATCATCAGCTACTCTAGTGGTTTGTAGGGTCAGAAATATACAAATGTAGACAAGCAATATGGAGGGAAGGAATTTGAAAATTTATCCTAATTTTGCTGGAATTAGTCAGTATCCCTTTTTTAAAAGTATAGTAAGTAAATACAATTGTCCTTTTTCTCTTTCCCACCAAAAACACATTCTGCCCTCTCATCCCATACTCGTACCAATTTTTCCTGCGGTTTCTCCTTGCTCTTTCGTCTCCTTACGTTCCCAGCTCCTCCTCACACTATCCCCTTTCTTCTTCTTCATGAATGTATTTCGCACACAATGCCTACGTGCAATTTTCATGCCTATTTTATAAAAAATTTTATTTAAAATAAATACATTTCATTTTAAAATTTATTCATATTCATCTTTTAATTGTTTCATATATCATAAATACTCGCATATAAATATATTTTATTCTTTTTTCAAATGTATTGAGTGTGACTAAAATCACTAGTATATATATTTTATTCCACATGGAATAAAGAAACTAGTAGCACATGAAACAATACTAAAATATCACTGCGAACGCAATTACATTTTTGGATAGAGACTTTCACTAATAATAGAAATATTTTCTTTGGAAATTTAGTGTTAAATTAAAGAAGGGCCCTTTTGCATTGGCTTATTTAAATAAATATTACAAAATTAATAATTATTTTATAAATTATTACACGTGTACGAAGCCTAACTTGTCTAGAGTTAGGTCTGCTAATTTTTGGTAGAAAAAGCGATCTTAAGGAGCTTCGAAAGAAACAGAATAGATTTTCATCCAGAGTGGCTGCTCGTATAAGCAGCGAGCAACTCCTTTATGGTTGCTCCTAATCCTCGGTTGAGGATTCAAGTTCTTGAGCCGCAATCTTCTATTGATGCAGATGATGTGGAAGAACTAGAGAATTTCTTTTTTAACATAAAATGGTCGTTTCTTATTGCAAATATTGAGAACGAGGCAAGGTAGGTCATTGTTGTTACCATTTACTTGACAAGTGACGTTAAACTATGGTGGGGGCACCAAAATTGCAAACATCCAAGTTAATTGAAGGCATTATAGGGTTTGAGGAGTCATCTGGGATCTGTTTCTCCGCGAAGAATGTGAAATACAATCCTAGACGGGCATTGTGAGATCTAAAGCTTATCAAAAGCATTTGAGATTATTTAAAACCTTTCTCTGTGCTCTTGCTTGACATATTGAAAGGCTTGAAACCAATGGAGTGTGGAACTACAGCGCCAATGAGTGACAGATATGAGCTCGTCCATAGGACCTACTAAGTGAATAACGGGCTTTCATGATGAGCAGCAAAAGGAACACGACTGCACCCTCAACAAAAAGGAAGCAATTCAAAATAATTCAATTAAAGGTGGGAGAAATAGGTAGTGTTATACTTCAGCTAATCCCAAGGGAGTTCAATGAGCAAGCCAGGGGAGTCCTTGACACTCTTTGGACAGGCCACCTTGGAGATGAGCGAATTGCTAGAGAGCACAATACTGGCTACAAATGCAAAATAATGAGGCATGCGTTTGATCCTTCTTGGTATCATCTAACAAAGCACCTGATCCATTAGCAGGACAAAGCAGATCATATTAAGGACTTGTTGAAGCCCCTGCCTATCCCAACAACAAGGCCATGAGAGAGCGTCTCAATAGATTATATCATTGAGTTTCTCTAAATGGGAGATTTAAGCAGTATTATTGTTGTGATAAATGAATTTTCCAAGTACAATATTGTCGTCGTAAACCCTGAACATATGACGTAGATGACAACACCTATTCATTTTGCATATTGTGAAATATTAAGACTTTCCAAAGGATATTGTTAGCAACCACGATTATATTTTTTGGATTGAGCTCTTCAAATTTACTGGTTCTAAATTGAATGAGTTCAAATTATTATCCACAATTTGATGGCCAGACAAAGCTTCAATTCTAGAGGAGTACTTCTACACTATGAACGACAATTAAAAAACAGTTGAAATCGTCGAATGATGATCAGCTGTACTTCAACGCCTAGAAAAGCTGGTCGATCAATTGGAGCATTTTTTAGATTGTCAAGGGCAGCAATTTCAATGTATTTTCTGTATATTGGACAATATAATTAGAAAATCACATTATTTATTGTTATTTTTTAAAAATAAAATTATGCAATAATAACATATTTAATAAGTTGATAGTCATAAATTCATTTACTTTAAATAGTTTAGAACTTATTATTTTCTTCATAAGATTAATTTTTTAATATGTGTAATTTATTTATATTTAAAATTTTAACATATTGTTGTAGCACTATTTTTCTTACCATCCATTCTCTGAGATATTTTTTTAAATATAATTAACTATAATATTAAATAATAATATACAATGAATTATCACACAATTCATAAATCTTGTAGTCAAAATTTCACTTTTTAAGATATATTGCTCTAAGAACAGTGATTTCTTTATATATTAAAAGTATTTGCTTATTTAAAATTCTATCCATTATTATGACTTCATTGATATTACTATTTGTTTTTATCATAATTCAATTAATTAATTAGTTGTCTGTATTATAAATTTTCGGCATATATTAATTTTTTATTTATTGAAAGATATAATAATGGAGTCAATGTCCTCCTATGAATTCATTGTTATTTAATTTTAAAAACACAATCATGCAATCTTAATTTATAGTTTATTAAGAATTTATTGTTTCTGTTACTAAATGATATGTATTTAAATATAATTTTTTTTACTTAAATAACCTTATTGACTATCAATAAATACAAGTATTTAACTAAAGAGATACACACACACACACACTAGAAAAAAGAATGTGCTTTGTACATATGTAACTAAAATCATATTTAGAAATTACATAATTTATTATTTGTTAACTATCATATTATTTTTCTTAATGTTTTACCCAATATCTTATCATTATGAATTTACATAATATTTTCTACTAAATATATGTTATTCAAATTTCCATATTATACATGTTACTTAATTAAATTTATATTTTCTTTATTGCAATTACTATATGAATGCATTCATTTAGATTTTTTTTAATCTAATTTCAATTTGACAAATTTATTACATTTTCCTTGCAAGGTATATTATCTAATTAAATAATAGAAATTTGCTTGTTTACTTTCAAACTGTAGTTCATGTTTCGAAGAAATATGCTATAATATAATATAGATCATTATTTGTATGTAATAAAATTATTAATTTATTTTTATATTTCAACACATTAATTTATTTCTATTTTTTCAATTATAGTTTCAAAATTGGTATCCAATTATATTAGAATCTATCAATTGTTCCTTAATATTAAAGTGAATCACTTAAATATTAAAATTGACTACTTATCATGACATTTTTTGCGTGTTCATTTCATATTTATAGTAATCTTTCATGAAATTATTTTTTTGCAATATATCATTTATTCCTCAAATTATAAATTTATATTTTATATTTTCAATGAGTTCTTATGATATTATATTCAAGTGAATCTATGAAAAAGTTTTCAAACAAAAAGTATATTTTATCCTTACAATCACAAGTTTTAATAATTGTTATTTTATCTCTATAGTATTATATTATAGATAATTAAATTTTAAAATAAAATAAAATTATATCAAATAAATATCACATATTCAAAAAATTATAGTCAAACATATTGTTTATTTTACTACAGTAGTTGTTTCTAATACTAATACATTTTGTTATTTATTTTAAATTTTAACTTTTTGTAACATTATTTATATCACTAATTATTTTATCTTTTGTAATTTTCTTTGATGGATATTCATTTTAAGTTTTAAGTTAGTATCTTCTGAAAAACACATGCTTATGCAATTTCATATGCACAACATTATTTCATAAATTTTCCTTTTTTTAAGCATGTTATTTTATTTCTAATACTATAAATTTACTTTCTGTATTTTAACTATAATTTTAATAATATAAATTCAGATAGACCTAATAATAAATTTTCAAACACATAATATGTTTTATTCTTACATTCTAAAATTTCATATCTTAATAATTGTTATTCAATATTACAAATAAATAAATTTTAAGATAAAAAATATATAATTAATAAAATTTATTTCAAATTTTGTACATTTAAAATTGTTTGTAAAACATTAATTTATTTTCTATTCACTATTAAGTCATATTGTTATGAATTATTGTCTTTCAATAAATTTATTATAGTTTAATTAAAAATAATTAAACACTTCATATATAATATAGATGACTAATATTTATAATAGATATACAAGTAGTTTGGATGGTTTAGTGTTTACTAATTTCTTCAATTTTAATTAATTTATAAATAACTATGTAAGAAATTTAAATGAATTAGAATTTTATAATAATTGACTATTAAGATGTTTATATTTTAAATAGTATTTTGTTGTTATTTAACTAACTTTATTTTAATAAATATAAGCATTTAATTAAGTATACATATATACTTTCACAAAGTACCAAGAACACATAATATGATATACACACTTTTATGTATAGTATAAAAGCATAAGAATCAACTGTTCAAAATTCACATAGTAGTTGTTTTCTTTAAAATTTATGAAAATCAACGTAAGACAAGTTGGCGTTAATTTTACATGTAGAAATTATTTTTTTAATATAATAATATTTTTTCTATACATTGCTAATTTTGACTTTTATTTATTATTAATTTTTCCTTTATGTCTTATTATTATGCACTTACTTAATATTTTTATTAAATATGTATTGTCTTTTATGCAAGTGATCATATTGCACATGTTATTTATTAAAGTTTATAATATTTGTATTGTGATTACTAGATGAATATATTAATTTGGATATTTTACAAGCAGTTTCAATTTAAAAAGATTTATGACATTTTACATACAAGGGCTTATTAAATTATTTTCATTTATTAAATTTATTTTCATAATGTTATTTTCAAATGAATATATTTGTAAATTTTCAGACAAATATTATACTTTTTCCTTGCAATAAAATATTTTATATCTTAATAATTGTTGTTCTACTTCTATAGTATTATATTACAGGTAATTAAACTTTAAAATAAAATTAAGTGATATCAAATAAATGTCATATCTTTAATTATAGTCAAATTTTGCACATTTAAAATAGTTTACAACAAGTTGCTTATTTTATAACAGTAGTTGTTTATGATGATAACATATTTATTTATCTAAAATCTTAACTTGTTCCAACACTATTTATATGGCTACTTATTTTATCTTCTATAATTTTATTGGATTGAAATTTATTTTTATGATTGCATATGAGTACTTGTATTTATAACATATATCATTATTTTTATTTAGTATAATTCTTCATTTATTTTTATATTGCATCACATTAATTTATTTTATGTTTTTAAAATTTTATATTTAGAAAATCGGCATGAAATTATAGTAGGACTTATCATAAATCTACCTATAAGAATTTATCATTAGGCATTGTTCTTTAATACTTCAATGTGAATTTTTAAGGTTTGTGGCAATTTTGTAAAATTAATTTGATTGTGTTATTAACTTATATTGTATAAATATCATGTATTTAATATAATTTATAGTCAAAATCTGTACTTTTAAAATTGTTTATAACATATTATTTATTTCATAGCTATAGTTCTTTTTATTATAACTTATTTATTTATTTGAAGCTTTTACTAATTGTGTTAACATTATTTATATTGCTACTCACATCATTCTATAATTTAATATTTATGAACTAAATTTCTGCTGGTTTTAATTTTGTAAGATTGATTTTGTCATGTAATATTTTATATTTTTTATACGTTTCTAATTATTGCATAACATAAATATTAAATTTGACTGTTTCTTACAACATTTGTTTTGCATATTTATTCATTTTCATATTTATATTATTCTTCTACAAAATTATCTTTTTAAATATATCACTTTATTTTTAATTCTGTAAATCTACTTTTATATTGTAAATTTATTTTAATAATATTATATTCACATAAATCTGGTAACATGTTTTCAAACAAAAACTATATTTATACTTACAATTTAAAATTTCACATTGTAATAATTTTTATCTAGATTCTATGGTATTATACTATATATAATCAAACTTTAAAATGAATTTAACTTATATTAAATAAATATCACATATTTAATAAAATTTATAGTCAAATTTGGTATATTTAAAATAGTTTATAATGTATTATTTATTTCATAACTATAGTTGTTTTTCATAATAACTAATTTATTTATCTGAATTTTTTACTGATTGTGTTAACATTATTTATATTACTACTCATTTTATTTTTGATAATTTCACGTGGCTGACTTTTTTTGTTATTTTTAAAATATTAATTTATTTATATTTATTAATTAAGTGGTATGGTTATGAGTTAGTGTCCTTCAACAAATTTATTGTTATTTAATTAAAAAGTAAACACTTCATATACAAGTAAATAAGTAATAATTATAATAATTTATAAGTAATTTAGATAATTTAGAATTCTATTAATTTTTACTTTTAATTAATTTATAAATTACAATAGAAGAACTCTAGATAAATTAAAATTCTATCATTATTTAACTACTTAAATCTTTATATTTAAAATAGAATTTCATATTTACCTAACTAACTTTAATTTTATTAAATATAAGTATTTAATTAACAATAGAGATGAAATTTAATAATGTACCAAAAATAATAAAAGGGATACATACTTTTAAATAGTAGTATATATATATATATACACACACATCCTTTTTCTCTTTCTTTCTTTTTATTATATTTTTATTATATATGTAATTTATATTGTAATTTTTTATGTTTTTATTATATATGTGAAATTTATATATATATATATATGTTTTTATTTATTATATAAATAATTTCTTTTTTCCTTATTATATGTAATTTATTACGTATCTTCAATATAGAAATTATCTTTAGTAGGATTTGCAAATGCCTTTTTATTCAGTTATGTAAAATTATTCCAACGTCCAAAATTTGACATTGTGCAGCTATAATTGAACACTCAATAAATTTTTTTTAGTACAGGAAAAGGCTCGCATATGTAACCAATCAAAATGCACCAGAACACAACAAATTATAAGTCGTTGGAGTTTTCAACACTATTTTTCAACTCTACAATCTAATATAAAAAGACGTCAGAAACGACTTTAGAAATCTCTTTTTTTTTTATGGACTTTAGAAACGAGTTTGATCGCTAACTAAGCCGTCTACTCTGATGGCTAAACCAAGCTGAAATTGACAGCTTACAGCCAAAAACTTCAAGGTTAAGCGATATGATGAAGAAGACCTTGGTTCATCTTACAACATATATATCTAGCATACATAGCCAAGTGAAAGAAGGAATCAGTTCTATATACATATTGAAACTCAGTTCTATCTCGTGGCCTCAGTGACGTTAACAACTGGAAAAATGAAGCCTCATTGTGTTGAATACATCTCGGAATGCTTTATTAAGCCTAAAGACATGCCAGAGGAATCGAAACATCCCGTGTATTTGGCGCCATGGGACCCGATGATGCTGTCTCTACACTCTACATGCAATTTGGTCTCGTTTTCGTCAAGCCACCACGTCTTTCAGGCGATCCAAATGCTGTCAAGGATCTGATGGGGAAGCTCAAAGAATCCCTCTCCCCAACTCTGGTTCATTTCTACCCGTTGACGGGCCGTTTTTCTATCCTGAAACAAGAAGACCCTCGTCTTTATACTGTCTTCGTCGATTGTGTTAACAGCCCTGGGGCCAGGTTTATCCATGCTTATTCAGAGTTAACAGTGTCCGGCGTCGTTTCACCCGTTGACGTGCCCCCAATACTTCATTCGTTTGTCGATCATGGCACGGAGATCAACCACGATGCTCACATGTTGTCTGTGCGGACAGTTCAGGTGACGGAACTGGTTGATGGGATTTTCGTAGGGTGTTCCATGAATCATGCTGTGGCTCATGGAACCTCCCTCTGGCACTTCATGAATACCTGGTCTGAGATTTTCAAAGCTGGACAGCAGAATATGACCATTTCCAGGCCTCCAATTCACAAAGGCTTGTTTCCTGAAGGGAAAGGCCCGATTCTCAACCTTGGTTATACTCATCATGATCAGTTCATAGAGAGACCTGCCGAAACTCCCCCCATAAGAGAGAGAATCTTCCACTTCTCTTCTGATATGTTGGCAAAGCTCAAGTCGAAAGCCAACCAGGAAAGCAACACCACGAAGATTTCCATTTTTCAGGCGGTGGCCGCCCACATATGGCGGTGCGTGACGAGGGCCCGAGGATTAGATCCAGATCAGAATACCGCCAGCTGGTTGGCCATATAAATAACCGAAAGAGGATGAATCCTGAGGTGTCTCAGAACTATTTTGGAAATTGGTCAGAGTTGATAAAACAAACTGCCAAAGCTAGGCAGCTGCTCCTAGAAAGCCTAGGATGGGCATCGTGGCAGGTGCATCTGGCCGTGGTCAACCATAGCAACGACAAGGTAAGTGAACTGGTTGAGTCATGGCATGAGACGCACTCCACGTGCAAGCTCAATTTGTTTAATCATACAAGCATCATGTTCGGGACCTCACCGAGGTTTGATGTCTATGGGACTGAATTTGGGATGGGGAAAGCAGTGGCTGTCCGCAGTGGACCAGGACACAAGTATGACGGGAAAATGGCTCTGCATCCCGGAAGTAAAGAGGGGTCGAGCATGGCCATGGACTCGGACATCAGCCTGCTACCACATTTCGTGTGTGCTCATGAATCTGACCCTGAATTCATGGACACCGTGTCCTTCTGAAGTCTCCAAGCTTATGTGGCCAAAGATTGGTAGCATTAGAGTTCCCTGTTGCTCGTAAATGTGAAGAATTCTGTAATATCTATCTGACTGGCTGCTGAGATTGTGTCCCGAGAGCTCCCAAAGTTGTCTGGTCTATTGGTTTTTAATTTTTTTTTTAATATTTCTATCTCAAAAATTATGTAAAAATATAAATTAAAAAAAAAGATAAAATTTGTGTTTTTGAGTTGTATCTTTCTTTTGATTGGCATACCCTCAGGATGTCCCTGATTTCGTGTTGTCGTTGAGTAGTTATGGGGTGTTGTACTAGTTTCGTGAGTTTTAATACTTTTGATGTTCCTGATTTTACTTCAGAAATGTGGTTTTCTCTTCAATAAGCAAAATAAGAACGAAAGTGATGAGATACAACAAAGTGGATACTGAAACAGAGTAACATTCATCACGTTTATAGCGATTATTAGGATACACTGAGGAAAGTTGTGCACTCTACAGTTATGATTGTGATAACCGGATTAATCTATAAAAAAAACAAGAAGAAGAACATTTATCACAAATGAATGAACAGAATAGTGTGCACCATTTTTGGAGCCATCTCATGATTTGTTGAAGCCAGTTGTGTGGGGATATGAGCCGAACGGATGCCCACTTAAATTGAATAGAGGCAACGGCACAGGCCCATGCTTATCGATGCAACCAAAAATATCATGTCGGCAAGATTTAGGGGATTAAATGAGTGGCCATGAACGAACAGCACACACGTGTCAAGGGGGGAGGCTGCATGGCCGGATAGGAACCGCAGGGTGGGAATAAAAGGAAACAAACGGTCACAGGGATTTAATAAGGACGGAGAAATTAAGGGGCCAGAGATCTGAAGGAGGGGCAAAGCGGATCAGTGGGCACACGTGTGTGTTGTGAGGTATAAAAGTTAAGTATCCGTTACATATATATATATATATATATATAGATTGATATTTATACTCAATATTTATTTATTATTATTCACAAGTATTTTAAATAAAATGATATCATTTTTTTCTAAACCCAATATAAATAAATAATCAGAGGTATTTGAAATTAATATTTACGTGACATGTTTTAATATTTATTAAAAATATTTTTATTTTTTTCAAATTTAATCATTATTTAATTTAATTATTTTTATTTAATTTTTTATAAATTTTATTTTCAAAAGTAAAATAAAATATTTATTTTATTTAATATGGAATAAAATATATTTACTTAATACCTTTTTGCTTCTTCGTCGGAGAGCAGAAAGTGGAGGGTCGACTCCCTTGAATTTCAAGACACCACTTTGGACAGATTTAGATAGTACAAAGGCAGCATTAAATTGCCAGTAGATTATTGTAAGGAAACGTCCAAAATAGAGCAATCAATTTCCATATTTATTTAAATGTATTTTATAGATATAATATTAGTAATGGATAAAATATATTGCTCAATTTAATTTTTTTATTATGTATATGTATAAAGTAATTTTAAAATAGATTTTAGAATAATCATATTGCAATTGAACTTTTGAAATTAATTTTTTTAAAAAAAAGACATAAAAGAATATTATTCTAAAGTTGACTAAATATAATTAATTTTATTTATTTCAATACCCATGCCTAATAGGTCTAATGTTGATTGGATAATGGTATGGATATTTATAAGTATAAGAATGTATAGGTATTATAATAATAGGTATTTATAAGTCATTAGTGTATTCGGAGGGGTTTTTTATTTTTTTATTCTAATTTATTTTACAATTTAACAAATTAACTCATTTATGAGATGTTTATAAAAGTAACCAATCTCGTCGTTCCAAACGGCGAGACGAGGTCATCTCGCCGTTCAAAACGGTGCGATATACTTTTTTTTTTCTTTTAAAAAATATTTTCGTATGTATTCGTATTAATTGACCCGAAATACGCGTATCTCGCCATTCGAAACAGCGAGATAGAGTCTAATTGGCTGAGTCTGATGGCACAGCTCACGAGGCCCAACTTCCAACATCTAATTTATTTTTTGACGGCGAGATGATGTCATAATATGTTATAATAAATTAATATAAATATAAATTATTATATTTTTATTTGAAAGAAGAAAATTTTTTTAAATAAAAAAATTTTATTTCAATAAATTGAGTTTTAAATTATAATCTTGTGTAGTATTTTTAAAATTTTATATATTTTGACAATTACGTTGTAATAATAATTTACTGTAATTTAAAATTATTATTTAAAATGAAAAAGATTATTTAAAACAGCGAGACAATGTTATAATATTGTGTAATATTTTAAAATAAGAAATAAATTATTTAAAATAGTGAAATGACGTTATAATAAATTATAATAATTTTAAATTATTATATTTTTGTTTAAAATAAGGAAGTTTATTTAACTAAAAGAAGTTTATTTCAATAAATTGAGTTTTAAATTATAATATTGTATAATACTTTTTGAGTGTTTTATATTTAGATATTTACGTTGCAATAATAATTTATTGATATTTGAAATTATTATGATTTTATTTAAAAGGAAAAATTTATTTACATAATAGATTAAAAGATGTGTGTTATAAATTTTAAATAAAATTATATGACGTAATTATAATAAAATTAATATAAATATCAATAAAATTAAAAATTTTGAATACATATAAGAGATAATATTAAATAATACACTCGTTTCAAACGGCAAGATAGTTTCTCGTAAGTTGGGCCTCGTAAGCTGTGTCAATTAAATTCTATCTCGTTGCCTTGTAAGTTGGGCATCATGAGCTGTGCCATCAGACTCGACCAATCAGACTCTATCTCGCCGAACGATGAGATACGTGTATTTCAGGTCAATTAATACGAATACATAAGAAAATATTTTGTAAAAGAAAAAAAAAGTATATCGCGCCGTTGACCTCTCATCTCGCCGTTTGGAACGACGATTACTTTTATAAACACCTCATAAATGGGTTAATTTGTTAAATTGTAAAATAAATTAGAATTAAAAAATAAAAAACCCGTATTCGGAGCATTGTTTCGGGTGCAGCAAAATAAGTCACTTGTCACACAATTTACATTTTTTTGTCTTTTTTTATTTTTTAAATTTCTTAATAATTGTAGTGAATTAAATATTTATTTCAAAATTTTGTCTTCTTTCTTTTCTTTCTTTTATTCTTCTGTTTTTTAAATTTTTTATTAATTAAACTTAATTAGATATTTTAATTTGAAATTCAGTTTTTATTTTATTTTTTATTTTTATTAATTGAGTTTTAGGGTTTATTTTATTTTATTTTATTTTATTTTCAAATTAGTATTGCTTAATTGTTGTATTATTTTTTTACCAATTTTTCTCATACATTTAATTGAAGATTTTAATTTCATTTTTTAATTTTTATTAATCATAGCTATTATAAACTTAAAATTTCTTTAATTATTTTATAACTTAACAATTGTAATAATACATAAAAACAAATTATAATAAAGTATAAAATACTACAAAAGTACATCAAAATCATGCTTTATTTTATTTTTAATTAATTGTAGTTAATTGACAGCCTTACACGTAGATGTAAGTGAAACTTATATGACCCTTATTATATATTCTAACGTGCGAGGAAAAAATTAGTTAAAAATAATACACTAACTAAGAAATACTAAATTGAAAGTAAAATAGCATGAACTCTGAAGAAGGTAATACATTACCCATTGACACTCCACGTAGGATAAAGCCACGTAGAGAAAAAAGTCACACGAGAGCGCCGAATTTCTACACAGCCGTGCACGATCAGTGGAAAAGCTAAGGGAAAAGGGAAACATCAGGCCATTTTCCACCTTTCAGAAAATATTCTTGCACATACTCTTGAAACTTTCTAAAGAGAGTAAGAAAGCATTGGCAAGCTTCCGACAAGGTAGTTTCGAAAAAATCCTTTCAATTTCTTTAACTTGGATGATCTAGGGGGGCAGAACTATAGATATACACAATCTAAACCATTGTTTGATTCATGTATACGTGTGTGTGTGTGTGTGTGTGTGTGTGTGTAACTACAGAAGCATTCTTATAAATAGCATAGTACAGTAGATTCGTACCTTTGATGATGGTTGATCGTTTACGTCGAAACCCGACGAATTCCAACCCTTAGCCTGTGATTTTGATAAGACCACCAAATGTATAGCCTCGGATAGGAATGAACATAAGATTTGTGTTCAAGACAGATGACTAATCTCAGTTACACGAATAGAAATAGGGTATTATATGCAAACATAGGAGAAATCAACCGGGGAGGGGACCTGGTGGGAACCCCTTGATATCTCTTGAGTTGTGCTACTGGCCCACACCTTTCTTTTTAAAACCCCTCGCAGGTGAAAATCTCAAGGCGTCGACGTGGGGTTGTTAAAAGGCTACTTGGAAATTGGCTTAACTTTGGTATTTAAATTATCAATAAGTTGTGATTTTAAATGTTTACGTTTGAAGAGTAAAAAATTATTGAATTGTAATAGTTTAACTGTTCCGCTGCTGATGATATTTTGGGATTGTATTTATAACTTGGAATAGATGGTTTAATTCATTTGACGTAATGGGCTTGGGTATCTTTGAGACTAAAGTTCTTGGAGATACGCATCTGGCTTAGGGCATGACAATGACTGTTTCTTTCTAATTTTCTTTTCTCTTTTATTTATGAAGTAATTTTCATTTATTTAGATTCTTTTAACTCCAAACTACACTGAATACTCCAGTCTTTGCCAAATAAAAATATACCATATGATAAGATTAATTTGAGAAGATACAGTTATTTACTTACAAATTTAAAACATATATTTCTCTTTCAATTAAGCATTAAATAACAAATAGGATCTAATTAATTGTTTTATAATATAATTATATTTTATACATGTGCATGCATATTTGAACTAATGACTCGACACGAATTTCAAGGTACGGTGGAGAAGTCATAATCTTTGGATGAGTTTAGTCAAAAGGAAGGAGAAAAAATAAATAACATTGCATTTGGAAAATAATAAAAATGAAAAAACATGTAAGTTCACTAACTTTTTGTAAAAAATTAATATAATATTTTAGAAAAAGAAAAATTTAAAAATCAAAAAATAATAAAATGTATATTAATTCTATCAAAACTTGAAATCAATTAAAATGATATTTTGATAAACAATTATCTACCTTGACCGCTACTACAGGATGGCTTTAACAAAAAATAAAATAAACAACTGTTTTAACTTATTAAAATAATAATGTAATACATTGAAAATATTGTTCGTGACATAAAATTCAAATAAATTGAGCGAAGTGATAGTCCTTGATATTAATGAAATAATTTTTAGTTATTCACAGTTGCTTACTTATTTTATTTTTTATAAATTTTATCACAAAAAGTTTTTAAAATATAATTTTATGTTAAATTAAAAAATTCATTACTTTGTATTATAATAAATTTCAAATAATGATAATTCTATTTTACAAAGTCGATATATATATATATAATAAATTTTAAATAACCATATTTATTATTTTATATTATCAAGTATGCAAATGTTAGGCATAAAAAATTTAAAAATTTATTCTTTTGGTTATTTATAATTTTGACACAATTATAAATATATTCATAGACACACTTTTTAACATTAATCTGATTTCTTTAAAAACAAAATTAAAGTAAAATTATAATATATCACAAAATTAGCATGTTGAGTTAAAATATTGTATTTTTGTGTATAAATATGATCATGTGGGGCATTTTAATATATAATACAAATATAAAATGTTTAATTTATATTTAAAATAAAAGGATAAATAAGTATGATACAATATATACAGAATCCCTTTTATGCATCAAATTATTTATTTTATACTTATCAAATTTCATATAATATGTGCTATATATAAGATAGACTAGCAATAGAAGTGTAATCTATATTTATAAAAATGCAAATATTATAAATAAGTTTTTTAGATAAGACAAATATTACAAAATATTCATTACAATAGTAGTATATTTCATAATTTTAGTTATAAATACAAAATGAATTAATAAACAAGAATGATGAATAAATTCTAAAAATGGAGTATGCTTACATAATAATGGTCAATTATTGAAAAAAATATAATATAGAAATTTCAAATTATTAAAAATTGTACATGGATATTTTTAATGCATGTTTTAATTTTGTATGATTAAAATTAGCTAAATAATTAAAGTATAAAAATTAACTAGATATTTTGAAAGTACAAAAAATTTTTAAAAAATTTGTTGCGAACTTTAAATTTCTAGAAAACAATGCTATATATTTTTCATTTTAAAAGATCTGACTTTTTATCAAAATTAGTTTTTTTTTTTTTTTGCGATGCAAAAGGTTTTATGGTAAATATGCAATCAATGTTTTATTTAATTTAGAATTAATTAAGATAAATGAAACATTGATCTAATTTTTTCAAAGCAAAATAAGATAGAATTGATCTAATTAAATATATAAAGGTTAATTAGAAATCCACATCATAATTCACGTACAAAAAAGTGCAATTTATCTGTTGTACAAAATCCTCTATCTCTCTCCGTATATATATATTTCAAAAAAAGGCAAGAAAAATAATGTTGAAAAAGTAAATACAATTAATAGAAAAGGAAATATTTTCTCAACCTCTTAAAATGTTTGGGAGAATTGAAACAAATTTGAAAAGTATACTTCGCTCTGTTAACTATAATTTTTTCTGAAAATTAATTTTATTTACACACAATAATTGAATATAAATAACACTTGATATTTCAAGGTTGGCTTGGAATGTACTTCATAATTCACTTGAAAAAACCGTGCAGTTTATCTATTGTGTAAAAAACAGTCTATATATGCATATTCATGGGTTATATATGTGCACATATATTTAACAAATTTAATTCTTTGACAAGTTTATAAGTTTTTAAAAATAAATATATTTTGAAATAATCATTTAAATAAAATAAATATAAATAATTCATATACAATTTAGTACAGTTTGCTAGTTTTCAAAATTAAAGTTTTAAGTGACGATGAAGAGACTATTAAAAACAAACCAAAGAATAAAGGAAAAAAGAGAGCCTCTTATTCTATCAAATCAAGAAAAGAACTAATAAAAGGGAGACTCCTGTTCTATCAAAATCAAGTAAAGAACTAATAAAAGGATATGTGATTTAATTTGGAATAAGTTAGTGTTTAATATTTTGAATAATAATAAATTAATTAGAACTAATCTGAAGTATATAATATATATCATAAGTAGCTATTCTACAAATCAAAATTTTATATTATTAAATAATTTAAATAAAATTTAAAATCACATGCAAATGTACGTGCTTTTTCCTAGTAATAAAAAAGATAAAAGTAAAAACAAACCATGTTTCAATTTGTTATGTCACTGATTAATTGAAAATGACATTAATACTCAATTTGCCTTAAAGTTTTTTGGCTGTTAAAATGTTCATTCTCGAGTATATCATTATATCTCTCTATCTATCAGACTATCACTACAAAAATATTGTGATCACGGAGAAGAAAGGTATGTTGGTTTATTTAAGCAAAAATTTTTTCCCCATCATACAATGATGCCTTCACGGTTACACAAGTTTACTTCAAAGACAAGCATTTTGAATGCTAATTAACATCAAAGAAATCATTCAAAATTTTCCGCCACGGGTGAAACCATAATCGGACTTCTAACTGCGTGCTTACCACTCTCCTCAGCCCAAGTAACTGAACCAGGTCTTTGTTCAGTGTTATCAGCTCTAAATCGAACACTTAAAAGAGTAGTTTTTCTTCTCATATTTCTTTTGGAAAACTAAAGTCTGTGGTTGAATAACAATTTTTGTATTCTGTGGTAATTCCACTTGAACTCTGTATCTAGCAGCACCATTCCCTACATTGGTGACAGTCCTCTGGAATCTCCGGGTTAATCTCATTCCTCTTTCTGCAAAGCTAAAAAGAGCAACAAAAGAAGGGTAATTCGAATCGGAGGATGGTTTCGAGCAGTTGTAGCTTGACCTTACGATGGTTTGAGTTTGTTCGCGAGTGAAGTTCATGGAACATACAAAATTCACAAAATCTTGTGGGGATGCATCGTAAATGACGCCCGGATCAAGTGCTCGGTTTGGATCAACAAGTCCTGATCCAATGCCAAGAGGTGTGGTAACCTCATCAGAGGCTATGTCCTTTTTCGGTTGATTGGCATTGTCAAGAAGATTGGCAGTGGTCATCATGGCTGACTGAATAGCTGAAGGACTCCATTCAGGATGCGCAGCTTTAAGAAGTGCAGCAATCCCAGAGACATGAGGGCAAGCCATTGATGTGCCCGATAAGAGAGTGTAGTCACTAGACAGGAATATGTTATTTCCAATTCTTGGTCCTGGAATTTGAGGATTGTAGGCACATAAGATTGCCTGCCCTGGTGCCAATTAGTCAGGCTTCAATATGCCCTCATAACTTAGTGCAGGACCTTTTGAGGAGAGAGCAGACAATGCTGGAGCAACCCTCAGCTCAGTCCCCAGAAGTGTTTGCTCGAAATCGATGGTTGCTCTTGGTTCAGCACTATTCAATGCGTAATCAAGCACCTCCCGTGCTTCTGCAGGGCTAAGTACAACTCCAGGGAAAGGGAAAGAATTGAAGCGAAATATGGTGGGATCATCAGCAATGATGATGGCTGCTCGAACATTAGATCTCGGAAGATAGCTCATAGTGAAATCCAAATCTGTGTTTCCAATGGTTAAATTGCATACGATGATACTTTGATCAGGGGCTTCTGCCAGTAGCTCAGTTGAGCTGCAGACAGATAGTGTCTCGACGTAAACGAGTGGTAAGTTTCTGACAGAGGCTCTTGCAAGTCCATCGGGTAATGACTTTTTCATTACCTAGAGTCAAGGTTCCAGCCAACCATCGATCAATTGTCCTGCTGCAACTATCACAACCCAAGGGAAGCCTGATCGTATTGCTTGGGCCACGATTTCCGGCTGAGAAACAGACCAAGATTCCCTTCTCCCTAGCACCAAAGCTAGCTATTGCAAGTGGGTTCTCGTACAGATTAATCTCCCCGACACCAATGGAAACTGAAATTACATCTACTCGATCTGCAACGGCCTGGTCAATATCTGCAAGCAAGTCAGATCCAACGCCTGAGCCATCATTCCACAAGACTTTGTACACTGCCAGCCTGGCACGTGGAGCAACGCCTCTTGCAGTTCCAGCGGCATAGCCAAAGAATGAAACGCCGTCGGCATAGTTTCCTGCTGCAATCGATGCAACATGGGAGCCATGACCGTCTGTGTCCCTGGCGGAATTCAAGGATATTGTGGTATCAGGATTCTCAGCCCGAAATCCATCGTTGAAATATGTGGCTCCAATGATTTTCTTGTTGCATGATGATGTATTGAATTCCTCCCCGTTTGGCAAATTCCCTTCCATGTCGCGGGGACTTAGGTCATCTCATCATCTTTAAAGCTCGGGCTTTCCGGCCAAATGCCGCTGTCAATGACGCGGATTATCACATCTTTGCCGTATTGAGATGCCGGCCACAGCCCTGTGTGGCACTGTTGAGGGAAAGAAACTTGTAGGAATGAGTAGTGTCTGGTGTGACAAAAGAATCAGCGTAGGCAGAAATGAAGCCCGGTGACTTCTTTAAAGCCTCCAATTCATTCTTGGACATCACAGCACTGAATCCATGGAAGGCATTGTCGTAAGTGTAGACAATCTTCGGCTCAGGAATGTTGTTGACCAATAATGTCCGACCCTCTGATTTCACGGATTTGAGCAGGTAAGAATACCAATAATTGTGGTTGGAAAATGCCACAGGCATGGAGTATTTTTCCATGTGGACAATATATGTTGATCTTTCTGCTAAAGCATGATGAGGCAAGATAACAAAAATGAGAACAGAATCAGACCAACTGCCCTGGGGAGGTGCATTTTTGAGACTCAAATGCAATAGATGCATTAGACAATTAACATTCTTTCTATACAAATGATATTCGTGTTATAACGCTCAGAATAGGAGGCTCCCAACTTTCTCTGCTTCTGCTAAATTATTGTGTACCTTATATGCTGCTTTCACTGATTAAAGGCAATAACTAATTCATATCCCTTGGAGATTTTCTCTCTACCCAACTGTATTTGACCACTAGATAATTGGGGGCAGCTGTCTGCTGTAGAAATTTGTCACAAAAGTGCGCAATACTATTATTTTCACAAATCAAACTTTCAAGTGTTCTATATGTCCCAGTTTGCAATAAATTAATGGCCAGCCTTTGGGTATCAATGCTGTGAATGTAGATTGTAAATTTTCTATTTTCTAGCACTTGGATGGAAGGAAAAATAAATTGCACGTATCTTACTGAAAAATAATAAATCCAAAGTGGTAAATGAGCATTATCTAAAAGCAACAGATTGAAGAAGATGTGGGGAAGACAAAATAAAGACATGGCCCCATTTTTATCTTCCAAATCTGCATCTCCCCAATGTTCGAAGGCAAAAGATGAAGATCAATTATTCAATGAAGACGTAATGGATGACAGTCAAGCATTTCGTCAATTTAATGGCCCATACAAAATTATCTCGAGGGACATCCATAAGGTATTTAGGTAAAGGATAATGAGTTTGATCATAAAGTCGCTGTCCAAGATATTTTGGACCCATATTGATTCAAGTAGTAGTTGTTGTATTATTGATTTTGCTAGATTAATTGCATGAATTAATGGAAAAATCTACATTGAATTGAATTTAAAGGTAAAGGATGACTTCTGTTGTGAGGAAATAAGGATTGGAGTGGAACTTTTCTCCCCGTGCTGTGGAACCAACTTTGAAGCATGCACTACTGATGTGGCATGTGGATTTTCATCATGTCCTCAATTTTAATTATTGAACTACATATTGCATTTTCTTGAAGAGGTCACCCTTGCCTTGTTCCCTTTTCTCTATATGGAAGATTTTGATCTGTCTTTGTGGCTTTACTACGATTTAAAATGTTTCTTCTAGTGCAATGTTGCTCGCTCAATGGGGGATTTGTCAGCCCGGAGACTATTTATTTCACGAGTGCTTGGAAACTATTGATTTGACCTGAAGATGCCCTTTCATGCTGAAAATGCAGCAAAGGAGAAAAGTATCCTCAATCAAATGACTTATGACTTATGGACACTTGAAAGTTGTGTTTTTTGGGACAATAAAGTTCCTGAAAGGAACAAGCAAATTTCATAATTTCAAGTGTGTGGCCTTAATAATTGCAAAAGCAGAGTCCAGCTAAGGGAGGCCCCATGGGTTCCCGAGTAATGAAAATGGGGAATGGCCCATACACGTAAGTTCTGGTCTGTGCGTTGAACCAAATCATAGCAGTCATTCGCGTTATCTGTAGCCTCCCAGTCTATAGTCTTCATTGAGTTAGCAGACTAACTTTTGAAGGCTATATTTATTTTCAAATTATAAATTTTATAAATATTGATTTAATTATTATAGTTTTTAAATTTTATTTTTTTATTTTATTTTTATATAATTTTTAAAAAAAAATACTTAAAAACACGTACAAACAAAGTTATAAAAAAATACATAGATAGGGTCCATATTGTGGGTGGAACTTTGAATGAGGACCCAAAGCTTTCCATTTTTCTTCCCTACTTTTGTGGGTGTGGTAAGAAGGATGAAATGTTCCTCTTTACCACTATGCGTTTCAAGATTTCTTATTTCTTAAACACACGTAAGACATATATGAATAAAACTTCAAGCAATTTTTGTTTGCATTTCTTGAGGTGGTTGTGGGATTAAGCACACAAAATAGCAAAGAGAAATTAACGATAATAAAGATTTAACTACGTTCAACAGTCTTAACCTACGCCTCATCTGAAGCGAGCAATGAAATTTTTCTTATTCACGAATTAGAGTTACAATACAAAAATATTTAAATATAACTCATCGGGTACCCATATAACCCTTTCAATCCTCTACCTGTCAATAGATCGTGTATCTTATGTTCAGCCCACTTACTAGTTTTTGTCCTGAGTCATGTACGATGGGGGCAAAGTCATAAAATGCTAAGACAAAGACATACGATATTACAGGTGAAAGGAAGATGGGAAATTAAAACACAGGATTGCCTCAAAGATTTTTCTAGCCACTGGTAGTGAGTTGGAAATGAGTGCAAAGTGAATGTACCAACGGCCTTTCCATGCCAACATAAATAGACAGGGTTGATGGCATTGGAGGGACACAAGCATCAAAGGTAAAAATGCCCTCTAACCTAACAAGGCACCTTTTTGGCATAATGGTTTCATTACCATTACTAACGTTACGTATTAATTTCAAACGTTACATAAATAAATAAGTGAAAAACAGTATTTTTATATTGTGGAACGCTCACGTCCAACCGCCAAATGAATTTACATTTTGCAATAACTATAATATATCTATGTGTGTGTAAAAATGATTTATTTTTAAATTTATCTCCCTTTAAGTTAAATTATGATCTTTAAGAAAAAAAAATGTTAGCAATTAAATCCTCAACATGGGAATCCGACACTTCGCAGTCTAGATGGAATCACACTGAGTTTAGTAAAATCAATCAATCTGAAATTTCCATTACCAGGAATTTTTTGTGTTTTCATCATATATTTTGGTCTTTTAATGATTTTATCGACCGACGAATTCGGTTTAATTTCTCTTGTACAATGTTTGAGTAAAACATAAAAAGGGTAACGTACTAATATCCAAATTTCAAAAATAATTATAGATGCAATACAAACTGAAAACATACTACTTATTTTTTTCCGCTTCCTAAAACCTTTCATGCCTTTAAGTCATTAAAACTGCATAGTCAACACTATGCAATTTCTGTATACCCCATGCGTTATGCATTTAAAATATAAATTATTATTACACTAAAAATTTTTTTGTGATGTTAGTATTTTGAAATATATCGCATATGAATTATATCTTTGTAATTTATAATCTCACAAAATCACACACTCATATGTGCATAATTATCAAACACTGTATAATTATATTGTTGTAATTAACTATAAAATTATATTAATAGAGAGGAGAAGGAAAGTTTGGATAAGATTACTATTATAAAATCCAAAATTGTCACATTTATGATAATTTGAATAATAATAATAATAATAATAATAATAATAATGAAATTATTTTAGTTTTAAAATTATATTGGAAAATTTATGAAGAAATAAATAAGTTAGAAATGAACTAAAAAATAAAAAGAAAGCGAATAAACCTAGAAAATTAAGAGAAGAAAATATTAGAATTATTTTAGTAGTTTAATTTCGTAACCAAAGATTTTATGAAGGTATCATACTTGATACTTAATTGACCCAACCAATATTTATCAATTTTCCCACAATTACCTAACTCTTCAAAAGTACAATTAAAACCCAAAGTCTAACCCTACCACCATTAGGGTTTTGTCCCCGTATGACTGTTTAACTCTATTTCTTGTCCTGAGTCCTGACAGTTTCATTCACGTTTCTTTTCGTGTCAGGCCTAAAACAATGGGATGAAAGATAAGTTGCATTAACCTTTCCTTGAGTTGGAACTACCTAACATACTTAACAATGCACGCAGAACCCTAAGGTTATGTTTGGAACCAACTTTAAACTCTAAAATATTTCTTTCAAATATTACACTTAGTAAACATACTATTTAATAATATTTTTATCCAAATTTAAATTTAAAACTTCTCTCACTCATGCATATATAATTAACTAATTACTTTTCAATCATTACATATATTCATAATTAAATTAATATTTATATATATATCACACATATATTCACATTTATTTTTATTTATAATTTATAATATAATTATTATCTTTACAAACTATCACATCATTCAATTATTATTATATATTTTATATATATATTCAAATAAATTATATTGTCTATTCTATTAAAATATTTTTAAAAAATATATTATTCATCTCAATATAATTCTTATTAAATATCACATCTAATAAAAACTCCTCTCCCAACCAAAATCTAAACAAATAATAGCAATGGCAATAGAGTACGCACACGGTGTAAAACATGTCACGTAAAAAGGTATCGGCTATGTTGGAGAGGTTGCATAGGTGATAAATGATGTTTGGAAAGAGTCGTGTATTTAGGAGAAATATTTGATGAGATGAAAATATTATTTATTTGAATTTGTTTAATTATAAATATATAAAATATATAATAATAATAATAATAATAATTGAATGATGTAATAATATATAGGAACAATAATTAGTTTACTTGATATAATTATATAAAAAATTGAATGTGTGTATATGTATATTGATTTAATTGTGAATGCATGTACTAATTAAAAAGTAATTAATTACATTTATACTATATTGTTAAGTTAATATTATATTATTAAATTAATAAGACTTTTTGGTTATAAGATGTAAAATTACATGCTTATCCTCCTTTAAAATTCTTTTATTTCTTTTATCATTTTTTCATCTCCTCTTTTAACTTAGCATTTTAATTTATATTTTCTTTCAAATTTCCTCTTATTTCAAATTCTTTTGATATTTCTTTATTTTTATTATGAATATTTTTATACTTTAATTTTTAAATAATGTTATTTATATTACTTAAAATATAATAATTTTATAATTTATAAATAAATTTACACACATATCAGATGTACTACTTTTATTAATATGAAAGAAAGGAAAATTTTAAATTTAAATTTGAATAAAAATTTTATAGTGTAAGATATTTAATTATGTACAGTTTAATGAAATAATGGTACGTTTAAAATGGAGTAACAAAGGTAGCGATCAATTATTTTTTAAAAATGTAACACACATCACTGGTTTAAGCATCCAGTGATTGGCTAACGGATAAAATTGTTCATTTTATCAACAACAGCCGGCGTCAGCACATGAAATCACCTCCTGTAGAGGTAACTCTTTTTCTTTATATCCAATTTGCCGGCCAAATCTGACTTCACAACCACTGAAATCTATCAATAATTCATAATATCAATAGTTGTATATATCAATCCATGGATTTGGGAATAACTCATATATATTTAAAAAAAAAAAACAGAAAAGAAAAGAAAGAAGAAAAGTTAAAAAACTGCTATGACGCAAGCTGCTTTGTTCTCGTGACCTGAACCTACGCAATAAGAAAACAAGCAGAAAAACGCAAAGCAACCACCTTTGGAAGCATAGACGCAAGCGAGGCCTATGTGCGTGCTTCGGACACAGACACACGCGGGTGTGATCGATAGATACATTGTCTGTGTAATGGCGGTAGCATTGTGTTTATAGAGTAGAGACAAATGGTGTGAAGATGCTCCTGTTAAAGCGAAATAAAGCTTGGGAAACTGTCCTAGGCTTCCATGGCATCTTTAATTAATTTTCTTGGAGACAACAGCTAGCTCCTTTTAATTTGTATTCACACCACTTTGGATTAATATTCAAGCTTATTTTGATTAATTATTGTATTCCTTGTTTGAAATATTTAAGGTCATTTTAAGAGTTACCGCCTACAATATTTTTATACTATGTTTGGCAGAATACTTTCTGTATTAAAATGCAAAACGTAAGAAGAATGGTCCCCTATTGGAATATGGATCTATCTATTGTAATTGAACACTAGTTTTGATTAGTGATACTTAATTTCCAGTCTCAATTTTACATGGCAGCAATTATGACAAATCTTTAAGGAAATTCTCTTTCTTGGCAGACAGTGGTGGTGCTCATTGGTGATATTGCTAACTGTTGATTCACACTCTATGGCCATATTCTCTTTTAAAGATAGAAATTAAGGTCCATTAAAATTATTTTGAAAGATTAATTTATCACATGTGTTATATAAGATTACTTGTTCATTGTTTTAATTATTTTATCAAAGGCTTGTCTTTTATCAAGGACTTTAATCCCTCATAAAGAGTATGTAATTAGACTTGATAAAATAATCTATCAAACTTAATCACTTTAAGTGAAGATGGCCTGTATGCGTTTATTTTAATTCAAAAAATAATACTTTTGTAAAATCTCCATATTTTGTATATTACAGAATTTTTTATTAATGATAGTAAAACATAAAGCTATAATATTTTTATAATTTTTAATTAAAAAAATAAGTTATCAAAAATTAGAGTTGTTGGCAGAATTATTATTAGTACAGTTGTAGCACAATCTTATCCATTAATTAGTATCCAAATCAACTTAGACTTTTATTTAATGATAATGACTCAATCGAATTTGGCTAATCAGTTTAAATGGATTTGGATCATTGAAAGGTCTTCAATAAGAGTGGGATTCGTAGAAGACCGGATGATCAGATAGAGATATGACGTATTGAATCAAGAAAACATATTTATCTCCAAATAATCTTGATTTGTTGCAATCAGTGTTGCAACACTACTAGGAAACTCATCACATCCGACTATGTAGGAGCTAACACTTATCCATAAAATTTTAGATTAACTTAAAGACTTTCACCTTCCAAATAAAAATATCATAATATTTTGAACGTAGAGAATAATAAAAAAAAAAGTCTCAAAATTCTAACCGTAAGAGTGCTAGTTCTTTTGAACACCATTCTTATCCTTATGAAATTGGAAATAAGTGAACAACCTAATTGATATATAAACCAATCATGTAAGTGAGTGTCGGGCCTATAAATAAATAGGTTAAGTATAAAATAAGAGTGTTTTAATGTAACCAACAGTACGTCTACCTTTGGGAAAGTATTTGCATCCGTGTGAGTGTTGAGAGGTTTGTTCACATTATTAATTCCCCATATTTGGATTAGTACAGTGAAGTGATTTTGATTTGATATCCGTAGTAGACATAAAAGTGCGTCTTCAAATTACGTTAACGTGTTTTATATTTATCATTACTATTATTAGTTTGAATTTGTAATTGTTACTCCGTAGAATTCCATAAAATAGTTTATTATATTTCAACTATGGTCGCAACATCACCTCTGCATTTTCAAGAGCTCGATTTATATAAAATGAGAGAGAGTGGAAGAAATGAGGGGGGTAATAATAAAATAAATTGAGAAAATATTAAAAAGATGGAAAAAAGTTGGCACCAGTTTATGAAGTAACGACTTGAGGGATTTCTAGTAGCAGGCATCCAATATTGGCCTATGTTGGACACCACTGTAAGTTTTCTTCATACCGCAGCGGTTTTTTACAGAAAAAAAAAATTCTATTATTGGTTGATGATGAAAAATTTCATAAGAAGTTATAGAATTATTTAAGAAATAAATTAAGTGACCAAAAAGCAGTTTTTATGAAGGCTCCACGGATTATATAATAGTATAGATTAGACGGATACAAATAAGCATAAATGAAGCACAGAGACACATAGGCATGGTGGTGTGATTATTTATTGCCGAAAATAAGCAAGAATTTCACAGTACGATTGAGAGTACTGAAGTTGGTCACTCCAGTAATCGAGTACTTGAGCTTAGGCTCGGCTCTATAAATTTCACAGCGTGACATGATGAGGACACTAAAGTTGGTACGGGTACTGTCGAGTTAAGTTGAGTTTAAGTGACAATAAAATTAAGTATTCAAACTCAAACTCAAATCTAAGTAACTGAGCCTGTGTAACTTGAGTCAAATTCAAACTTTAAATTTTTTTAAAAAGGTTAACAATGCAAGAAGTAAGTTTCTAACTTGTGGCCTCAAATATATTGTAGTATCTTTTTTACGATCAGACCAAGCAATAATTTAATTTATTTTAAAATTTACTCTATGTCAACTTGTCAATCAAATCCAATTTAGGCTTTAATTTTTTTTAAAAAAAAATGAAAATTTCAACATTACAAGAAGTTAGCATTGGACTTTTGACCTTAAATCTATTGTAGTGTGTTTTTAGCTTATTTTCAAATTTATGGCATAAACGTCACAACCAAGAATTCAACTTATAACTTGCTTATATCTCATTACAACAAAGAAGGGACATGGACTACTAAGTTGGGCATTTGTTTAACATAGAAATAAATATAACTAATATTTATATTATACTTGAGCTTGAGTAGCTCGAATAAGTTTCAAGTTTTTGTAAGTTATTTTTGAACTTGACTCAAATTCCATTTTAATTAAATTCGACCCGAATTTTGACCAAATTGTTGGACCAAGTCGAGTGGAATAGCTTGATTGAAATTTAACCCTAGACTCCAGCCATAAGTTAATTATTTTTCTGCCATGTGGGCATTGAGTCAATAAATAGACGTTCAGAACTGGACAAACAACTGGGGTAATCCAAGGTGTGGTTTTCATTTGTGGGTCACGAAATAGTGTCTCACATGCATAAATGAGATCCCTTCCTTGCCGCGGAAATCACCTAAATTTTGTGCTTCACTTTAATTGGGGATCAAAGATGGCATATAAATAAGTGATTGATAATTAACCAGCTGGCAGTTCAACAGAGATACTTTTAATGGAGAAATTTTAAATTATATATTTAATATATAATAATAATTAAATGATGTAATAATATATGTGTTTATAAAGTATTAAAATATATAAATGTAAATAAAAAATTATAGAGATTGGTATTAACTTAATTATCAATAGGTATAATGATTAAAAATAATTTATTAATTATAAAAATTAATTATAAAAAATAAAAGAAATAGAGTAAAAAATTTAATTTAAATTTAAATAAAATTTATAAAATAAGATATTTAGTTTGTAAGAATTTTTTAATAAAGTGAATAGTTATTAAATTATAACCAAACATAGCAATAAAAGGCGTTACATATTTATAGAAATGTGTGTAAGTGTAATCAATCGGGCTTTTCGTAGCACATCACAATGTGCATGTACTAGTAGAATATTTAAGAAGTCAAAAAAAATTAAAAGAAAATAATGACAGAGCAGTACAGTAAATTCAATCCACCAATTAACTTTTAGTTCAAGATTGCACAACCAGCAGACGTGGCAACGTGCCATATTGTTTTCGGACCATTTAATGGCAACATAGCGGTTGCCGAAAAATCATGAGACAACTTATGTCAATTTAGAACAAATCAATTTATAAAATTTTCAACAGAGGTCAGCCTCTTATGCCTTAAAATTACATAAGCCTGATTTAAAGGTAAAAAAAGTAAAAATGACTCTAACTAAAGCAAAGCTATAATACACAAATTGATAAAGCAAATGTAAATAATAATCAACTAAAAGCAAAAAAACTTGAGATCATTTCCTGTTTGTCTTCCTTCCATATGGTTTGCATGAGGTCTTCCTTCCAGATGGTTTGCATGAGGTGGCACTTCCTTCAAGTATACTCTTCCAAGTATTATCATCAACGGGACTCCTATTATGCAAGATTTGATTGCATCATCAATAGAGCATGCAGAAAAAACAATCCTATATCCCTAGTTCTTTCTCATAAATGTATCTACATCCTCTTTAATTCTGGTAGTATATTTTGTAAGAAATTATTCTCATGGTGTATAATCTTCCATTATTGGCTAGATTGCTTTTGGCACATAAGAGTTTTCTTTTGTAAGTTTTCTTTATAATTCTTGAAATTCATAAGGAAATTGGTTTCAACTTGCAGCAAGATTAAAAAAGAATGTGGCATATTCCCTCACAATTGTAATATGATTATATTCACCTTTCTCTATAAAAATTCCTTATCTTCTGAAGAAAAAGATAGTGTTTAGACTTCTCTGGGAGATTCTTATGGTCATGTGTCTTAATTATAAGGTTGCAAACATTTGTGTCCAATAGGATATGGGATAAAACCATTTTAGAAAAGTTCTCATACACTGGACTTGTTTTTTTTCTTCTTATTGTCCACTCCTCCATGAATTCAGAATATCCTTTCATTTCTATGACCTAAAAATTAATAACAATAGTATGCAATTCTAAGAGGTACCACAACATGCATAATAATTCTTTAGGAAAAGTTACAGAGAAAGAGGTTATTTTAGAAGGAAACTGGAAGATATACAAAAATGGGTAATCTGGATGAAAACCAAGATCTCCAAAAATTTGGAGTGCACATCTTCATATAGTTAAAGATTGGTATTTGAAAACAAGTTCTTTTGCATTAGAATGAACAGTTTTTTCTCGAATGAGATTAGCAATTTCTAACGGGAATTCCTATACAAAACTAGATTGTAATGGTTCAGAGGAAGATGAAGTAGGTTGGAACATGCAAATGACAGGTATATGAATAGGATTTAAGGGAGCTAATTTAGGCCTATAAAAAAGGTCAGGAAAAAGATTTGAGGATCCTTTGATATGTTTCACAGAGAATGAATAATGAAAAACCATTCTGCCCATCTCAATAGTTGTTGATTTAGTATCTGCTTCGTTTGAATGAGAGCATTTTTGGAAAAGCATTCATATCCATTTCAACAATAAAGTGCTCACCAATCAAGTGAAAGTAGAATTTTTCAATGCCTTGTTTTATTGCAAGAATTTCTTTAAATGTAGAGTGATACTTTTTCATAATATTGATAAATTGCTTTAGTTTATCATGAGATTTTTTATCCTTGCTGAATAACAGGATGTCATCAATGTATATTAAACATTTGGCAAAGTAGGCATAAATATTTTTACCATTGCTTTTTTAGAACAGTGATGGTGCAATTTTCAACACAAAAAGCATTACTGTCTACTGAAAGTGATGGTTAGGTATGCAGAATCTTGTCTTGTGTCTTTCTTCTAGTTAAATTTTCAATTGCCAAACCCCTACTTTCAAATCAAACTTAGAGAAAATTTTGGCATTAGAAAGGTCGGAGAAGAGTGTATTCTTATTGGGAAGAGAGAATTTATCATCTACTAAAAAATCATTGAAGGGCTTATAATTGATAAGGAACCTCAATTTTGCTCAAGTCTGTTCTGCCCTTTTATTGACATAAAATACTTGGCACGCACATTGGGAATCTATAGGTTCAATTAGACATTACTACTGCAACCGAGAGAGTTCTTGTTCTGCAAGCAAATAATGTTTAAGATTCATCCCTACATGGCTGGCTTTTATTGGGTTAATGTTCTCATTTTTTTTAAAGGGAAAGAGAAATGAAAAACTCTGAGTTTTTCCAAAAAGGGTGTGGACATTTTTCTAGGAATTAAATGTGATTGTTAGGATAATATTCTCTGATTAAAATTTCATCAAGAGAAGGTGATGGCTCAATCATATGTCTCAGGGATGTTTGTAAATAAAGTAAGAAGAAGAATTTATAATTGAGGCCATTGGATAAAAGGATAAAAAAAATTTTCTAGAGTTGTTTGATAATATCAAATCCAATAAGGATTTCTTTGCCTAGAAGGAATAAGCCAATAAATCTATGCCAAATGATTAACTCGAGAAGGATTTTTATCCTAATAGGCTTGCTAATGATTTTAGTTATGAAACATTCACTATTAGCAATCTGGAATATTGTAGAATATCTTGATGTAGTATTGAACAAGATAAATGAGCTTGTCATATTTGCCTTTAAATATTTGGATCGGGATCGTATGCACTTGTAAAGCGAGATTTATAACTTGTACTGAGAAACAACTCACAGCTACTTCATCATATTCTAGACTGGAAGAGTCATCATCATAGTTTATTTCTTCAAGATAGTCAATAGTGAATAGGTGCTCCAGAGTAGCCTTATCAATTTCTAAGAAAATTGATTCAAAGTCTTCTTCTCCAATTCTAGTTTAAGTGTTTTTAACAATTTGACTAATGATATCATCTCTTCTTTTTTAAGGACATCTTTTTGCAAAATGTCTTTTTTTTCCACAAATAAAACACTTATTTGCTTTTGATGAGGTTGTTTTCTTCTGAAAAATCTTTTCCTTCCTTTTCGTAGAAATCCTTTATCCAGATTTTTCTTTCTTAAATATCTTATAAAATGGCATGACTTCTTTGTAGAACAATGGCACTCTGAGTGTCTTCTCTGGCATTTTATGAGAAGATCATTCATTTAGCAAGATTTTCCAATCTTTTTCCTTGTTTGTTGAAACTCCTTCAAGAATGTTCATTAGTTACACAACTTATCCAGAGAACTTATCACATTTTGATGTAAAGCTCCAAGAGAAACATTTTCCAAACTTTTCCCTCTTGCTTTAAGGGTTTCGAGTGTTTCTCTTCCTAATGGTAAGGGTATAAAGATAAGCCTGCTTCAAATTTGGATTATCCATTCCTCCAATGATATAAAAAAATTTTAAAACATGTCGGACATGTCTTTCAAGATTTCTTCTTTTAAAAGAACAACAATTCATTTGAAAGAACTCTTATCTTGCAACATTGACATATTGCTCTGGATCTCCAATGAACTCGATGTATATAATGGTCATAAAGGATGGTATGTCTAGCACCTAGATAGCTTGGATTTGTCTGTAAGAACACAGCTAATACCACCATTCTTCTAGTGTTCTAGTAATCCTTACTGTAAAAGCTTATGACTGTTGCAACTATAGCATTTGGTTTTTATAAGTCCACCACATACAATGCCATAATCTCATAAATTCGATCTCTCCATCTACTTCTTGGAATATATCAAAAGAAAACCACTATTTGGATTCTGTTGAATACGTTGAATGTGTTGACTAAGGATTTGCTTGACTTCCTCTTAGGTCATCCTCCAATTCTTCTTCTTTCATTCCTTCTACCTCTTAGGGTTGGTTCCTGAAAATGATTGGAAGATTTTCAGAAAAGTTTTCTATGTCATTTTCATACCAATCCTTTAGTGGCATTTCTGGATTAAATTCTTCTATCCAAAGGCTAGAAGTTTCTCTTTTTCAAGTAGAAGGAAAGTGAGAATCAAATTCGGCGTATTTTTTCAAGAGTGAAGAGATTTGATTTCTTTCTCAACTGGGTTTTTTATCATCATTTGATGTGGGACTGATGTGCTTAGTTTAGGGCTATCTGTTGAGGACACGAAGTTAAATGTGAGAGGTCCTTTGGTTATACTGGTTTGAAGAAACTTAAAGAGTGGTATCCTCAAACATCTTTTTAAAGGTTTCAACATTTTCTGTAAATATGAGTTGTGGTGCAACAAGTAAGGTAACCAAAGGGGATGATGTATTTGGAATTATAAATTCCTATGGTTTTGACTAGAATTCTATTTGTAGAGATTTCAGCTAAATCTTAAGGTTTTGCAACTCCTTTTCCTTAGAGTGGAAAAGCTTGGAATTCTATATCAATTCCAGAATTTCATTATGCAGTTTATCTATATGTTTTTTAACAGTTGCAATTGGATTGATAATTGAGGATTTCTTGGCATCAATTTTTTCTTCAATCCTCATTAGTGCTACATTTTGAGTCAAAGCATTTTCTAAATGCCAATTTAGCACATATTCTGCCTTAGAAATAGAAGGGGTTGATCCATCAGCATTTTTTATCGTGGGATCATTCATCTTCCAAGATTGAACACAATCATTTTTCTTTATAGTTTCCTATAAAGGAAACTCTCCACAATTTGGAGGGTGAAACATAAACTAAAGAGTTACGTGGGAATCCTTCTGATAATTATCCCCTAAATGTTTCAATGCTTCCTTATAATAAGATCGTAATTTTGTTAGCCCATCCATCTGATCATCACCATCACATCCTGAGTGGGTGGTTAGTCATGGAGTGGGAGGTAGAGGTGTAAACTTGATATAATAGTTAAATTTTCCGCTTGGTTGTCCTAAGAGACCGGCATAAGGCTTCTTCTCCTCATAAACTTTGTGCAACTGTTGTTGAGATGAGATTAGAGTTATTGCAAATTGAGAGGCAAAGCATGAAGGTCTTGGTTTCTCCTTCCTTTTGAATTAGATCCTAATACTGTCGTCTCATTGTTTTGAGAAGCTAGGTTTCGAAAACTGAATTAGTTCATTATGTTGAGAATTTTGATGCGATACCTCATAATTTGTTATCCAAACCTCTAGAATCAGCTTTATGAGTTCTTCTTTGGGTATCTATCATGGCACATAGGTGCAGAATGTACTTGATTCTAGTTGACTTGGATATGTAATGCATCCTTCGTCTTATATGGGAGAGAGAAATCCAAAGAATGATTTTGAACTTGATATACCATTTGATAATGAAGAGTAGCTCTATATGTGGTTCCTTTGGGCACAACTCCAACACTTGAACTTGGATTTTTAAAGCAGTGAGTAGCATGAGATATGCAATAAACATGTTGAAATTGGGATACATAATGATCAAGATGGTTTCAACAGTCAATATGGTTTCAATAGTACCAATACAAGCATGTTGATATTTTGGGAATTTGGAATCAAGTAAGGCTATCATTGAAGAAGTAAGAAGGCCTTTCTCCCATGAAAAGTGAGGGCATATCTTACTGCCCTGAAATGAAGATGGGAGTATTCTTCAAAAAGCCATATCTTTAGAAAATTTTTTGAAATTTCAAGAAGAACTAATTGTTTTTTTTTTAGTTGCTAAAAGAAAATATTAACCAAATAGAGTAAACTGGACATACTCTTTGACCATGAATTTTGAAGGAGAAACAAGGCTTTTTAACTTGTTTTGAAAAAGAACGTTAGACTTCAAATAGGTAGAATATGGATCAAGAGAAGGAAAGTCGGATTTAAGAACCTTTCCTTTATAAAGGAGAGTAATTTCATAAAGAAAATCAACATTCGGGGTAGAAGATTGTTTAGGGAAATTTTCAGAGAGAGCTATGGAGAGAAATGATTCTTCCACTATTTTTTATGCCAAATTGCCAAGCATATATCTTCTTGGCTCTGATATCAACAGTGGCTACTGAAAATTGATAAGGTCTGCAATCTCTTGTAAACTTTACTTTTTTCATTTTTTTCCTACCCCTTGAAATCATAAAAGTATATTTTTTATTTTTACTGGTGAATGATTTTAGTTGACAGACCAAACTGCCTTCTACATTGACTAACGTGTCGTAGCAAATAATGCATATATACATACGCCAATTCGCAACAAAATTACACTTAATGGCTAAAATGTTGATAATAAATTACAAAATTTCAGTTACGTATATATAAGAATTCAATTTTTTTCCCGCCTAGAAGGGCAATAAATTAATTCAATAAGTGCGAATGCATATACGGCCTTCAAAAAGTTTCAAAGTATCTCTACATGAGAGTTTATGTTCAAAGCTTACTGGGATACACATCAGGCTGATTTATGAATGTATTTTTTTTTTCCTTTTTAGGCTATTCTGAATAATTTATTAGTTATTTAATGATAATTGATGATTAATCGGTAAGTTAACATAATGGCATAAATATTTTTTGTCTTAAAAAAGAAAGGAAGGAAAAATATCTTTAACTTTTATCAATATATATATTTGTTGTGCACATTGAAGCGGAAGTATGAGAAAATAAAAAGGTTTCGTAAAAAAGATGAATTTTCAGTTTTAATATTCATATGACTTGTACCAAAACCATTGGGACAAAAAACTATTGTAATGCTAGTTTTGTGTAATATTGAGACTGGATATTTTGTTTGTTTCTGAGTTTTGTGGATATTATTTAACAGGGCCGCGTGGCTATGTTTGTTTCCCGGTTTAAATCTCACACATTATATAAAATTTTTTACAATTAATTAAGCATATTACTCAATAATTTTTCTAATCTAATTTTAAATTCAAAATTTTCCTCTTTTACATGTATAATTAACTAATTATCTTTTCATATTTATTAACAATTAAATAAATACATATATATATATATATATATATATGCACAAGCTCGCCTCATATAGTCATTAGTATATATTACACTTATATTAAAATAAATTAAAAGTTTCAAAAAATTAAGGCAATGTTTGGAACCCAATTTTCAACAAAAAAAACTTTTTTTAAAACTTCACACTATCAAATATATAATTTAATAAAACATTTATCCAAATTCAAATACAAATTATCAAATTCAAAATTTCTTTCTCTTATATATATAATTAACTAATTATTTTTCAATCATTACACATATTAAAAATCAAACCAATATTTATACATATCACATATATACTCACATCTATTTATATTTACATTCTAAAATATAATCATTATCTCTATATATTATCACATCATTTAATTATTACATATATATATATATATATTCAAATAAATCACACTATTAATCTCTTCAAAATATTCTTTTCAAACATACTACACATGTCAACACAACTTCCACCAAACACACCTCTAACAAAAACTCTTCTCCCAAACATAGTCTAAAATTTTACAGGTAAATATATTATTTATTCCAACACAATTTTCACTAGATATAATCTCCATCAAAACCCGTCTCCCAATCATAGCCAATGGGAATGTTTGTTTTGCTTTATAATATCAAAAACACATATTATAATATTACACATTTTAAATTTATCTCTCTATACACACTTTTTAATAAAATATACCAAAAAACACATGCACCTAAAAACATAAACAAATATAACCTAATGTTTCTTGTTTGCAGAAAAACATAATAGTGGCAAAAAAAAAAAAATTGAAAGGGAAGTTTTTTTATTGAATATTCAAATACCCGCCTGGTTTTTGAAAGAAAATTAGTACTCCATTCCCCAAATGTGTTAAGATTTATACACATACATACCTATGTGTGTGTGTGTATATATTGAAATAATTCAATTTCAAATAAATAATCAAACCAGAGGCTGAAATTCATTACAGCCCTCTCAAACTTTAACTAAAGAGCTGTTTGCATATTCCCACACGCGTATAAGGTAAGACATCAACAAATCTATTCCTATTATTGTCTCATCTCAACATATTAAATTAAAAAACTTGCTGTTATTACCTTCTTGTCAATTTTTAAGGATATTATCAACCCTATGCTAGTAGCACGAAATATTGATTCTCGTCAGACTTTATATTAGAAACATTTCTGTGGTTAAAACACAAAAAATTTATGGTTACATCTGTCAGATTAAACACTAGAGAGGGGTAAAAGCTGTATGAATCAATGAATGTCCCGTAACAGAAACAATCCAGTTGAGGCAAAGAACCCACCTGTCCCCAGACCCTTGTAAAGCCAAAAATAACAAAGCCCAGGACGGAGAGAGAGAGAGAGAGGCAGGGGTGAAAATTACCCCAAACAGCTCTAGAAAATCTGTCGCCGTTAAAACCAGTACAGTGTTCGAAAACATCCATGTGATGCAAACAGTGGACGGGTGCTTGGCGTGAGGATTTTGAAAACCAGAAGGTAAATCCAGAAGATAAAGCAAAAAAGGAAAAGGGAAAGGAAAATCATTTTCATTTTTCTTTTCTTTCCATTTTCTCTCCGTTCGGCGCGGTCTTGGCGCGAGAGTTGAAAGCAGGAGGAGCATCTGACAGGCAGAGGGAACATTTGGTAAGCCATCCCAACAGGATTGCAGGAACACGTGACCCCGTAATAAATTACACATACACTTATCTTTAATTTTTTTTTCTCCTTTTCTGTTTTTCTAGTTTCCTTTATTGCATGGCAACGTTCTGCTGAAAGGAATCGGCTTGGTTTTACATTTATACGCATTAATTAATGAAAATTGAAAAGGTTTCCACTTTAATTATTTTGCTCTAAATTTCTTGTCCATTGTGGTGATAGAAGGGGTGAAAAATGTGGCCGTGTGGGAGTATTGGTGGGGTGTTTGGAGTAAATTAAAGATTACTGCCCTCATTAATTCCTCCACCTATCTCTCAATTTCCACACCACGCCACCCACCATTTTCGTTCCCATCTCATCTCTCTCATCTCATTTCGGGACGCTTTCCTCTCTCTGTGTTTTCTTGTCTGAGGGTTGAGGTTGGTTTTCTCATCTCGGTTCTTATCCTATATGTACTTTGTTTGGAGATGGAAGACAGAGGTGGGGTGGGGGAGTTTTTGATCGTCTTTCAAAGTTTTCCAATTCGATTCCTTGCAGAGAACATTGTTTTAATGGGTTTTCTTGGTGGTTTCAGGTCTTGACTTAGATCTATGGCTCTATCTGCTGCTGTTTTGCTGGTGAAAATTCTCTTTTTTTCTTTCTTTTTTAAAATTAAAATCTTCGTATTGATCTGTCATGGTGCTGTATTAGCTGTTGTTTCTTTCGGTTTTCTTTTCTGTTTTTGAGTTCTGAATATGTTCTCGCTTTGGAGATTTTTTCCCCGTCTTGTTTTATGGTATTCATCTATTTCCTTTGTCTTTGCCTTCTCTTTCTTCTTTATTGATTTTTACTTTTATTTTTGCGATGGGTTTAGCAACTCCCTTCCCCTTCCTTGGTCTTGGAGAAATTTTAGTAATTTGGCTGGCATTAATGGAAATCTGCTTCTGCGTTTCTGATTCCCCTTTCCCATCTAATACGATGGTTTCACGTTTATGTGTTTAATTCATGGTTGGATTTGTTTGAGAATTGCTCTCATCTCAACAATGTTTTCGACTGTCCCTTTGACTTTTTGTATAGCACCAATACTGTTACCTGTTGTCACACTAAAGGAATTTTCGCTAACTGACTCTTGTGCTCAAATGCTTGTTATGCTTAATGGGCATTTTGGTGGCATTTGATATTCTGAAATGAAGTTCCTGGGTTCACTTGGCTGAGAAAGATATGATCTGGAACTTGTTTGAATAAAAAATTTTGCGAATCCTTAAGACGTCATCACTAAGAACGAAACTAAGCAAATAAAGTGTTTATAGTCCACATGTGCGGGCAAGAGACTTTTTGATGCTTAGGTTATCTTTTTGGGTGAACAGCTGAGGTTCAAAGTAGTAGCGCGCATTGTGCATGCTATGTCAATCGGTTGACAAAAGAACTGAACATTTGACAGATGAACCATAGGCTTCTTGGGAGTATTTTTCAATCTGTAGCAGTTATGATACCTTATTTTGGGCAAGGGTTTTGGGGCCAAAGGAGTTTTGAATCCCTTATTTTCATGTTTATTTACCATTTTCTCATTCTTTAGTTTTTTGTGCCAGGCCCACTTACTAGGCTTGGCGAACATCTGCTAGCTTCTCAAACATGTACCACGTGATATTCACTTTTGAGGATTAATGTTAACAGATTTGCTGAAGCACAGGAGAACGGGTATAATTGGATATTTCTGTCTCCGTATTTGGAACTATTAGTATCTGAACAAATTCAACTTTGGCCCTAATGCAAGGGCACAGGAATTCTGCTAGTACCTTGCCTGAACATCTAACCTTAGATCACGGATCTACAAGTGATACTGGCATAGATTCCCAGATGCCTTGGAATAGCATGCAGACTTCTGCACAAAATTGCTTACCAGATTACAGAATATCATCCAGTGAGACAAATATACAATATCTGCATCATGTAGGCCATGATGGGCTGAATAATGAGTGGAGCTTAGGTGAAAGTAGTTCCGGTGCTGTGGATAGTCAAGACGACCATAATGGAAGCAAAAGAGAACATGTGTGGAGTATTCACCCTCGAGCTGCTTTCCCGTTGGTAGAGCATCAGTGTGAACCATCTAATATTCTTTCATTGGATAACATTGATGTAAAGGCAAATAGCAATCAGAGAGCAAATGGGTCATCACTTCTGCCAATCTCTGGCCCTGATACCCTTCGTCAGGATCTTAACTTGCATTCGGAATTTGGAGATCATGAAAATGACACTTGTCAGGTAGCTGAGTGTCCCAGTACATGCATATCAGTTGGATCATCAAATGCACAGATCCTTTCAACTGGCAGTTCCTCTGATAGTTTGGGGGTGCCTTCTAGATGTGGTGTTGATTTGACAGAGGAAAATGAAGATAGGCCAGGTTATTCTTTAGATGGTCGGCGCGTATCATGCAAGAGAAAAGCACTTGAAGTAAATGTTGGACAATCTTCCGGAGCAGGAAGTACAAGCTGTTTCCAACATGCTGAAAGAAGTCAACGGCACACACCAGCTGCTCAGATTGTTTCCTGCAACATTTGTGTATCAACACAAACAGAAAATGAGCAGGTCATTAATAATGGGTTAGAGCAAACAAATCCGAGGCTCCGGCTTGGCGTCGGTGGAGCTGTTTCGGCAAGTCCTTTCTCTTTGACTGCCAGAGGAACCGTTGAAAGTTCTCGCAGGAATTTCAGATTGCGTGTCAACAGCTCACGCCAGCAAGATCACACACCTGGCATTTCATTTTCAACCGAGGCTGATGTTGTAAATGCAGATGCTTCATCTTCTCGGCATGCATCAAGACTAGTTCTTCGCGATCAATCATTTGACTTGAATCCAGCTCCATCTGTGGAAAATGGAAGCCTTCATGGTCAATCAGCTCTTTTGCATGTTCCTTCTGTCCATCACAATCCTCAATCTAGGTGGGGTGGAGCTTCTAGCTCAAGAACTAGCAGTTCATCTGCTTCTGCTAATTCTGGAGAGATGGACGATACACTTTTCGAAGAATCTGCATCAAGAAATATTCCAAGAAGCGTTTCGGACCATCCTATGTTTGTTCCTGCTAATGAGATGGGAAGTTCATCTCAACAGCCACCAAGTTGGAGCTTGGCTGATGGGAGTAACAGTACTGCTGGAAATGTTGTGCCTACTTCTCGGGCAGGCTCTACTTCAGGGGTAAATTCATCTGCCCCTACTTGGTCTCATCGGAGTTATCCACAATATTCTCAGAGAATGTCAGAAATTGTTCGAAGATCACTGTTATCCTCTGCCAGTGCCGAGTCTGGAGGTCAGACCGGTAATCATGGCATACGATCTAGTTCATCTGTTAACTCACAGGAGACAGGACTTTCATCTGGAGCTGGTAATCATGATCACCGTATATCGAATTTGAGGTCTGCATTGATGGAGAGGCATCTTGATGGTGCATTTGGAATACCTTATTCACTGCGTAGTTTGGCTGCTGCTACTAGTGAAGGAAGAAGCAGTATGATGTCTGAGGTACATCTCTATCTGGTACTCTGCATTTCGTATCGTTTGTGATAATAAGCCTAATTTTCAGTCATAATCCACTAAATGAGCTGACCGTCGAGCCTTTCCTTTTACTAATGTTTCCTTCTATTCACGTCGCTTGATGTTATTTATTTCTTTGAACTTGGATTTGATTATTAAAGGCTCGCGGTGCACCGTGGCACCAAAGAATGTGAAAAATAAAATTTCAACACACTAAAAATAAGGAGAACATGTGTTAATATATTTTTAAAGAAAAGGTTTTTGAGAACACGTGTTAATATATTTTTAAAGAAAAGGTTTTTGAGAACATGTGTTAATATATTTTTAAAGAAAAGGTTTTCATACATGCATAGTGAACATTATGCATTACAATGTAATTCAATCTTGTATACTTGTTTTCGGATTAGCAAAAATTAAATTTTTTGACACGGTGAAAAAGAAAGACTATTAATTTTGCCTGCATTTTATTGCCCATCAACTGCTTGAATTTAGCTACTCATCAGATGCATTCTTAAATACAGAGAGTCAATTGCTTTAAAACGTGGGTTTCTCTACCCTGTTTTTACACTCTTTATACTGATTCCACATTTCTTCACGTTAGTAGTTCTGCAAAAGGAGGGAACATTTTGTTTGTATAACGTTGTGTTCTTGCATTTGTTTAGAGAACAGTGGTATCACTAGAATGTACTTCAAATATTCCTCTTTTTGAGTCAAATGCAGTTCATTTCTTGGTAACAATGATCTTGACTGATGGCTGCTTGTATAAAAAATATGAAAATAGGCACCATTAGAAGAGAATTATTTGGTGATCAGAGAAATATTAGAAGCAAATCTACTGACTTTTTTGTTCCTTAACATAATGTTAGGTGTGCTTTATAGAACTTGCTGGGCTATACTTCCTGATATCAAATTTTCATGTGCACTGCTGTATTAAATAATTTTATTGTTTTGATTTATAATATGTCCCTAGATGCTTTATGGCTTTAGTGTGGCACAACGTATTCTTTCTTTGTCTGTACCACTTTCCCTTCTGCAGATATCAAGAATCAAATTTAGGAATTTTCCTTTCCACTTGAGGAATCATTATAAAATTGCAACTGATTTCATTTCGTTTTCAGCAGATTCGCCATGTTTTGGATCTAATGCGAAGGGGGGAGGGCTTGAGATTCGAGGTTAGTTTCTATCCATTTTTTTTTTCCCTCCCACATGCTCGGCTGTACGCAAATGCACAAAAATTTCTTATTTCTTTATTTTTTCCCAGTTAACTGTCACAAGTTCCAATTGCAAGGCTAATACTTGAGAAAGTTGTGACTGAGTTTGTTTGATGTGTTCTGAAATGGAGCAGTTTGGCTTAAGTCAACTTGTTAATATGTTCTAACAAGTTATTCCACGCATAGCCCACCAAAATCTGCCAATAAAATCGATCCTTCAAGAATTTACCACTTTGTTACATTGTTGAGTTGCTTAATACAGTGGTAATGTTTGTCTTTAGCACCAAATCAATTACTGTTTTTGGTTGACCTAATTAAATATTCAAATTCATGAATATTTTTAAGATTTGTAATTATACCTATTTTGTGAAGAGGCAGTTCTGATGATGTGTTTTACCAGAACTTATGAAAGCTTTTACAGTCGAACTCTCCTGCACTCTTTCTTCCAAATTCAACACTTTGTTTTTTTTTTTCCTGCTTGTGTCCTAGGATGTGATGATTCTTGATCAGTCGATCTTTCTTGGGATGGCTGATATGCACGATCGACATCGTGATATGCGACTGGACGTGGATAACATGTCTTATGAGGTGAGAATATAGAATTTTCCTTGTGTTTCCTATTCCATTTCTCTTTTCAAATAGCAGTTCTGTTTCCACTTCTTTCAGGAGCTACTCGCCCTGGAGGAGCGCATTGGAAATGTATGCACTGGACTGAATGAAGAATCCATAACTAGTCATTTGAAACAACACAAATATATGGATGGAGGAGCAAACGAAAATGATTTAGAAACAGAACCTTGCAGTATATGCCGAGTATGAACTTCTCCTTCCCCTTGAGATCTCGCATGATTACTAAAATTGTTTTTCACAATTTCCATGCGTGATAACGTTCTTGGAATCACATTATCTTATGCAGGAAGAATATAATGATGGAGAAGATCTTGGAACCCTGGAATGTGGCCATGATTTTCATAGAGACTGCATTAAACAATGGCTGATGCACAAAAATTTGTGCCCCATTTGTAAAACAACGGGACTGACTACATGAAAGGTGAAACGGAGGCCAGCAACTTTAGCTGGGTGCCTCTTTTCCCCTGTTCTGTTGGCTCTGCACCATGCTTGGAAATGTGTTTACCCATCTCGAATCATTGACGGAGCCAAGGAAGCTTAGTGTCCTTTTTTGTTTTTAAACTTTAGTGATCCCTTGATGGAGAATGAAATTATTATATTATTATTTTTAGGTGGAAATCAATACATTAGGCGGCTAAAATCGCCTCAGATAATGGTAATTGAACTATTTTCATTCAAAGTAGTGTTCTTTTACTTATTTGTTTCTGTTAATGTCTAGTATTCCTCAAAGCATGGCGTAACATTCTCATCCCACGTTAATTAAAGAAAAGATTTCTGAACTTTAGCTTATGTGGTGAGCAATATCTCTTAGATAATGGTTTTCGGAGATTGGATTGACCCGTATTGGAGTAGAACTTGTTATGTGTGAGTGCTAAAACAGTCTACCAATGAGCCCACCAACTCAAAAGCGTGGGAGTCGTGTGTATGTGTGTGAGTTTAAGGGGAATCGATCAAAGAAAACTATGCCAACAGCAGTGTCAATGAATAAGTTTACAATGGAGCTACACCGCCCGGAAACGTGCTTGGGTTAGGGGCACATCGGACTGCCTATAGTGAGACTAAAAGAATGCATAGGTTAAGTGTGGTAGAATGTAACATTCTCATTCAGCATTAGTAAAGAGAAGAAACTAAAAAAGTGTATGGGTTAAGTGAGGTAGAGTTTCACATACTCATTCGACATCGATTAAGAAAAGCTTCTTGAACCCCTAATGTTTTTCTTAAATGATTAATTTTCAAAAAATTAAATCAGGTACGTGACCAGGGTCTTTTGTGTAGGGAAATAAATCCAATTAGTCGCGGGAGGAAAGGCTCCTGAGGGTCATCCACCTAATGCATTACTTGCGATCATACTTCGGCCAGTTTGAGTGCTGTACATTTTGTGACACTCGGACACCCACAAGTGCGGGTCCCATGATATGGGCCCCGTGTCCGGGTACTCTTAACACTTAGATCGGCCTGCATTTTTTGTGGCACGCGTCAATATATACGTGTTTAATTTTTTATTTTTTTTTGCAATTTTTTCTTTGATTGTTAGCTCATCTTGATAAGTCTATTTATGTCGCATTAGGTGAAAAAGACTATTGAATTCAATGAACTTAAAACCACACCAAAAAATAAATAAATAAATCGAAATAAAAATCGCTATAAGATTGTGGGTAAAATGCCAACAAATGAATAAAAGGTCTCCATGTTCAACTCAAAAATTAATACTTGGTTTGAAGACAAATTATTGTAATTAATCTTTGTACTCCCAATGCTCCCTGTGGGGCTGACTCCTTGGTTGTTAGAATCGATCTAGTATCCAATAAATTGAAACATTGCAATAACACAATGAAATAACACAATATATGTATGGAGATGAAGGGATAAATCTAGATTTGAGGTACAGAAACATTGATGGGAAGCAATACAACGACAATCGTGGTTTGTCGGATCTGGGCCGCTAATTGGTGGTTGGAGACTTCTGTCATTTAACCTTAGCTTTGCCAGTATGAATAATGCAAAAAAAAATGGGCCTAAGTTTTTGTCCTGTTGCCCGTCGGGTAGCAATGTCCGGTGCCCAATCGTGGAATAGAATAAGCAAGAGGAGTCATTTGTTTGATTTTCCTTTTTTAAAAAATTTTTTGGAAATGTTCAAAGCAAGTGAAAATCAATTAAAAAATTAAAATTTGAACGTATTTCACTACTGAATCAATTACGTAGCATGCAAAAGCCACAAATTTAAATAAAAATAAAAATAAAAATTTTTTAGTGTAGGAAACCACTAAAATCTGCTTAATTTGTATTTGATCATAGCGCATATGTTGCTTTGTTTTGGGCACGAAAAGTAAAAAAAAACTGTATTACTAATAAAAATAATGCGGACTTGCATGTATGTATTTGTTTATGTGTTTGTGCATAAATTTTGGTTGTATGTAGAATTAAATTTCGAGTTTTTTAGATATTGCTTATAAGAAATCTCCTGAAAATGTACAAGTTTTGTATTGAACAGAGTATATTTAGGCTAGCTTTAATCTAGTGACATTCTATTTCAGTCTCAAATTTTCTTTTCTTTTATTTACCTTATATATATATATATATATTTATTTATTTATTTTTGGGTAGTAGTTTATGTTATTTTAAATTATGTTGTAACGATAGTTAAAATTAATAGATTCCATTAGAGTAATTTAACATACTCAGTTAAACATCTGTCAATGAAATATTTTTGCTACAATAAAAAGGTCCATCTAAATTTATATTTCAATCCAGATATTTTATTTTTGTCCTTTTCAACATTGTAGTTTTTCATTTGTTTTTCATCCATTATTGCACAATGGTAGCTATAAGGAGGGATTTAAATAAGTAGATTTAACATTTTAAATTGAAAATATTTTATTTTGTTTTTGCAATGCTAAGATGAAAGAATTCAGCTAAGTAGATATAATACTTGAAATTAAAAACATTTACTTTAGTCCTAAATTAGATATTTTCTTTTTTATTTAAATAATTTAGATCATAATTATAATGGTCTAACGGCAGTTAAAATATTGGATTTGTCTGATAATTTAATATACTAATTTAAACATAAATTAATGAAATATTTTTAAAACAATAAAACAACCCAGATGATATTATATTTTAGTTTAAATATTTATATTTTTATTATCTTAGTCTAATCTACAGTAACGAAATTAATTAAGCTTACTCGTTGTTTACATTAATGTAAGGACATTTGTTGTTTAAATCCTGTTTAATTTTATATTTTAACCAAAATTTTATCTTTTATTTTCGTCTTTATTCTAACCCATAGTTTTATAAAGGAAGCCAATGTGAAGGTATTTAATTAAGTAATTTAATATTTTAAATTGAAGTCATTCTTTTGTTGAGTACAAAAATATAGAATTTTAAGATATACAAATTTAATATAGATTTAAAATAATAGATTAAAGAAATTCTGTTTTAGTCCCCAATTTTATTTTTCGTCCCTTTCTATAACTCATGCTTTTAATTTGTGTTGTTTCAGAGTTATGATGGCGTGGTGTACTTACATTGAATTTAATTAAACAAATTTAATATTCTACATTAAACATCAACAAATGAATCATTTATAAAAATAAAAATTAAAAATTTTGAAAATTCAAAATTTAGTCGAAATTGTGTGATTTTGGTCGACACCACCCCTTCTTATGATATATACTTATGGATATGGACAATGGTTTAATGGTAGTAAAAAAAAATGCATTTAATCAAACAAATTTAATATATCAAACATCAATCAATGAAATATTTCAGACAAATAAATAAAATTATCGGAATTTTTATTTTACGAAAATTATGTAACATTGATCAAAATAGTCCTTCCTATAATATAATAATATATCGATATATAAAGAGAATTCTTTGATGGTAATTTATGTTTTTAATGTCGGGTAATCGTAGTGGAGGAAATTAATTAAGTAGATTTAATATTTTTAATTATAGATATCATAGTTTTGAATGCTAAAATGTAATTGAATAAAGTAAACTTAGTTTTATAAATTAAAGAAAATCTGTTGTAGTGTCAATATGCATCAGACAATATGTTGATTGTTTAGATTTTCTTGCACTGCGTGTTAATAATAAAGAATCTTATCCAAAACAAATCAAATATTATTGAATTATTTAATGTTTGAAGACTGTTTTCAATTATCGTTATTTTCTTGATTTTTTAATTTTATTATTCTTAAATTATTGTAACGGTTAGCTTGAAAAAGAATATAATATAGATGAAAATTGAAAGAATAAAGTTAGAGATAAAAATCAAAAAAATGAGAGATAAAAAATTAAGTTCAAGAATGAAAGAGACATCAGAAGGAAAAATAGAAATAATGGTATTGTAGTAATCTAAATTTACGCAGTTGCAATAGTTATTCTAGAGAACAAAATATATGTCATTTGAAGTGATGCTTCACCTCCAAAAGCCAATTTTGACCAAATCATAAGCTTTCAAATTTGGAGTTTTGTATTTTAAAATTAATTGCTCAATTATGACTTAATTAAGTTAATTTTGATGTCGTTTGAGGTATATATGTATCTATCAAATTTAATTTAGCATCCAAATGATCTCACTACATATTAAACTAGTAATTTAACTTTACTTAATGAAATTCATTAAATTTGGTGCCATAAATCTACGTTTATAAGATACAGAAAAATTTTAAGAAAAGAAATTTTTAAATGATGACAAAGGAAAGAAAATAAAAATTTCGTCTAAAACTTTGTATGTTTAATGGTTATTATTCTTGCGTATAAGTCAATACATTTACCCTTATGTTTTCCTATATTATGTGCTAAAACTCCAGGAATTACCATAAAAAAGTCAAATAATATTGCATTACAGAATTATGTGCTAAAAATCCCGAAACCTACCATAAAAATAAAAATAAAAAATCAAAGAATATTGTCCAATTGGGAACTATGCTAATCTTACTCTATGCAACCATGATAGTTGCTCTCTAGGAAATGCATACAAGTATAAATGTATCGTTCGAAGGGGGCCTTTGACCCCAATTTTAACCAAACAATGAGCTCTCAAAAGTTTTATAGCTTTTATTATTTTTATAAAATCAATTTTTAATTAAGAATAAATTATTTAATTTGGTCGTCCGTATATGATATATAGGCATTTACCTAGTCTTATAATTTAGCTAAATTATCTCAATATATATATATATATATATATATATATTTAATTCAATATATTTAATTTGCTTAATTAAATTTGGTGCCACTAATTTGCATTAAGAAAGAAGAGATCTTAGGGGAAAAGAAAAGGTTCAAATGATAAGGAAAGGAAAAAAGTAAAATTTCAAATAAGAATAAATAATTTTATATTCAGTAATTATTTAATCATGAGCGCAGAACATATTAGCCCATTGAGTTTCCTTGTACTATGTGCTAAAAATCAACAAAGTTACCATAAAAATCAAATATTATTGCATTGTTTGAAATTTGATGAATGCTTTTAATTATCAAAATTATGTAATTTTTATAACTTTAATTATTTTAAATGATTTTATTGTTTAGTTAAATGTGAATTTTTTTTTTGAAATAATTTTAAATTATCAAAATGAGATGACTAAATTGAATGGATTTAGTTAAACAATAAAAGGAATTATCAAAATCCATTTTGATAATCTATAATTATGTTTAAGTAAATTTTTAATAAAACAAAATCAATTATTTTTTAATAAAATTAAGAAATAACAAATATATATCAAATTTGAAAATTTTTGTTTTTTAAATCGATAATACCGTGCATAGCATGGATTTTAGGATAGTTTGTGTTATTTCACAATTATGATAGTACAGTGGTGCCTAAAATTAACAAAAAGACGGCTAACCAAATTTAATATACTACATTAAATTTCAATAAAAGAAATATTTCTGACAATAATTTAAAATTTTGAAAATTCAAAATTTAGTCAAAATGATAGTTTAATGGGAATTAAAATTAATTAAATTTAATCAAACAAATTTAACACACCAAATTCAAGATTAATTAATAAAATATCTTCAAACAAAATAAATAACCTCAAAATTCTAACAAAATTGAATTTGATCAAAACTGAATAATTTGGGTCAACGTTCCCCCTTCATATGGTATATATTGCACATATACAGATGGACTGTTCTTTAATGTTCGTTAAAATCAATAAATTCAATTATCAAATTTTATATATTAAATTAGACACCAACCAATAATGTATTTATTAACAAATAACATTTTAAATTCCGTGTTTGACCAAAATTGCATAATTTTGGTTAGCGCCATATATGATTGCAGTCTTACACGTTTTCCGCCTCACTCACTATCGGCAGTTTGGCACCGAATGTATCCACACTAAGACATAGCGAAAAGACACTAAAATCCCGCAAGTTTTGGACTAAGGAAAGCATCTTCCCTGTTACACACAACTTCCAAAAATCACAAGCTCTGTTGTCTTCTTTCTTCTCAACAAAACAAAACTAATCGCTGGTTGTAATCTATCATTAATGCAATCCCCACCACAGTTCACCACATACAACGAAACTAACCCTTATCTAACCAAACAAGAATCAGTTCAAGGATGCTAGGCATCATTCATGCGTCATGGTATCGTTATGGCTTAGGAGTAAGGAGTGAGTCCAAACCCGAGACCCGTCGGTTGTTGCTTTGTGCGTCTCCCTTTTGAAGAAAACAAACGTTGGTGGGTCTTGTCCCAATTCTGGAAGGCCCATCATCACAGCTTTTGCCTCGGTCGCCCCACTCTCACAGGTCTTGCTGTCTTCTTCATTTTATTTTTTTTTGGTCTTAATTTCAGTCATCACTGTACTGAAAGTTCAAATATCGAAGCTCGAGCTTCTGCCGGCCGAAGAAGATAAGAGTCTCATCCACTGAGAGGATAATGAACGTCTGATGGGAAGCCCACAGTTTCTCAACGATGAGCTGTCGAAGCGGACCTCAATTTTCGGGTTGCGTTTGTGGGTTGTGATTGGAATCTGCGTGGGTGCGGCGATTGTCATCTTCCTCTTCCTCATCTCACTTTGGTTCACCTCGAGAAGAAACAAGAAGAGTTCACTGCCACTAAATTGTAAGAATTCCAACATCCCAAGCGTGTCCAGGGAAATCCAGGAAATCAGGACCGACTCGACCCATGACCCGGAATCCAGTCCCAAGCTGCTGCTCCCAGCACCCGAGACGCGTCCGACTCCGGAACCAGACCCGGACGAGGACCAGCGGACCCACATTGAGATTGGAAAGGGCCACCGGATTGCCTACCCAGACAAGGCGAGCCAGGGTTCCGGGTCGGGTCACGGCAGTGGCGAGGCTCGGGCGGGTGGTGCGATGGACGGGCCGGAGGTGTCGCACTTGGGCTGGGGCCATTGGTACACGCTGAGGGAGCTTGAGGAGTCCACCAATGGGTTCGCTGACGAGAATGTGATTGGAGAAGGAGGGTACGGGATTGTCTACCATGGCGTATTGGAGGATAATACCAGGGTTGCTGTCAAAAATTTGCTCAATAACAAGTACATATTCTAACTTTTTTTGCCATATTACAGTGGGCCATAACAGGTGTATGTATTGAATTTTCATGCAGTCATCTCCTTGCAGGATGCAACAGCATCATCTAGTGATTTTCAATTGTGCTACTCAAATTTAGTTATTATCATTAATTTCTTGGACAGTAAGCAAATATTTAGACAGGGAAGAGGAGGAATGTGTTTGTTATCTTCTTCAAGGCAGCCAATACTGTTTTCTTAGATTTTCGTGTTTATTTTGTCGACACGATTCAAAGTTCTACTGTCTCTATTCAGGGGTCAAGCGGAGAGAGAGTTTAAGGTTGAAGTTGAAGCTATTGGTCGCGTAAGGCATAAAAATCTGGTGAGGTTGCTTGGCTATTGTGTGGAAGGAGCTCACAGGTACTCTAAATTTCAGGTCTCAGTTTGCCCTTTGTTTCATCTGCATTTAGGATTCGCTGTTTTCCAATTTGCACCTGAAAAGGCACATCAGTACAGTTACGATTCATTGGTTACAGAAACTGACTTAATTAAGGATGTTCTTGCATGGATGTGTGAATTTTGGATCATCTGCCTTTCAGGATGCTTGTGTACGAATATGTTGACAATGGGAACTTAGAACAATGGCTCCATGGAGATGTTGGGCCTCGTAGCCCTCTCACATGGGATATTCGAATGAAAATCTTACTTGGAACTGCCAAAGGGTAAACGTATATTCAACCACTTGTGGGATTTCTATTTGATATCTTTGTTTCCTATATGTCGCATAACTTGGTGAGTTTCTCAGGCTGACCTATCTGCATGACGGCCTTGAACCTAAGGTGGTTCACCGTGATATCAAAGCAAGCAACATTTTATTGGACAGTCAGTGGAACGCTAAGGTATCTGACTTTGGTCTGGCAAAGCTGATAGGCTCGGACAGAAATTACATCACCACACGAGTTATGGGAACATTTGGGTGAGTCATCTGTCTGGGTAGATTTCTTGTTGTCACCGATACCATTGGATAATTAACTAACAAGAGACTACTGGCTTTTGCTTCTCTTGTCTAGCTATGTCGCGCCAGAATATGCAAGCACCGGCATGCTGAATGACAAAAGCGACGTTTATAGTTTTGGGATTCTCACAATGGAACTCATCACCGGGAGGAATCCTGTGGACTACAGCCGTCCTCCAGGGGAGGTATCTTGTCCAGTCATTACTTCATTTAAAAGGCGTCATCAAGTCCATCACTTCATATAGTTCATTCAACTCATATCATTCGAACTTTCAGGTGAACTTGATTGACTGGCTCAAGGCCATGGTTTCCAACCGGAACGCTGAGGGGCTTTCGGATCCTAAGTTACCCGAGCCCCCTTCTTCAAGAGCGTTGAAGCGTACCCTTTTAGTGGCCTTTCGTTGTGTGGACCCAAATGCTCAGAAAAGACCGACGATGGGACATGTTGTGCACATGTTTGAGGCCGATGAATTTGCTTTCCGCGATGTAAGCTTGAACAATATTTGTTTTAAATGTTAGGTCCTTCAATGCCAGGTATCTGGGCTGTCCTATGTCGATTAGATGTCACGTTATTTATGTGTTGACAGTGTGTTTCACAGGAGAGGAGAGGCGGAAGGGAACACGGACGATCACATCGTGAGGGAACGGAGAGAAGAGGGGAGAAGGACGTAACTGAACCAGGCGACAGCGGTGGATATGAAAGCAGTGTCCAAACGGACAGGTTTTTGTCAAGAAAACAAGAAACCGATGAAGATCAGTAGCAAGAAAGCCCCACTCAGTCCTTTCCAACGTCGTTTGATTGTTGTTGTTGCCTGGGCTGGTCGATGTAGATAACCATCATTGTGGCTTTTTGCATTTTACTTCGTATGAGTGCTGATGTTGTGTAGGAGATTGAGGTTATTCAGCTGAAAATATGATTTATTTCCGGTGCTTGATTCGATTTAATCCCGTGTGGCGTGTTTCTTACAACTCTGTAACATGCACCAAATTTTGAAATCGTTGTTCTTCTTATTAAAATTAAATTTGATTATAACACCAGAACCTTTTTAAGTTATCGACTCAACATCTGTCGATCAGTTCAATTATATTATACAATCGGTCAATTAGAATCGATAGAAGTAGGTCAAAACGGTCTAAAAACTAATTTAAGTAATTTTTTTTATTAAACATAAAGAAGGCAAAATCACACCTCTTTTTAATAAAATTAACTTTTCTTATATTTCTAACATTTTTGTTGATTAGTATAGTTAATTTTTTTACTTATATTTATTTTAAATTTTATATATTTAATTACTTTAATCTACATATTATGAAAATTTTAAATATTGTTACAGAATATTCAAAATCTTCTTATTAATTCTATTGTTTTTATTTTACAAAATTAATTTTTCAACATTTATATTTATATTTTTAATTTCTTTTAAATTTATATGATGATTTTGTATCCCCATTCTTTTGTGCTGAATAACAAGTAGCAAATTGATTGAGAATGTAAAATATTCTAAATCAAGCCCTTTCTTCATCGGGGCTAAACTTCCGGAACTTAATAATGCCGAAATAGGAATATGCCCAGAATAAACAATTATCAAAAGAAAAGTTCAGTTGAATTCGCTTCCCTAATAAGATCACTTGACTTGATCGTTCTGGATTAGTACCAAGATAAAAATTATGATTTAGCATGAAGATGTTAATTTTCAATGTTGCATCTAAAACTCATCATTTAAAATATTAATAAATCAATTTTGGTAGGTTGTTTAATTTGTTTTAAGTGACCATCAATAGGGAAAATTTAGGAAACAAGCATAGCCAGTCTTCTACTAACTTTACTGCTGGCTCAATTTCCTATAAAAAAATTCATTACTCGGCTTGATGACATACACAGCCAACAGAAGAACATTGCCGGATTTGCAAGTACTTTGGCTTCTTCTATTGACTGGCCATATCAACATACATCGATTAAGAATTAAAATGTAAACTAAAGAAACAGAACATTTGTTCAAGAAATCAAACCGCGTAATTGAAGGCAGGGTAGGGTGAACGGGTCTTTCAATTTGCAGTAATCTGTAACTCCAAACGGCGCCACAACTCAATGATAAATGATCTTATGAACTCCCAAAAATGATTCAAAGACTGCATGATAATCTCTCAAATTCAAAAACCTAGTAGATATTGTCTAAAAAAATTCAGTCTAAATCAATAACATTACTAGCAAAAAAGTTGACTCAGATTGGAAGGGCCACATCTGCAGTCACTTATAACACCACGACCTCAAGAGACAAGTTTGTCACCAAGCGACAGTGAAGCAAGCTGGTCGGCTGGGCTGTTAGCCTGCTGAACATTCCTCAGAACATCAATAGCTTCGGCAACCTTGGCTTTTAAGGCATCTGGTGATTCAAGCAAATGCAGAACCTCTGTCTGGTCCATCTCCAGAAGCATGCCCGTAACTTTTGCGGCATGCTCGTGCTCAAGCTGATCAACCAGAGGGTATAGGTTCTCACCCAACATCTGTCAGCAAGATTTACACAACAGGCACAGTTAGGATCAAAAGTGCAAAGCCAAGCACACAACTTACATCCTTGAGCGGACTGCTTACCGTCCTTTGCTGTTCAGGAGTTGCATTTGCAAGGGCAGAAGCCAGAGCGGTGATTGGCATAGGCTGTGAAACAGCTGCAGGTAGCCCCCCACCAGCCATGGGTGCATCTGGCACGTTACGACCAGGAGGGAACCGATACATCCTACCCCTTGGCAGCATCTGGGAAAAATAAAGTATAATGAGCACAGAATAACATGGCATAAAATAAACAAAAGCAATTTAAAACAAAAGTACAACCAACCTGCTGCTGCATCAGAGGCATAGGCTGCTGCGTTTGCTGTCCTGGCCCAGCTCCCCGTCTGCCACCCGCGCGTTGACCCTGCTGACCCTGTTGGACTAGGGGCACAAAGAAATTTGGCATAGGGGCACCTCCAGGACGCATTCCCGGAACAAGCTGCTGCTGATAACCAAATCCAGCCTGCCAAATTTTCAAGAGTACAATTATTGAATATAGAGTAGAGAATATATCCAGTGTAAAGCAACATGTGCCACGTAATCCAACAAGCAGGTTGAAAAATAACCAGATCATTGAGAACATGGAAAACCAGAACTAGGAAGAAATCCTTCATCTATGAGGTTCTAATGGAATGCATCAGCCATCACACGAGCTATACCACCTATCAACCAATAATTAAACCAAGCAAAAAAATGCATAATTAATTGAAGGCAGTGGCAACATTATTTGACCCATAGTTGCATTTGTATGACCCAGATCCCAATTTTAGGCTCCAACATCTGCAGCTCATATTTAAAAACAGAAGCATTTACTTGATCAGCAGGCACTGGAAACATTAAGCAATTCACTCAGCACGCTATCAGAACTATTTGCCTTTTCACTATCTAAGTGAAAGAGTGGCGGTGGAGTAAATGGTATTCCAGCATGCAGCTGGGGTGCTAAACACGCAGCTGAGGAAGCGAGCGTGTTTGGCACTTGGTTGGGACCAATTTTCAGCATGCAACATGAGGACGTAGAGAACAATTATCACCTGAGGAATTATAGCAGGAGGAGCTTGTCCATAAAATAGTTGCTGCCCAACTCCTGGAGCACCAGGAGGATACATTGGCATTCGGGGAGCAATAGACTGTGGTATTGCAACAGGCCGCATTTGTGAAAACTGAGCCTGTAATTGACAGATAACTTGCAGCAGCAGAATTCATGACAATGCCCCAAATGGAACATCACAAATAAAGATAAATTGACATGGCAATTCACAAACTTATCTACCAAAAATCCATGTGCTGGCTTTTCATTCTAGCATGACATGATCCATAATTTGACTAAGAGTAGCATGAGATAAAAAAACAAAAGTACTTAAGAATGACATTATTAAATTAAATACTTTAAAGTGCAACTTCAGACAATGGATTGCAATTCATTGATGGTAAAAAGAGTTAAGAAGAAAAAATTCCTATATAAGACAATCCAGAGTTGAGGACGTTTCATTTAAGACAAGCATTTCCTTGAATTTTCTTTGACCATACAGAGCAGCAGCAAGACAATGTTGAGCAAAACTTAATAACAGGTTATTGGAATTCAACACCAACATAGGTATAATGTAACGTATGACTACTTTTACATAAGTGATCCACTTCAGATAATTAAGGTAAGACAAAATGTGACGGGAGAATATCTTGGTTAATTAGGGCAGGTTTTGTCCATATTTAGACATAAGAGGTGCTCCTCAAATAGCATTTACCTGTAACCTTACTCTACGCTCTTCTTTACGCTGAGCAAGTGCAACATAGAGCGGTTTACTGATCACCATTTTCCCGTTCATATTAGAAAGCTAAAATTACAAAATAAAATTTTGATCAGCTCAGATATTATTTGATGATACTCCATGTAGAAAGACATCGCTACGGTTATCAACTCACAGCTCGAGAAGCTTCTTCTGAAGTTGAAAAGGCAACAAATCCAGATCCTCTACTTACTCCATTTGGATCTCGCATAACCTGTGATCAAAAGACATAATTAAAACCAGAACTGAAGCAAAAATGTAGCAAAAGACTGTAAAGAGAAGAAATAAATGAGAGTTCAAACATCTCAACAGTAAATAGCATAATATCAAAATACCTTGCATGACGTGATAGTACCAAACTCTGAGAACAGTTCTTTTAGCTTGCCATCATCAATGCTATCATCCAAATTTTTAATATATAAATTAACCCCTTGATATTTGTCGGCAGCTTCCCTGGCAGTCTGCTCAAATCTACTTTTTAGCTCTTGCTCTCTCTCTGACTTCTTCTGGGCTCTCCCAACATACCATTCTTTGTCTTCAAATTTCTTTCCATCAAGATCTTCAACAGCTTTAGCAGCAGCATCAGCATTTTCAAAATTGACAAATCCAAAACATTTTGACTTCCCATCAGCATCCCTCATCACTATACAACTAGTGATTGTTCCATAGTCACCAAAAATTTTCTTCAAATCATCATCTGTAGTAGACTCAGCTAGATTTTTCACAAACACATTGTTGAACTTTCTCTTATCCGATGCACTGTCCCTCTCCTGCTTGCAGACAAAATGCCCAACATAAACTTGCTTATCATTGATAAGCATACCATTTAACTTTTCTATAGCACTTTTTGCAACTTCCTCAGAATCAAATTGTACAAATCCATAGCCCTTTGATTGGCCATTAGTGTCTGTTGCTATTTTGCAAGAAAGGATGTTCCCAAAGCTTGAAAAAGTGTCATGTAGAGCTTTGTTATCAATTGATTTGTCCAGATTCTGCACAAGAAAGTTCAGCAGCATGTAACTAGAATAAGAATCGGCAACAACATGATGATACACCCCTAAAAGGGAAAACTAGCAAATCACAGATACATGGACAAAAAAAGAATGCAAGTGATTGGTAATTTTTCCCCCTTTCAATCTGAAAATTAATCTCAACACGCAGAAAGTTCTCCAAAGTCATATGGACATCACATGCAGATAATAACTCTTACTCTTAGTTTGAGATTTTGGCTCCACTAGAACTAAAAAGCATCCAGGAAACAATGAATGGTGATTATGAAATCATGTTGTAGCATACAAAACACAAAGCAGTTTAACAAGCTCTACAGGAGAAAAAACCATGGCATAAAAAGCTTAAAACATGAAAGGAAAAGTATGTTAAAGTAATACAAGAACAAATAATAGAGATGATTACCTTGATAAAGATATTAGCTGTTCCGCTCTTTCGAATGCTTGGATCCCGGTGAGAATACATGATACGGATTGATTTGTTATTGAGGGGAGTGAAGTTCAACACTTCCATAGCCCTTGCCGCTGCAATCCAGTTAACAGGAAAAACATCACAGACAGTAGAATGAGAACCTTTCAGGTGAAAAGGTACAAAGACACACAAAGAAGTTTCTTGACTTTGAAAAGCAACATTAGCAAAAGAAAGAGAGAGCTGAGACTGTCTTACACAACAAACTTAATACGAACAACAGCATAATCAAACTCCACTAGTAGAGCCCAGAGAAAACAACTAATATGCCATCTAAAATTGGCATGGCCATTTAAAGGGATCAAAATATGCACAAAAAAATGGTCAAAAGTTACATAGAATGTGAGCTTGTTAAAGATTAAAAGGCTCTAGCATCATAATTGCCCTTTCTACGAAGCAATAAAGCTTAATCAATGACAAGAGTAAGAGGGTAAAAGGATACAAGAAAGATAATTCAATTTTTTGGAATTATATGCAAAATTCTTTAGCATACCAAAATTCCCAGAATAACACAGCAACTCACGCTTCATGAAAGCTAACCTAACTAGTAATCCAGGTCTGAGAATGACCACCTCTCTCTAGGCTTTTGTACTGCATTATCTTCATACTAGAAAACAATGTTGTTGGGAGTTGGTGTAGGCAAGGCCAACAACTGGAATAACCCATTAAGCTTGAAGCAAAACCCAACCATAATTGGGAGCAAGCACCATTTGTTGGATAGGTGTAGAGTGCACGATCCAATGCAATTTGTAGTGGGCAACCCACTTACTGGGTGATGAATAATCTTACCAAACTAGGGAGCAACATCCACAAGCAAATAAGTATATTCATGAGTCAAATACTTCTTAATGCAAAATATTAAAGCATTCGGTTTGTTGGTCATTAACAATAATATGTCATTTTCCCACCTTCCTCCAATTTGAGAAAACTCATACTCGAATTCCTAATAAATCTCTCCCATGAAAATGAGTCCTTCAAATTTAGATTTGTTTTTCCTTAATTAAAAGCTACCAATTAGCTTTATAGTCAAACAACCCAACAAACCCATCAATTCCATGGGTCTGCCACCTCATGGGCTTCACAAAAGAGTCAAATTAAATCTTGTATTTTTTCCTAGGTAGGGCCATCCACGTTACCAAATGAACAATGTCTTCAAGCTCCTCCCAGGCAGAACCATCAACTCTACTACTACTTATTGGAAATAGACAAGCCCAACCACAAACTTTCTCGGTATAATGGGAAGCTACACCACTTTTTGGACCCATCAAGCATGGTCAAAATGTATATACGTGGCTTGACACAACATCTTAATTTAAAACTTTAAAATATTAAGTTTGCAGGTCATTTTCAATTATATATTCCTCATTTCTCACATCTTTGTCCAATCCAATTGAAGACAACTCTAAAATCTTAATACATTAGGTTTGTGGTGTTACCAATTATACATTTTCCACTTTTCTCATCTTTATCCATCGTGGGACAACTGAAATGTTGTCTGTAGTAATATTCTTAATAAAGCAATGGCGGTACAAAGAAACATTAAGACTTCATAACAAAACAAAATCCACTATTTACTTGGGCGTTTCCCTTTACTTCACAATTCTCATCTAGTTGTTCATTTTGTTTCACTTTTTTTGTCATGCGTGCCTTTCGGGAAACTTCAAAATCAGTGGTCGAAATTCCAAAGAATAAAATTACTTCCGCGCTGCGTTCAATTAAAAATGGATTAGAAAACAAAAACGCTTGTAAGATAATGGCACAAGAACACTTTCAGGAGACGGGAAACTAACAATTTTGGTCAGTTACTAGCACACGACTGCATTATATACTCACTGATTCATCAAAATGCATCACATATTTACTCGCATGCAACCAAACTTACGTGCTAAACGCGAGCATGTAATAAATGGCAGAATTAAAATGTTGCATTCGGACATAAATCTAAATACAAAATGTATTTCTAACCATCCTGGGGGTTGCTGTAGTTGACATAACCATATCCAAGGCTGCGACGAGTGCTAAGGTCTCTGCAAACCCTTACAGACACAACCTGAGCGACTTGATTGAACAGATCGAAGAGCTGCGAATCCGTCACGTTCAAATCCAAGTCTCCTACATACAAAGATGTCAACGGGAACTGCCCAGAAGCCGATCCTCCTGGCGCCGCAGCTACCGCTCCACCAGGAGGTGCCGCTTCATTCAGTCCAGTTCCAGCGACATTCTGGTGTTGCATCTGAATCTGCGCCATCTTTTCCAATTCGGCTGGATTTTTCTCTTTTGGGGGAAAAATTTTTTTCCTTCTCCTTGTAATTGATTTTAGAGAAACAAACAGTGGGCCAAACAACCCGGAAATTGGGAAATGTAATTTTTTGGAATTTTAGGGTAGAGATGAGAGGAGGGGGAAGGGTAAAATTTGGATAGAAAATGATGGTGAATCAAAGGATAGGAAAGATTTAGAGAGAATTTTTGGTGTTTTTTTTTTCCTTTGGGAGGGCAGAGAACTGCACCGCACTCGGGGAAGAAGACGAACTGCGACGAAATATATAGACGGGCGAGCGTTAGAAACCCTAGTGAGAGAGAGAGAGGGGATGAAATCTTGACCGTCGAATTGGTCTATCACTGCCACGGCAAAACAGGATGAAGAAACGTATACTTGAGCCATCAGCAGTGGGTGACGTGGTAAAATTGGAGAACCCTAATTTTATGTGTGGGAGACTGGGTTTTTGCAGGAGATACGCCCCACCGAGTCGTGTGAAAAGTTTCGACGGAGTGAATATTTGTGATTTATTTGAATAGTTGTATAAAATATAAATAAATATAATATATATATATATAAATAATTAATTATTTTTAATAATAATTATATAATAATAATTAAATCAATAATTATTTATATATTTATAAGAAGGAAAATTTATGAATTAAATTGAATTTATATAAAAATTTAATTGAATAGTATAATTAATTGAATGATATTTAAAATAATATTTTAAAATTAAAAATTAACTTCACTACACAATTTCAATTTGCAATTTTATTTGTGAGAAGTGATTCCATGCTTGGCATGTTTCTTTGTTTATATCAAAATAGGAAACAGGAGCTATTTTGGTGGCGAATAATATCCGGTGAGAAATATTTTAAGATGAATGTATAATTGGAGAGAGATATGTTATTATGAACGTGTATTTGAATCGAATGTTTAATATGATTAATAGTATTTTTATTTGAATTTATTTATTTATAAATGTATAAAAATATATAATACTGAAATGGTGTAATGAAATGTAGGGAAAATAATTAACTTATTAAATATAAATATATATATATATATATAAATATAAGTGTATGTGCATATAAATATATTTATTGATTTGATTGTGAATGTGATTAATGATAAAAAAATAATTAATTAGTTATATATACATAAGATAATAAAAATTAGAATTTGATTTTGTGTGAAAATTTCGTTGTGTTAGATATTTGATTGTAAATTTTGAAAGAATATTGAGAGTTGAAATTCAGTGTTTCAAATATAGTGGTAATGTTTTAATGGATTGCGCGGATGTTAAGTGAAGAAAACAAACATAGTCTAAATGATTCAGCTTGACGTCATGAGCATCAACGCGAGCAAAGCAATTTACCAAGCAATGGGAGGCATTTACTGATCATCTGACAACATTAATTCTGTCGCAAAATATGTGGCCGCAACTGAAAATGGGCTGGGCTACTTTTAATGGGCCCATATTTTTCTTCAGCTGAGTGTGTGATCGCAAGAAGTGTACGGAAAATATCATAGCCGATCGACTTGAGTGTAATTTTTGGGTACGCTTTCGTTTATTTTAAGACACGGAGTATAATAAAACAAAACACTAAATTAATAGAATACAGCAATCTTAAACTTGTAAATTCTGCCCACTTTATATTTACATGTGTAGACAAAAATCTTGCTATTTAATTTCTATTAATAGGAATTTTATACAAGTACAATTATAATTTGAATCATATTAATTTTTGTGGGCTATATTCTCTAATTTAATTCTTTAATTCTCCTTTCAACTTGAAAGACTTGAATATTCTTATAATTTGTCGAAAGTTTGATGGATTTGATATTCTTTGAAGTTCGCTAAGCTTTCAAGAAATATTAATTTTTTAGTTTGACACTACAATTGTAGATTGAACGCCAAGATTTAATGAACTTGTCAAATAACGCTTCGAATGTTATAAAATACTCTAAATATTGTTTGAAAAATACAATTAGAACCGAATGAGTTTTTGAGCTGTGATTTTCTCTTGATGTTAATTGAAACTCTAATTGACGTTAATCCACTAGTTTAATACATCAACTGTGAATCAAATGCTATAATTTGGTGAACCTCTATAAAAAATACTTTTAATGTCACAATAATGGTTTTAAAATTGTGGAAAGAGTTTGAATTTTTTCAAAAGGTACTTCTTACTTGTCATGTTCTTTATCGTGTAAAAGACACGTCCATTTATAAGGGTAGAGAAAGTCTTAGAGCCATAAATGTTCGATGATGTATCATTAATATTTGGTTTAGCATTATTTCATTTAATTGAATAATTATGATTTAATTGTTAAATTAACAATATCCTTCTTCCAAATTTGTAGAATTTGACACATAACATGATTTGATTGGCCAGCATTGAGACTTGCCATCATTTAATTGGACAACTACATTTGTAATAAAATATCAATTCATTTATTACTTGAATTCATGAATCATGTTTGATTAAATTCATAAAATATAAATAATAAAATTTACTGTTTTAATCGATATTTAATACAACAAAATGCCACGTGGTGGCATTAGATTGGACACAAATTTTACTTGTCTACAAATAACCCCTCAAAACTTGTTCACAAAGTACCTTATTTCAAAGTGAATGTCTCGAAATTACTCTTGAATTTTTTTTTTGATCTTCTTCTCCTTTTTTTTTTAAACTCCTTTTTTAGGTTTTTTTTTTAAAAAAAATTTTATTTTTCTTCTTTTTTCCTTCTTTTTTTTTTTTAATATTGGGTTTCAATTCAAGGGCCCAGGATTTTAAGGTCCGTAGGAATATCCAACACTCGTAGATTTGGATTTGTGAGGAATTCCTTCAACGAGCCCACAACTTTATTCAAAGTCACACAAATAGATATTTTGGGCTGCTGGTCATGGGCTTTCCTATTTTTTGGGCCATTATTTTGAATCATTTCAAAAGTAGAGGCCCAAGTCATTTTCACTCCATATCAAAGCCCACTTTACTTGCTAAAAATGGGAACCAATTTACTATCTTCCCTTTCTCCCAAACGTGTGAACTTCCACACACCTTTCCAAGCATGGAGGTGGTCATGATACATGCAAACCCCCAAGCAATACCAAAATCTATTCATATTTCATCCTTCCTCGGTTGATGATCATTTCGAATCATGTAACTGCTGGACAAATCACTCTCTTTCCATTCACATTTGAGGTGGCGATGGCAATCTTTCATTTTTATTTTATTTTTTTTAGGTGGAGTGGCAAAACTAACTCAGCCTTCTCTTCACAAACCAAAAAATGTCTACATGGGACATGGGCATACAAGATTTGATTAGTCTAAGAATTTCTCAAGAAAAGAGCAAGAAGAATATTTATCAAATCTTTTTCGTGCCCACATGCTCTCCAAACATGTACAAATTTTCCCCCCATGCAAGTCAATAGATCTTTACTTGTCAGATCCCCAAAGCAAGATTTGACGCCAATAAAATAGATATCCACAGCACCCATACATTAAATGCCAAGGCCCAGCCCTTTGCGGACAGGGAAAAACGATGTAATTTGGTAACAGATTTTCCGCTTTTCTTACATCTGCATAAACCAGCCGATAAGATATGCAATCGCCATTATCCTCCACCATATGGTTAACCATAGGGTTATCGGCCAGGTTCTTGATCAAGCAATCATCATCGGCTTGACTTACTCCTATTAAAATAAATCCCAAACTCACCCATTAAGAAGATTGGCCGATTTTTAGCAACAAAATATATTCTTTCTTCTTGTTCGTTGTTCCAACCGATATCATGATCTTCAAAATTTTAGCCTTGTGATATGGATCATCCTTGCCTGGACATTGATCGTCACTTGCTCATATGCCTTCACTTCCTGTTTATACTTGCTTACATTTATCTTTATTGTGTTTGTAACATTGTTATAATCTTAGAGTTCTAAATTATAGTCATGTTCTTAAATTATAAGTTTGCAGAGTTTTTTTGTATTTATGTGCAATTAGATAATTATAAAATTACATGACATAGAGCTGTTTAATATTTTAATGGTATTTAAGTATCGCAAAAAAATAAAAAGTTAAAAAAAATCTAAGTTATTTGTTATCTTACCTATAGTATATAAAAATGTCAAAATGATAGAGTAATCGCTTTTGATTCTCAAAGTATAAAAACCATTTAGACTTATGTTATATTGAATTTTCATTCTCTTGTACTAATTTGCACCTTTATCTCCAAACTTTTATGTGTTCTATCTCATCCTTCATAAATATATATATATATATATATATATATATCTTTATCTTACTATCATTTTGAGGCGATCCAAGGATCCGTCGAATTTTATTTTAGTATTTATTGATTTTAGTTTATTGGTTAATGGGCTTAATTAATAAATTGGGCCACATGGGCTTTTTAGATTAAAGTATGATAGTTTTAGTATAAATAGTAGTTTGTTATTCAATTGAGGAAAAACAATACAGAGAGTGTTTTCAATTAATTCAGGTTTCTTTCAATTCCCTGAAATTGATTCTTTCAATTTCTCGTGAGTTTCTATCCCAAATCGAGTCATTCCGAATTGGTTCGAGTGATTCGTAACGTATCAATCAGTAACCGGTGTGCTGATTGTGGCCGTTCTTATCGGATTCAATCCAATCCTACTACGTTGGGTCGGCGTTCTTCGCCCGGTTCGCGTCCCTGGGGTTATCGGATTCGGGTCCGATTACACCGTCCTATCCGATGCGATCGTTGATCACGTCAGTTTGGTATCAGAGCCATTCTGTATCGAATTCTAATTCGATACACGATCCGGAGTATCAAAAAAAAATTTCAAAAAAAAAATCAAAAAAAAAGGGAAGAAAATCCGCCGCGCCGCCGCCGCTTGCAACCGCAATTCCGCCGCCGTTTCAGCCGATTTCAGCCCGAAAATTTCACCAATAGCACCGCCACCGGGAGCCCATTCCATCCCGCCGTGAATCACCGCTGGAGGAGGAGCGAATCGGCCGCAATTCCACCACGACTGCCGCCGGGACTCCACCGCAAAAAGGCCTCAAATTCGCCCGATTTCGCCGCCTGTCGCCGCCGTTGAGGGCCGCCCGGGGCACGCCGACGCCTAGGCAACCGACGTCGGCCAATTCCGCGACCAATCGCCGGAGAAATCAGGGTTTTTCTCCACCATCGCCGCCGCCGCCAGATTTCGTAAAAAAAAAAAAAATTATTTTGTTGGGCCGAAGATTATTTGGGCCAAAAAAAATTGTTGGGTCGGAGAAATATAAAAAAAATTGTTGGGCCGGAGTTGATTGGGCCAAAAAAAAATAATAATTCAGTTGGGCCAAGATAAGAGTTGGGCCGAGTACCAAGTGGGCTGGAAGTAGGATCTGGGCCGAATTGAAACTGGGCCAGGCTTGAGAAAAAAAAATCATTGGGCCGAAGGAATTGGGCTGGACCAGAAGCTGCTGCCGGGCTAGACCGTCCACTGACGTGGTAAGGCCGTGTTTGGTTACAGTTTTTCGTCTCACACTAAAGGCCTGTTTGACTGCAAAATTTTTATTTCTGCTTTTTCTAAGGGCTTGTTTGGCTGCGAAATTTTATTTCTGCTTAAGGACCTGTTTGGTTGCTGATTTAAAAAAAAAAAGAGAAGAGGCAAAAAAAAAGGAGCAAAAAAAAGGGAGAGGAGTTTATTTATTTATCTATTTATTTATTTTTGGGATGTGTTAGGTCCGCATTTCAACTTTAATCACGTTGAATGGCCAGTCAATATTCAGACCAAGGTAATGGCCCTTACGAGACTAAGTTCCTATTCAAATCTCTCTCTGATGAATTGAGGAAGCTCACCAGAAGCATGAAGGGTATGCAGGACAGGATGACAGATGTGCAAGATCGGTTAGGGTGCGTAGAAGCGTCCCAAGCTGCAACCCTAGAAAGAGACAGTTTACTGTCCAGACCGACTGGACACATAGGCAGTCCCGTGCCAAGCCGAGCCCAGGTTAGGGACGAACATGGGCATCATGTCAGGCAGTAAAACAAGATCGACGAGGCTACGAGGAGACAAGAAATAAATATACATCATCATGGCATTGTAATATCAGAGGTTATGGATCGAATACGGACGAGTACAACAAGCCATCCAAGGTATCAGATTCTCATATTGGAAGTCAAATTCGGGTGTGCCTTAATTGCTTTCAGCGTGGGCATAGCATGAGTGAATGTCAAAACGAGGAAGTTGATACCCATATCGGCATTAGCAAAGTTTTTGGAGAGAAGAAAGGCTCACCCGTCGAGATGCCATCTTTGACTCAAGTGAAGATTGCAGAGAAGATGCCATTGGATGAAGTACAACATGAAGATAATGGTAGTGATAACACACATTTGGAAATTGAGGAAAAAGGTGAGCGGAAAGAAGTAACGGAATCAGTAGAAAATGAAAGGGATAAAGCTGAGATAGAAGAAGCCATAGAAATTAAAGTGGAAGTTGAGGACAACCACAAGCATGAAGAACAAGCCAATGATTGGGAGATTAAACTTCTACAGAGCCACATGTACATTGATCCATTCGACTATCTAACAGATCCTGTATCCAATTGTACGGTACAAGAGTTGAAGCTAGTTTTATCTGCAGAGATTACACATGCATATCCGAATAAGTCGTCAGTGCTCTTTTATCCTATTCGTTGTTGCGATATATAGAGGACTCCTACGACGATGACGCTGCAGTGTAGCGAGGAGATGAGGTAAAGTTGACTTTCCGAGATTGTCTGGATCCAGGAGTGCCACAGATGCGAATGAGCGCAACTCGCCTTAAGAGGAGGGGATGATGGATCCAAGGATCGTCGATTTGAGTTAGGATTAGGATTTTCGTTCTTGTTAATGGGCTTAATTAATAAATTGGCCCTCCGGCTTTTTCGCTTAAATTGGAAGTTTAGTCGAATAGTAGTTTTGTTCTTCACTGCGTCTTTTAAAACAAGACAGAGAGGGGTTTCAATTAATGAAGGGTGTCTTGTAGGCCCGCTTGTGCCTTCCTCTATTCCTGAAATTTCTTCTTTCAATTTCTCTGTGAGTTTTTAATCCCAAATCGAGTCATTCCGAATGGGTCGCGTCATCGTAAAGTATCAATCAGCAACGGGGTGCTGATTGTGGCGTCTTATCGGGGGTCAACCCAATCTTACTACGTTGGGTCGGCGTTCTTCGCCGGTTCGCGTCCCGGGGGTTATCCGGATTCGGGCCGCTTACACCGTTCTATCCGACGCGATCGTTGATCACGTCACATTTCTAAACTTTGCTTTTTTAAATTTATTTAAATTGTTTCCATATTTCTATTCTATCTTTTAATCTATTTTTATTTTTGTTTCATTGTTCTCTGACCTAGAATTAACCTTCTCTATTTTCCTTTTATGTTTTTCTATAATTTCATATAAATTATTAAAAACAGTCTGTATAGATTATTAATTCTCAATTTTTTCTCACGGTTGTTGCAAATCTTTAATCAAATAGTATAATTGCACTGCATTAATCAAAATAAAACACATTTTATTCCCATATTCTTATTTGCAAAATAATTTTTAAATTTGTGTATGCAAAAATGATAGAAAATATACATGCAACGTACTGCGTATAGATTCGAAGATAGGTAGACCATGACAGTAAATATATATTACTATTTGGCAAGAGAAATGAAAAAGCAACAAGGCTTAGTTAATTAACACAATTAACAATTAACAAAATGAGAATTTTACGAAATTTTGAGAGATATGTCTGCTATATAAATACAGATGCATTAAAGGCACACACTTATAAAAATGAATTAATTAAATTTAATTTACCTAATTACGGATAACAATTGTAGTATTATATGAAAATAAAATGTAGATATGTTAACCAACATAAAAAAAATTCAGAAAATCCCTTTGTATCGCTCGTACTTCTAGACTAGATAGACATAGATAAATTTGCCTAATTTCTCTTAAGACGTTTTGCCATGATTCTTTAGCGATGAATACAACAATATTCTATTTGGAAAGAAGAAAGAATTCAGCAGTTCACCAAAGCAAGATTGACCAAAAACATAAAAATTTAATGATTAATTCAATTTTCGTTTTTAACATTTATATTGGGAAACCTAAATTATTTAACATTTGAATCAAATTTTTGTATACATTTTGAGGCATTCAAAAAAGGCTTTCAGTATATTTTTAAACAAGTCATATTATAAAAAAAAAAAAAAACTAAAAACTTATTTAAGAATGGAAATATCACTGGTGAAAAGGGAAAACAGTCATACAAAAATTAATTTCAGCATATTAAGGATTGATCAACAAAATGAATTAGAGTAATTTTATTTATTTCTGCGTTCTCTGTAACTCATCTTCCCAGTCAAAATCCAAACAACGAGTGACAGACCAAACTCTTCTTCCCGCCACCATGCCGCCCGCGCCTGACGGCGGAAGCAAAGGGAATGCTGGCGGTGGTTATACATGAAATCAAGATGATCATCAGCTAATGAATACTATCAAATTGAAATCTTCTATTGTCTTCACAATCGCACAAACACACGCATTCACGTGTGTATAATTGCTTTCTTGATACAAATATTTATAATCTTTGAATGAACTAGAAAAAAAAAATATATATATGTATATATATTAATAAAAGTGGCATACATCTATGTGAAAATTTATTTGTAAATTATAACATTATTTTATTTTAAATAATAAAAAATAGTAAAATTAAAAGTAATAAGAATTTTTAAAATAAAAAAGATAAAAGTAATTTTAAGAGAGAAAAAATTTGAGAAAAAAATAAATAAAAACAACATGTTAAAAGAAAAGAGAAAAAGAAAAAGATAGAAAACTAAAAAAGGTAAGATTAACAATTACTGCAAAATTTTACAATGTGAAACCAAAAAGCTTACTTCCTTAATAGTATAGTATAAAAATAGACTAAAAGTAAAAAAAAATAAAATAAAATAAAAAGTAAATAAAGATAAATGACAATTTAAGAGAAAAACAAATAAAAACAATAAGTGGAAGCAAAAGAGAAAAGGCATAAAAAAATTTAAAATTAATTTAAAATAATTTTATAATCTTACAATGCGCAGCTAAAAGGAAGTAATAGAATATTAGCTATCACATTTGAGTATACTTTTAACTAAGGGTAATAGTTTAAATTTATTACTTTAGATAATATTGTGAATTCACGATATGAACTAAATTAATCTTAAACTTTTAATAATATAATATAGGTATATACGAATAAAATTAGTTTGTACAATGCTTGATACTCAGCAAGGCTTTGCAGAAATTGTACAGGGAGGAATGTAGCACACAAGTTGCAGTAGTTTTGTAGACAAGTTTATTTAATTAATTATCTTTTATTTTGATATACATTCGACCCCCAAGCAACAGCAACAAAAATATTGTATAAATATTGGTCATGTGAATAAATCCACTTTAAGTCCACGAAACATTCACTCATATGAATGTTTTTTGCGCACACTGATCTGATACTAAAATATGGTTATTGGAATATTGATGAGTTATAGACAAAGAAAATTTACTTCTATTTTGTTAGTGATTTTTTTCGTATATTTGATCATTTGCAAGTATTTTGCATGCAAAATATTGCATTTTGATTTTTATTGCATGTAAAATATATATAGCAAGGTGTGTTTGAGAAGATTTTATGACTTGAAGTCACAAACCAAAAGATTCATTTATACAATAAAAAAAATTAGAAAAGTAGAAGCTGAAAATGTTGAAGAATCCCATCACTTTGTAATTATGGTTACTCCAAAATTATTCATAAATTTGTCATTCAACTTTCCTACTACAAGGCATGTATCAACAATGATCCATAATAGGGTTGTGCTGATCCACTAGTTTGACAATTTAAGTTATAATTGGATGGGATCTCAGTTTCATTTTTCTTTTAAAGATATGGTTCACTTAGACCTTATTTTTGAAAATTTCTCTCATCTTCTAGAGATTTGCTCCTTGTCTTGTATCTTATGTTTACTGTACACTCATATGCTTTCTCATTTTCCAATACTACCCTCTGTCTTCGTCACATTTTTCTCTTCTCCATAATATATTGAGATATATATATATATATATATATATTATAGTATATACAATATTATATATGTGAAAACCTTCAACAATACATATTTATTTATTACATTTACTAAAAAATATCTATTCTTACATAAACAATTATTAATCACATTAACATAAATTTCTGTTAATAACTATCTGTCACGTTACTGCAATTATGACATTATCTCTCAAATAGCATCTATTCTCGTACAATATCTTACTTTCTATATCTCATGTTTCTAAGAAAAATTGTCCCACTTTTTTTTTTTTTTTCATTTTATCACTAAAACAGAACAGTCATCCAATCACAGCCTTACTATCCATTGGTTATAATTAATCCTAGTTTCTATTTGTTAGCCTGAAAAATGCAGGTTTTTGTTTCTGGGGATTTTAAAAGCTGATTCTCAAGTTCCTTTCAAGTAATTAGGACAGTTAATTATACCTTCCATGAGTTAAAATGTTGATATGGGTGTGAATGACTTTCAATCGAGACTCGTACTTTTCTTTGTCATGTGAAGTGTTGAGAGCAGCCAATTGGCCTGTCTAAGATCCCAGATAGAAAGGGTAAACAGCTTGAAAAAATTGGTTTGGTTTCACCTCTCAAATGGCCGACAGGATACTTGAGAGCTTGAAAAATGTTGTATTGATGAAATGGTTGGTTTTTGACCCTACAAACTCGTAGGCATTTCGGGCTCACTGACCTTGTCTGCTTCCACAGCCACAGGCAAAACAAACCGTCCGCCCACATTTGAATTCGACCAAATTAATCCTACATTTCATATCTACGTCTCCACGCACCTACCTCTGACTCTTGGGTCAATTTAATTATAAATTATAAATTTATTATATTTTAATTAATAATAATTAAATTATTTATAATTAAAAATTATGAAAATATTTAAAATAATAAAATAGAGAAATATAAAAAAGAATTTAAAAAAAAATTGAGAGAAAACACTAATAAATGCAATAAGTTAAAGGCGAAAAGAAAAATATAGAAGATAAAAAAGTAAAAAAAAAAACAAATCATGAATTTTATATTGTGTAAAAATATTTAAAGTAAGAAAACAAAGAAAGATAAAAAATTCAAATTTTCCAGAAAAATATATAAATATAAATTATAAGTTACATGAATAGAGAAAAAAAATTAGAAGTTAGCTTAAAAGCAATTGGGAAAATTTATTTTTTACAATAAAAAAATCTTTTATCTCTACAATAATATACCATAGATATGCAAGCGTGCACGGTTCTGTGTGCGAGCTTAGTTAAGCAAGATGAGTTGAAAATAGTTTAGGCCTAAAAATATTGACGGTGCGAGAGGGATATTGGTCGAGTTATTTGACTTAATGGAAACAGACAAATACACTCCCATCAACTTGTTCATCCAGCTCTTGCTGTCAAGCCACGTACCATTCCACCACGCAATATTGTTATTCTAAATAATTGTCAACACAACTTCTCAGACAATTCATTTTGTCCACTTTTTTAAAAATTTTTATAAATCAAAAAAGAAATAGTGTTGCAAATCGTGAGGTTCAAGAAATGTTTTTAGATAGCGACATCAAAATATAATCAGCGTTTCTAATGGAAAAAAATGCAAAACACATACACATATGTGTGTATGTGTGCATGTGTATGTATCGGCGTTTTCTTATATTTTTACTATTGTCCCTTCCCCCAAGTGTTCAAATAATGCTTTTAGCAAATACACACGCGCGCGCTCAACAAATAATAATATAAACATAAAAGCGTAGGAAAAAGAAGGGAAAGGTAAGCGATGACAGCGTTGGATGAACAGCATACGAGACGCGTTCTCCAAAGACGGTGTGAAAGAAATGGGAAGATTGCGAGGATTTTCACTAAAGCAAACCAAGCCAGCAAGCATGACCATGTTGTGAAGTCATAAAATGGTGTGAAAGCATATTAACATACGATATATTTCTTGATATAAACTTCTATTCCACTTCTCACATACTCAAATGATTATATTTAATTTTAAGGACAATTCAAAGGCTAAGTCAAAAACTCAAATCGTCGCTTGTGCACCCACGACTTGGGCAGCAATCACGGCAACGTAAGGATGAGATCATCAAGTGTAAATAGTCCTCGCCCAATGTCAAAATTCAAAGCTCAAACCAACAACATTCTCAAAGTAAAAGCACACATTCTTAACCACCCACCTAAACTAACAACTTTTCTACTATACCTCTGAAATCCTTAACAAATCTCCCATAGAAAAAAGTGGCGTAATTGGCCAAGTCAAATTCCTTGTGGCTGTATGATTGGGACCACTCCTAAAGGACTCCACCGTCCTCTCATCACCAAAATCTTATATATACATTGAAGCAGTTGCACGTCATGCAGATTATCATCCCACCAATACACAAAATTCCTCCTAGGGGGGCGGAAAAACAATTCCACAACTTTTGAAGTTCAATCACATCAGATAGAGGTTCATATCATATACAGATGGAAAATAGAAGGAGATGCAGCTTAGCAAGATCAAGGAAGAGTACTCCTGGATTCATCATGTTTGTGGTAATAGTTTTGGTGGTGGGCTTGCAGGTGTGTCCTGCAGACTCTCGAGCCCTCCCCCCGGCCACGACGGCAGATGGACGGGGCCAAGTGGGAGGAAGCGCCGACGCGGTGAGCATGGCGACAGCGTTTCCAGTCTCTTCAAACAATTCCAGGGGCAGTTTTCGCCTTTCGCTGAGAGGGCTGGCCTTTATTTTGGCCTCTGGACCAAGCAGGAGAGGCGCTGGGCATTAGACCACACATCTTGAGTTTTAAAATCGGTTCCCTGATGGTCTCCCCGACCAGGTGTTCTTTTCTTTTTCTTTTTCTTTTTTTTTTCCTCTGTTTTTTTGGTTTTTCCCATTCGGTTTGTGGGTAGAATATACTCATCATACATAACAATGTAAAGTGATGCGTCATTAACAAATTAGGAACGCGGATTATACTCTTGATTTCATTCATTTCCATGAGTAATAATGTTTTGGCTATGTTTGATCATCACACCTAAATTTCTCAACATGCCTCAAATCTAATATTGCCAAACACATTGTTAAATAAATTTTTTCAAAGGAGTCTAGAAATTCTTCTCTGATAATAACGTTATATCTTATTTCATATAATCCGCACACACCCTCGTGTGGTGAGTTCCTCAGCTTAAGCTACATCGTACTGGCCCTGACCCCTTCTTTAGCTGCGTGGGGTATGAAACCATTACACTCTCCTCCAGTCAACTCAAACACTGCCTCATGTGATACGGCTCTCACCTAGTGTAGCCTCTTTATTGGCTCCTTTGAATTCTCACATAAGTGGGTTTTATTTTTGGCATTAGTCGTGTGCGCCACTTAGGTTGGCATCCTTGAGCCCTCGTATGCAGTCCTCCTTTGATATCACTTTGTCATAATTCAGTTCAATCCTTAAAAAATTAATTATTAGGCAATGAATAAGATGTAGATGTGGTTGTAAACGGTACACTGGGGCTATGTTTGTTCCTAAACTTTTTATTACTTATCATCGTTTAAAAATCTTACAAATCAAATATTTTATCATATAAAATTTATTCAAATCCACATTCAATTTTTTTATCTCTTATATTTTATAATTAACTAATAATTTTTCAATTATCATACTTGTTCACGATGAAATCAACACCTCTCCTTATAATTTGTTTATTTATATTCATTTTTTATTTCTTTATAAACCAATATAACATGACATCATTTAATTATTACGATATATTAAATATATATAAAAATAATTTTTCTATCCATCTAAATTTTTTAAATTAAACAATTCAAATCCATCTAAATTTTCCTCCGCAACCTAATTAGCAAACAAACCTAGCCTTGACTTTTCTAAGAGTAACTTGCGTATTTTGAACGCTCAATTACTTTGGCGGTCGTGCTAAATTATAAGCATAGTGGTTTGTCTTTTTGCATGGGCAATCTTCCCTGTTTCAAGCTTGACGTGACTGTCAATGGATTTTTTTGCAATGGAGTTGATTTTATTTATTCCTTAGTTGTCTAGAGCTATGGAGGAAATAGCCAAATGCTATATAATACAGCACTGAGAAGCAAATTCAATTTTGTATCTTTGTAGCTGGATGAATTAGGAAACTGATGCGTGTTCATATTTACACCTGAGAGAGAGTCCACAGAACACACAATTTGACTTCAATAAATGGTTCCCGTCTTGGTCTGAATTGAATGATTTCCCTTCCCACGAGTCCACGCCAAGAGGTTGATTAAGGTTCATATCTGCTGCTATATTTGGTAAAAGAGACTTCATAAGCACATCACTTCACATTTTCTTTTTGCCTATTGACAAGGAACTGAGTTCTTGCTCGGCTCAGTTGTGCAGTTAGAGCTCAACCGTATAGACTTGATATTGATTGACTTATTCAAACTTAACATATGTGTGTGTATATAAAGGGTTTGAGGACAATTTAATTACATATTGTAAATATTCAATATTACGTTTAATTAGTATATTTACGTCATTACTCTTAATAAAAGTGATAAAGCACACTCAAATATAATATTAATATACTTTTTTTTTATATAATATCTCTACGGTATGATCATTAAACTAAAAATTTTTTGTTATATAATGAGAAATTACACAAGTACTCTTATTTTAAATTCTTTTGTTTCTCTATCATTTTTTTTCTATATTTCTTTTCAACTTCTTATTTTTTATATGTATTTTCTCTTAAATTTTTTTATCATTTTTTATTTTCTTATTTGAAATATTTTTATGCTTTCAATTTTTAAAAATTATATTTCTTTTATTTAAAACACAATAAATTCACTAAATAAATTTACACATATATACAGTATTTAATTTTATGAGTATATAAATATAAATATATATATTTGTATTATAATAAACATTGAAGAATATATTTAGCCCAATGGTATTGTATGTTCCTGAAAATTGAAGACGTCGTGAGTTATAATGTTGCACAATACAACTTTCTCATTTTCTATTTCATATTTCTTCCTTAAAATTCAGACTTGGAATTGTGCTTTTTATTTTTTTTTTCTTTTTTATAATTAAACTATAAAAAATTATTGAAATTAGTATTTGGCTTGATGGTAAAAATATTGATAGTTACGATTTTGACTTCCAAGCACTTCCATTTTATCCTTCCCAATTGATCAGACTCAAACTCAAGTCATGCTCCATATGTATTCTCTTTTTTTTCTTTGATTTTTGAGTCAGCTATGTGCTGCGTTATTTTTGGGTCGAGCCAAGCTCAAATAACATCTCGCTGCTATTTTGAACTCTGGCCCTCGACGGCTCGATTGACGTTGAGGCCGGTAGACAGGATAGAGATATGGAGTTGCGCCCTTCACTGCATGCGCTGTTATTTGGATGTATCTGAAAACACGAAGATATTTTCAACTCTTCCAATTTCCTTTTAAATTTTACCCAATAAAATATACTATTCAACAAATTTTTATATAAATTTAAATTTAAAATTTCTCATTCTATATATACGTAACAAATTAATTATTATACCTATTAATAATTAAATCAATACTAATATATACACTCACACGCTCTAACAACTATATGTACTTATATTGTATAAATTAATTATTATCTTTACGTATTATTACATCAATCAATTACTAAAACATATATACTTATATATATTCAAATAAATTAAAATTTTCAAAATATCAAAATTTTATAACTAAATATATTACTCATTTTACTACAATTTACATCAAACATCATCTTTCATTAAAACCCCACTTCCAAAAATAGTCTGTAATTGGATGGGATACCCATTTTAGAGAAAAATGTTTTTTGAGAAAATGTGGGAAAAAGTGAGATAGAATTTTCATGAGAAATGAGATAAAGAAAATAGGATTTTATATCTAAATAAATGGTGTATGAAAATAAAAAATAATGGCAGTTATGTGCCATGTAGTTAATTGTGAATAATTGTATTGGTGTAACATGCATATGTTAAAAATATTTGTATGGATATAAAATGTTATATTAAATTAAATGTATTTTTAGGGTAATTATTTGATTAAATTAAAAATAATGATGTTACTAAGTTTGTATTAGGAATAGGGAATTTGTTGATTTTGTACCTTATTAATGTTTTTAATAAATTGATTAACTCATATATTCCTCTTCTTCTTATTTTTATTATAAAATTTGCCAATATCATTAGTTTTATTTATATGTATTAAGAATTGGTAATAACAATATTAATTTAGATAATGATAATGATGATCAAATTATTATTATTGTTAATATTAATAATTATAAATTTATTAATATTAATATTACGATTATTATTAATTAATATATAACTGTTAATGCCAATATTAATATTGTCATATTATTATTATATTATTAGTATAAAAATAATAATAATAAAAATAAAAATAAAAATAAAAATAAAAATTCAAAATGCTGTTTGGTTGCCCACCAAAATACACTTGAAATTCTCCATGCCAATCCACAAGTTCAGAGGAAAAACATCACAAGCCCCTCATTCAACTAAATCAATGAAATGGTCACCTTCTCTTAGGCAAAGCAAAACAACAGGTATGGCTTCAAAATAAAATTCTGATACCAAACATAACCTTATATTGCTCAAGCAATAGAAACAATGGAAAATTCCTGCCGAAACCACTGTACATAATCCCACAACCCTGACTCATTGTTGATGGCCATGGGACACCTACCTAATGACACCATCGTCTGCCAAAGGTCAAATTTCCACCATCCGTATCCTACAAGACAGGTATTGAATATGAACTTCATTTAGAAGCCCTTCCAGAGAAGAACATGCCGATAAATGACCATCTTTTGATTGGAAAAATGGCCGGTGAACTACTTGGAAGGGAAGAAGGAGAGAGAATGGGGTTTAGCGGTTGAAACTGGGAGAGAGAGAAAGAGAGGGGTGAATTAGGGGAAAATTCGAGAAAAGAAAAAGAGAGCAAAGGACAGGGATGCTTGGAATTGGATTGTTGTGCCACAGAAATTTAACTCAAAAATGAAAAATAACTCCTCATTCAACCGCAACCTAAATTTTCCAATTTCCATATTGTTAATTTATATTCAGATAAAAGAGAACAATAAATCATCGTGAAAAGTTTTTGGCATTAACTTAGCCTCAATCAATTTTTGACTGTTATATTATGTATGGGGAGGGGATTTTCTTTGAATTGGTTTACACAGCAGCACTACCATATAATAACACACACACACACACACACACTATATATATATATACGATTAAGTTTTTAAATTTATTATTATTGTACAACGTAAAAATGACACATTTACTCTATTTTAGTTGTATAATATAAAATTATACGTTTGTCCTTAATTTAAGTTGTTTTGGTCTTTTCTATCCTTTATTTGTCCCCTTTCTTTTAGTTTATCTTTATTTGTATATTGTTTCCAATTTTCTCACTATCAAATTTTTTTATTTTTTACTTGAAATACATTTATATTTTTAATTTTAAACAATAACATTTCTAAAAATACAATAACTTTATTAATTATAAATAATTTTACATGTATAAAGCGTGTGAATTTTAGTAGTATTTTAAACAAACAGTAGTTTAAGAAGAGGAGTCGAAGACGAGTATCATCAGCTACGATAATGCATATGAGTTTTCGAAGGCTTTGTTTGGGTGCATATTTTACAGAAAAAAACTGACACAAAAATTTAACGTCAAACGCAACGGTCGCCCACGCTCCAACCTTCACTTGCATTGGCGACACTGCATAACTAAGGCCTCTCTACCCACTTTGCAAAGCATTTCGCCATGTTAATTTTGAAGTTTGTACATGAAGTGTTGGAAAGTATGAAAACAAAAGGAGGTGGATAAGAGACGAACTTCATATTCCATTGAATGAATTGAAAAAGTCAAATATACCAACTTTATATACATGTTAAAGGCAATTGTGAAAATTCCCTTTTTACAATAAAAAATCTTTTGTCCCTACAATAATATACTATAGATACACGAGTGTGTGCGGTTTTGTGTGTGAGCTTGGTTCAAGCAAAATGAGTTGAAAATGGTTGTGGCCTAAAATATTGACGGTGAGGGTGGAATATACAGATATAGGTCGAGTTCTTTGACTTGATGGAAATAAACAATTCAAAAGATGCCCCTTTCCAACATCCAAGAAAATACACTCCCATCAACTTGTTCATCTTGCCCTTGCCGTCAAGCCACGTAGCCACGTATTATTCCACCACATGATATTGTCATTCTGCATTGTCAAGACAACTCATTTTGTCCACATTTTTTTTAAATTTTTATAAATAAAAACAAGAAATACTGTAGAATTTTAGAATTGTAAATCGTCTTGTTCAATAAATGTTTTTAGACAGCGACATCAAAATATAATCAGCGTTTCTAATGGAAAAAATACAACACAAACACACGCGCGCCCGCGCGTAGATGTGGCTGTGTGTGCATGTGCATGTGTTGGCGTTTTCTTATATTTTTAAAATTGTGCCTTTGCCCGAGTGTACAAAAAATAGTTTTAGCAAATATATATACACGCACAACAAATAATAATATATAAACATAGAAGTGTAGGAAAAAAAAGGGAAAGGTAAGCGATGACAGCGTTGGATGATCAAAACATATGACGTGTTCTCCGAAGATGGTGTTAAAGCCTCGGGAAGTTTGCGAGGATTTTCATTAAAGCACACCAAGCGCAGCCAGCTTGACGCTGTAAAATCATAAAATGGTGTGAAAACCTATTAAAATACGGTATATTTCTTGAAATAAATTTCTATTCCACTTGCGTCTCTACTTAATATTAGGACTATAAATACAAAGCATCACCAAGTTTAAAAAATTACTGAAACCTCCTTTACGCTAAACTAGAATATTACAAAAACTTCCTTATGGTTGGGTTTGCTATTAGTCGGAGGTGTACTCAAAGAGATATCTGTAATTTTCTACATGTGAAGGTATTTCGTATATAGAATGCTAACTTCAGACATGGGTGTTGTAATTGTCCCTTAATTTTAAGCACAATTCAAAGGCTAAGTCCAAAACTTAAATCGTCACTTGTGCACCCACAACTAGGGCAGCAATATAAAATTGCATGGCAATGTAAGGATGGGATCATCAAGTGTAAATAGTCCTCGCCCAAAGTCAAAATTTAAAGCTGAAAACCCGCAACATTCTCAAAGTAAAAGCACACATTCTTAATCCCCACCTAAACCAGCAACTTTTTTCTTGTACCTCTGAAATCCTTAACAAATCTCACATAGAAAAAAGTGGTGCAATTGGCCAAGTCAAATTCCTTGTGGCTTTGTGATAGGGGACACTCCAAAAGGACTCCACCGTCTCCTCATCACAAAAAAATCTTATATATACATTGAAGCTGTTGCACATCATGCACAATATTATCTCACCAACACACAAAATTCCTCCTAGAGGCCAGAAAGGCAATCCAAAACTTTTGAAATTCAATCACCTAAGATAGAGATTTACTTCATATACAGATGGAAAATAGGAGATGCAGCTCAGCAAAATCAAGGAAGAGTACTCCTGGATTCATCATGTTCGTGGTAATAGTATTGGTGGTGGGGTTACAGCCGTGTCCTGCAGACTGTCGCGCCCTCCGCCCGGCCACGACAGCAGATGGATGCGGGCAAGTGGGAGCAGACGCCAACGCGGTGAACATGGCGACAACATTTCCGGTCTCTTCAAACAATTCCAGCGGCCGTTTTCGCCTTTCTGTGAGAGGGCTGGCCTTCATTTTGGCCTCTGGACCGAGCAGGAGCGGCCCTGGGCATTAGACTATACATGTCTTCCTGCTTTTCGTTGCCCTATCGAATTGTCATAATTTTGGGGTTTTTGAATCGGTTTACTGATTGTTTTCCTGACCAGGTTTTCTTTTTCTTTTTCCTTTTTACTTCTTCGGTTTGAGGGTCGAATATACTCATCATCTATGCAAATGTAAAGTGATGCGTAGTTGACAAGAATTCGGATTATACTCTTGATTTCATTTATTTTCATGTGTATTGATGTTTCGGCTTTGTTTGATCACCGTATTTCAATCTCGTACCACCCTATGAAACTTAATCCAACTAAATATATTGTCCAAAAAATTTTAATTCGAATTTTAAAACAAATTTAAAAACTCTTCTCTAATAATAATACATTCTCTTGCACCCACTTCACACACACACACACACACACACACTTTCGTGTGGTGTGTCCCTCATCTTGGGCTAACATCACACCGGTGTGGCCTTGACACCTTCTCTAGTTGATTGGATATGGAAATATTACGATCTCCTTCACTCAATCTCACACCACCCTCGCGTGATATGGCCCGCACCCAACGTAGCCCTTGACTAGCCTTTACACGCGGATCTCTCTTTAGACCAGTTGTGTGGGTCCTTTAGGCTGGCTCCTTCACATTCTCGCACACGAGTCTAATACAGGCATAGTGATTTGACTTTTTGCGCGGGCTATTTTCCTTGTTTCAAGCGTGACGTGTTCTGCAGCCTTTTAATGGATTCTTTGCAATAGAGTCGAATTAATTTATTCCTAAATCAAATAGTGCTCTCGAGGACATAGCCAAATGTTATATAATATAGCACTGGGAAACAAATTCAATTTTGTATCTTTGTAGCTGGATGAATAAGGAAACCGATTGTGTGTTCATATTTTTACCTAAAGTCCACCGAACACCCAATTTGACTTCAACAAGTGTGGTTCCCGCCTTGGTTTAAAATTAATGATTTCTCCAGCCGCGAGTCCTTGCCAAGAGGTTGGATTAAGGTTTATATCTGCTACTTCTTTTGGTAAAAGAATTATAAACGTATTACTTGACATTTTCTTATGCCGACATTGACAATAAACCTAGTTCTCCACTGGACTCAATTGAGCGGCTCACTCAGAGCTCAACTCATGTTAATGATTTGAATTTGAACATATTCCCTGTATAGACTTGATAGTGATTGAATTGTTCAAACTTAAACACACACACACACACACACACACACTATATATATATATATGTATATATATATTAAGAGTTTGTGAGTAATTTAATTATATATTATAAATTTTCAATATCACATTTAATTAGTATATTTGCACCGTTATTTTTAATTAAAGTGATAAAGCAAACTCAAATATAATTATTTATATACTTCTACTTTTTTTTAATACTATAGGTTTATTATATGATTATTAAACTAAGAATTTTTATTATACATTGGTAAATTACACAATTTTTTTATTTTAAATTCGTTTGTTTCTCTGTCATTTTCTTTTTATATTTCTTTTCAATTTCTTATTTTTTATATGTATTCTCTCTCCAATTTTGCTCCTTCTTTTTTTACAAATTTTTTGTCATTCTTTATTTTCTTATTTGAAATATTTTTATGCGTTTAATGTAAAGTATTATATTCTTTTTTTTAAAACACAATAAATTTATTAAATAAATTTGCACTACTTTGCACACATACAGAGTTTGCAATTTTATTAGCACACATACATACATACATATATATATTTGTATTATAATAAACATCGAAGAATATATTTAGCCCAATGGCATCATGTTTTTCTGAAATTGAAGACGTCGTGAATTATTATGTTGAACAATACAACTTTCTCATTTTCTATTTCATAATTCTTTCTTAAAATTAAGACTTAGCATTCTCTTTTTTCCTGTTTATTTCTTTCTTATAATTAAAACTGTAAAATTATTGAAATTTGTGTTTGGTTTGATGGTAACAATATTGACAGTTATGATTTCGACTCCCAAACACTTTCATTTTCTTTTCTTTTCCCTATTGATCAGACTCAAATTCAAGTCATATTATATATATATTTATTTATTTACAAGTGTGTGTATATGTATGTATGTATGTATATTTTGAGTCAGCTTTGCGCTCCTTGGTTTTTAGGTCGAGCCAAGCTGAAACAACATCTCGCTACGTTAAGTCTGGTAAACGGTATATAGTTGATCTACTCTCCCAATTTTTTTTAAAACTTTACCCAACAAAATATACTGCTCAACAAATTTTTATTTAAATTCAAATTTAAAATTTTCTTATATTGTATATATAATTAATAAATTATTTTCCAATCATTACACATATTTATAATTAAAATCAATACTAACATATATGCACCTTACACATTTATATATATATATATATATATATTTATATCATATAAACTAATTATAATTTTTATATCCTATCACATCAATCAATCACTATTATATTTTTTTATACTTATATTTAAATAAATTAACATTTTCAAAATTATCAAAATCTTATAAATAAATATATTACTCATTCTAATATAATTCATATTAAACATAATCTTTCAATAAAATTTATCTCTTAAACATAGCGTCACATGACTCTTTTTTAAGGGTAGGAAAAAGGGGTATTGTACGATTAATAGTCATTTCGCAGCTGACTACGTTTACTTAAACTACGGCTAATAGTTACATTCTTCTGAACGCTTTAAAAATACATTCCCAATAATAAATTAAAGAAGGCTACAACTATGAACACGAATTGCATAAAAAAGCTTATTTGTATTAATTCAATAATTCAATTATAAAGAGACAACGACTAAAGTAAGGAGAATTCTAACAATCGCAAGTGCAAGTAAATTTATTGGGGTACCTTACCCCCTACAATAAGTTTGACAAAAAAAAGTCAAGTGATGGTAATATACATTAAAAAATCGAAAAAACATAATTAAAAATAATTATAAAATTATTAAAAATATTTACAAATATATATAAAATTCTAAATCTAACAACAATGAATAATAATGTTTCATTTGACATTAGGCTCTAGCAAAGCTAATATTACATTAGGAGGGCCTGTCGGGTAAGTAGCTCTGGGGCCCTCCAAATATAGGCTGTGATTAGATGAAATATACATTTCTGAGACTTTTTTTCCTTGAGAAAAAGTGTGATAGATTTTTTTTAAGAAATGAGATTAAAAAAAAAATTGTTTTATATGTGAATGGATGGTATAGGAGAAATAAAATATAATTGACATGTAATTGTTTGTGAATAAATGTATTGATGTGACATGTATATATTAATATATATATATATATATTAAAAAACATTTGTATGGATATAAATATATTATATTGAATAAAATGTATTAATTATTAGTGTAATTATTTGATTAAAGTAAAAGTAATGATTTAGGATTAGGGAATTTGTTTATGTCATATTTTATTAATACTTTTAATAATTTGATTAATTCAGATATTATTATCATTATAAATTTTGTCAATATCATTAGTTTTATTTATATTTATTAAGAATCAGTAATAATAATATTAATTTTTTTGATGATAATGATAATCACATTAATATTATTTTTAATATTAAAAATTATAATTTTATTAATAATATGATTATGGTTATTATTAATAATAAAAATATTATATTAATATTTAATTGTTAATGTTAATATTATTATTTTTATTAGTATTAAAATAAAAAAAATACAATTAAAAAATAAAAATTCACAATGCTATTTGGTTGCCCTACCTAAATACACTTGACATTCTATACGACGATCTACAAATTCAGAGATTTAAAGAGGAAACAACATCACAAGCCCTTCATTTTAAAAAATCAAAGAGATTATCACCTATTCGATCTCAACCACAGCAAACCAACAGTAATAGCTTCAAAATGAAAATCTGATACCAAACAAACCTTATATTGCTCAAGCAAACATCTGTCCAAACTACCAATCACAATCCCACAACACTGACTCACACTGTTGGTGGCCATCGGACACCTACCCAATCACACCATCTTTTGTCAACGGCAAATTTCCACCGTCCGAATTCTGCGGGGAATGTACCGTATATGCATTTCACTTAGCCTCAATCAATTTTGACCATCATAGTACGTCTAGGAAGGGGATTTTCTTTGACTTGGTTCACATGGTAGCACTTCCACATGTTAATACACACACGTATGTACAGTATATTATTAAATCTTTATTTGTATTTGCTTTCTAAGTTTCTGACTATTAATTTATTTGAAATGCATTCTATATTTTTAATTTTAAACAATTATATTTCTATTATTTAGAAATACAATAACTTTATCATTTATAAATAAGTGTGAATTTTACTAGTATTTTAGGCAAACGGCAAGGGAAGTCAAAGACAAGTATCATCACCTACCGAAGACATCCTTAATGCTTTTGAGTTTTCGAAGTCTTTGTTTGGATGCATATTTTTGTGGAAAGAAAAATTGATCTGAAAATTTGAAGTAATGTAAAAAAAAAAGGGAAAGAAAAAAAATAAAAAAATATTATTTTAATTGATAATAAGTTTGATCATATTTTTATTAGAAAAAACTTGAGCATAATTTGCATGCAAACATAGCCTGAGCATTTCCCAACAAGTAATGTGCAACACAACCCGACCAGAGTGTTGGGAGCTTACCTAGTATCCACCTACTTAAGCAGCCAAACCCTTTCAATTTGAAGCATCGCCCTTTATATCTGGTGTTTTGGCGTGAATCAAAAACCACCAACTCGGGCCCTACATTGAAAAAAAATGATTAAGGTAAGAACATTTAGTATACTTGTGTGGGGTTTAAGGACTGGGTCAAGTTGCCTCCGCGGATATGTTTGGCTCAACACAATTCGTGAATCCCCCATCAAGAATGCATTGAGGCCCCAGTTTTTGCAGCTATGTTGCGTAGAATGTTGTAATCTTGGAGCGTTACTCCCCAGAGATGATCCCCCATGGAATGGGAGCTTACCTTCCCTCCAAGCTTTGCGGCACATCTTCGATTCATTTGACACTAGCTTCTGATGTGATCACTTTGTTGCAATCTTTGTTTATGCTCCCCCATGTAGCCAGTAACCAGTTGCCTTAACTATTTGTTGGGAATTAACCCATAATTTCATTTCCACATCACACCTATCTAACAATCTTCAAGAACAATGGCACTCCAAACTGAGTGATCACTCCCCATCACAAATCTGCTACAGCCAATTTTGTCGGGCAATAGAACATTGCTAAATTGCATGCTTGGCATCATCATTTCGGCTTGGTGATCTGGAAAAGAACTGTCTTCATCCACATGTCCACAGCCATTTAGAATTACTCAGTACAGACGCATACCCACCATGTGAATCTTTTACCTGCAGGGAAGCAAGTCCTTCCCCGAGAGAAACTCTTAATGACCCTCTGGGCTCCCGCTTGCCTTGTTTTTTTTTCACTTCATTAAATTCCTTTCATGAATAAATGGTAGACAATACAGAATTTTCCACTGTTTCTGGAAACAAGGTTTGTCCTCATTGCGCCGAATCAGAAGTTACTTTTATCATCCAAGAAAGTGCAAAGAGCAAAGCACATCTTCTCAAAATAAAAGGGCATTGAACAAAATGCATTTTCCATTGCTCGTTTCTAAAGTTTCACAATTACAAGAAGGATTACAATAATCCATTCTATAAAGAAAAAAACACTAGCACGCGTACATTAACCTCCCTGAACATAGCACGCATAATACTGGCCCACAAATTAGAAGCAATTCAAACAACAACCAGACACCATAAGTCAACGTCAAATGCCACGGATGCCCCGGTCGCCCACACTCCGACCTTGCCTTGCATTGGTGACACTGCATAACTAAGGTCCTTTACCCGTTTTGCAGAGTATTTCGCCATAGAGACAATGTCAAATGTCCAAGTGGGTGACACCCATCAATGAACAGTCAAACAGCAATCTCATCTGTCAAGCTAATACCATGCGTACAATTTCAAGGAAAAATCTCATCATTTAACACTAACCAAATTTTTAATCCAATCCTAGAACAAGCAAAGCCCATGCGACATTGTACTTATGCAGCATTTGAAATTGCAATCCAAGAAAGCAATTGGCGACACCACACGCAAAATCTCCAGCACATTAGGAGACTTGATCCATTTAATTTCAAGAAGACAAAGCGGTAAGCTGTTGCTATACTAATATTACCATGAAGCAATCTACAAAATAGCAATACCCTGGAGATTTCAACACCGTAATAAACATCCGAAGGAAGGAGAAAATAATAATCATTCAGTTACTCGTCCCCAGCAACAGACTCAGATTTTTCACTCCGCGGAGGCGCGCATTCACCGTCTTCTTTCTCCAGAAGCTGTGTAAATGTCATATAGGCCTGAGCCCAGTTTGTTAACTGACTGGGGAGATGCGTTGTGGATTTGGGCCATGGCGATAAGATATTAAAAACGTTGGTCCAAGACCGGCGACCGTCCTTCATCAATTTCAGTGTGAAAGTAATTATAAAATGGATCCGACGGGACTAAATTGGTCAAAAATACGCTCAAAATTATCCCTTTCAATTTTTCTAATGTTCATTATTTTCTTATTCTTACTCATGTATTTATATAACCGTTGCATGATACAAAATAATATATTTGATAATTATATATTAACTGCTTAAACAGATAAACACTTAAAAAAAAAGTGACCTAAGATTTATGGGAAAGGACATGTAATAAAGATTTCGGGACGTTCGAGAATTAGTCCGCTCATGAAATGGTTGGAATGATCAAGGGCGCATTCGATCCCACACCAAATGAATTAACATGTGTGGAGATTGTGGCACTCAATGATAGAAGAACAAAAATTTCAAATAAAATAAAAAAATAATTCAAACAACAAAAGAGCCAAAAATAAGTAAATAATATAACAATTTTTACAAGGCTTAAGATAAATAAATTTAAGTACTTTCATAATATTTTTAATTTCAAATTTTATTAATAAATTTTGATTTTAAATTTTTAAGTGCATACATTTGCTTTATTCATTAATATTTTTATGTAAAAATAAAAAATTATTAAAAATTGCACTACTTTACTTAATAGCATTTTTTATCTTATATTGATAAATAAATAAATAATAAACTCTTGAAATCTTTAGTTTAAATAAATTTGAACATTTTGGTATACAAAAAATTCAAGGTTCATCATGATTAGAATTTCTAGCAAAACAAGGGAATTCGTTGTTGATTTCAATTAGATTTAGCTACAAATTATTTTTCCTAGTTAATTGCTCCTAGATAAATTCGGTAAGGAAAAAAATTTACTTGCTAAATTTAATTAGGAATTTTGTCAACAAAAAATTTTTCATATGGCAAGAAATAATTTCATGGCAAAGAATAAAATCAATTAAAACTACTAATCTTTCTCTCTTAACCTCTAATTTAGATGCTTCATCTCTGTTGAAGATTTTGAATACTAGATCTTACCTTTTCAAGTTTCGGAGGTTGCCTCTAAACCAAAATTCCTACACACTACCTAATTCAATAATTTATATAATTTCAATTCTATGAAATTAATAACAATGAATTTCAATGTTGATTTTCTTTATAATAAATATTTTAAAATTTTAAAAGTCATTATTAGACGAGTTTATTTTATTTGATTAATTTTTTAAAAACAATATTAACAATAATATTAATAATTATAAATTTGTTTCCTTCTTCACAATTGATACATGCTATCATGAGAATAATAATAATGATTACAATATATTAGTAATAATCTGAAGAAAAACTATTTCATCACATTATATAAATAATAAATGTGATGCAAAATATTTAATCAATTATTTTGGTTAATGTGACAAAATAAAAATCTTCTCACGATAATTTGTCACAAATAAGGAATTTTTGCAGTGCACCCTTAGTTAAACTTTATAAAAAATTTAAAAAATAAAAAATTATTAAATATAAATGAATTTATAGTTAGATTTTTTCCAAAGAAATACCACAATTAGTCTAATAGGATCACATGACCTGCATAAAAAACAATTATTTTAATACACACACACGCACAGACATACGCATATATGGAAATTAGAATTTTTATAAATATTTTTTATATTATATTTAAATTTTAAAAAGTATTTACACCAAGTACATATGTGTATTTTGAAAGGAATTTTTTGTCACTGAATTTTGTAATTTCCATTAAATATTAAAAAAAATTATTTGATGCGAATTTCATTTGTAAAATCAGCAACAAATTATTTGGATTCTCATTTTAGTTTTGTAAGTGGATAAATTTAAATTTGTTTTTCTTTCCTATTTTTCTTGCCTTCTTAGCAACATAATCATTTTTCTTGCTAAAATTCATTGCTAATGAATAAATTTCTTGCACTAGCATTTTATTAATAAAGTTAAAATCCAAAACTTATTATAAAAATATTTAAATTTATTTATCTTAAATATTCATAAATTTGTATATTATTTATTTATTTAATTATATGTTCTTAAATTTTTTAGCATTTTTTATTCGTTTGAAAGCCTATTTTCTTTATAATTTTGAGAATAATTGACCCATGTCATAATCTTCTACACTAAGTCTACTTCACGAGGGAGGCTGCAAAGCCAACTTTGGATATGTGCATCCAAGACACTGCGCAGCCTGTTTCAACTTATATGGTCATGGAATTCAAGCTATGTCTGTCCTCATATTTTGAATTTACTTTTGTTTCAGCAAATTCTACATAACTAAACATAATACCCAATAAAATTTAAATTGAAATTGAAATTAAAATTTATTTCTCTTACATTTTATTCTTCAATCATTACATCTGTTAACAATCAAATCTATAATAACAATCAAATTTAAATTGAAACATAATTACATTTTATATCATATACTTACATTTATATACTTTAAAAAATAATCATTATCCCTATCCAATTATAATTATATATGTTATACATATATAAATCCACAAATTTAAATAAATCATAATTTTCATTCCATCAAAATTTTAGCAACTAAATATATTATTGATACCAATATAATTTCCAACAAAACCTCACAACCAACATGGCCTCAGTTTCAATCCCGAGTCCCAACATTTAATATACTACAACTATGTATCCTTGGCTTAAATATATTTCTTCCATACGATATTAACTATGAACATATTCTCAACACTGTTTCTTTCCCAAGCAATTGCATTTTGTTTCCTTTTTTCAATGTTAATGTGGGCAGCTTTGTGTCCCAAGCAATTATATTTTATTTCTTCTTCTTCTTCTTCTTTTCTTTTCTTTTCTTTTTTTGACATGGGCAGCTTTGTGTAATTAATACACAAGTCCCACGCGAAGAGTTGAGGCAAAATGTATTAAATAAATTTATAAAGTCGGCTTCCTTAATCTTTAAACATCAATTTTTTTAAAAAAATTGAAATGGACTCAACTACAAACAATCAAGTACACTCGTGAGTAATTGAAGGGAGTTCAAATAAAGTTTGCAAGACCACACTCATTTGTAATAGACTAGGACGGTTCGAAAAATGAATTTAAATTGGCTGTCACGATTGTTGCTAATGGGATACAGTTGAAGATTCACCAAAAGTTTTTATTGTGGGAAAAAGGTACATTAATTAACAACTGCAGGAGATAAGAACGAACGCCTCATCAACCTATCAAAATCCTGTTTTCATCTGACCCAAAAACCCTCGTTCACTACTATAAATGGGCCCTTCTCTCCACTGTTTCTCTGCATTACAGTAAACCTTTCAAGCATACATTCAACCTGCCATGACGAAGATAACCCCTTCTGCCGCCCTCACCCTCCTCCTGTGCTTTTCCAGCTTTCTTTCCTATGGCGTAAGCGGCGCCATCACTCTCAAACCCGCCACCGATTTCCCCCGCCGACGCGTCCAACGTTGCCTATGGAAAGCTTGCCTGGTTCCCTTGGGGCTTGCCCCGCTTTTTCCCCCAACCCTTCCCCTGGACCGTTGCTCAACCTCCATTGCCCGCCGACTTCCCCAAGATTGAGTGGCCTTTCGTCCGTCCGGAAGTGGCCGCCGCTGACTTCAAGTGGCCTCGCTTGCCGATGCCCGCCAATGATTTCAAGTGGACTCAACTGACCTTGTCTGCCGGTGGAAAGTGGCAGCATAAAGCTTCTGAGAATGTGAAAAAGACCGCTGCGAAAGGAACTGACGGGGCGGCCGCTCCGCCTCCCGCGGCTTGAGCTTCACAGCTTAGAACTTAGCATGAATTATACAGGCACTCATCAGTGAGTGTGCCATTAAAAAAATTAATATTATAAATTGTCAACTCATATAAAAATGTATGATCGACAAATTAATGTAACATGTCCTTGGCAATGTTTTATGATCATTTCGACCAATTATTCCCAGTAAAAAACAAGGAAAAAAAAGTCAAAAAAGACGAGATGAACCTGAGAGCATGCAAGAGCAAGCTTGAGCAATCGGTAATGGAGCTCGACAATTGAAGATTGTATCCATGAATTAATCTGGATGTGGTTATTCTGGTGGTTAAGCTCTAATAATTACGAAAGTTATCAGTAATTACGAGAATTGCTCCAATATCACGTAAGAAAATTTTGGTATAAGAAAGGATGCATGAGGTGCATATTCGTGTAAATGTGTTTCATACAACGCCATATATTTGTTAATTTAGTAAATATACTCCTCCAACTACAGTCGATCCTTTAATCCAAAATTTAATTATAAACGTTAGGGTTAATTTTAATTACTTCTAGATGTATTTGACATCAACTTCGAATTAGATTGAACAAATATGTCCCATGTGTAGGATCTATTATGCATTATCCGCTCGTCTCAAAGAGGTAAACTCTCCCAAATATATATTCCTATGCTAAGATAAATTATTTAATCCATGCCAATCAAATTCTTTTATTAAACACTTAATATATTAATGGTCTAGTATTAACCGACAATATTGTAGTGTAAATAATCCTACTTAAAAGTTGTGATAAATTAGATATTTATAAATAATTTCAAAAACTATTTTAACTTTATATTATTATTTCAATTATTTGCACAATAAAGTTATAATTAGAAAGCAAATATAATTACCTTAAATAGTTAAATTTATTGAACATAATGATCACAGATTAATTAATTCATACAAATTTTTTATTTTTCAAATAATTTTTTAGATTATAGTCCCGTCGAACAAAGTAAACATGCCATAATTCACTAATAAAGCAAAGCAAAGCAAACTTCACCACAATAAGTAAACATTAAAATAACATGCCCAGGCCACAAATTCAAGTCCTGTCACGCATACAAACATGAAAATCTCTGCAATCTGAGTTATCATCTAGGTAGTAAACTAATCATGCCCTCACGAGGTTTGCACACAGCTTCCAAACTCTTTAACCTAGGCATAGTAAGCCCAGCGCCCTCAGCCATGTCAATCTCTTCTGTTCCAACTCTTCCCCACTCGAAACACTGTAACATGGCTCCCAACGCCAGCATCACCACCCGGCGGCCTAAACTGGCCCCCGGACAGGCCCTCCTCCCGGCTCCGAACGGAATCAGCTTGTAACCTTGGTCGGCTTCCCCTCCGCCGAATCTCTCCGGCTTGAATACGGTGGAGTCCTCCCACGTCTCAGGATCCCTCTGGATCGTCCACAGATTTACCAGTAGCATCGTGTCCCGTGGAATCTGGAATCCACAGACGTCGCAGTCAGCGGATGACTGGTGCGGCAGAAGAAGAGGAGTTGGTGGAAACAGTCGGAGGGTTTCAGTTACTACATTGTGTAGGTAAATCAGTTTGGGCAAATCTTGTTCATCCAACAGGCGGTCAAGTCCGCAACACGTTTCTATTTCTTCCACGGCCTTCTTCATAGCTTCGGGGTGATTGAGAAGTAGCGACATTGCCCATTCCAAGGTTGTTGATGTTGTTTCTGTGGCTGCGGCAAGCATGGACTGCAGCGGGTTTAGATGAACAGTGTAAAAATGATGAACGGATAATATTAGATGTCTTCTTCCATGCAATAAATATCCTGGCGTAACATTGAGAGAGATTAATTTTGAGCCTAGTATAGATACAAAAGTTTTAGATGGTTGTGTGAGATGGGTGCTTAGGTTTCTCAAACTTTTAAATATGAGATCTGTACAGAATACTCGGAAAGAAGAAAAGTAAGAGTTTTAGCCTAGTGATCTGATCTTTCCAGGATCTAAATGTCATATGGGCACAGGCCCATGTTGGCAGGTTGAACTGATGATGCTTGCCTAAATCCAAGACCTCGGCGCTGTCATTTTTGGGCCAAAAAATTCCACATGAAATTTGGGCCATTCGGACTCTCTCGTCCTGGAATTCGAACCGTTTCAAGATGTAGTGATCTGGTTTGAAAAGTTTAGGCCTGTCTAAACTATTTGGGCCAATCGCAAGACAACTTAGCCCGTGACGCAGCACAGCTTACAACGTCACGATTGCGGTAAAATGTGGAGACCATTCCACCAAAATAAATGAGAAAAATAATAAAAATAAAAGCATTGAAAATTTGAGCTGAGAAGCCACGCCGGAGAATCAATTTTAGTAAACATTGATCCTATGTGAAACCTCAATTTCGGAAGTGATTATAATTTTAAAAATTATTTTGAATTAGTAAAATTGACATATTTTATACATGTATAAATTATTTATAAATTATAAAATTATTATATTTTATATACTAAAAATAATATTATTTAAAGTTAAAAGTAAAAAGAATATTTGAAACTAGAAATGAAGAAGCTGAAAAGAAATAGAAAAATGAGAAATTTAAGAGAAAATATAAATACAAAATATATTAAAATAAAATATAAAATATAAAAAGAATGAATTTTAAGTAAAGGTACATGTGCAAATTCGTATATGTAAGCTCAAAAATTTAATAATATAGTATAAATTATAAAAATTTTGTATGAATTAGTTTACAATCGAGAATTATATTTAGCAAATTTACCTATTCAAGATGATTGTATTTATTTTCTTATTATAAACTCAACATGAAAATAATTTAATTAATAATATAAAGTTAAAATAATGGATTCTATCAATCAAGAAGGACCTTTCTTGTTTTTAAATTTTAGTTTGTCTTTTTAAATATGTTTATTTTAAAAATTATGTAAAATAAAAGAGAAAAAGAAATAAAATTTAAAAAATATAATAATTAAATATTTATTTTTATAAATTGTAATTTGAAAATAAACATAGACTGTAATGTTTTTAGGATTAAAAGAAAAAAATCTTCAGCCAAGTTACCGCTTTGCCACAAGAAACGTGCGCATATGAACATCACAAATACGAAGAAAAAATACGCAAGTGAGAAAGCTTTTACCAGTATTAGACCTTTGATGACCAGATCAGAATGCAATTCTGGTTCTGTTTCTTGGAGTGACAGCATAACATCGATCAACGTCTTCCTCTTTACTTCCTTTGTTCCATCAGAAGCATCAGACGTCTGAACCGATTCAGACCTCAACTTCTTTTGCTCATCAATAAGATTCTGAATGTAACTGTCTATCTTCTAATGAAAATTGACCATTGTTCTCTGCACTCCCTGAAAATCCACCCACTTAAACAAAGGAAAATAGTCTCCCAGATTCGAGCTTCCATGGATCTCCGCTGCCTCCTTTATTATCGACTGGAAAAGCCTCGCTTCTTCACTCACCACGTTCGCTTCCTTCCCATAGTACCTCTTTCCCGCTATCATTCGCATTATAATGTTGAAGGAAAGGTCAGTCACGATCGGCCTCAGCTCCACTTCCCCTTGATCGCACTTGCTGGAAATTTCACACAACATCAGGCGGACTTCCTCTTGGCGGATGGAAGAAAGCATGGCGAGGCGGGCGGTAGAGAAAATTTCGATCGCCGTCAGGCGCCTCAAGTGCCGCCAGTGATCTCCGTATGGAGCGAAGCCGATGGTACGACAGTTGTAGTTGAGCAGCTTTGCCGCAAGTAACTCAGGACGATTGGCGAATGTGATGTCATTCTTCGTGAAGCACTCTTCAGCTGCCTGGGAGGAAGAAACTACCAGCACTTTGCGAACTCCGAACTGCAGAAGCATGACGTGGCCGTATTTCTGGGAGAGTTCGTGCAGGGTTCTGTGCACTGGCTCCTTGAGCAGATGGAGATGGCCTAGTATAGGAAGAGAAGGTGGACCAGGTGGCATATTTTGAGGAATTTTCACAAGTTTTGATACTATAAATTTCAGTAGAAAGTAGAGAATCGGACAGAAAAGAACCATGTACGGCCATAGTTCATCTCTCATCTTTTCAGCTCAAGTTTTCCTGCTGGTTTTTGTTGTGAGAAATAACCTTCTTTGGGCAATAGTTTCAGAGGTGGAATTGCTTTTGTGTATGTCATTTTGGAGTATTGGAAGACGAGGAAGTTTGCAACTTCCAAACCTTTTGCTTGGAGACTAAGCAACATGATATATTTTATTTAGGTCAATGGGAGTTGGTAGTGAAATATGGGAACTCCTTTTCAGCGCCGCTGTCAACCATGCTCACCGCCAAAAAAGAAAGTAAAAATGGTACTGTCAAACATTTCTAAATTTTTGGATAATTACTGAAAAATATTTAATATTTGTTGACTTTTCTATATAGGCATCCGAAGTTTTTAAGCAGGCATTTAGCTGTATTTGGTTCAATTACATATAACGTAGCTACATCATATGAAAGTCCATATTTCTGTTAGGCAATGCAGCAACAGAGTAGCTATAATTGTTATTTCCATAATCTGGTCAACATCTAGCAAGATCTCAAAGTTGAGACACGAGATGGTCTTGGCCTGTACAACGCTGCCGAGGGCTTGACATTGGACAAAGCTAAACCAGTAACTTCTTCCAAGACCGCTAATTCAGGGCCTTCGTTTTTTCCCACTGCCCTCGCAGCCCGTTCCATACCCCGTGTGTCATGTCCTCCCCATTCCAAATGTTCTAAATCTAAACCCATTGGCAAGTAAATCTTGCAAGAAATTTTAGAACATGTAATGGAACACACATTAGAAAAATACAGAAAGATTACCTACAATTGTTTCAGGCTGTTTAAAAATCAACCTCCTACGAGTCAATGTCCAAAATTTTTTCTATTTTACAGATCACCAAGTTACTTCCTCTTGTTAATATTATATTTCATTAAATCAAAATTTATTTGGCCTTGATCTCGTTGATGAGTTTCAAGCTCTCTTAAGTAACAAGGTATTGGGGTGTAGCTCATTTAGAAGAATTTTGTTGTAACCGATTTAGACAAGATTTATTACAACACATCTGAAAGAGCCCAAACCCACTTAACAGCTCGTATGTCCAATTCCTTGAAAGGGATAAGCGAACAAATCTCGTTAACAAGCATGTCCAAATTATGGAATAGGTAAGAGGTTAGGAAAAAGTTGGTAATAATATCAAACTCAACCGTTGGATTTTTTTAATCTTGACTGTCAATTCCTTAAGAAAGTTAATCTATACAGGGGCTCTGTTAATGTGATTTAATCAAGTTTAAATTTTAAGACTAAGAGAATTTGTGAAACTTATGAATTCTAGAAGAGTTATAGTGCCTTCTAAGAGTGTTTTGGAGAGTAAAAAGTTGATCTTGATAAGAATTCATTAGTAACTTTATTATTTGTGAGTTATACAATTTTGTTTGAGTATAATTAGAAAGTTGATAAATTTTTTGTAATTTTATTCTTGATTTATTATCTTTTATTTCATCAAAATTTCCCCACACAAGATTCCTTTGCCTTTACTTTGAGCAAAACTCCTTCATAAACCTCAACTCACAGCTTGATACAAGCCTCTCTAAAGGGCATGAAAAATCAATTAATATAGGTTTTGGATGGTGTTAATGGAAGATAATTACGCTCAAAGCGTTCACCGAAAATCAAGTAAGGTGAGTGTTGGATATTGTTATTGGGCAATTTATATCTGTTGCTCTTGATGTTTCCCTTCATATATCTAATTCTCTTGATGTTTCCCATGAGTTTGACTCATCTAATATTATCTATCCGTAAAAGCCCAGAAGTAATCTTCAAGAAATCAGATTATGTTAGCATGTTGAAACATGTCCACCATGCATTTGAAAGAAATCTGCACTTTTCTTTACACAAAATAGTTCATATTCTCCAAGATAAGAAAGGTCAATTGTACATCTTGATCATTAAGTTAATAATCCTTAACTAATTGAATAATAAAAATCTTCAGCAAATTAACATCCCCTAAAAAATCACTGCATTTTTTAATAAGTAAAATCTTTCTGATCTTAGAAAAACAAGTAAATTTCCGTATAAGATATGTTGAATTTTCATATAATAAAATTTGTCATTGCATCTTGTGACAACTAATCAATCGTAGATATGGTAATCTGGGGCAGTGCCCCACGATTTCCTTTCTCGCCTTGTTTTGCTCGTTAGGCTGATACAAAAAAAGTGGCTGGACCCACTTCACGGTGAGGGCCGCAGCGTAGAGACACCGTGCGTGGCTCCGCTGAGACGGCTCTATTGGTCTCTGCAAGGAGTGGGTTGTGCAATTTTATTGAAGGATTGTGCTGCCCAGGGACCTGAGCAAGACAATGTCATTCTTGAAGAGCCACTGGACAGCAGATGCGGGAGAGGAAACCCGGAGAAACAGGAAAGCAGCCAAAATGAAGACACAAGACGGGGGTATATTTCTTGGATAGAGCCTCAATAGCTCAATAAGGCTCAGTTTTGGAAGATGGAGGTGTCCCAGCATCGGTGGAGTGGTGGACTTGGTGGCATTTCCCCTTGTTCACGTGTATGCAGATACTTCTAGATCATCCACAGATGAGATCAGCAGAAGAAAATTTGGAATTGCTTGTGGGCTATGCTCAAGAAATGTGGCTTCCAACGTTTCATGACTCCCAGTCCTAGATTGGAATAGGTTTCTTCCTTTAAAAAACAATCAACAGAAATAAAGAAGTCTATCCATGATTGAAAAGGGTAGCTCATGCATACCCAAAGAGGGCTAATCAATAATTATAAGATTCAACTCAACAAAATAATAATACTAATAATAATAAGTCAGCAAACATGGGATTGGTCCGTTTAAATGGCAAGTAAACAATATTTTATCTGCTGAATTTGTCCTAAATTCAAGAGTGCTTTCTTCCTGTCAAATTACTTTTTATTATTTTTCCAACCAAGGGTAATTTCTACCCTGATCCTGGTCCAGGATAGGATTTACCTCCCAACTAGTATAAAGCTTATGCAATCTACCTGACTTGATAAGTCATGGAGGTTCTAAACTCTACACTCCACTCAAACCAAGTGTTACAAACTGAAACACCATCATAATCTTTCATCTTACTCCATTTCATCTTACATCAGACATCTCTTCGCAATTCAGAGGAGCTAAGGGATACGATGCATCAAAGTTGTGATACAAGATCAGCAGCCTGGTGCCGGAGCTTGCACATGGCCTCCAATGGCTTGGACTTCTGCAACGTAACTCGCGAGTTATAATTACAATCCATATCCTCATGTTCCAGTAGTTTTTCCCACTCAAAACACTGAACAAATGCACCCAACGCCAATGAAACCGTGCGCAATGCCACACCAGATCCAGGGCAGGCCCTTCTGCCCATTCCAAACGGCAAAAATTTATGGCCTTCTCTTTCAAGTTCAACGGCTACAAACCTCCCTGGATTGAACTTATCTGGCTCCTCCCACACGCTGGGATCCCTGTGCACAGCCCACGCATTGACTAGAAGGATTGTGTCCTTGGGAATTGTGTATCCCCCCACCGTGCATTGTTCTGATGAATAATGGGGTAAGAGGAGTGGCACTGGAGGGTAGAATCTTAGAGTTTCATTAACAATACACCGAAGATACGGAAGCTTGACAAGGTCGCCATCGTTTATCAACCGCTCATGTCCTACGTTGGCATCGATCTCTAGTCTTAGTTTGCGCAGTTCCTCTGGATGAGTTAGCAGAAGTGACATAGCCCATTCCATTGTAACTGCTGAGGTCTCTGTCCCAGCTACAAACATTATCTGGCAACCAATAACACACACTTTCGTGACATTGAATTCAAACACAATTCCATCAAAATATTTCTTTTGTTCCTTGGTTTCCTAGTGAATACAAAAGTGAAACTTCAATCCATCAAATGTGGAGCAAGCCAATTAAGTGCACAGGTGTCTACTAATATGTTTCCTAATAGCCCACAGCGGTCATAATTGTAAACTCGGAAAGCTTCATGTTTCTAAAGCTAGATGATGAAATCAAATGCAGAGAATAGTGAATGAGTTCTGTTCCAATAATTGAATGCTTAGTAATGTCTCCAGTACTCCCTGTGGGAATATTACCATCATAGACATATTGATCTCGCAAAAGTAATCATAATCACAACAGGGAATCTGAAATTACCAGTAGAATACTTTTGATGACAACATCGGTGTAGAATTCGGGTTCTGATACTTGAAGAGACAGCAGAGTTTCAATCAAAATGCGCTTTCTATTGTCCATGAGTACATTCTTTTTCCCTCTAATCTCATCAATCAAACTCTGCAAGAACTCATCCCTCTTCTTGTGCTGAGACATCAATTTCTTCTCCAGCCCTTTGTAACCAATCCACCTCAACACTGGAAAGAAATCACACATCCCTTGTGACAAAGTAGAGCCAAAAATCTCCCGAATTCCTTCCATCGTTTCCTTCCCCTCTTCACTCCAAACACACTCTTCTTCAACACACCTCTTCCCAGCAATAGCTCTCATCATGCTATTGAAACTACAAGTCGAAACAAAGTAATTCAAATCGACTCTCTGTCCGCCTCCTGTCTTGCAGACTCTGCCCAATACACGAACAATCACACTCACTTCTTCTTCGCGTAGTTTGGCAGATTTTTGCAGGCTGTGTGAGGAGAACATTTCGACGACAGATAACCGGCGGAGGATCCTCCACAAATGGCCGTAAGATGACCACGCGAAGACGGCGTAGTTGTAGGTTAGCCGGTCCCCCGCCATTGACTTGGGCCGGTTGGCCAATACTACGTCGTTTTTCGTGAAGCATTCTTCTATGGCAGATGGAGAGGACACCACAACGCATGATTTGCAGCCTAACTGGAGAGAATAGATGGGACCGTAACGAGATGACAGTGAGGTTAGTGACAGGTGGAGGGAATTCTTGATGAGGTAAAGATGGCCGATCAGTGGAAGAGCTGGTGGACTTGGAGGTAGGTTATGAGGCGAGTAGTGCTTCAGTATGATCAAGAAAACGAAGGGTAGGATCAACAGAAGATAATAGCTCAGATTCTCCATAGTTCTAACAACGAATGGAGTCCCAAATCTTTCGTCGGAGGATAAGCTCTGGAATTTAATCTCTTTATAAGCTCTGGAATTTTGAGTTACGCCAACGATTCCACACCGTTGATTTATGGGGCCGCTATGAACGGTGTGATTATCTTAAAGGGCCACTCTCAACATGACTAAGTATCCACCACCATGCTGTCATGGATGCCGTCATATTTGGGAAAATTGTCTCCTTTACTTTTCTTTTTGTCGTTATTGGTGGTACCAAGTGCGACATGTAATATTTGTGCAATGTTACAAATGCCACCGACTCAATAATACAAGGCTTTTTTTTAATGCAAATTTTGTTAGATATAAGAATAATGTTAAAATATGAAAGAGATGAAAGTGTTCTGATAGGTGCAAATTTGTATCCAAACATAGCCTGGATTATTTCTTCTGTTAATTTTTGGCATACGATTTATGTATATAATTTTCTCCCATTCCATTTTTTTATTTATAATGTTGTTCATTGATATTAATAAAGCTACATACAATGTATTTGCAAAAATATTTTTATGAATTATAAAATTTATTAATTTTAAGAAATTAAAATATTATTAAATATTTAATAATAAAAGAAAAATTATTTTAAATTAATTTTATGCAAAATATTTAAAAATATATAAAATGGAAATATAACTGCATTGTAGTATTGTATGACTAAAATAGGCTTACATTCTAAATACCAGCAGTGAATACATAGCGTGCGGGAGATGTCTGCAACAACCGGGAGCATGCTCCCATACACTCAATGACTGTGTGGGGCCCACGCCATGTAAAATTTAAGACGCGTGATATAAGTATTTTAAATTACATTGCATATGGATTTTACTTTGTAATTTACTGTATAAAGCAAGAATTATATATTAGTAATAACATATAAATGTATATTGTTCTTAATAACTTTTCATAATTAAAATCAAATAAAAAAAATTAAAATATTTAAGATACACAATGATCGTGTATTCAAGAATACTTTAATTTACTATGTGTTGATAAAAATATATCATTAATTGAAAAAGTAACTTTAAGTTAATTAAGAATAACATTTCAATTAATCGTGTATTCAAGAATACTTTAATTTGCTATGTGTATTTTACAAAACTAACTTTTCAATAATATATTCCAATTCTTACGCTGACCCAAGAAAAAAGTATTCAATGATGGTGTTTTTTTTTAAATTTACTATTTCGAAGATTTTTTTCTTATATTATGTGATCTCCATTTTTGGAAAAAGAACATTTAAAATATTTTTATTCTCACAAATTTATCATTCCATTATTTTTCACATTACATCATTCTCTCTCCTGCATTACTTTACTTTATTCAAGATTATTTTAAATAAGAAATTAATAATAAGATAATTTAATGATGTGTTTACTAAGTTAAATTGTTTAATGTGATTATTTTTGTTTTTTAAAATACTCTTATTTCAAAATTTTTAAAAATCGATATATCTTTTACTTATTACTTATATTTCCTCACAAATCAATATAAAAATATCTACTATATAATTTTATTTGATATTTATTCAACTAAACTAAATTTATTTAAATTATATTTTTTTGCATATATAAATATCACAATATTAGATTTAATTTTAAATATTATAAAAAATATTTATGACAATTATTTTGAAAAATAAAAATGTCTGTTAGATAAACTATCAAATTAGCCAATTAAGTAAGATTATTTATCACATCTAATGGGGTGGACTATTTATTCAAAATTTTAGTCATTTAGCATCGGACCCATATTTTATCTTAAGTGTTATACCTCTAGGTGTGTTTACTTTGTTTAATATAATTAAAATAGTAAGGATTATTTAAGTGATAAATTAATCTTACGATTTTTTTTAATATAATATTCACTACTATGGATTATGATATGTGATAATTTAATATTGTGTTTATTACACTAGATTGTTCAATATAACTATTTTTATCTTCCCAAAACATACTTACACCAAATTTTCATTAAAATTATATATTTTTTATTTACACTCATGCCCCGTCATGCAAATCAATAACATAATATCTACTGTATAAATTCAATTGACATTCATCCAACAGACCTAAATTATTGTAAATTATATTCAAATTTTCAGTTCTTGTTAATATCACAAAATTATACTTAATTTTAAATATAACAAAAAATACTAGTGACAATTAAAGAATTCTAATTCATATTTAATAAAATAATTTAAATAAGTATTTGATTTAGCGGCTAAGGTTTTGTTGAATGCTTAAGATGTCTTGAGTCGACTCATAGAATGCACAAAAATTTTTATTTGATAGAGCTGGAGCTCAATTTTATTATTATTATTTTTGGTGAATCATGCTTGAATATCTTGCCTATATTATATTTTTCTCTTTAATACTTTTATTTATCTCTCTTTTTATAAATAATTTTAAAAATTATATGTTACAAATATTATTTATTAATCTATATATTTACATACATTTAATGAATTTGTCTTCTATCACCAGCTGTTAATAAAAAAAATAATTTTTCTCCAATTAATTAATTTTTTTAGTTTGCCCGCAATTCTGGTGTTGCAATTCAAAATGCCGATTTGGTTTGCTAGTAATTAAATAATTTTTTTGAGTTTGCCCGTACTGGTCAACATTTTAAAAACCAAACCGGCCATTAAATCAAAATAACTAGTTGAATTACAAATCTGACCGGGTTCAATCGATCTTAAAAAATTAATTATTTTAGATTATATATAAATTTATATATATATACACTTATAATAATATTAAATAAATTTTATAGAAAAAATTAATTTCATTCATTAATATTTTTAATGTTAAGTTTTAGATACAACATTAAAAATTTAATAATCCAAAAGTAAGAAAATATTTTAATAAAAACATAAAAGAAACTAAATTAAATTTAAAGTAAAATATATTATTGAAAAGTTAGTTTTGTAAAATAAAAATAAACAATTAATATGAAAAAAAATTAATTTCAAGATGTAATATTTAATTTTTTGAAACTAAATTAGAATAATGTATAGATAAAATAATTAAACAAATAAATGTTAAAATAAAAAAGATAGTAAAAACAATACATTAATAAATTATTTAAGAGGTGAAAATGTTAGAAATCATAAGAAAACTTAAAAAGTATTTTTATTTATTAATTTTTTAAAAAATATAATTTTTTATTTTTTTAATTTTTTATCAATAAACTATTAAAATTCAATTTTGATACCAGTTTTGATCTATTCAATCTAATTTTGATCCGTTATCGTCGAGATAAATGATATCCAAATCACATAGAAAAATCGAACCAGAAAGTCGGCTAGTTTACGACCGAACCAGATCAAGTTTAAAAAACCTTGGTACTGGTGAAGTGACATCCGTACTCCTAGTTGCAATTTATGTTCACTGTTTCCAAATTCAAAAACCCCCCTCTATTGTGGGGTAAAAATGTCTTTTAATAAAATATTGAATGAGCCATCTGTGTGGGATTTTCTATTAGGCCTACTAAGCAGGATTTTTTAATCCAAATTTTTGGCAAAATAAAACCCGATGCATATCATATCATAAGCTCTTATTATTTTTAAAGAACATTGGATTAGGCCTAATAAAAGATAAGTGAACAAGTACTTGATAAGATTAAGGCCCTAAAAAATTATTTTGAGTAATAAATTAATTATAAAATAATTTAATGATATGTTTGCGATTGAATTATTTATTGTGACTATTTTTGTTTTTCAAAAATGTCTTTAGTCCAAATTTTTCAAAAAAAATTATATATCTTTTTGTTTGTCATTTACACTTCCTAATAAATAAATTTAGTAATACAAATTATATAATTTCATTTGATATTTATTCAATAAAATTAAATTATTATTGTTAGTTATATTATTTTTTTACACTTTTTAATATCACAAAATTATATTTAATTTTAAATGTTATTTAAATAAATATTTGTGAGAATCATATTGATCGGACACAAATAATTTTTAATAAAATGTCAAATGTACCAATTAATTAGGATTGTTTTACTGCACTAGTGGGTTAGATTATTTATTCAAAATTTTAGTAATTTAATATCAAACTCATGGTTTATCATGGGTTCTTTTTCCTTTAAGTGAACACTAGTAAGAATAAATTAATTAAAAATAGTAAAAAGAACAATATTAATAATAATAAAAGTAACAATTTTCTCAATTATTTAAAATACAGACACAGCAATTTCAATATTTTATTTTAAAAATTATATAGCATTTTTTTGCATCTCGCCATAATCATCACTTCAATATTACATTTTCGTCATTATATATTTTTTTTCCTCAAAATTCTCGACCAATCACACCAAAATTTTGGTAGCAAGGGTGAGTGCATCTTTTATTCAATTATTTTTTCCTCCTGAGATTACTTCTCATTATTATTCCATACTGGAGAAAATTCTCCAAACGTGGTGCGGACAGAATCTAACATCCAAATAGCACCACACTTTTATTACCTACCTTCTCGTCCACTCAGACCAAGTGCTCCACACTGAAACGCAATCTTCCACTGATTCCACTTCATCTTTTAGCAATCCAGAGGAGCCATTGGCCGCAATCCGTTAAAGTTGTGACAGAGAAGCAGCTTCATGCCGAATTTTGCACATTGCCTCCAATGGCTTGGACTTCCGCAACGTAACTCCCGAGCCATAATCACCGTTCATATCCTCGTGTTCAGACAGTTTCTCCCACTCGAAGCACTGGACAAATGCACCCAATGCCAGTGAAACCGCGCGCAATGCCATGCCTGATCCAGGGCAGGCCCTTCTGCCCATTCCAAAGGGTATAAACTTATGCCCTTTGACCTCAAGCTCTATGCCCTGAAACCTCTCAGGATTGAACTTCTCTGGCTCCTCCCACACGTCGGGATCCCTGTGCACAGCCCAAGCATTCACGAAAAAGATTGTACCCTTGGGAACTGTGTAGCCCCTCACCGTGCATTGTTCTGATGAATAGTGAGGTAAAAGGAGTGGCACCGGAGTGCACAATCTTAGAGTTTCGTTGACTATGCATCGAAGATATGGAAGCTTCGGGAGGTCTCCGTCTTGTATCAAACGATCATGTCCTACGTTGGCATCGATCTCCTGTCTTAATTTGCGCATTTCCTCTGGATGAGTTAGCAGAAGTGACACAGCCCATTCTATCGTCACTGCGGAGGTCTCAGTCCCAGCCACCAACATTATCTGGCAATGAATAATATTTTAATCGAAAGACAATTCCTACAGCATTTTGTGAAAGACCTCACGGAACATCAAGCGTCCCTCCGTTTAATTTCCAAAGGTCAAATTAGTTCGTCAAAGAATTAGACTTGCAGGTGGCATATTACCATGAAAAGTATACGGTTAATTGCAATCATAATCATGACAAAGCACCTGAAATTACCTGCAGAATACTTTTGACGACATCATCAGTGTAGAGTTCGGGTTCTGATACTTGAAGAGATAGCAGAGTTTCGACGAAGACGAGCTCTTTTTTGTCTCTGAGCACTGTGTTTTTCCCTCGAATCTCATCAATCAAACTCTGCAAGAAGTCATCCCGCTTCTTGTGCACTGACATCATCTCCTTCTCCAGACCTTTGTAGCCAATCAGCCTCAGCACCGGAAAGAAATCATACATCCCCAGTGAGATATTTGTGAAAAAAGTCCCCCGAATTCGCTTCATATTTTCCCTCCCCCTTTCACTCCAAACATCCTCTTCCTCAACACACCTCTTCCCAGCAACAGCTCTCATCAGGCTATTGAAAATAAAAGCTGAAACTAAGTAATTCAGATCAACTTTCTGTCCGCCTCCTGTCTTGCAGACTCTGCCCAATGCACGAACAAGGACACTCACCTCTTCTTCGCGTAGTTTGGCGGATTTTTGCAGGCTGTGTGAAGAGAACAATTCAACTTGGGTTAGCCGGCGGACGTTCCTCCAGAAACGGCCGTGAGGCGACCACACGAAGGCGTTATAGTTGTAAGTTAGCCGGTCCCCCGCCACGGACTTGGGACGGTTGGCCAGCACGGTGTCGTTTTTCGTGAAGCATTCTTCAATGGCAGATGGAGAGGAGACCACGACGCATGATTTGCAGCCTAATTGGAGAGAGTAGATAGGACCGTAACGAGATGATAGTGAGGTTAGGGAGAGGTGGAGGGAATTCTTGATGAGGTGAAGATGGCCGATCAGTGGAAGAGCTGTTGGACTTGGAGGGAGGTTCCGGATTTGACCAGATGAATAGCGTTTCAGCATGATCAACAGAACAAAAGGTAGCATCAGTAGAAGAAAATAGCTCAGATTTTCCATAGTTCTTAACGATGGGGTTCCGTAAATGTGTGTACGTGTGGAGGATCAAGTTATGCAAAACATTCATTAGCATCTATTCATTTATAAGCTTGAAATGTTCTGCATCTCATGCTGATGTTGTAATGATGATGTCACTGCATTTCTATCTAATGCCGTAAGGCATGATGTCATCCTTCGATAGGAGCCCCTTCGCGCGATCAAGAAAGAAAGTGAAGCACCAATAAATAAAGACAACGACCTATGTTTGTTAAGGATATGTTTGGAATCTAATTTTCAACTCAAAATTACTAAATAAATAATTCAACAAAATATTTATTTAAATTCAAATTAATTTTTTCTTTTTTTATATAAATAACTAATTAATTCTTGTTCGATGTTTACAACTATTAATAATCAAATCAATACCTATATATATATATATATCATTTATATACTCATATCTTTTTTTATTTACAATCTAAAATATAATCATTAACTCTATATATTATCACATCTTTTAATCATTATTATATATTTTATACATAAATTCAAACAAATTATACTAATGATATCATCAAAACATTCCTTCCAACAACTCCTGACAAATATTATCTCTAACTAAAACTCCTCTCCAAAACATAGCCTAACCGTTTGAACAAAAATCAGGTTATTATTAGTTATTGTTATTATTATTTTAATAGTCTGAATATTCATTATATAACTCAAAAACATTTAATAGTATGATAAATTGATACTTTTTTACTTTGTTTTTCTTGTGCTAAAAGACCGTAATTCTAGGGATAAACCTAATTGTCGGTATTTAAATAAAAAAAATTAAACTACGTATGTGTGTGTAAACGTATACGGTGGCCTCGGACGATGAATTCCTCATCGTCTATTGGGAGGTGAAATTAATATTTGTCATTATGTTTAAAGTATTCAACTTTACTATTCAAATAATTTGCCACCCGTTTAGTCATTTATTAAATAATTTCTGTATTTGACAACCTGATACGTTTCCATACCTGAATACATCAGTCTGACTGCCCCTCAAGCATTGCATCCTATATGTTCCAAACGAACAACTTATATATAAAAAATCAATATATATCATTCTTGAAGCCAAAATTCAATTTTGGGAATTTTTCATACACGTGAAAATGCAAGTCATAAACCTGAACAGTGTATAGACCTGGCTACCGCTGTGGGGTCTATGCTAGTGGTCATATCGACCATGCACCCGGTGCACCCCTTTATGCGCGACATTTGTCACATGTCACTAACGTCACTTTTCCATCATCCCTCTTTCCATCCTTATTTCTTTGAATGAAAATAATCAAAATGAGTTTTAGAGTAAGCAAAAAATAGTAAAAATTAAAGTTTGAATAATATTTTTAAATGATGACAAATATTTTAAAATGCATTTTTAAAAAAATCCATCCAATTATCTTTCTATTTATTATCATAATTTATGTACATGAAGTACAAATTAAGTTAGATCTGAGAGCAATTTATCAAATTTCATTTGCAATTTTTTTTTTTTGTTTATTTTTGATATGATAGAGATTTATTTCTCTTAAAAATGATAGATATTTGTTCTATATATTTCTAAATATTACAAAATGTGATTATAAATGGATGGCATGTTTGTTTTCAGAAATACATTTTATAACTTGTGAATATTTGTCATCTTTTAGAAATATTTTCAATTATTATTATTGTTGTTGTTGTTGTAATTGTAAAATTAAATTTTACAATTACTGGAAAAATGAAAGATAGAGGAGAATAAAACAATTTTTAATAAAATAGTGATAAATGTCAAAAATTAAGTACTTGATGCACCTCACCGGGAGCAGTATTCGATATGAACAGGGAAAAGAGGGGTAAATGGATCAGAGGGAAGGGTGGAGGAGTGATCAGCAAATAATTAAAAAAAGTCCTCAACAAAATGTGGTTTGGTTTTAATTTCAGATAAAAGAATCACACTGAAACTGCACCGTTTTATATATAAAATACAAAATATAGTTAAATATTAATTTTTATTTAGAACTTTAGATATTTCAAATTAATAGAATCATCTCTTAAACAAAAAATAATTTTGCATACAATGTGGACACTTCAAATTCTATCAAATTATATGATTAAATTATCATCACCTTAAGTTGAAAACAATAAAAATAAATATATTTTGAAGGTAAAATTTAAAATAAGAGTAAAAAATTTTTAAAAGAAATTTAAAGTGTAAAATTATTAATAAAAGGACAAAATATTAAAAATTAAAATCATTGTTGCCAATGGGACAGTATAAAAAATATATATTAATATTATATGCTTTATCAAAAAATCATTGAAAGCTAGTTTAACGATTCTTTTACATTTTACGTATTTCATATATTTTAACATTTATACTTAATCTATGTTTATATATGATTAATCTTCTTCGTGTACTCTAAAAAGTCAAAACATGACTTCATTCATAGACTGTATACAAGGTTTGTATCTCTATTTATAATTATTTTTCTTAACTTTCTTAAATTCTTCTTTTCTTTTTGTACAATCAATGATGTGTATGTCTGCTATATTTTGGTTTCTTACGATATTTTGTAGTTAGGCTAGTTAATGTGGGGGAATAATATTTTTGTTGATAATAAAACTATATTTTGTGGTTATCGTTATTTTTATATTATATTGTTATTTAACTTATACCTTTAATGTAATGCACTAAACTTTTGTTTATTAAGATTAAGTTGATATTTATATTTTTAAAAGTGTGTATGAATAGTATTTTTTATATATTTGAAATTTTTTTACATATTATAAGTCAACTGATATTGAAATAAAATTTAATTATAAACTGTAAAATTGCACCAAATCATAGAAAACCGTTCAAAACTAAACCTTTGGTTTTGGTTTTTAAAATCACAATTTTGATTTTTTGTTAAAGAATATCGCACATGGCAATTCAATTTAAAATTTATTGAAATCGTACCGACATTGTCCCTAGATAGCAGTGGTAGGTTGGGGGCCACGAGGATGAGATGCGATAGGCATAGGATGGAAAGTGGGCAGAGGACAGAGAAAAGGGGAAACAATAGAGTTGGTAGGTCCAAAGGGCAAAAATTCCAATATGCGAGGGGTAGAAGTTTGGAGTAGCTCTCTGTCTCTGGGTTTTACTGCCCTCAATCCCCATTTGAATATATCATGGTATTTTTGATGGAACACCAAAAAAATGTAATATTGGTAAACAATACTTACCACCCTTTTCTTTGCTTGTCTGTTTTTAACTGTTTATGAAATGGATTCTAGATAGTTATTTGTTCCATGTATAAGTAAATAGATGTGGCATGAAGATATTTTGAAGGAGGCAGATTTTACGAGGTTGGTGACGTGAGAGGAGGAAAGTTAACCTCTTTGTCCATATAAATTGGCGGGGAAAATGGAATGGGATTCTCTTGTTGCCATCCACACCATACATTTTGTTGGTTATGATGGGCTCCGTTTGGGAGAAGGGTTTCGTTCGGACAACGTTGAGCGAAAGATTAGTGTTATGTTTAGTTTTAAGATTTTGATTTATTAATTTTTTATTTAAAAAAAAAAATTAAATCGATCAATTCTGTTTATATATTTTAGAATTGATTAAGAAAAAAAATATAAAAGAAGGCAAAAGTAAGTTATAAGTCAATTAAGCTCCAATTTAATGTCAAAAATACATCAATTCATATAAATGTAAATTGAGCAAAAAGGCTATAATTTACTGTCTATCTATCTATATCGTTTCAAGCCTCTACTTTTTCTCTTTTGCCACTTTTCTTGGACTTGTGGGACAATTCGCACCACCACTTTTCTTGGACTAGATTTTTTTTTTTTTTTTTTTTTTTTTTTTTTTTTGAATTTGATATCATTGTTTCACTCAATCTCTGAGTTGATTTCAAATAGTTGTCAAGCTTAGTTCGATATTCCAATTTCATTCAATTATACACCTTACTTGAACTCCGCATCTTACATTTTGAGATGTGCAAATCATTGAAATTTTCTTTACGTTGTACAATTTTTATGACTATTTCCACGCATGGAACACAACAATAGTAAAATGACATAATACCATCTAATCTTCTTAACATGGCAATGCTACCTTGATTGGTCAATTTGATTAAGGAGCAGTAATCAATTCCAAACTCTGTATAAAAAGGCAGTTAATATCAAATTGTTGTAGAGAGACTCTATTAGAATTTAGGCATGCAATGATGCAACAGCCTGCACATAACTTTGGTTATATTTGTTTTCAATTTTTAATGTGTATTTTTAAATATATTTTTTTAAAAAAATGTGAAAGTAAAAAAGGAGATAAAAAATTTTAAAAATGTAATAATTATAACTTGCATTTTTTTACTACAAAAATAAAAACACACATAAGCTTTATGTCTATGTGACGCTTCTAAGATTGCTTTTCCTAATATCATTGAGTGGGTATACAGACCACAGAGTGAATGAATTATATACAGTAAATTCCCTTTTTTTTCATTTTCCTTTTGGCTGAAGCATTTCTAATTATTTTGATAGTTATGAAAAATGGATTGCAGATAATTAAAGCCTAATGAAATTATAGTATGAGTTGGAGCATGTCTATGGCATCTATGGTAGCAGCGGTGGCCCATACATATCTAATATTAATGGTAAGTCACTATTAATTCATTGACAAAAAACGGATTTATTTATTATTTTATTATCGTTTTTAGTTAGGATATTTATTTAGTATTTTTGTTATGCTGTATCAAGTCTTTAATTATTTTATTATAAACTTTTATCTAATAAAAACAAATAATTAATTTAAATAATATAATATATCCAACTCAATTTTCTAAAGCTCATATAATAGAAAGAAATGCAGTATTCTCCTCCTAAGTCCTAAACATCCATCGCAACAACGTTAAATAACGTGGCTATTTGCACTTATACCCCACAATATTCCGTGCTTGGCACCATAACCCCTGACGTCTTTTTATTTGTCGATTATGATTTGTCTAGCTCGTCCTTTATTGAATCAATAAATGAAATAACAATCTTGCTTGAATTTATCCCATAATTCACTTGAAATGACACTCAAATAAATGAGTGTGTGTGTGTGTGTGTGTGTGTAATTTATCTGTTATATTCTGTTAATTAATATTGTTAAAAAATCATCAATTTCAAATTTCATTTACCAGTCTTTTTCTCCTTCTTTTTGTTCTATCTATGACGTGATCCAAGAATCTATGATATTTTATTTAATATTTATTATTTTTATTTTTATTTTTATTTGTTATTAGACTTTATTAATAATTTGGTTATTTCATTTAGATCAAACAAAAGTTTTTTAATATTTGGGAGTTTAAGAGTTATGGAATTACTCAACTTTCTCTATGATCGAGAATATTTAAAATGATTCAATAGGTGTTATTTTTGAGTGAGTCGTGGCGTACCAATCATTTTTGTCGTATCTGTTGAGGTCGTTTTCTCACATTGATTATCAATTTTGGATTCAATTTTGATTTCATTACGTTGGATTGGATATTTCGATACACGATTCGCGTTCTTGAAATGCAATTTGGGTTCGATTTCATTTTTATTTTTCCACTGTCTTCTCTCTAATTACGTCAATTGGTATCATATGACACAATCTAGGGATCCATGATACTTTAGTTAATGTTTTTTATTTTTATTTTTATTTTTATTTATTATTGTGCTTTATTAATAATTTATACCATATGAACTAGTCAAATTTGGGCCTAATAAAGTTTACTATAAATTGTTATTTCATTCAATTCAAACAGAAATTTCTTAATATTTTGGAAACAAAAGATTGAGAAGAAAAAAAATAGAGAGCAAAAGAAAACAAGAGTGGAAAAAAATTGTGGAGTTAAATAGTACTCTTACCCTATTATGGGTAGTTGTCATGCAAGTCAGGCTGAAAATTTGATGATAATAAACATATGTATGAGTCTATCATTGGAGAATTAAATATGATGTCTAATGTAATTCAAAAAATGTACAGAATTATGAATAAAATAGATAGTCGATTGAGGGAGGTTGAGGAAACAAATGATATTTTTACCGCTTATCCTATGCTTGATAATGATATATTATCCTTCAACTGTTTCCAAAGAAGACACTCAATTAGTAAGTGTCCAAATAAGTCAATTGATACTTATGCTAGTTTCCATTGATTTAAGGATGCTAAGAAAAGCTCATCAATGCAGATGTAACCTTTGAATGAAGAGAGTAAAGAAGAAATAAAATTTCAAAACACACACCATAAGGATAATGTCAGTCCCAGCGAAGGTTTGAAAATTGATGAACAGAAGAGTGAACCAGAAGAAATAAAAGGAATTATAGTAAACACTAAGGAGGATAAAGTTGAGATGAAAGAATTTTTAGAAAAGGAAGTGGAAGTTGACGAAGAGCACAGAAATGAAAAAATAGTAAAAGAATGAAAAATTAAGTTTCTACAGAATTATGTATATGTTGATCCGTTTGACTATTTGACAAATTCTTTGTCTATTTATACTGCATAGGAGTTGAAAACATTTTTAGCTAAAGAGTTTCTAGAAGGGCATCTTTTTCTCATGCATCATTAGGGTAAAAATGCATACTTGGTCCCATACTCGTTTTATAGGATTCTTAAATTAATCCTGGCTTTGCTTGGGGTTTTTAATTTGAATCTAATTTTTATTAATTTTAGTCTTGAACGAATCTGTCGTTAAAAACTAATGAAAATTTGGGAAAAAAAATTGTGTGAGTAACAGACGCTGCTAGTTTAAAACTTATGGGACCAGAACCAAAATTTTAATTTATTTTTATATATTTTGAAAGTTTAAATATTTTTTATTATATGAAATTAATATTTAATAAAATTAATATTGTATTCTATTTTTAAAATCAAATTACTGCAAAAATGCTATTTAATATATTAAAATAAAAAAATAATACTAAAACAGAAATATCTTGTGAAAATAAAAATATATAATAAAAATTACATTCTTTCAAAATTAATTCTACTATTTTTTAACTTTTGTTCTATTCCCGAACTTTTAGTTTGATTTCTCTTATTAAAAAGCAGTAGTAAATAAGATTAGTATTTTATTTTACTTTTGAAAATAAAATTCTAAAAAATATCAATTAAATGGGAAAAATACACAAAAATGTGAGACAAAATATAATATTAACAAAACTTTGTAAAATGAAAAATATAAATACAGAAAAACAATTTTAAAATAACATTTTTATTTACAATAATACTTTCGTTTTTGGTTCCAAAGGGATTTTTGGGACCACTTCCAGAGTTAATGGCTCGTGTGAGGACGAACGATTTTATTTCCAAATTTTCTGTTAGTTTTTAACAGCAGAATTCATTTGGAACAAAAATTAATGAAAAGTGACCTCAAATTACAAATCCAAACCAAATCAGAAACCGAGGTCCTGAATTCGTCTGACTCCATTTCATCTTACAGCAGACATCTCTTAGCAATTCAGGGGAGCTAAGGGTTACGATGCGTCAAAGTCGTGGCACAGGATCAGCAGCCTGGTGCCGGAGCTTGCGCCTGGCTTGGACTCCTGCAACGTAACTCGCGAGTTACAATTACCATCCACGTCCTCATGTTCCACTACTTTTTCCCACTCAAAACACGGAACAAATGCACCCCAGATCCAGGGCAGGCACGGCAAAAATTTATGGCCTTCTCTTTCAAGTTCAACGGCTAGAAACCTCCCTGGATTGAACTTATCTGGCTCCTCCCACACACTGGGATCCATCTGCACAGCCCATGCATGAGAAGGATTGTGTCCTGGGAATTGTGTATCCCCCCACTGTGCTTTGTTCCTGGTGAATACCATCTGGCATCTCTGTCCCCCCACCAGTCCCTAGGATTGTGCATCTCTGTCCCAGCTACAAACGTTATCTGGCAACCAATAACACACACTTTCGTGACGTCCAATTCCAACACAATCCGCACCGTTGATCTATGAGGACCACGCTGTGAACGGTGTGATTATCTCGCCGGCCCACCCTCTGAATGACTAAGAATCCGGCACGCTGTAATGCATGACGTCATCCGTGGAAAAGCTGTCTCCTTTAGTGTGCATTTGGCATTGTTGTTTGAAACAGAATAACGTTGACCTCGTCAATTTGTGTGAAAATAACATTTATTGATCCTAAAGACGAATATTTAAATTCCCTGCTCTCCTCAGAATTAAAAATGCAAGCAATATCAAAACCGGAACCAAAAAACAATTCAATGGAAATTTCTGCGATAATTTTAAGTGAACAGTTTGTGAGATGGAGCAAATCAAGCTTGAGTACTGAGTAATCGATGATTGGCATGGCATTGGACTCAGTCGTTTAATGCTTGCCAAGATGAAACTAGAAATTATTTTGTAAAAATGCCAAAATAGAGGTGAGTAAAATAATACAATAATATATTTTCGTACATAAATTTCTGTACTTATTTTAAAAAGCCAAGTAAATCTAGCATTAGGTCTCGAAATCAGCTTTGAAGCCACCCATGGCTTCAAATTTGTTTGGGAAATAGGTCCCGCATAACTGATGAATCAAGGAATCCGAAACATAGAAGAAAATTTGTATTTAATAATTTTTTTTTCAATAGTCTAATCAAGATAACTAGTTCTTGGCGCAACATTTGTTACACATATTTTCCTCTCCCAACATTTCATCAATTTTGCACAGTTAAACATATTACTTAACATAATTTACTGTCTCAATTCAAATTTCACACTTTACATATATAATTAACCATTTATTTTACAATTATCATATTCACAATCAAACAATACCTATATACCCGTACACTTACATTTATATATATTTATACTTTAAAAATTAATCATTGTTTATATATACTATCACATCATTAATTTAATTTTATTATATATTATATATATATTTAAATAAATTACAATTTTCAAAACATAGAAATCTTATTGCCAAATACATTATTCATTTCAACACAGTTCTGATTAAATAAAAGTATATACCTACCTAGCAGGCCCTTCTGACACAATGTTGGTCCTGCTGTAGTCCCGTGCTGAGCGAGATATCACATGTTACTGTTAGATTTAGGGTTTTGTACATACTTGTAAATATTTATAATAATTTTCTATTTAGTTTTAGTTGTGCTTTTTCGGATTTTTAATATATACTCTTGTTATTTAGCTTTTTTTTTACCAAGTCTATTATAAGGGATAAGGTGTTCAGTGAAGTTACGTGTGATTTTCCATGTACTTGTGATTATTAGAATTTCCTCTGCTTTAGCCGTCGCCTTTTTGTAATTGAGCTATTGAATTAATGTAAGCAAGCTTTCTTGTGCAATTTGTGTTCACAGTTGTTGCCTTCTTTAATTTATAGTCGAGACTATACCTATAAAGTGTTTAAAGGAACGTGAGTGTGACGTACATCAAAGGTGTGCGTGAGTTTAGGTGGATGTAGTCAGCTGCAGAGCGACTACTAGCCACACGATATCCCTTGTCTCTAACCTTGAAAGGAGCCTCGTGATAGTTGGTATCAGAGTCTCAGTTCTGACCCAGGCCGAGGTGAAAGATCATGGATGCTATAGTATTAGCGAATGTGCTAAGGGACAATAGGGTGGAAGCCCTGCCGTGCAAGAATCTTACTACTAAACAGTGATTGGAAGCTTTGGAGGAGCAGGGTTCTCGGATAGATTATGTGATGATGAACTTGTAGGAAAAGGTTGAGAATTTCGAGGTCGAAGTTGCGGACCTCCAAACCCAATTGGCTAAGAGTTGGGAATTATGCTAAAAACTAGTTGAGAATCAAGGAGCATGTACTATTCAAGAGCTTTGAAGAGAGATAGAACAAATGTCTATTTAAATTAGACTGCCCTAGCGAGCGGTCAGCAATGCCCCAACAGTACTACAGGAACATAGGCTGAGAATTCCAGTCCCAGAGCCATAATTCTACGAAGGTGCCCGAGACGCCAAAGAGGTAGAAAATTTCCTCTTTGATATGAAATTATTAATGAGGTCATGACGGTCACCACCGCCACCATGTGCTTAACTGGAGATGTTAAACTATGGTCGTGAACTAAGTATGCTGACATTCAGGCTAACCGAGTGTGCCTAAATACATGGGAGCAATTGCAAAATGCTATCCGGGATCAATTCTTCCCGAAAAATGTAGAGTATAATACCCAAAGGGCATTGCAATAATTAAGGTAGATTGGGAGTGTTCGAAATTATGTGAAAACATTCTTGGCACTAATGTTTGACATTCGAGACATGTTCGAGAAGGATAAGCTCTTTACCTTCTTAGAAGGCTTAAAACCTATGGCGTAACTAGAGCTGTAGCGTTAAGTTGCGGCTAAACAGCATGGAAAGTCCACAACTAGGTGGACTGTTCTGACATTAGTAGATGACTTTATGGGTGAGGAGAACTCTAAAGGCTGAAAAAAGAAAGGATTGATGTACGTAGACATAAAGATAAATGGCAAATGCCTTCAAGCCATGATTGACATAAGTGCCACGTATAATTACTTGGTGACTATTAAGGTGGAGAGATTTAGGTTAGTGTTGGAGAAAATGGTTAGAAAAGTTAAAGCTATCAATTCAACAGCTCAACCTATTTCTGATGTTATCAAAGGAGTTAGAATCAAGGTTAGTCTGTTTGATAGACAGATCAACTTTTCTGTTGTTCAGATGGATGATTTCAAGCTCATTTTAGGGCTTAAATTCTTAAGAGAGGCAAGAGTGCTGCTCTCGCCATGTGGGGAAGTGTTAATGATAGTGGAAAACAAACTCTACATTGTTCCCATAGTTTCCAACTGACATGATAGGAAGAGCTTGTGGGCTATCCAATTTGAGAAGAGTTGTAAGTACAATGAGTCATCCTAATTATACACCATTTGATTTAAGGAGATGGAGGAGTCGGGGTTAATTCCTAATACAATGAAAAATCTTCTTGGGAAATTTAAGGATATGATGCCTGATGAACTTTCTCAGAAACCACAACCTAAGAGATCTGTAAATTATGATATTGAACTTCTGCTAAGCATCAAGCCAGATGCCTGTACACCTTATCACATGACAGAACTTAAGCTTGTCAAGCTTAGGAAGCAACTGAGGGAAATGTTGGAAAGCACTATCATTCAACTCACGAAGTCACTATATGGAGGCCCTATCTTGTTCTAAAAGAAATTTGATGGATCTTTGAGGATGTGTTATGGCTTTAGGCTTAGAACAAGATTACTGTGAAGAACAAATATCTAATACCGCTGATTGCTGATTGTTTTAATAGGCTGAGTTGAACAAAATACTTCTCTAAAATTGATTTGATGTTGAGGCACTGGCAGGTTCGAATTAAAGAGGGTGATGAGGCGAAGACTATTATAATGACTAGATACGATGTTTATGAGTTCTTGGTATGCCGTTTGGTTTAACAAATGCACCAGCTACCTTCTGCACCTTGATGATTCAAGTACTCCATGGGTTTCTCAATGAATTTGTGGTGGTATACTTAAATGACATTGTGCTGTTTAGTAAGACCCTAGAAGAATATTTGGAGCATTTAAGGAAGGTTCTCACTCGTCTCTAAGAGCATGAGTTGTATGCAAAGCCTTCACAATGCTCATTCGCACAAGAGACTATCTACTTTTTGTGTCACATTTTTGAGCTTGGGAAAATTTGAATGGACCTAAATAAAGTGCAAGCTATCAAAGAGTGACATCCTCCTAAGGATGTTCATGAGATATGATCATTCCTTGAATTGACTAATTATTATCAGAGATTTATAAAGGGATACTCTAAAATAGCTAGACTATTCATAGATCTTACAAAGAAAATAGAGGAATGGAATTGACTGACGGATCAATGGGTTGCCTTCGAAAGATTAAAGATGGCTATAATCATGAGCTCCATGTTAGCTCTATCAGACTTACAAAAGCCATTTTAAGTGGAGATTGATACCTCAAATTTTGTAATTGGGGGAGTGTTGACCCAAATAGGTATCATGTTGCCTTTGAGAGCAAGAAATTGAAGAAGCTAGAAAAGAAATACCCAGCACACGAGAAAGAGCTACTAGTTGTAGTCCACTGCTGTAGGTTATAGCAAAAAAACTTGCTGGAGGCCCCATTCATGGTTAAGACGGATAATAGCGTAGTAAATCACTTCATGACCCAACTGAAGTTTACACAGAAGCAAACTCGCTGGCAAGAGTTGTTAGCAGACCTTAACTTTACGTCAAAGTTCCGAGTGGGTTCCAGTAACAAAGCTGCGAATGCCCTTAACCAGAGGGTAGATTTGGCAGAGTTGAAGATGGTTGCTATGCTCTCCTCCAGTAAGGTAACCACCTCTATGAAAGATCAAATATAGAAGTTGCTGATGCATGATCCTGCTATAGAGTGTTTGATCAAATTGGTGTAGTAAGGAAAGTCTATGCAATTTTGGCTTGAGGAGGGATTACTATGGACTAAGGCAAAATGTTTGTATGTTCCTAGGGTTGGGGACTTGAGGAAATTATTGATGGTAGACCATGATACCCTTTGGGTAGGACACCATTGAGGTGAGCGAACATTAACACTCATGTAGAAGGCATTTTCTTCGGCAGTAGTTGGTATTACCGGAGCTGTGAGAGTAAACGGTAGGAGGCTCGCAGAATACCGTCGTTGATCGTCCTTACCAAAGAGGACGGTTGAGGACACGCCATGGATGAAGAAGGTGGCTCCATACGGGATCAATCTTCCTGCTTGATGGTACAACTCAAACTACAAGACAAGACAAGATACAGTTCGGACCTACTATGCTCCCTTCTGTCCTGTCTAGTCCTTGGCATAGATCTATCCAGGACCGGCCTACGACTCGTTCCAGCTCCATTAGTCCTATGGAGCTGTCACTGCTGTTTTCCGGTCACTCTTTAGGGGGTCTACTTCACTTATTATCGGAAATGAGCCTGCCCTCACGCTTTTATAGGCTTCCGGGCAGTCTCTTGACTCAATAAGCAAAGTAGCCCCCTCAGGAAGATCGCTCCAGCTCCCCAATCCAGGGGATCTGTCGCTTGCCTGGCTCGCTCGTGCTAGTTCTTGGCATAAAACTAGCACGGCCCCAAGTGTGAGATGAAGTTGAGGTACATGTTCAATCCTTCATGAGTTACCAGTAGGATAAGGTGGATTACTTGAAGTCGAAGGGTTTGTTGGAGCCCCTTTCTATCCCAACACGACCCTGAAAAAGTGTCTCGATGGATTATATCATTGGGTTGCCTAAAATGAGAGATTTAGGCAATATCATTGTTATGGTGGATAGATTCTCGAAGTACGCCACATTCATTGCAACCTCAAAGCTTGTGATGGCAGAGGTGACTGCGCACTTGTTCTTTATGCTCATTGTTAAATACTAGGGACTGTCGAAAGACATTGTCAATGATCGAGACCCAAGGTTTGCAGGAATATTTTGGACGAACTCTTCAAACTCCTTAGGTCTAAGTTAAGTATGAGCTCAAGTTACCATTTGTAATATGATGGCCAAACAGAGTACTTCAATTCCACGTTAGAGGAGTACTTTTGATACTTCATGAGTGACAATCAAAAGAATTAGGTGAAGCTGTTGAATGCTGCTTAGTTGTGCTTCATTAAAGAATTCTTCTACCAACCAGAGCCCCTTTGAGATCATCACTAGGCAACAATTGCCACTCTTACTCACTCTGGATTCCCTGTAGAGTGCAAGATCTCCCATTGAATAAAGTTTTACTGAACAGTGGAGGCATAACTTAGAGATTGCAAGGAGTTACCTGAAGAAAGCTCATAAGAGATTGAAAAGTAAGCCAACCAGGGATAGCGTTTTATAGAATTTAAAGTGGGAGATCTCATGTTGGTGAAGGCATCGGATCTATTACTTGTAAAGTGTATTTGAAGGAGAGACTCTCGATTCTTGTGAAAATACATTAGGCCATAACGAATAGAAAGAGGATCGGGAAGATGGCCTACAAAATTGAATTGTCCCCATGTAGAAGACACATAATGTTTTCCACACAAGCCATCTAAAACCTTTCACAGTAGACGTAGAGGATTCTGATCTTATTAGAGAAACCCTATCGCAACGTCCATTTCAGAAGGTGACGTGTAGAGTAACCAAAGTAATCTTAGATCACTGAGTCGTAAGGACTACTAAACGAGAGATTAGTGAGTACTTAGTAAAATGAGAAAGCTGCTCAGAGTATGAGAACACTTGAGAACGGGTGATAGACCTCAAGACGCTAAAACCCCTAGTGGAAACATTTTTGGGTTCAAGGGTGCCGAGAACGTTGCCATTTCAAATAGAGAAGAATGTAAAGGGTTGTCTACCTAGCAAGCCCTCCTAATACAATGATGACCCTACTGCAACCTCATGCTGAGCGAGACATTATCTATTGTTACTAGGTCTAAGGCTTTGTATATACATGTAAATATTTGTAATAATTTTTTATTTAGTTTCAGTTGTGCTTCCTCAGATTTTTGATATCTACTACTACCATTTAACTTTTTTTTTTTTTTTTGCCAAACTTATTATAGGGGATAAGGTGCTTAGTGAAGCTACATGTAATTGCTATATACTTGCAATTGTTAGAATTCCCCCTACTCTAGCTGTCACCTCTTTGTAATTAAATTATTGAATTAATGCAAGCAAGTTTTCTTATGCAATTCGTGTTCATAATTACTACCTTCTTTAATTCATTGTTGGGATTGTATCTCTAAAGTATTCAAAGGAACATGAGTGCAACGCACAGTCAAAGTTATGTATGATTTTAGACAGATGTAATCGACTAAGGAGTAACTACTAACTGTACGATGTCCCTTGTCCCTATCTATGTCACAGCCTTCATGAAATTTGAATTTCAAGCATTTGCTGATCTTGGGGATATGTTTGGTTGTTGATTTGGATGTATTGAAAGTAATTGAAATTTCGATCAGAATTAAAATTTAATTTGGCATAAATTTTTTTACAAGAGAAAATTTTTAAATTGTTTGAATTTGAGAATTTTCATATGTATATATATTGTAATAATTAAATGGTATGATAATATATAATTTTATGGAATATATATATACATATGTGTGTAAGTATGTGTGTGAGTAGATGTTGTTTTAATTATGAATTAGTGTAATGATTGATGAACAATGAATTGGTTATACATGTAAATGAGTGAAATATTGAAATTAAATTTGAATGGAAATTTTGTAGTATAAAACGTTTGATTGATAAAAAATTAAGTGACTTGTGAACAGTGGCAAGTGAGGTTGCAAATAATACCCATATAATTAATAAATTCTATATTATTCACACCCACACAAATTTTTGCCAGCAAATATCTTACTTCACAAATATTTATTTAAATTTAAATTTAAAATTTTCCATTCTTGCATATATAATTAATTATCATCCAATTATTATATTTATTTGAAATGAAATTAACACCTATATACACACACATACAATCATGTTTACATATATTTAGATACTATAAACCTATGTATAATCATATCATTTAATCATTACTACATGTGACTTTGTTTGGATGCAAATTTAGTAACAGAAATTTAGCTGGAACAGTGTAAATGCAGAAAGGAGAGAGATAAAAAAAGTTATTTTGATGTGTAATGTATTTGAAAGAATTGATTTTGATATATAGAAATTTGCATCCAAACATTGCGGTTGTATACTTAGAAAAAATTCAAATCTTATTTCAAAAATTTTCTCTTTTTTTTCATCTTACTATTAAACATAATTTTTATATTCACTAAAATGTCCACCACCTTCTTCTCACCAGGGCAACCACCAAACATATGGGCTATGTTTATTTTCAAATTTTACACTTAAAAAACTTATTTTTAATTATTACACTTTTTAATTTTTTTTATTTTTATATAATTTTTAAAATAAAAATATATACTAGAATTTAAAAATAAACATAGGCATGGAGTTCTTTATCGATCTAGTTTTCGGAAATGAAAAGAAGGTTCATGTCCTTAAAAGCAGCTTTATACTGGGTGATCAAGGAAATTAAATAGACGTTATGACACAATACCATTAGTTATGTTACTAATTTAAATATTTTTTTAATATATATAATTAATTAATTATTACAATTATTTATAATTAAATTAATATTTATACATAAAAATATTCAGATTTATATATATATATATTTATATCATATAAATCAATTATTATCTTTACACTATTTAATTATTATTATATATTTAATATTTTTATAAATAAATAAATTTAAATATATAATATTATTTATTTTATAATTTTTTCTTTTAAATAAATTATTTATTTATTTTAACACAACTCTAATCAAATATTATATATTAAACCAATTCCTCCAAACATGGCCGTTGAATTTAGGACAATAACTGCTCCGTGCATTGATCCCACGTCACTGAATAAATCGCACAGAAATTGACTGGATAATGATGAAATAAGACAATAATAACCTGGGACTTGTCTTGTCTACGCCTGCTGCCTGAACTAATCACATTCCGAGGTGAAGACTTCCGTAAACGAGGGCGCATATGGGAATTCACTAACATGGAGTATGACATGGAGCACATGCCAATAACACAATGACCCTGTGAATCCACTTCTGCCAAAGCTTTCATTTGTTATTTCTACCCGTAAAAATCAGCTTCTAAGTGCAAGAAAGTAATGCAACGGGCAAACGGCATAGGACATGCTGTCCAATATTTTACTGAAAGTGAAGACATCATGTGGAACCCGATGAAGATTAGCTTTTAGTGGTCGTCGCTTTTAAAACACGATAGCATGTGGATTGTTTGACTTCGGCATGATACAAGAAATTAGTACAAGATTGATCTTGAGCATCCACCGTCTTCCCCAGAGCTACCAAGTCTTGGATATGATGCTACTTTACATCTGTCTTCCTATTCTCTACTTGCTCCTCTACATCATCTTTCAGCATATTTTGCATAAATTTCAAAATCTCCCACCAAGCCCTTATCCAGCTTTACCCCTCATAGGCCACCTCTACCTGCTGAAGAAGCCTTTCCACAGGGTCCTGTCTGATGTCTCCAGACGGCACGGGCCGCTCCTCTTCCTCCGTTTCGGCGCTCATCCTGTTCTTCTCGTTTCATCGTCTTCACATGTAGACGAATGCTTCATCAAGAACGATGTAATCTTCGCCAACCGGCCTCCGCTCCTTAACGGAAAACATTTTGGCTATAATTATACTGGCATCGCCTGGAGCCCCTACGGCGACCATTGGAGGAACCTTCGCAGGATTGCGTCTCTCGATCTCCTGTCCTCCCACCGGATACAAATGCTTTCACCAGTCCTGGTTGATGAAAACCGAATCCTGATTAACAGGCTCTTACAACTTTCGAAGGAAAATCCCGACAGAGTGGTGCACGTGAAACGCTCCCTGTTTGAGTTCACGTTCAATGTCCTGACAAGGATGGTTTGCGGCGAAAGGTTCTTTGGCGAGAACGATGGGACCTTGAAAGAGGCTAGGGTTTTTCAGGACATTATAAACGAGACCGCGCAGGTGGTCCCTAAGGCAAACGTTGTCGATTTCCTGCCGTTCATGAGGTGGTTTGGGTTTAGAGATACGGAGAAAAGGATGATGCTAATACAGGAGAAACGCGACAAGTTCATGCACAATTTAATAGAACGGCATCGTAGAATGGAAAATCCCGATTCATCTGTTCCTGATGCTTCGAGAGAGAGCAAAATCATAGCAGAAGTCTTGCTGACTATGCAGAAATCAGAGCCCGAATATTACACCGACGAAATGATCAGAAACCTTCTTCTGGTGAGGCTTCGGATTAGATTTCTGGCTTCCATAAATGTTCCTTATCACTGTCCTAACTGATCCTTTTCTCGAAACATGTCTGTCAGGTTCTAGTCCAGGCAGGAACCGACACTTCATCTAACACACTAGAATGGGCATTTTCGCTTCTCCTCGACAATCCAGGAGCTTTGACAAGAGCCCGGGATGAAATCGACGATCTTGTGGGGAAAGAACGTCTGATAAACGAATCAGATGTGTGCAGACTTCCATATCTCCACTGCATCGTCAACGAAACTCTGAGACTCCACCCACCCGCGCCGCTGCTATTGCCTCATCAATCATCTGCCGACTGCACGGTGGGTGGCTTTCACGTCCCGAGAGGAACGATGCTGTTGGTAAACGTATGGGACATCCATCGCAGTTCTCGAGTTTGGGAGGACCCCGAAAAGTTTTTGCCGGAGAGGTTTCTAGGTTTTGGAGGAGAGAAGAATGGGTGCAAGTTCATCCCGTTTGGATTTGGGAGAAGGGCCTGTCCGGGTGAGAACTTGGCCATGAGAGTTGTGGCGATGGCTCTGGGGTCTCTGTTGCAGTGCTTGGACTGGGAAAAGAGTGGTGATGTTGACATGAATGAGGGCACTGGTTTTACGGCACAAAAGCTTCAGCCATTGACTGCTAAATGCACTCCTCGTCTGGACATTGCCGATCTCTTTTCTCAAATTTGAAGCGGTGGGAGTGTTAATTGGTCGAGTTTGATTCCTGTCTCAATATCGTGCTTTGACAGTTGTATATTAGCTGTTCTCATTTCTCGAAACAGACCAGCCTCAGCAATCATCAATGTACTTACCTTTTCCTCACCCGTCTCCCGGTTTGGATATGTTCAAAGACTTGTCACTCATTCAATGCACCTAACGGGCCCTCAATGTCGGTGGAGAACATAAGTTATATATCGATCGTACATAATTCTTGTTAAAATTCAATTTGCACCAATAATGCTTATCTGTATTCTATATGTGTGTGTGTGTGTGTGTAAGCTATGTTTAAAGGGGTTGCTTTGACTACGAGTTATGTTTATATAAAATTGTATTGGACGAGTGGTATTTATGTTTAGAGTAAGATTTGAAGGCATTAGCAATATTATTTATTTAAATTGTTTTATTTTTATATATAAATATATAATTAAATAGTGTGATTAATATATACAATTAATTATTAATTTATAGAATATAAATATATGTATATAAGTATTGATTTGATTGTAAATGAATATAATAATTAAAAATAATTAATTAATTTACAAGTAATAGAAGAAAATTTTGTATTTAAATTTAAATAAAAATTGTATTGTGTAAAATATTTAGTTGTGTGAAGTTTAATAGAATAATAAAATGTTTAAACTGGGGTGTAAGAGTCTTGGCCTAATTTAATGTTACATTATATATTTGCAATACTACTTTTAATTAATAGATATACATTTTTACTCTAATTAAAATGAACAAATGTATTCAAATACAATAATTATTATATATCATTACTTTTTTATACTATAATATTATTATGAACGTCAAAACTTATTAGTTGCACATTTTAAATTGCACAACAATTCTTAATTATTATTTTTAAAATTTTTATATCCTTTTATTTTTCCCTTTTCTTTTGATTTATTATTTTTATTTGTTTCTCTTTTAAATTTTATCTCTTATCAAATTCTCTATATCTTTCTTTATTTTCTTATTTTAAATATTTTTTATATTGTAAATTTAATGATTTGTAATTATTCAAAATATAATAGTTTTATTCTTTATAAACTAATTTGTACTTTTGCACGATGCGTCATTTTTATGAAGTTAAAATTGTAGTACGGCAGAGAGAGAGAGAGAGAGGTCGGATGCGGCATCTCTGGGTACAACGTCGCCGCTTTAAATTGTCCGTGCACGAGTATGTTCCGATGTGGGTCTGCATGTAGAATAAATATTTGTATTCTCCCAACAATTCACTTGTTAAAAGTCTCATTGGCTATGTTTGGAAGTTGGTTTTTTTGTGATAAATATTAGGTGAGAAATTTGTTGAAATAAATAATATATTTGAAAGGAATATTGAACGGGATAAATTGTATTATTTATTTAAATTTATTTATTTATAAATGTATAAAATATATATACTAATGATTAGTTTGTAGAGTATGAATATATATATAAATGTGAGTGTAAGTATGTATATTTATGTGTATTGAATTTATCGTGAATATATATAATAATTGAAAAATAATTAGTTAGTCATAGATGTAAGAAAAAAAAATTATTTCTAGATTTTCCCACAAAAATGGCCATGTTTGTTTTTAATTTTGATTGTGTGTTTTTAAATATTTTTTATTTTAAAAATTATATAAAAGCAAGAGATAGATAGAAACAAAAGTTAAAAAGTATAATAATTATAATTTGTTTTTAAAAGGCATAAATGAAAACAAACTGACTCGATCCCAAGGATCCTTCGAATTTCATTTTAATATTTATTAATTTTAGTTTTATTAGTTAATGGGCTTAATTAATAAATTGGGCCGTGTGGGCTTTTTAGATTAAAGTCTGATAGTTTTAGTATAAATAGTAGTTTGTTATTCAGTTGAAGGGAATAATACAGAGTGTTTTCAATTAATTCAGGTTTCCTTTCAATTCCCTGAAATTGATTCTTTCAATTTCTTGTGAGTTTCTATCCCAAATCGAGTCATTCCGAATTGGTTCGAGTGATTCGTAACGTATCAATCAGCAATCGGTGTGCTGATTGTGGCCGTTCTTATCGGGTTCAATCCAATCCTACCACGTTGGGTCGGCGTTCTTCGGCCGGTTCGCGTCCCTGGGGTTATCGGATTCGGGTCCGGTTACACCGTCCTATCCGACGCGATCGTTGATCACGTCACAAACAAAGCTAATGTAGTTTGTTGTGGTCTCAACTCCAATTTAATCCATAGGGGAGAAATCTCTCCGTTGTTGCATTATTAATCCTCTTTTTAACTTATAATTTATAGTTTAAATATTCTCTCAAATTTTATGATTTTTAAATTCTCTTGACATTTATTATTTTATTATAATATTCTTTATACTTTTAATATTGAATAATTTTATTTTTTATTAAAATCAATTAATTTTATAACTTATAAATTTATGCTCATACGTATAAAGTTTATAAATTTCAGCTGGGTTTATGTATATATATTAGCATACCATATAAATAAATATGCATGTCGGAGAGGGAGATTGGATCGAACCGGCCTCAAGTTTTGCCTGAAGTGCTTTCCTTGGAATATTCCGAGTGCACGTGTATTTGTCAATTATCCCATATAAAAATATAAATTTGAATTACCAAATAATAAAAAAAAAAAAAACAACGAGCCCAAAACACTTGAAAATAATTTTGATAATCAATTTTCATCCTCCGCAGAGAGAGAGAGAGAGAGGGGAAAACACAAGTAGAGTAGACTACGGGTTATTCTATAATGAATCAGGTATAATGCATGGCAATTTTGATAGTAAAATTTTGATAATGTAACGTGACTTGATTTGAGTATAATGAGATTTCATTTTCTTTTGTTATGTTTGATAGAAAATTTTGATTTGGTTTGTTTTATATCTATACCATGCGGATTTTGGTCTAATTGAGTTGCAAGAGTTTACAATACTATCCTTAATTAATAATGCTACACCATTATTTTTAATTAAAAAACATATACAAATATAATTATTAATATATAATTATTTCTTTTCTATATATATATCTATGCTATATTCTTAAGTAAGTGGTGTTTTGTGCTTGCATGATAATTATAAAATTACTCTCACTTAAAATTTTTTTATTTCTTTTATCATCTTCTTTCTCCCTTTTTTTTTTCAGCTTATCATTTTAATTTATATTTTCTCTCAAATTTTTCTTCATTTCAAATTCTTCTGATGTTTTTAATTTTTATCTTGTATGTTTTTCTAATTTTAAATTTTAAATGATTTTTTTTATAATTTATAAACAAATTTGTGCACTCATGGAAGTGTGTTATTTTATAATATATTATCGCATCAATAAGAATCTTGACTGCACATTGTGCAATTACATGATCACTCTTATTTTGAATTTTTCATCTTTTCCATTCTTTTCTTTCAACTTAGTATTTTGTTTGTATTTTCTCTCATTTGTTTCTCTTGTTAAATTCTTTTGATCTTTTATTTTTTTTTATCTATCTATTCTATATCCTATACTATATATTAAGAATATAGGTTGCATAATATTAAATTAAAATAATTTTCTTACTTCTTTATATATATTTTCTTTTTTTCATTTCATTCCCTTAATTTTAACTTATTTCATGCTCTTTCTTAAATTTAAACTTATTTTGTTATTCAATCTCCTCTCTCAAGTTTGAATTATTCTATTGATTTTTTCAAATTTCTTTGTTCTCTTATTTAGTAAATGACGTGAACTTTATGTGGAAAAATACTCATTCATTTATATAATTACGTGCACCCATCAAATATGCCTTTAATTATTAGTGTGTATGATGTGGTAATATTTTATTCTAATGTGGTTTATTTTATTATGTTTGATAATAAATTTTGATTTGAGTAGTTGTATATGTATGTAATGTATCGTAATATTTAAATAATGTTATGGTAGTGGGAGTTTATGAGGTACGAATAAACAAACCAATAAAAATATATATATATATACACGATTTGATTTGATGGGAATATAATGTGATTTGATTGGATTTTTTTATGTTTGATAACAAAATTTTATTTGAGTAGTTTTATATGTATATATTGTGTAATAACATATGAATGATTTTAGGTAGATGAAGCCATTAAAATCATGCTTGCCAATTTCCGTATCCATGTCCAACATCAAATTTAACTTCCCCGACAAACCCTTCACTAAATCAGCCAAGAATCTGAAGTTTGAGAAATCATGCGATATGGCTGACGTTTAAGGCAGTGTTTGCAATTTCCCACAAAAAGAAAAAAAAAAGGAACTTTCCTCCTTTTTGTCAGCATTTTGAGCTCAACCCATCTAGTTCCGAGATTAAGTCTAAATTTATTGATGGTATTTAATTTCTACCTTCAAATTACATATTGTAAAACACAGAAACTTTGAAAAAATAATGGTCATGTTTGTTTTTATTTCACGCCTAAAAATTACACATATTTTAATTATTATATTTTTTAAATTTCATTTTTTTATCTTTTTATTTTTATAAAAGACGCTATCAAGACCAAAACAACCATCCCCAATTTTTCTGCAAATGCTTCGAACATATTAAACCTACACTAATTAATTTTTTCGTTCCCCAAATCGCGGCGTAAATGACGGCAAAGCCCTTCTCGTGGGTGCACAAAGTACTCGTCCCACGTAAGCACCAAATCGCCACATGGCTTTACCTACGTGTAAACTTATAATAAGACGACACTTCGTTGCAAGAACAACCTACAGGGACGCACATGTACCGCACTCCTGCCTGCCAATATATAAAATTCGAGAACCTCCGCCACACGCCACTACCGAATTCCGTCCATCCACCGCTGCGGCCTTTAGCGCTGCTGCTCGTTGGAAGTCGAAACTCCTCACCGGGCCGGATAACGTACTCCGAGCAATACAATGAACTCAACCCCACCCCCACATCATGCAGCCCCGGATTCCTCCCCAGGATCACAACCCCAGGCGCTGGAACAAGGACAAGACGAAGAATCCCGCCGTCTATTGCCCTCATCGGCGTCGCCTTCTTCCGAAGCCGTTCTTGATAAATCAGGGCAAAAGGACGACAAAGTGGACGAGGAAGCTGCGTACGAGGCGCGGGAGAAGATCCTGATCGGCGATTTCGAATTGGATTCCGCAAATCATTCCAGCGTGCCGCCGTTTTCGTTCAAGAAGCTGTGGCTATTCACGGGTCCGGGTTTTTTGATGAGCATAGCGTTTCTAGATCCGGGGAATCTCGAGGGGGATCTTCAGGCGGGGGCAATTGCGGGCTACTCGTTGTTGTGGTTGTTGATGTGGGCCACGGCGATGGGATTGTTGATTCAGCTGCTGTCGGCGAGAATCGGGGTTGCGACCGGCCGGCATTTGGCTGAGCTTTGTCGCGAGGAGTATCCGTATTGGGCGGGAATTGTTTTGTGGTTCATGGCGGAGCTGGCGTTGATTGGGGCAGATATTCAGGAAGTAATCGGAAGTGCGATTGCTATTCAGATTTTGAGCCGTGGGATGCTACCCCTTTGGGTTGGTGTTCTGATTACTGCTTCCGATTGGTATGTCTTAATCGGATTTGTTTGAAGTTTTTAATTGTTTTTCTCTTTGGTTCATAAAAAAAAATAGATGCATCGACAATGTCATGAACTGAAATTGAATCCGAGAAAAGGTAGAGCACAAGTATAACGGATTACGTTAATTTTTGAAGTTTGATATTTTGTTAGGTATGTATCTGGGTTGTTAAGGGATTCAAGCTGGGTCATATCTTGATCTTTTATTGTCTGAAATTGATCTTCTTTTGTCCCCTTTCGTAAAGCTTATCCTAACTTGTAATTCCGGAGTACTTTGGTTTGATGCATTTGCTTTCCAAGTTTTTTCAATCAATAAACCAGCACTATTTGGTACCTTTCGGTCTTTTGTTGAAAGAGCCGCTTACTTTTCGTTTTGGTGGAAACCAATTGTACTTTGTGATATATTTATGTCAAGTCCCAGTAGTTGCGTGAGAAAGACGTAATCTTGTCCATTTACTTTTTTGAAAAATGAACAGATGCTTTGGTGTTTTCATACTCAGATTACACCGTTTACTTCAAAGCTACATGGTGCCTTTTTGTCTTGAGTTGATCACTGAAATAGTTTTCTTTTCTGTGAAATTGTTATACAGCTTTATATTCTTACTTCTTGAAAACTATGGAGTGAGGAAGTTGGAAGCTGTTTTTGCAGTTCTTATTTCAACCATGGCGCTGTCATTTGCTTGGATGTTTGCTGATGCTAAGCCCAGTAAAAAGGAGCTTTTAGTTGGTTAGATGCTCAACTATGGCCTACACATTACATATGAAAAGTCTGGATATGTTACTAACTATGATTATTCAACTGCCCCATAAGCTGAAACAACGAAACACACATAATAGAAAATTTTAACGATATATAAAAAGAAGGAATGATTTAGTTCTTATCCTAGCATGAAAACTAAATTTTATGGCCTTACAGGTCTTTTGGTTCCGAAACTTAGCTCAAAAACCATTCGGCAAGCTGTGGGAGTTGTGGGTTGTGTAATAATGCCTCACAATGTGTTTTTGCACTCTGCTTTGGTACAGTCTCGGAAAATTGACCCTAACAAGAAAGGTCAGGTTCAGGAGGCACTCAATTACTATTCCATTGAGTCCTCAGTTGCCCTTCTCGTCTCTTTCATGATCAACTTGTGTGTCACAACTGTCTTTGCTAAGGGATTCTATGGGAGTGAACAAGCACACAGTATAGGCCTGGTAAATGCAGGACAATATCTCGAGGAGAAATATGGTGGAGGACTCCTTCCAATTCTTTATATATGGGGCATTGGATTATTGGCAGCTGGGCAGAGTAGTACGATAACTGGAACCTATGCTGGACAGTTCATAATGGGAGGTTTTCTTAATCTACGTCTAAAGAAGTCACTAAGGGCTTTAATTACTCGAAGTTGTGCTATTATACCGACTATAGTAGTGGCATTGATTTTCAACAAATCAGAATCATCTCTAGATGTACTGAATGAATGGCTCAATGTGCTACAGTCTATACAGATACCTTTTGCGCTCATTCCACTTCTCACCTTGGTGTCCAAGGAGTCGGTGATGGGAGACTTTAAGATTGGCCTGAGACTTGAGGTGAGTCAACAATTCCTCTCTTTCTAGTACAATCTATGCTCTGAAGTAATAGGAAAGATGAGCATTAACTCTCATGAATTGTATCTTTTACATGGATAGCAACCATGCCCGTATGGTGTACTTGACTAACAGTTCAACGAACTATTGGGTTTTATGAACGAGGGGCGTATGTCATGCCTTCTAGCTGATTACCTATCATAAGTTTTCTAGTTCTCTCATTTAGCAATAGAGATCAATTCATAATATTTTTAACAATTACACCCTTTGATCTCATGGGATGCACCATCAACTAAAGAAAATTTAATAAATGTTAACAAATAATTGTTAGTCCTTTGGCTCTAGCAATGTTTCACCTTAAACTATTTTCCCATTTTTATGTCTCACTTAACTCTGAAATCTTGTTTTTATGCCTGAGGAAAAAGAAGATTATGTTATTTAAGTATAATGCCTGCAAAAAAAAGTCATGCAGGCTTCGAAGTTAGGGTACTCATTTCATTCCATGCCTGCTGCTTCCTACTCTTATTTGTCACACCATAATATCTTCATTACAAGCATAAATTGTTAAGGACATGAACTGTTCTTTTTCTAACAACATGAACCTGGCTTGATATAGTGGGGCAACTCATGATCAAATGGACTATGTTGTTTGGCTTCACTTAATACTTCAAACCAGATTCTATATAGCATTCCCATTAGTTCCATCTTCCTGTGGCGGTAGAATGGTTCTAGTTTTAGCGGATTATGATGAAATTCATTAATATTGTGTTCTGTCCCTCGTATTGTAAGGTTGAGACAAGTATCTAACTCTATGTTTTCGATTGTCTTGTACTGCAGAGGGTTGCATGGATGGTGGCTGCTCTGGTGATGGTGATAAATGGGTATCTTTTGCTTGACTTTTTCCTCTCTGAAGTTAATGGGCTTTTGTTTGGCTTTCTCATCTTTGCTGGGACTGCAGTATATGCAGCATTCATAGTATATCTTATTTCACGAAGCAATGGTGAGTTGTTGAATTGGCTAAGACAACTTGTCTGCAAGAGAGATTCTTATTCTGGAAATTAAGCCAACAGTCGCTGAAAAATTTCTTGTGCAACCAATTTCATCTAATGTATCATCCTGAAATCTGACGGGACACTGGAGTGCTACTCCTCCCCCTCAGAAATGGAGAATTCTTTTATCAAAGGTTCTGTTACTTCATGGTAGGTTCCTTCTGCTAAATTTGGTAGATATGTATTTAACTATAAATTTTGGGAATAAATTGGAGCAGATCAAAACTGAAAATTTCTATTGATGCATCCAGGATGTTATTATCTCTATCTATGCAGGATGGTCAAGGGCATGCCCCTATGCCAGATGATGGGGGCTGTTGTAATCACAATTGTTCTATATTCCTTGTGCTGTACTTGTCCTACAGTAGATGTAGATTAGTTGTAGTCATCGGTTGTGTCCACAACACATAATGATTCTTCAGGCTGCAGCTGCAAGTGTAGGTTTTGTAGTTTACACATGGAACTTATTTCAATTAATGGTATTTTTAGTCCCACGGTACCGTGGAACTAGTATTTGCTTCTTTTTCACAATATTTTTATCTACTTTCTGTTTTGTTTAGTTGGTTTGATTAGCATCTAATACCCTGCTGATGCTAAGCAGAATATCTCAGCGTGACTTTTGATGTCTTGCAAGAAATGGTATTGCGTGATTATTGGACAATAACAATTTGATGTATTTTGATGGGATGGAAATACTTAGTTTGTAGTATGAAGAAAAAGAAAAAATTGGCTTGCGACTGAAGGACATTTTCATCTTTGAAAATTGAATTTAAGAGAATAGGTGAGATTTAATGTTTGAGTGTAAATAATAAAAAACTACATGTTATTGGATGGATGTTGTGAGAAAGACAAAATGATAATGCTTTTATAGGAAAGTAATTGAGTGTTGATTAATGTCATAATGTGACAGGTTCTTATATTTGTTTATAAGAATAATATGATATATGGTGGTGGAATAGTATATTTGTGGTTAGAATAGATTATTGGCATTACATTTATTAATATCAGATGCAAGTAGGGTAAGGTAAGGGATAGGAAAAATATTGGGTGGGGTAGAAAATTTTTAAGGAAAATTTTAATAGAATAGGGCAAATGGACCAATCCTCGAGAGAGCACGGTGCTGATTAATCACAACCTTATTTTTGAAGTTTTGAATGTAAGGGATTTTGACAAAATTGGTCCTTCGGAAATATCAGGGTGTATTTTTGGTTTTCTGGCTTCAAAACTGTGTTCTGTAATCCGTTTAGGTGTAGCTTGTTAAGGTTTAATTTATAAGGAATCTATACAGTTGCAAGGAGAAGCATCAGAACCATACAATAAGTTGTTTACTTAGATGTTAATATAATATATTTCGGTTTCCGTAGTAATTTTTGGGCTGTCAATTGTAAAATCTTAATATTATCTCCTTACATTAAAGGATTAATCCTTTTCTTAATAAGCATGGGAAACTTTTATCCGTTAATAAATGAAGGTATAAATTTTCGGGAATTTCTTTCATCCCTCTCGTAGCAACAATAAGAGTAAAAGCATTAATGATTATTTAATAAAATAAATAACTGAGATAATTACCGAAGATTTCAAGAACTCATTTATTGTAGATTTGCTATTTTATTTGTCAGAAGTTTTAAAATATTTAAATTGTTTATAAGATATATATCATAAAAAGAATATAGGTAAGAAGCAATTATAGTTTTGACCATTGGAGACTACGTTTATATATTGGAGGTTCATATTGACTATGGAAAACCATTCACGATTCTTATAAACTGGTTGAAATTACAGAATGAGAAATAGTTAAAAGATTTTTGAGGGCAATACATTTGAACAGATATGATTATTTACAGCCACATACATCCTTCAATTTGAGGAAATGCATAAATATATAAATGTTTTGTGTAGCTGCATTTTAATAATTTGGGGAGAGAGTAATGAAATAGCATGTACGATTTTAATAAAGAGGGCATACAATTAGAATCTCTCCACATTGCATATTTATGTTTTCTTAGAGGAAAACATATCAAATATGTGTTTTCCCTGCCCAAAAAGGAGTAAAAATTATATATTCCATCGTCGGTTTAATTCTATCCTACCAACAAGAAGGGGTGTGAGTTAATCGAATTGTTCGACTCAACTCGATCGAGCAACTCGATCAAAACTCGACTCGACTCGATATAGTCATCAAATCAAATTCGAATATTTCATAAGAATACTCGAACTCGATTTTTTTTTTTTTATATCAAACATATCTTAGTATTCAATTCAAACTCGAAGTATAAACCTAGCAAACTCGAGCTTAAATTGTAAAATTTTACGCGAAATCAATAACTCAATTCGAACTCATCGGCTCAAGTCCACCCTACCAACAAGTTGTCAACCATTCCTTCTATCGTGAAATGAACCGAAACGGTAACTCAAAAAATCAAAAAAGGATTCAACTGTAGTGGACCAAATACTTCAAATAAACTCAACCACCCAAGATAGCCACGCATATTACTCATTAATAATAAACAACCCTTGTTCCAGAATACAAGACAGTGGAAATTCGTGCAAGAAATCACGCACTTCTCCGAATTAGGACATAAGCACATAGAAGATGACAGACAAATCGCTTTTCTAACAATAGTTCAAGCATAACCAAGCCACGCAAATTATATGCATTTACACACACATATCATTTTTAAGCCATTGCTTAAGGGCCATGGCTCAAATCTTTTTTCCCTTGTTAGGGGCATTTGGGCTTCCCCTTGGAGTTCTTCAAGTCCCTATAGCAAGGGCACTCATGCTTGTTCCCATAAGTACCAGAAGGCACACAGTTGCACTCCTTACAGCAGATTCCACAGTACTTCATGCATCTGTCCTTCAGTCCTGCCTCTGAACACCTCGCTCCACATTTATCGTCACAATAACCTTCCACAGATGAGGAGTTCATGTAAAAATTTCATCAAAGTAGTAGCATGAACACCAAAGTTCAAGAAAACAGAAAGATCAGAGACAAATAATGCGATTAGCATATCTGGAACCTGCCATTGTGGTGTGGACAAGTGAAGAGCCGATGAGAAGAGTCAGAAGCAGCAGCGTTGCTCCAAGGAACTGCACCTTCATCTTCTTGAAACCGCGTGGGGAAAAATGTGAGAGATTTTGAGGGGAGGTGAATTGTGGGAGGTCTGTCTGCAAGTAATGGCTCAATGGACATGGCAATGAATAAATATTGAGAAGTAAGGGCAATGGCCCATGAACATGTACGTAAATATATCATTAATGGCGTGAAGACGTGGTCGGTGACAGTTCACAAGCAAATGTCGCGTAAAGTAATGAATGTAATAGTGGAAGACAGGCTGTCAAGTGTTTATGTAGTGATTAAAAGAAAGCAAGAGCGTCATTTGATTACAGTACATAGTAGATTTAATTTGTGTTCGTTAATTGTTTTCGCGTGTACACATTCATTCGTGATGTGATTCTTTTGTGTTTAATTTAATTAGATCTACACCATGAATGTTTGATTTGTTTTCAATCAAAATGGAGGTTGCGGGATGGATGGTAAACTTTGCTTGGTACTGCCTTGTTTCGTCCACCTTGTGACAGGATGTCGTCTGCCAAAAAATTTAATACCTCGTGAGGGATGGTAGTATGGTACACATCCTCTGAATTTCAATCATAAGTGAATATTGTCAGTTAATTCAGCTAATTTTCATTTTGTCATTTCACGTCTCTTCTCTTACATGATTCAATTTGCTGGATTTGAAGATATTGTGTGAAACTTACCACGATGGAGGGAGTGACATTTGAGCCTTTTCTCATTCTATAAACTTGTGGAAATATGCCCAGAATACATGATAAAATCAAATGGAATAGTGCCAGAATGTCAATTGTTGTTTGATGTATTGTAACTTAATGAACAAATTAAAAAAAGAAAACCAAAAAATTCGTGCTTATAGTTTTATAATATAATAATACATCTATTCTAAAACCCTAAATTTAGTAATTTACGCGTTTCAAGTCCTGACAGAATTTAAAATACATAAATATGAAAGTCTTGACACAATTTATCCGATAAAACTCATGTGTGTGTGGGAATTAATTAGATATGCATCCGACCAGCGATCGAGTTAATATTTTGGCAGTAAACTAAATCAGTTCATTTTGGTGATTTTACCATCCTTTCATGGTCCCTGGATACTTTAATAGAAAACGTTGGGCAGTAATCTTTTTCCAAGTAATTATTAATAAAAGGTGAGCTGTAAAGAAAAAGATGCATATCTAATGCAAATTCTTCATTCATAAGATTTTATACATCTTCTTTCGAGACCCTTCAATGTGTTTTTCTATCTTTTCCTTTTCTAATACTGTTTCTTTTGTTTTGGTTCATGTATCAGTAGTACGATGATGCCAGCTAGATTACATTCAAAATGTGGTGCTTTTAACTAGGACGAAGGTGTCAAGAGTCTTTAGAGTATCAGAACCTTGCTGTCAATTATAACCCAACATTAGATATGGTGTGTTCTGCAATTTTATAACAACTCGAAAATATTACGTACGTGCAAAGCGCGTATGTAATATATGCGAAGGACAAATGATAGATAAATATATTAATCACGCAATTTTAATATTTATTCATTTTAAATTTTTTATTTATATAACATGGAAGAAAATTATGCAATCATTTATTTCATCTTAAATCCGGTGAGCAAATTTTGAAGATTAATAAAAAAAATATTTTTTGAATTTTGATTTATACAAATAAATTGAAAAACGTTTTTTGTATATTGTTAAAAATGTTGTAAGTGAGAATATTTATAGAATTTAATATCTCTTGCATTTTAAAGTACATTTATGTTTATAAAATTTCAAATCAATGATATTTGGTTTAAATAAATTATATGCTTTTAATTTAAACTTCTACATTGGAAAAGGAATTTTTTTTATAATAATTGTATAAGAATTTGTGGCATGTCAATTAATAACATTATATAACATTTCGGTTAAATGGATCGAATTAAAACTATTTTCTTATTATTTAATATATTGAATTTTTAATCCAAGTATGTATATTGTGTTTGTTGGTTGATATACTCTATTGTAAAATGAGAAAATATAAATTATACAATATTAAAATTTAAAAAATGTATTAAAAAAACACATTATACTAAGATAAAATCAGTTGGATTTAAAAAATAAATTTGATATAAAAATCAATGTTCTCTTTTCACTCTTGGCAAAGAAAAAAAAAAGATCTTCTAATGTAGTTTTTTTTAGCATCATGTTTCCTTTTTCTAATTTCATTTTCCAATATAATTTATTTTGAATTGATGCACCACAGACTAAAATTTACTAGTGTCTTAAATATACCTATTCATACATAAAATTATCTTAATATTAAAATAATTTATTTTATATTGCAAAGTTTTATAATTAAATTATTTATATTGAAACCTAATTTTTTTGTATAGATTTTAAACATATTTATTTATGTCAATGTTACTTGGCTTGATTTTTAACTTATCATTTCATCGCATTCTTGTGTATAAACTTTTAAAATTTTGAATACCAAATTTTGTTGATGCATTGCTAAATTTAAATTTTATATTTTGTTAACTTTTATTCTTAATTTATTCTAAAAGACCTCATTAATTGGTTTTAATTAAATTGCATCCAAATATACCATGATAGTTATATATTAATAAAGTATACCTATAACAACTTTGTATTAATAGAAATAGAGAGACATACAAATTTTCAGGACAGAGAATTTTGAAGCTATGTTTGGATAGCACCAAAACTAGAAGCAGATATTTGAGCCCTTATTAAGTGGGGCATTTGCGTTGCAAGAAAAATGTATTGGTTGGGACTGTAATTGCGCCATTCATATCATTACATGTATGCACGTTCTCATGTGCAGTGTTGGGTGAATGTAAGTGGTCACTAAAATAAGATTGGCTCTCATTCCATCTCTCCTCTTATGTCTACTATCATCTTACTTTAATTTTACCAAGGATGATTGTAGAAAATAGCAAAAATGTTGTAATATAATTATTAGACCTAAATAAATTTGCAGCCTTTGTAACCATTTTTGTTTGAAAACAAGAATAAGAACGAAATTAGTCGAAAGTTTAACAAAAACTAAAATTATAACTTGCCCTGGTCGCATTTGAGAAATTCACATTAGAGGCAGGGCAATGTCATCTCTTAGTTCTAATTATTATTTTTTCTCATATTTAGAGAATATATAAAAGAGGTGGAATAATTTGGTCTAAGCTTCCCTCCTCTGCGTTTTTAATACTTGTTAGGACAATTTATATTTAATCCCCTGAAGTACTAAAACAATCTCAAAATTCTTCTCCGGCAGGGTTTAGATGAAAAAATTGTGTAAATTTCCCAAATTATCCCTTAGTATTTAGTAAAACAAAATCCAAATTTAACCTGATTTTTGGACTATGATACCCTTTATGACGTAGTACGGTAGCAGCAGCGTTGTGTGCAAATATAATAAAATATGTTTATGTATTTTGATACATAAAATACAGTTACGAATTAAAGATAATGAAAAATAAACTTTAAAATAAAAATTATTACATTCGCTCTTTAGTGAATGAGTTAAATTGATGGAGGTTATTCTCAGATTATTTTTAAAAAGTATTAAAATGACCAAAATCAGGTTTTTCTTTTCTTTTTTTTTTCCACCCCTGCTACATTCTAGATAATGTCACGTCCTGAAGAACTAACTTGTAACGCAAAGGATAAATAATGGATAAAATGTAATTTTTTATGATTTTAACAAGGAAATAAAATTATCTAAAAATAAAAATCTTATTTCCAACTTTGCATAAAATTAAAGACAAATGTCTAGTGGGTAGAACGTCATATGATGGACGTTGATTGGATTCAACAATGACTTTCAGTTATATTATTGGTATAAATTCGTCTGGGCAGGGAATTTGGCTTTAGCCTCGCACAAAAATTTATATTTGTCTATCGTCGGTGCGACTAGCAATAGATAAGCACTTAACCTGAATGGCTGTCTTATCATATGATCTGGATGCCAATACGCTGTTTAAACTACTATTATTAATATGGGTCTGCCCTTTATCTGTTACTTCTCTCTTTTTTGTTTTCTGCCGGTTCTTTCTTCCCTTGCTTTTGATTCTTTTATTTGTTCCCTTTTTCTTTACTACAGGTTCTTTCTTCCCCTGCTTTTGCTTCTTTTGTTTGTTAGAAACAATGAAGACCTTAACTTGGAATGCATCTTTTGTAGTTTTTCCACTAGGAATCTATTCTTTGCTTGTTCCCAAAAGCAAAAGGTTGGCGTAACTAATGAAACAGGACTAGTGAAATTGTCGTGCACCATTCATTGAGGCTCTTACCAATACTTTGTTTTTTTCTTGGAGTGTCTGTGCAAGCAACGTCAGCAGATTAGTCCATATCAATAAATGGCTTTCATCTGTTAAATTAATTTTTTAAGTTAAGCAACTTGGAACGGCTCATGTTATGTAGCATGGGTCTGCATTGGTTAAGTCAAAAGGGTAAACCCAACATCTGCATCTCCTTCGTCTGTTCCAGCAACACAGCCAAAGAATTGTAGTTTAATTAAGGAAACAAATGGTTTCTTCGCAGGCGGTGCAGAGCGTGACCAATCTGCAGATTGCACTTTACTGGAAGCAAAGACGCCTGGTGGAGGAAGATCACCTGTATGCGGCTGTGAAGGCTGCAGCTCGTGTCAGGGCTCGGAACCTCACTGTAAGTTCCACCTACGTATCTGACCTAAGCATGTTTAATAAGCTGTCAATTTGTGATTGGAAGATGAAGGTTATTATGTAGGAATTTTACTCTGTTGGATGGATTCTAAATAGTCTCTTGTCAGGTTATAGCCATGTTTTAACTAACTTGTATGGAGAGGTCTGTTTTTATATTTTAAGGTTTCAGAGTTACCAGTTTCCACAATCAGCTGTGGATTACATATGCAGTCGTCCATGGATTGCCATAGTTGGACTCTCAAGGGTCTGACATACTCAATCTATGATTGTTTCTTCACTTTAGGGTCGATATTTATATGAATCTTTGATGAGATGCATAGATGGAAATATTAAGAAGTCATCAGACTTGCAATTTTCGAAACTTCTCAAATTTTCAGAAGTTGCCCTGGCCGCCGCAGAAATTTGACTAAAACCTAAATTTCTAGGTCAAATGAGGCAGAACATAGTGGATTGCTAGCCAGATGACAGGGACCATAATCTAACATAATTAATTACAAGTGATTTAGCCCAGCTGAGTAACTGATCATAAATGCCACTCACAATCAAGCATGACCTTTCTTCTTTGGATTTTGGCTGGATTGCATGGGATGAAGCTTTTTCTTTCATTAGTCATCGACATGATGGGAGAGCTCATCGCCATCATCCTCTTAAATGTAGAAATCATGTTTGGTGGCATAACAAATTTTGTGAATCATATTTCAACAGGAAACAGGGAAATCTTGAAATGAATATCCCATGCCCCTTCGCCGACTCAAGTGTTCTCTCGAATAACGTATGATCCCTTCTCCCTATCATCCATTGTCAAATCAAATGCATTTGAAGGATCCAGGAATCAAATATTCTGTTTCATAATAAGATCAGTATTTCAACGCATTAATCCGGTAAAGAGTTTAAAGAGCTAAAAGAGAGAGTTTATCACTCGTAGGCATTTCCTACTTGTTCCTAGTGCTGTGTTGAAGCCTCCAAACATTTGTGTATCTGTCATCCTAAAGAATTTTATGCTCTTCCTGTTCGGAACAGAGGATTAGAGAAATCCTATTGATTGCATCATGTAAGCAACATCATCTCGATTTATACATCACGGAACTTAGAATCTCCATGATATAATAGGGGCAGGGGCCAAGGAGAAAGGGGAAACACCAACTTCTCTAACAATAACATATATGCCAACTGTTGTCCTGTAAGAGTTTACATCACGCAAAAAGCAGCTCATTTTTATTTACATCTTGGTATGAATGTTAAAAGTTAGATTTCAACGCCTAGTTTCTGTCCTTGAGTCTTTCTGTTATACCCTTCTTGTCCTCAAATTCCCTTCCGCATACTGGATCTCGTGGTTAACTCGAGTTAAGATTCCATCTGCAGGTTAATGATTACCTGCAATTTCAAGACTCCTTAAAGGAGGATGAGAGCAAGGAGAACAAGAACAGCTCCCAAGTGTTCGGCAAAGATGAGAAACAAGAGACAAGGGTGGGAATAAAGCACTGGTAAGTTTTACTCAAAGAAAAGATGCCGGATTATGAAATCCAGAAGTGGCTGCAGGATTCCTACACCACCAAGCAAAAGTAGTGGATTTTGCTTGCAAATGAAAAATAATTGGACACCTCAAGTGTTCTGAAAAATATGTTCAAGTTCATTATAACATTACTAGTCTTTCAAATTTCATTAGGATCTGTTCACACCTTCAATTTAATGTGCAGGTGGACAAAGAGCAAATATGCATACCTGAACCAACCAGCCATGAAGTTGCTCGATAACCACAGAAAACGATCCTGCGGTTATCTTCCTCACTTCCCGAGTTACAAGCCTGGTTCTCCTCTAACTCAAAACCATGGATATTCCTGGCAACCTAATTGTCAAGTAAATTGAAATATGGTGACTGCAAACCCCTGTTTCTTGGTGCTAATGTGCACGTTACCGCGTCTTTGGTATAGTGTATACTACTTATGCTAGCTGCACCTGTCAATGATAAAAACGTTCATTTGCATGGCCTCAAGACTTTGTGATGTAACTATGATTTGTCATTCGTTAATAAAACCTTAAGCTACCATCTGCATTATATGAGTCAATCCTTCGACTAGATTTGGTTGCTTTGCATGTCATTTTATTTTGTCTGAAAATGTGGATTCTTGCCTTATCTTAGAGAGTAGTTTTCAGTTGAGTTATATCATCTCAAGGCAATTGTATCTCTTAATCTCGTACCGTAAATGCAAACGCGCAATCTAGAAATACTATGCTAAATTCCAGGACACGGCAAGATAATACAAATTTCATACAGTAACTTGCTGTCACAAGTACAACGGTAATTGTCTGATCAGTTTGTACAGCATTTAAAGAAAAGGGGAGACATCCATTATAATAACTAGTGCCAACCCCATCAAAACTCAGAACCCCGTTTAGCAGAAGATTTCATGGAAGCATTAAGTTCCTGATGGCACAAGGGTAGCTAAACGTGCTTAAAGTTGGCCATTGTCCTACAAAAGTCCTGGATAAGAGTTGCCAAACCCTCGTTGTGAGTTATCCAAATCAACTACTATTTTTCAAGCATCCATCCCATGTGCAAATTGAAGTCCTTGTTTAAATGCTTAAATTCCCGCTTCATCTTTTTTTTCGTAACGTAGTCCCTAAACTTTGAGACAAATCACAAGTGAAGGCGGAACAACAATTATATTTAAAAAATTTGCTTCATTAGGAATTATCCGGCCCGTAATCGGATAATGTATGAACCATACTAATACCTGTTGGTGAGGTATTTCTACTCACTTTTCTGTACGAAATAAACATGACATGCAAGATTGAGATGGATGAGTGTCAAATGACAACATTTGATAGGTTACTCTTGGAAAAGATAATTGAAGGCCAAAATCACGAGGCTTTGAAACATTGTTCTGCGGTTATGGATGGTCACATAATTTTGTTATTAGGCAACAGTGGTCATATAAGCTTTTCAAAATTCATATTAATGTGAATGATCTCCCGGTCATTCTCGGCGTCGGAAGTCCGAACCTATTTCCACTTATCGTCCCTTTTGAACTGTGATTATTTTAATCTCATCTGTCTCTGCATTGAATTAACAGTGCAAGGGACCAGAAGTTGACCAATTTCAAAGAAAGACTTCACGTCGAGACGAAGCGATGCATAAGTGGTACAAATATAACAGATGCACGTGACGTTGCATTGGTTTGCCCAATTGAAAGTGTACGTGTCAGTGAATCCCACGAGAATATCAAACATGTCTTTGAGGAGCTGACTTTGACTTTGGACTCGCTCTGTTTCTTTCTATCCGTAGGTTTTTCTATATACGTATACTGAAGGGCTCTCTAGCCATGATAAAAAATTTCACATTGCACTTGAAATATCTCTCTGTGTCAAAAACAAAAATTTATTTGAGCCTTCTTCTTAGAGGTTGGATGTGTTTTGAACACAAGGTTTACGGGCTTTCAATTTATTATTTCTTGATCAAATTTTTTGTCAATAAAATATACTAAGTTCATAAGGCTATAAAAAATAAAAACAAGCATCAGATATCAATCTTAAAAAGTAGAAGAAAACCCTAATTGTTAGGTTTGAGATGGGATTTATTGCCTATATTGTAACACAAATTAAAGAGGATAATTTATCTTATCTAATAAATATATTAGATGTTTTAGAACCGAAACGGAACTAACAGTTCTTATTCCGGTTCCATTTTTTAAGAATTGGAATCATTATGCACAGTTTTTGGATGGTTCTGGTTTTACGGTTCCGATTCTAGTTTCAATTTTAACACTGTTCTATCTGGTCTGGGTTTCAATTGAAACCATGGCCATATTTACTTGGAGGTTGAAACTTAAAGGAGAATTAAGTTAATGCACAAAATAAAATTGACTTGTATTTGTTGCATTTAAACATAAAATATAGGATAATGAATTGTTTAACGTATTTTAGTGTAAACACTAATTATCGTGATAATGAAATTGCTTTAGTTTGGACAAGACCATGCAGGAGAATTACTCCAAACAGTGTAAACATATTACGTCTTTCACTATGCAAACACATGACTGAGTTTCCAACATTCAACCCGACATGTTTTCACTGATAATACTTGTTACACTTTTAATGTTGTACAATTTTGAGTATTATATAATGTCTTATTGATTATACGTAGGTTACTTTTATAATATATGTATTTTGACAAATTCAAAATAAGTTTTAATAAAAACATATTTTTGTGTAATTAATGCAAACAATTAAATAAATAAAAGAGAAAAGATAATTTTAATATCACTTATTAAATAAGAGGTACAAAACAAGTAAAAATAGAATAATTTATTAGAGAATATCAAAAGAAAAATATAAAAAGTTAAAATCAAAGGATACACAATGCTTGTGCATGTAAATAAAACAATAGTATTTTTTAAATATAAAGTCTACATCATCCTTAAACTACATAAAATAATAGAAACACTTGTATTAAAAATAGAATAAATTAAAGTCAAGGAAGAGAATGAAATAAATAAAAAACCTAATGATAGAGCAAAAAATGTATAAAAAATTAAAGGCGGTTCAATAATTATAAATTGTACTATTAAATTATTTTATATTCTTACCATCAATCTATCTACACCATATATCAAGAATATAGGATGATTTATTCTACAATGCAGAATTATTAAATTACATTCATTTGTTTATATATATTCTCTTTCCACTGTATCCTTCTATTTTCAACTTTTTTCACTCGATTTTAATTTATTATAATTTTCTGTATTTTAATATTTAATGAATTTTATGAACAATGTTGTAACAATGTTTTCACCCCCCCCCCCCCCCCCCCCCCCCCCAAAAAAATAATAATAATAAAAACACGGGAAAAGGGTGCATCTGTACATGTCATTTCAATCTCTTATCCCTTCAATCATTTGTGTGTGTGTGTGTGTGTTTTAATTTTCTTAATTTGGTTTTACACTGGCGTGACAAAATAAATGCTTGCCTGGTCCTCAAGAGCCGGAAAATGACTTGCCGTTCGGAATTTTTGTTCACTTAAATGCACACTAAAATAAATATGACAACACTCAAATATAGTTGATCGCTGTCCAATGTCGAATTATCAAAGACAACTCCGTATAGAACAACCATATCTTATACTCCATATATAACAAGACGTCAGCATTTTTATTAATAAATTCAAGAGAGAAGATATTGTTTACATTAGGGTAACTAATTTTGTCCATTTAATATATATTTTTTAAAATATCTCCTTTAATACATTCAATTATGACCACTTCTCTTCATTTTTATCAAATTATACGTGCGCATACACACATACACACATATATATAAAAGGCGCTTACTAGTAAAACTGTACCTTCTCCTCCCTTTAAACAACTAATATGGTTTTTTACATTTTATTTATGTCACTTCTAATGTAAATGTTTTGGTCTTTAGTTGTTCTCTAACATTTATGTGGCTTCTCTTCATCTTTTTTCCTTTAAATTTTTATATAATATTAATTTTAAATATTTTTATTTATATTATTATTATTAATAAAAATAACTTGTATAGGTTATTATTATCAATTATTTTCTTAAGTTTAATGTAAATTTTTAACCAAACAATATCATTAAGCTACATTAATCAATATAAAATATATATTTTTCATATAAATTTACAATACCACAACGAGTGTGCAAATATATTATATAAATGATCTAGGAATGGTCATTTAAAGAATACAATGTTTTTAATATTTCATCGCTTCATCGCTTCGAACTTGATGTAGTGTGCATAAGGTTCATAGTTTGGTAAATCGAGCCAATCCATAGTTTGGTAAATCGAGCCAATCGAATAGATATTGAAATTTCAAAACTTATTAAATATTGAATCAAAACTTTGATTTTGATTCAATATTTAGTATGACAATTTTTAAAATTTCAATTTTTACTCGATTTCAGTATTTAAGATATGGCGGACTAAAACAAATATTTAATTTAATTTTTATTTTTATATTTATCATATTTGTACTTATTTTTTAATTTTTTATGTTTATGATTTAATATACTGATTTTTGTATTTAATTTTTAAAAATTTGATAATATTATCCTATATCTTCAAACCAAAAATGTTTTATTATAATAGATATATTTTTTCTTTGAAAAATCTAAACTAAAATAATGAAATATTAAAATAAAAATATACAGTACTTTTTTATAAGCTATATATATTTTTAAATTCATAATTTTAAATATAAATTTATTTATTTTATTTTTTTAATTTTTAAATTGAAATTCAGTATACCAAGATACCAAACCAAATATATTTAAAAAATTCCATAAATTTTTAGCTTAATATTAGATATACAATTTTGAGGTATATACAAAAATTTTGATTATATTTAATTCAATTTCACCGAATGCTCACCCCTCAAGTGTCCGTGATGGATAATCTTTCTAGACAGAGTCACATGAGTTGTCAATAACACAACAGAATTGATACGGATTTTATATTGTTGGAAGTCTTAAATTAAATTAAATAATGTGTTTCCTTTTTATTTCTACGTATGTACAAAAAGACTGCTGAAAAAAAAAAAATAGAATTACTCTTTGAGAACCAATCAGGCATACCCACAAATCCAAACGGTGGAAGCTTTCTTCCACATACTTGCTAAGTAAACAACAAATATTAATCTACGCGTCATAGTGTACAATAGTTAATACTTATGTTTGTTTTAATTTTTTTTGCATGTGTTTTTAAGTGTAATTTTATTAAAAATTATGTAAAAGTAAGAAAAAATAGAAATAAAATTTTAAAAATGTAATAATTATAATGTGTATTTGGGTAGATAAAAATATAAAATGCAACAACGCCAATTTACATTAAAGAATATGAACCACGTTTTTGAATAATGATTAATATTCATTGACTATATTCTTTTTGTTATCTTATTATAGAATAAGATTGTCTAAATAAATAAAAAGATTTCATAAATTTATCGATATTGTAGATATTTCAGCCATTATGCAGTGAGGACAATCAAAATTACAATAATATCAAACACTTGGAACTTATTTACTTTGATAGATAGAATTAAAGTTTTAGAGATTATTTTGAAAAATAAATTAATTACATGATAATTTAATACTGTATTCATTAATATACATTAGAATATAGGATAACTTAATAATGAGTATATCGAATGGACCAACATGTTAGAATTATTTTATTAGATTTAGTGGATTAAATTATTTTATCCAACATTTTGTTACATAATATTAGATTTATGTTTTATCATGAGCTTTTATCTTTTAAAGTGAGCATTTGATTAATTTTGATAAATTAATTATCAAATTTAATTCTTAAAAGTGAACACGCCCCTAATATACATCTATCCTGTATATTAAGGCTCTGTTTGAGAGAGGGGTTTTTGTTTAATGTGATGTTTGGTGATGCTTATATTAGGATGAGTAGTATGGTTGTAAGGAAAGTTTTAATGAGATAAATAGTATGATTTATTTGAATATATATACAAAATATATAATAATGATTAAAAAATGTGATTAGTAGATAAGAATAATGATTAAGTTTTTAAAGTATATATGTAAATAAACGTGTTGATTTAATTGTGAATATGTGTAATGATTAAAAAAATAAGTTAATTATATATATAAGAGAGATAAATTTTGAATTTAAATTTGAATGAAATTTTTGTTAAATGATATATTTTATAATATAAAATTTGAGATCGTGTTTTAGAGTTAGAAAGTGGCTTCCAAACATAATTACCATCATATGCTCAAAGTTAATTTACAAAATCCATTTTTATTTTTATTGTACGTTTATTTGCGTTTATATTTTTCTCTCTTGTATCTTATTTCGTTTTATATTTCTTTTGCTTTTCCCTCTAATTTATCTCTAACCGTTTCTTTTCATCTCATACTTATTCTTTTTCAAATTTTTAATTTTTAAATAATTTATTTCTGTTGTTTTACAACTATAATTTATTATCCATTCAGTTTTATTTTTTTTTTAATTTTTAGCATGATTTTGCATTTACCATATTGTAACTAATAAAATAACATATTTTATAAATACTTCTGAACAAACATAGGCTTTGCAATATCATTAGTTACTTAACTAAGATTTAGGACATTATAATGACTACCTTTGGTTCAAAGTATAAATAATATAAAATACACTTACTCTTCGTCACAATTTTTTTATTGCCTTTAAATTTTTCCTCTCTATCAATTTTAAAGAAGTTTAATATGATTTAATTTTAAATAATTTTATTTGACTATTAAATTTATTAAAATATAATGACTTTATGTTTTATTATAATTAATAAATTTATATAACTTTTATAAATATGCATACACATACAACATTTACTAGTATTTAATTGATAATTAATCGATATTATGACAATAAGAAAATTATTCAAAATTTAAAATATATTATAAAATTTAAAACGGCTAAAATGTAAATAAAAAGTTAAAGGAGAGAAAATAAAAATAAAACAAGAAAAAAGAGATGAAAATAGATAAAAAAAAATTAAAGAAAAGAAGGATAATTGTGAATAGGGAGAAGGGATAGAAATTTATTAAAATAACCGATTAGTTAAGAACTAGTAAAAATTGTGCATTTTATGCAAGTACAAATTTATTTATAAATTATAAAATTATTATATTTAAATAATAAAAAAGAAATTACTTTAAATTAAAGATATAAAAATATTTAAACTAAACAATAAATTATGATAAAAAGAATTTTTAAAAGAAAAAATTTGCAAGAAAATATAAATAAATATAATAAGTGAAAAATAAAAAATAAAAAATAAAATAAGAATAATTATATAATTTTATACTTATTCAATGAGGATAGATCCTTTCCATTTTTATTACAATTAAAAAATAAAAATAAAAATAATCGTGTCAGCAAAACAGGAAAACACAGAAGAAAGCGTCTTGCTTCTTTGTAGTTTGTAAACGTCACAACCTTCCGCTTTTCTTAGTTTGCTCCACTCATTCTCTCCCACCTTCTGCTAAAGTACCCTTCCTACTCGCAGCCGCAGCCATTTTTCTTCCTCATTTTCATTCCCAATACTAATTGCATTGTACCTTCTCTCACGGGGTCACATTTCTGTATGGAGCGAAAGCACGGGTTCCTGTCGGCCCTCAAGGAGGAAGTGGTTCGGGGGCTTTCTCCGGGTCGGTCGATGGGTGGTCGGAGTCAGTCTCCTTCCAGTTCTGGACTGCCTCGGCGGAGGAGAGGTAGCACCGTGGGCCCAACACAAATATCGGTATGGAGATCCGGGGGTTTGAGGCCGGGGGTTGAAACCCTGTCGCCTCTCAGGGAGGGTCCGGATACGAGCGAGTCGGATTCCGAGGACCCTAGGAGCGATGGGTGGGCCCACTGGCTTTGTCGTGCCCCTGTTTCGACTTCCGGGTCGGGTTATTCGAGGTCCGATCTGAGGCTGCTTCTCGGCGTACTGGGTGCGCCGCTGGCGCCGGTCCACGTTAGCAACAGCGATCCTTTGCCTCACCTTAGTATTAAAGACACCCCGATTGTTAGTCTTCCCTCTCTCCATCTCTTTCTCTATGTCTCTGCATATTCCTTTTTCTTACCAAGTTTTTTTTCCATAATGATTTCTTTGAAGGCCGTTTAAGTATGTTGAGCGGGTCACTGTCGTGTGAAATGGTCAAATTTGAAAAAATAAAAAAAAAGTTCTATCCTTGTGCTTCTGGGTTCGCCGAAAAATTATCCTTCGCAAATTTTGCTTTGCTGTTTACATTCTGCTCTGTTTGTTCCTTTCTTCTGTTTTTTGTTGTACTTCCTCGCTGCATTATTGTGTTTTCACTGACTAGTGTGACAAACAAATTTTGACAATAAGATCCATCTAATTTTCTTAAGATTGGTAATAATAGGATTCATGAATTCATAGCCTTGTTTGATTTTTATACAAAAGAGAGCTCTAAATTGAAATTAAGTGCGGAAAATATGGAAGTAAAAAAGAGAGAATAAGGATATGCGAAACTGTGGATGAACATTGTTTGATAGGATTCATGAATTCATAGCCTTGTTTGATTTCTATACAAAAGAGAGCTAAAAATTGAAATTAAGTGCGGAAAATATGGAAGTAAAAAAGCGCGAATAATGATATGCGAAACTGTGGATGAACATTGTCGACCACATCTTTTTGGTTGGTGACTAGTCGCTGTGTACATTAATTACTTAAAGCTGGGGGAATCAAGGACGATAGATAGCTCGTGTTGCACATGATGGTCTGTGTTGAAATTTCTGTCAATTTTTACACCGTTCAAATTCATCTGGGCTCAGAAAGTGATCGATAGCTTTGGAATTATTTGTACAGGAAACTTCTTCTGCCCAGTACATATTGCAGCAATATCTGGCAGCATCTGGAGGTCAGAAGTTCCAGAGTTCAATTCAGAATGCTTATGGGACGGGAAAGGTCAAGATGTTGAAATCTGATATTGAGACTGCAACGAAGGTCATAAAGAGCAGGAATTCCTCTAAAGCACCCGAGTCAGGGGGCTTCGTGCTGTGGCAAATGAATCCCAACATGTGGTATGTGGAGCTTGCACTTGGAGGCAGCAAGGTTCATGCTGGCTGCAACGGGAAGCTCATGTGGCGGCATACGCCCTGGCTTGGCACACATGCTGCCAAAGGGCCTGTTAGACCCCTGCGTCGTGCCCTCCAGGTAAATGCTCCTGTTGCCAACCACGCAAGATTTTAATCTTAGTTTTGATTGTGGCGTGCAAGAATTAGGTGAGTTGACCTGCATTTGACTTGTAGGGACTAGATCCAAGGACAACAGCAAACATGTTTGTTGATGCTCGGTGCACTGGAGAGAAAAAAATTAACGGGGAGGATTGCTTCATTCTGAAACTTGGTGCTGATCCGCTTACATTGAAAGCTAGGAGTGAAGGGCCTGCGGAGGTCATTAGGCATGTTTTGTTTGGCTACTTTAGCCAGAAGACTGGGCTTCTTGTGCAACTGGAGGACTCCCACTTGACCCGAATCCAAACCAATGGGGGTGACGCCATATATTGGGAGACTACAATCAATTCATTTCTTGATGATTACAGGCCTGTTGAGGGGATCATGATCGCTCACTCCGGGCGATCAGTGGTTACCCTTTTCAGGTTCGGCGAGACAGCAATGAACCACACGAAGACTAGAATGGAAGAAGCATGGACGATCGAGGAAGTGGCATTCAACGTACCGGGCCTATCCCAAGACTGTTTCATTCCTCCTGCTGAACTAAGATTTGGTTCCATAAACGAAACATGACAGGGTAAGGAATGCTGTAGCAGCTGCTTCTTATAGAGCCAAGGTTGCGGCATTGGGAAGGATGACATGACGGCAATGTCAGCAATTTGAAGAACTTGTGGTAAGGTGTTTGTTTCCCTCTCGAGACATCTTTGTGCTAGTTTCATGGTACAGACTGACTGACAAACCGAGGTAAAGTAGCAAGTTGGATAGTTAACCAAATTGAGTAACTATTACAGTTGACGCTAGTCTCTATGATTCTGTATATAGTCCATAAACGAGTGTTGATCACTCCTTTGGAGTTCTGGAGTGGAAACAGTTTTCTCAAGCAGAATATATTGATGTAAGTTTGATTCAGTGTCCCCATTGCCAACCCCTAAAGAATGTAAAATATTGACTTTGAGTTTCTTTAGTAATCATGTAGAAATTTCAATCACGGATAGGACTTTCCTGTTTAGTCTGTGTATGGTACTGCAATTTCAATGATGAGGCTAGAAAATTTTTGCTGCTATTTTATATGGACGTGTGCGCTGAGAATGAAAAACTAATTATGGAGTTTTGCAACCCGTCATGATTCTGTTAAGCATGTTGTCTGGTTATGATTATTGCAATGAGACCTACGGAAGGTGGCTGGCAATTTACACTATCGATTGATTATGACAAAAATCAGTGTGCTAGATAATGTATAGAAATAGGTAATCTTTATCTCAATCTTTATGTCAATTTAGTATTGATTATCTTTTGTGAGAATGTAAGATAACTTATGGCAATAATTAATTGGAATTGAAAAGATGCACTTGGCCATTCACTTTCATGAATAGGTTTTTCTGCTGAATTATTTTTTTAATGAGAATAGGAAGGGTTTTAGTATTTACTACATGGTGGTCTGGCATAAGGTAGAAGCAACGATGATTTGCATAAAAACTTGAGGTGAATTGATGTGGACAATAATTACAATTAGTAATTAGTGAAAAGTGAATATTAGGCCATCCTTTGTTTGACAAAATCATAAATTACGAGAACCAATCGATGACATCCTTTTTTAATTTCAGATAAATGGTAAATACCTTTTTTTTATTTGATATAATGAACGCGGTGTGACTTTCAACATGTTTGTATTTCTCATTGGTTGTTTTTAACAATTTGAATTTTTTAATATTACCTAAAAGGTGAGGCTCCATACCGGCGCTATTAAGCCGCCGGAGCAGAAAATAAACATGGAGAAATGAAAGGGGTCCGGGGCCATCACTTTTGAAATTACAAACTTGCCCTTAGCAATTATGGCTAATCAATGTGGGGTGTGAGTTAATGCTCAAATCTTAATCCTTGATTAGACCAGTTTTTGTCCGAACAATGACCGTATATTGTTGCAGTTAAAGCACGCAAGCTCAGGTTACAAACTGGACCGCATGGCCCGTTAAAAGTGAGGACTAGACTGGAGCCCAATTAAATTCTGTGCCCAGACTAAACTTTCTGGGCCCACATCAATTTCGGGAAATATTAGGATTCTGGTTGCACACCAGTCCATTTTTCAAAGCCCATTTATAATTGGGCTGAAAGCATAGCTTTTCCGGGCCCACTGAATCCAAAAGAATTTGCCATTATGGCCATTTTTTACATTATACTCCGCTCAGATCCATATTCAGTCCAGCCCAATAATCACTTAAAGGAGCTTTAAAGTTTAATAAACTATTAATCTATGAGACAGCCGCGTATATGTATGACAATAATTGAAATAATTTTAAGGTAAACGAATTAGCATTTGACAAACAGAAAGTAGTTAATCTTTGATCTCATAAGCTACTCGATCACTTTACGTCAACTAATCTTCAATTTAAAACGAGCTTATATATATATATATATGTGTGTGTATATATTACAGAAAACAAACCACATAGCTTTTCAGTCCCATCAACTCTTCGCTTTCATTAACAACAATCGTTTCGTGAAATGGCACAAAATAGCCCTTCACATACAAGGGTTACCCTGGCCTATTATTTCATTTTCGCATTTCAATTTCCAAATAATTTTATTTTCCTGGCAATATTCAAATACATCACAGCTTTTCACAATCCTTAAGAATACATTCGCGGAAAGGATCAAACTGAAGATAGTACATGCAAATTGCAGCGATCAATGCCAGCAGCTATGCGAATTCGAGGACTTTACATGCATGACATACAACACAAACCTTAAATTAAGCAATTAGCAGTATTTATTGTAAGTAACACCATCTTCTGAGCTCACCTCTATCTTGGTTGAGCCCTGATCTTGATCCCTGAAGCACCACAAAATCCAATGATGTAAATTTATCCTAACATTTTATCATTCCTGAACATAACTTCAAAAACCCATTTAGAAATCGTTTAGTTTTAATAAATACTAGAAAGAGATATCAAAATATTAAAAAAACTAATTGCAAACCTAAATCATCATCACTTTCAACAAGTTTCCTTTTAATGCATGAGGGGTACCGAACACACTTTCCACACCAATCTCCAGTACAGGGCACAAAATGTTTCAGAATGCCTGGAGTGCAATTTCCTTCATCAATTCTACCTACTGTTTTGCTTTCCTATTTACCAGAAAGATAAATGCAGCAGAAAATGTCCCAAGTTACAAGAGCTGACTTCTTGGCAGCGTCTCCTCGGAAGGCATCATGCTAGTGAAACACAATACTCAATTTAAAGGTCTTGTCTTAAATTATCTCGCAGATTACATGATTGGAAACACAGCACAATATCCAGTTGCTTATGGCACGGAATCACAGCCAAGGTGAACTTAAGAGGAAGAATAATAATTGAAGGAAGTCGAACTCAGCAAAGAATGCAACATAAACATTCAAGTTAAGGGGCTTGAGAAATTACATTAGAATTCTTGCCCGAAGAAGCAGCTGGGAAAGAGATGATACGGGCATCTTGACCCAGCTATAACATATTATCATCCTGCCATAACAAATAAGTGTTTAAGGAAAGAGCCTTTTTTATTTTCTTTAATGAATTTTCCTGTGAAACCCAAAAAATGGAAACTTAAGTGTAATACTCAATGGACCAAGCCCTAGATTGACAAGAAAGTTCTTTAGAAATAAAACCAATAAGCATAGAAAGACGCAGAGAAATATAAGAGCAGACGCAGAGTTTCCTAGCAGGCTCCTGAATGTATTAACAAGGTGTTGACATGTCAGAGTATTTGCCTAATTATAAATATCACCTGGCCTGTTAACATGTAACCAAGCAGGAAAAATGCACTTTCAATGCTGACAATGGTTCAAAAGTTGCCAGATACACTGATGCAATGTTAACTACAGACAGTGTCAGCAGTCACCTTCTTTACAGACTCTACAGGACTTCTTCCAGTGCCAGGGTCCCCAATAGGAGTGGCACTCGATTCATATTCCCTGCAGAGGAATGAAATTGTTGGCGGTAAGAGCTTGGATGTATTCAACCAGATTCAGAAAGTAGATTGGAAGTCAACAAGATCAAAAAAGCAGCAACCGAAGAAAATCACCAACCCTTCTTTTGGGACAGATACTCTACCTACTGTTTCCAAGTTTGGAGAACCCTGAACATCATCATCCTAAAGAACAGTTCCGTATGTCAAAGCAAGGTTTGATATTCACTTGTATCAAACAACAATAAATAGGTTTTAACCAGTACGGGTAAAGGACAATCTTACAGCAGAATAGTCTTGCATCCATCCAGGTATGTTGTCTGAGAGCACTCTAATATACTGCTCCATAGCAACCTCCTGGCTCATGCTTCCAAGCCTTTGCCAAGCATTCCTTGCACAAGGGAATTAGCGCCCCCCATCACTCACACATAGCAGCCCTGTTATATAGCTAGCAATCAAACTATACCCCGACAGCTCTTCAAGGGTCAGGCCTATGTTTCTTGTTAAGAATATTTCTAATACTTTAACAAACCTTCTTTTTTCACTGTGTTATTGATAAAATTACTCCATACTGCATGACTTTTACCATGTCAACAAAATGTAGAAGTAATATAAGGATCACTAATTGTACAGAATGACAATAGAACACTATTCTTATCCATGTGATGAGGCCACTATGCTACATAGGAATATGAGGGTTAATCACTTTAGATGCCCTACACTGATGGTCCAAATATAGACCAACATTTCGAGGGCCTTTTTTACCATCCTTCCAATTGAGAAGATCCATGATAGATAAGAATTTTGATAAACTTTTCACTGCGCAATCAAATAGTTACATACATAAGTTTCAATTTTGCCTTATCTGTCCACATATTAATCATAAAGACCAATGATGCAACGCGGTTTTAACAGAAATGTGAAAACAAAAGAAAGAAACAAAAAACATAGACAGCAGATATTGATAACAACGAATGTGTAACCTTAAAAGGATCAAATACCATTTAGCGCGAGCTGAAACTTTGAGCGCCATGGGTTGAGGCTCGTTGCAAGGTCCTTCCACCGCAACCTTATGAAGTCCATACAATTGCATCTGCACATCACTCCCCAATTTTGCCAACTGATCATTGTCTTTCTCCTTCTTCTTCCCACCATACTCCACGTAGTTAACAGCCTCAGCAAAGGCTCTCTCCAACTCATTCCTCTCTATTCCTTCCCAATCATCATCATCATCGACAGTCTCATATCTCAATTTTCCCTCTTCTTCATCCACTCTAGCCAATCGCTCATTCTCTCCATAACTCACTGTTCCATCTTCATCTCTTTGATCAGTCACTTCATCATCACCCTCCAACTCCTCTTCATTCTTCTTCTCCTTCTCCTTTGCACTAAAAAACCCATCCACATTATCACCATCACACTCTTTCTCAATCACCATTTCCGCTATTTCACACCCTTGTTCTTGGGCATCAGCATCACTGATCTCCCTCACATCAGAACATTGCTCTTCAGTTACTTTCCCACCTGAATCTTCATTTAATTTGTTCAGTCCCAATTGATCAACCCTTCCCCCAGATTCTTCACCAACAATCTTTTCTTCAACAATCCCTTCCCCACTTGACTCGGCATCACCCAACAGTACAGGATTTTCAGACCCTTCATAGCGATCAATCCTCCTTATCACAACATCATCAACAAATTTCACTCTCTTTCTGCCTTCTGCGCTCCCAACTCTCAACCCTTTATTTAAAGTCACCTCTTTTGCAACAGCACCTTCATCACCAGAACCAGCAACTACGTCACCATCAGAACTGCAGTTAAAGACAGCAAAAGAAACAATCTTTGTAACAACCAAAGATAAAATAAGAGCCATCAAAGCTGTAAAAGTCGGTTCTTGAAAAAACTCCATGCGATCAATCTGAAGTCCAGGAAAGATTGTCAGAGGAGGGAGAAAAAGAAAAGGAAAGATGAACACCCAAAGCCAGTGAAAGTTTCTAAGAATGACGCGGAAGGACACGAATGACTATGGCAACATTTATCATCATAAGAAATTTTAATTTTAATTTCAGGAAAGGATGTTTGCTGAGAAGCGCAAAGCATATTCTTTTCCTTTTCCTTTGCGCACTTCTTTTTCTCATGTAGGCCCATTTGTAGCATTCATGGGGTGGCGACTAAAGTAACTCCGGCCCCACTGAATCAGGCCAGCGTTGTCAAATCCATGAGTAGTTAGGATCATGTGGGAGTGTCTACAAATTAATTTTGGTGGTCTTTCCTTCTTTTTGAGCCACGCCTGTACGTTTATAGAACTTGTTTATTTTGGAATAAATGTAATGCACTTTTAACTTTGAGCATCAACCGGAGAAGAGCAATGCTAGATTTACCTTGAATTGTCAGTATTAAAAGTTAACTCTTTAATGTGCTCATTTATTAAAAGTTAATTCTTTAATGTGCTCATTCATTCTTTACAATCAGCTACTATGTTTATAAAATTCAAAATATAATCTATGATATATATATATATATATATATCATGAATTTGTACTTTTATTATATAAAATATTTTGTATTACATATATGTATATTTTATTGTATAATTTGTCATCTAAAAAAAGTCGTTTATATTAAATATAATAAAAATATTTTATTAATGAAAATAGAATATAAATTATTTTTATTTTAAAATGTATTCAAATTCTATTTAAATTGAGGGGAACAAAAAGAAAAGTTTAAGAGAAAATTTTAAGTAAGAGATAAATTAAATAAAATTTTATTGAAAGGATAAAAAAAGAAAATATGAAGAAGGGAAGAAAAAAAAGTAAAAAATAAATAAAAGATGTGCATTTTAATCTTTCTACTTTGAGTAGTAAAAGGTAGTTACTATAACAGTATAATTGATATATATGAATATAATAAGATGAGAATAAGATGAATTAAAAATTAAAATAAAAACAAGAGAAGAATGAGAGATTTTAATAAATCTCATGCCTAGTAGCACAAGAAATATGTAGTAATAGAAATGAAAATTTGTTATTTTATATCTATGGTTCGTAAATAATTAAGCATAGTTTGGTAATTTTATTTAGAGAATAAAAAGTAGTAGTTGCATATGTTTTTGCATTAGTATTATAAAGTGAATTATAACTTCAAGAATGAGGTCATTTTTGTAGATACACTTTTGATAACTAAAGAGTGAATCACATCCTTAATATAAAGTGTAGAGTATTGAATTTTATGTCATTATCGTGATCTAATTACTGAAATAAGATGTTACTTTGGCAATTCTGTTGTACCTCAAACTGACAAAGTGGGCTCACGGCGTGGAAAGGAAAAACTAGATGCACTGGATTTCTGCCCAAGGCTTATGGGACAATTCGTAGACAGGTAACCTGCCATTGCTTAATTCCACTCCATGCCTAACTCATTAACAATCAACAATGTAGCGTAAATAGTTTCTTCTGATGCAAGTGATTATTAACTTGAACGTGTCAAGTCATTTGGCATAAGTAGTTCCCAATATTTGATGAAGGAAGCTGCATAATTGGACAACGGGGGCACAAATTTATTGTAAGTGGAAGCAATCCCATTGCTTCTCAACTCTCAATCTTGAGCTTGACTCTTCGACAGGAATGAAAATGAAAATGAGTTATTAGCTCTTCAAATTTCTATTGTTTGTTTATTGATTGTTACATGGGCGAGCTTACCCTATTCCCATTTCACGTTTGACAAATCACTAATGAATGTGGGTCGGGTGGGGTACTTCAAACATGTGACTTTCAAATACATCCCACCAACACTTTGTATGGAAAAACAAATAAAGGCAAAGCTGTCACACTTGTAACGTGATGATCCATGTTCTTTCCTTCTTTTGTGGTGACAGGAAGACAAACAATGCACAAAAATAGGTCATTTACATTCAATGCATGAGAAAGTAGGAAATATTAGTTTAGTGGGTGGTTTATAAACATTTTGGCTGTGAAAAAAAAAAAGTTTTATCTGCTTTTGGTTGTAAGATTGATAATTAGATACTCACAATTAAAATGATTAGGGTTGTTTCAAACTTGTAACAATGTTGCGTTTGATGTATCTAATCTAATAATTATTTTTGACATGATGTGATTGATGTCATATGAATTGTGATATAATAATATTCGACATTGATGTGTGTGATGGTATATTGATTACGACTATTACAATCCTAACCAAAAATAGCTTTTTTGCGATCATTTTCTATTGAATAATGAAAATTTACATCAAGAATTGATGTGCATCAATCAAAACCCTTTCCGTTATTCAGATTTACGAAGCCCACAAACACAAACAAATACGATAATAAAACTCGTCTTTGCATTGACTTTGAATGATTTTTAACATGAGAGGTTAAGGGATCAAACGGCTTTGCCCAAAATGTTCCAGCTGTGCTTGAATATTTAGACCAACTTTCTTCCCTTAAAAAAGTTACCTCCAAACAATGACATCATGTTGTGGGTACAAAATGGAGTGAACAGGATCTCATTTGTATCCAATTCACATTACACCATTGGCCTGACCCATTTCCAATGAAAATGTATAAATGACCTAGACCATAATGCCTACCACGTCAATTCATAAATTAAATTCTCAAGGTTTGAATGAAACATGAATCCGAAAACATGTGCATGTTGGAATGGAAATCTATTTTTAAGCCCTTTGTTCGATACAATTCAATATTGCATGTCAGGCCCGCAGGCCAATTGAATTTATTATGTTTTTTTTAACAAAACTGCGATTATGTTACTCGGGAGTCTGTATATGGGAAACATGCCACGACTGGAAAACGATCAACAGTTCCGATCAGCATCAGTTGTAAGAAAAAAAAAATGCTGCACTATAAAACTTGCAAAAGACTCGTGAAAAATTAGCAAAAAGTTGAATTTATACACTACACAAGAAATAAATAAATAACTAAAAGGATGCTAAATACCTCCGAAGGTTTTTATGATCCCAGCAATAGCAACCGTAACAATATAGAACATGCGCCTAACAAGGCAAACACACCTAATGTTGACGTTATGTTCACCTTCTCTCCTCTTCTCTCCTAATAGAAAGGATTCGCATGAAATTGGGATAAAATCAGAACCCATCACAACTACTGAATTCGCATCCTGTATCCTGGCTGGCACTGCAGCCGCACAATCTATGCCATCTTTTATTTGAGCGAAATGCCAATGCGGATCTGATACTTGTACCTTCTATTGTAGGGCAATCACATCGTTTACTGATACAAAATGCTGAGTGGATCATTCCCCTACCGCATCACCACTCACCTTGTTATACAAGCGGTATAGCAGAGTAGATTTTGACATCTGAGGCTCCCTTTCTAATATGGCAATCACATCCTTAACTGAGATGCTCCGGGCAACCCGAGGCACAATAACTTGATGTCTTCCCACTTTTCTAACTGATGCTGTACACAAAGAATGAGTCAAGAGATCTCTTCTAAGAACCACAATGCAACACAACCATCCATGTTTGTTCTCAGAATTTCAGGTTAGCATAAGATATCTAACGCATTTTCCTTTAGGAAAGGAGAATTCAGAAACAAAAAGGAGACCGTACTCAACAAAAATAATAATAATAACAAATAAAATAAAAAGATATAATGCGTAAGCCACATTAACAAGTAATTCTTCCACCCCATATCAATCATATTAATTCCCCAGAGAGTTGTGATGTGTACTTACCCCACAACAATTGGGAGAGGTTGAGTCCGGAACTAAATAATATAATGAACTAACTTCTTCCTAAAGTAACTGGTTTTTCAAGAACTTGAACTAAAACCACAACAAAGTATCAAAGCATGACCCATGTGTGACTGCTCCAGGGAAGCTAGCTAGACAGCCCACCACTGCTGCCTAAAGGTGAGATCCATGTGTGTGAATAGAATCGGCCAAAGGGCCATATCTGAGTGCTCAATGAGAATCAACCTAAAATCGGGGTCACACCACATGAGAGCATGCATGGATTGTGTGGAGAAGAATGTAGTGCATTCAATCCCATCCTAGACCAACTTAAATAATGGGTTACCTTCCTCCTTGGATGGATGGACTTGGCCTGTGGCAATATGCTCTACTAGTCATGATCAAACTAATTCAAAGCCACACATCTTGATGCATATGCTAACAAACTAATATGGTACTTAAATTGGGACGTGTGCAACTGGAAGTCATTTCCCCAAATTAATTATGAGGTCTCTCATCAACAACGCCAAGAAAACCAAATTAATCTTGTAACCTTCCAGTTGTAGTTCCTTTATATCTTCTAGCAGAATCCCATAAAATGTTCCTTTTTATAGATTCTGTACAAGAACTACTAAGTAGCAAGGTGTTATGTTATTACCTATTTCTCCCTAAAAAGCCAACATACCAGGGGGAGTTAAAGCAACAGAAGAATCCCGCTTTTCTGCTTCTTGATTTTCCCTAGTGTTTTTTGTAGAGGTTGCTGAAGGTCTTCGCGCCACTTCTTTACCAGGCTGTGAACTGGATAACGTATCAGATCCTCCCTGTTTCTGCTTGGCCTCGATCATTAATTGCCACCTTGACAGCATGTCTCCAACTCCAGTAGCAGCTCGGACAGCAACATTTGCAGCTGTTGTGCGCATTTTATCATCTTCTTCCTTGTTAGCCTGAAAACAAGAGGGAACTTAGAAGCCCATTACACATACAGAATAAATATTTTAATCTGAATACCTTTGTTGATCTTGCACGACTTTCATCCTTCTCCTTGTCACCATCAACTCCAATGATACTTTCTGGCTGTATTTTTACATAAAATTATGATATAGAAATGGATTCTGCCCCACAAGAAGGAAGCAGCATCTACATAAAATTAAACAAACAAGAGGAAGCATGGGATGCATACGTCATTCACTTTTTGTGACTTTTCAGTTTCAGCCTGCTTTTTCTCCCATTCTTCGCGAGCTTTACGATTTATTGCCATAATTTGTTGCCTAACATCTGAGGTGATGATAGTTCTGTGCCTTGGCTTCTCCATATCAACTCGCTGCAGAAACAATTAAAATTCAGCTCAGAAAAACTAAGACATTCTTATTCACAAGGAAGCAAAACTTGACCCAGAAACAGTTAAAAGAAATAGTGAGAGAAAAAGAGGCACAATAAATAAAACCAGGCAAAATTAACCTGTTTTGAAAGTCTGACAAGATTAAATATGAGCCCGCGCATTCTTTCTTCCACGCACTAGAAGACAATGTCCACATAAAATTAGATAGTGTTAGGCAGAGCTTCCTTTGAAAACTCATCACAAAAAAAAATGCTTTCAACCAAAAAAAGATTAAAAGATAGTTATCTATGTCGATTATAATTAAATGTCCCTGACTTTGGAGACTGGTAAATCACAGCTCTTCAAGGATAGGCTAGCCCATGGAATGATTTTAGCTTCACACTTTGGAAGCTTTAATATTGACAAATAAAACCATTTAAACAATCACTTATGATGTTAAATGGTTCCTAGAGAACAATAAGTGAAATTCAAATTCTGAGCATAATTTCATCTATCAGAATCTAACCAAGGACAAGCATCTCTCAACTTCATTGCCCATGTTCTTTAGACCGCATTTTGCCACTGTCAGAAAGCACACAAATCAATAGAAATTTTAAGCCTCATGACGACAATAAAAACAAACCAGAGCTTTCAGTTAGAAAATATTAACTTATTTCCAAAACTTTCTTCTGAAGTGGAATCTTCTGCAAAATAAGTCTTTCTTCTTCTTCTTGGACAACACGCCGAGATGCCTCTGAAACCCGGCTGTCTTCCTTGGAGCCAGAAAAGAGTTGTTCCTCCTCCTCCTGTTTATAAAGTTTACTTCATAAGACAAGTGCCCATGATTTGCAGTGAGGACTACAAGCAAAAAAGAAGCAAAGGATGGAAACATGATTGCGTTTTGTGTATAATGATGAGATTAGCTGAGGAAGGACTACCCTGAGATTAACTCCGCTTACTGCAGTAACATCATTGAGATGTTCGATGCTTTGATCTGAGAAGGCTCCAGATACTTTTTGCTTCTTACTGTTGAAATATGTTAATAGGAATTCAGTACTAAATAAATAGAACAATTTATTCAAGCACTTCATATTATAGCAAATTTCTGGATCTATATCAATAAACAGAATCACCTTGATGGAGGTGAAGAACCAGGCGTTTCCATTGGCTTCTTCTGGCCAACCAATGGCTTTTTGGGGGGAGCCTTCGAATTATTACCAGGCCCAACAGGAGAAGTGAGGGAAGGCATCCGAGAATTCGACTGACAGAGTCAGAAAGAAACAAGGAGATGAAAGTAATAAATGATTAAAAATATCACTAAAATAATAACCATTCTGAGAAAGAAGAGCTCAATAAAGAAAAAAGAAAAACATTTTTGAGGAATCACCATTTACGATAAAGAACACACAAACAAAAAATAAAGAAAAATGAGTCTGGCTAGAGCTTGGATGGATGAGAGAATAATCGGGTAGCCAATTGAGAAACCAAAAAAAAAAAAAAGAAGTAACGATCTACAAGAACATTTTAGCAGGGACTTCTCTAAGGGATTCCTTAAAGGCTTCTAACACACTTATCATTTATTTGTAGAATGTGCAGACTTTGAAGGAGCTCATTTCAGGAGAATCACATGCTGAAAAATTCTAGATGGTCCTTCTAAGAAATGCCAACTAACTCATCTCCTAACCTTCCATTTAGTTCATAGTGAAGCATGAATTGCAAAACACACAAGAAAGGATGTCAAATCCCAAGAAGCAAGTGGCCATACAAATTATCCAGAAAACAGAGTCAACAGTGCATAAGCAGATGTAACATGTCATCCAATCCAAGTACGGTGAAGAATCTTTTATGAGTCAGTCATGATTTTGAGAGAAGAGTGCTTTTGCAAAGAAAACTTTAGTTTATGAATGAGGACCTTATTTACACCCAAAAAACTGAGGCTGTCTGATCTTCATTGAAGGATCTGTTACAAGGAAACTAGTAGAACTCCATTGAGAAATTTTAATCTCTTCGTGGTTCCAGTGGGACAAAAAAGTTATCAAGAAACAACAGCAATGATAATTTTAAAATACATTAGACACGAAAATCAAGTGCGGTAAAGTAGTGCGGTAAAGTAATTGCAATATCTCCCAAAAGTCAATTTATAAACCATCAGTATCATTGCTTGGTTTTAAAACGAAAAGTAGCACCTTAGCTCAATAAAGTAATCCCAACTCAGTTGAGGACAGAAAATAAGTGCAAGTCTATCCCGCTTTCAGTCACTGGATGCTAGTAAAGACTCTCTTTCCATTACTCCAAAAAGAAGCTTCAATGGTGACCAAGCAAGATATGTATGCTAGTTTAATCTAGTTTCACATGCAGATTATTTGCATCTAGAGAGTTATCGAATTGTTAAAATCAGTAGAGTTTTTTATTTTTATAGTGTCTTGATGCAGAAGCATCAGAACATTCCAGCCACCTCGGAGTTGTTCAAGCATCTGTGCATGTAGAATTTGTGCAAAGGAAGGATCTTATGATCCCATTTGAAAAACAAGGATCAACCAAAGCATAATAGCGGACCACAGAGTCTCAAATACCATAATGTTGGTTTCCATTGGGCTAGGACTTGAAGAAGAAACTGAATTCGTGGGTACCAAACTTGTAGTTGGTGTGAATCCAGTTCTAGAAGACAGCATCTCGAAAGATTCGTCCTTCAAATTCCCTGGAGTGTTGCCCTGCTTAATCTGTGCAGAAGACAAAGAAGATAACCCATGTGAGGCAGACATCCGGGCTTTAAGTTCATTTGATTGATCCACTGGTTCCTGCTTTACATGAGACACAGATGATGAAACACCAGCGGATGATGGCCACTGAACTGGATTCTGTTGAAGTGTTGCATTGCTGTTCATGTGAGTCAGACTTGCAGCTTGTATTTTCTTGGGATCACTAAGAGAATTAGGCCTCTCAAACTTAGACATGTTCATCATACTCATGGCCTGGGTTGTAGGGCCCAAGTGACTAACAGCCGTGTTTTGATGAGGTTGAGGTTGAGGTCGGAGAGAAGTTGAAGATGCAACATTAGCAGCCGGGAAAGGCGAATAACTACTCCCAGCACTCCCATAAGTGGGAAAAGATGTCTGTGAGACGTGCATATGCTGCTGCTTATTAAGTCCCTGTGTTGGAAATGCAGGGTGCTTTCTTTCCTGACCCAGAGCACCAGAATTGGAAGTTGGCATCTGGCTTACATGCACTCCCCGTGAATTTGTCTGGCTTTCAACCTCACGTGATTTTCCCGCATTACTATCATTTGTTGAATTGCTTAAATCTGATGATGTTTGCGCTGTGAAAAGCAGAAATAGAAGTGCAGTTAGCAGAAGAGGTGGGAAGTTTCTTAAGCAATTAACAAAGATGACTGGGTTAACTCTAGGAGACGACTTGCACCACCTGATAGCACATGTTGTCGGGCAGGGGCCTGAGGCAGTGACTGAAATTGATTGGTGGCAGTCTGTGAGTTCCTAGCTGCCTGATTTCCATTTTAAGGAATTAATCAAACTATATTTCCAGGATATTAAAGTCAGCTTCAAATAACTGAAATGGAATGGCTATGTTTGGATGCATATTTTGTAGGAAATGGTATAGAAATTTATGAATAGTGTAAAAATAGGAAAGAAAGAGATAAAAAGTGTTACATTGATGGATAATATGTTTGTAAATGAGTATTTATTGGGTGAAAAAATGTTGGTAAATATGCATCCAAACATAGCCATGGTATTTACAACATACCTGAGTCTGCAGTTTGTATACTGCCATTTTTAACATTTGGTCCCCAACAATACTTCTCATGTGTCGGACAAAACCATCTTTAGAGATCTCATTTTTCTAGAAACAATAGAATTGCAAAGAAGAGTACAGTAATTTGGTTGTCCTAGAAAAAATTTCCAAGAGATCATTTTTTACAAAGTATGAAGAAACTAAAAACTACCTTCAATTTAAAGTAAAGAGTGTGAAGCTGCATAGCTCTGTCCTTGTCAAGCTGAGGTTGTATTATAGGAAGCAGCATGCCAAAGGGGACTTGCTTGTTTAATTTCAATGTAGCACTTGGCTGTTGAGTACTACCTGTCATGGACTGTTGATTGCTCACCCCAGAGGTCATTGCCTGTTGGCTACTCATCCCCATTCCTGCAGTTTGTTGATTCACTGTCGAAACAACCTGTTCATTACTAATTCCTGTACTAGTTGTTTGTTGATTTACTTTCCCTGTTGACAAAGACTGTTGATCTTTGAACTCCATTGACGTGGACGGTTGATCCTTTGACCCCACTGCCATAGATGGACTATTACCAATATTTTGTGTTTTGTGCAGCTGTGGTTCTTTTTCTGGAATTGGTTTGAGGTTGGACTCTTGGATACTGAGCGGTTGTTCTCCTGATGTCTGCATATTCATGGGTTGGGATACAGGGAAACTCTTCTGGTCATCTTGTGGTTGTGGAGTAGCATCTGATGATGGGTTATGTGGCTGAGCATTATGCTCATGGAAGGACTCATCATCCTCTTTTCTACTCTCAGACTCTGAACCATGCTGCTGTAGCTCTAACTGAGATGCATGCTGCTGTTTCTCCTCTCTCTCAGTGAGATCTTGCCCAGCTTGAAAATTAACAATTCCATTATGACCAGAAGTCTGCCACTGTGGAGGAACCTGACTTGTGGTTTGACTGCCTCCCTGAGGTAAGGCTGAGACAAAGACATAAAGGTAGGGAAAGAAAAGGTTGCATATTGTTAAGTGAAAAACACAAATGATTATGCAACTTTTGACGGGGAAACTCTCAAGCCTGTACTCTATCAAAAATAGACCTCCCATTACAAATCTGAATGCTCTCCTTCCAGGTAAATATATTCTGTTATGTCAATCCTAAATAGTATATAAAAACATTTGCATTGTCATCAATGCAAACAAGGAAATTAAATTGTATAAAATACTGAATTAAAACAATTTAGTTCTTACAAAAAATGATGAAAGAGTATTTATTATATAGCATATCCTTCTGTTTGCAGAAAACTGAACAATTTATTTTGTATGTCGTACATCAAACCATAGATAACAAAAATATATGCCACCACGATGCTTGCCAAGTTCATCAATAGGAGACAATAGCAGGATGAATTTCATTAAATTGGTCCTCATATTCCCTGAATTCTCTGAAACAATCGCAATACAGCTATAAGAACATAGTTTCTTCAGATCTCTGAGGAGACTTGGATTAATTATATTATTATTCATCAGGTACATATGCTAAAGCAGATTCTCACCTTTACATCACCATCCATCTTTTACATCCTTGTGCTCCAAGTACTGGAACACTTATTTACTTTTAAGTGAAAAAAATGATTTTCTATTGTTTTAATAATCTTGAAAAGGGGAAAAAAGAAAAAGGCAGCTGAGATGAAAGTCATAGCTCCAGAGACCATGATGCTGGCCGTGCAACTTGGTTTTAGTTCTTGCTACAATCAGATTTAGGAAATTAATTTCTCATATCTGAACAAATTATAAAATATAACCTGACTTTCTTCAAATATTCCAGTGTACCTTTTTCGCAAGCAACTTTACAGAACCATATATTTCTACTCCCTTTTGATTCACAAAGCCAGGCTAGATAGCTCATGGAGCACCAGCCAAACCATATTTTGATCCCATATGACAGGCTTCTTAGGGCAAACTACTTCACTTTTTCTCAACAAAGACCCTAAATTTTCACTTCCTCCTAAATTCACCCATACGGCGTGGCTCTATAATCGCTTACAATACAAGTTTCATCAATTACATTCCGGTCATTCTGTTTTCCTTTTCTGTAGAAAAATTTATATATCAATAAAGACGTAAAATTAGCAACCAAATTATAAACATCAACAAAATCCAAGCTATCCATACACAAAAACACTAGAAAAAGACGGTGGCTTGGAAATTTCATTCACGATTTAAACTCATGAACGCTTAAATCATCCCAATTGGTCAGCCAAAATAAATTATTACCACTACCGGAATCAGACGGCTGCTGCGATGTAGAAGTGTTCCCTTCGATGTCTCTGTTTAATTCAGCCGTGAAAGCCTCCACGTCAGCCCCAGAATGCATCGTTTCATCCTGCGAAACCCTCGTATTTTCATATTCACACGGAACGAAAGATTAAAAAAGCACATATAACAAGGGGAAATCCTAAGAAACAGCCCCAATCCCTCAAATAATGAATGGTAACACGCGTAAAAGAACAACACTTTCAGAGAGACGGGGAAGAGACCTCATCTTCTTCAAGCAATTTCATGAAATTAGGGTCCATGAGAATCCAACTCGTATTATTTTGCTGTACTGCGGTGAATCGGAAGAGCGGATACAGTTTGGTGCTCGGGGCAGAAGAGACTCGAGACAGAGAAAGGAAAAGAGCGATCAAGTAACTGAAAATTTGTGAGTGGCGAGAGAATTTATTGGTGAACTCCCACCTCAGGCCGGCCGGCTTCTCAACTTTCCGTGGGATTCCAGTTCAGCGGTTTACTGCTGAAATACATTCGTTTCACTTTTTATTTATTTATTATTATTTTTTCACGACATTAAAGTTTTTATTTTGTTTTACTAATCAGGAATTTGGGGCATTTGGCTAATTTTAGAAGTCATGAATCCCGTATTTTGCAATTAAATCAATTTAATGAAAAAAAGGGATTAACTATTGCTGAACAAATATTGGGGGAATATTGACTAATATTTTATAAGCAACTATTTTTTAAAACTATAAAATTATTATTATTATTTTTATTTATTCCTTTTTATCTTTTTATGGATTTGTTATTTTTATTTGTAAGTTTTTAAGTCCTAATAAAAGCCGACAAGAGTTGCAAAGAAATAAATTTCTGCGTGAAGTAAGAACAGTGAAATTAAAAATGGTTAAAAATAACAAGTTATATCAAAAGATTCAATTTTTTCAATATTCAAAGTATTTTCATTTTTTAAAAATATTTTTATACTTTTAATACGTATACTGTTATTAAGAAAACAAGACTTTTTAGTTATGCTTGGAAGTCACTTTTTAGTTATGTTTGGAAGTCACGCTCCTCAAACATTGAACTACCAAATATACTATTAAATAAAATTTTTATTCAAATTCAAATTTAATTTTTCTCTTTTTTTTTACACATAACTAATTAATTATTTTTCAATCATTACACATATTAACAATCAAATTAACTTATATATATACACATTGAATTTTATTTATACTCTAAAATTACTCATTATCTTCCTATATTATTACATCATTCAATTATTATTATATTATTTTATATATACACGCGCGCGCACATTCAAATAAATTATATTATTAATTCAATCAAAAATTTTCTTCCAAACATGCTAATTTATTCCAACATAACTCTTATGAATAATAATAATTAAAAATTTAGTAATTAGTAATAAAAAATAGGAGTTAGAAATTTTTTAATTCGAATTAAAATAAAATTTATTTGGTAGGATATTTAGTATGTAAAATTTTTAAGTGATATTAAAACGCGAAAAATTGCGAAACAAACACAGCCTTTATGTTTTCTATTGTTTTCTTTTCTCCTTTCTTTTAACTTATTATCTTTATTGGTATTTTTCTCAATTTTCAATATTTTCGGATTCTTTTGATATTTTTATTTTTATAGTATTTTTATAAATTTATTTTTAAATCGTTGTATTTTATTATATAAATTAAATAGCTTTACCCTTTGCAAATAAAGTTGCACACTCATGAAATATGCAACTTCTACTTGTTCTAAATTAATTTAAAACAACGGTAAAGACTCGTGACTCCTGTAGAATTAAAGAAAATAAAATTAACAATTACTAACAGGACTCATCGTGACTCGTGAGGAAACCTTAGCTGCGAGCCACATTTAACCAACCAAGCCTGGAATAAAAATTGACCACCAAAAAATGGAATTTTGTTACAATACACACACATATGTTCTTTTAATTGATATTTTATCATATTTATTAGAAGAATTTGGGATTTATTTAGAAAATTTAATTGAAGTTTATTTTATTAAATGCCAGAAGTATTTATGCTCCCTTGCTAGGCATTGCATGTCTCGTGTGAGGTTTGGTGGCGACTCTAATTGCAGCGAACGTAAAATCTTCATAGATAAAATTTGTAAAAAAATGTTAGACTATCAAATATTTCAACTTTAAAACATTCTGACAATAGGGTCTAATTTTTTTATTATTGTTATTAATTCGTAAGGATTAGTAATTATCAAATATTTTTACTTAAATTTGATATAATTTTTTAGTCAAAAAATATAATTAATCTACTCTGTTACACGATAACAAGACGTTTGTTTACCTGAATTTAATAGTTTGAAAACATGATGATTTGAACATCATTATTGCTCAAAATATATTATACTAACATTAAATTTCCATGGAAGAGGAACAATCAATTGGTTTATCAAATATTCTTTACTATGTTTTTTACCTGGTTTCGTTAATTTTTATCCTATCAAAGTTTATGCAATTCAGACATCCCACCCATTAAAAATTTCATATAAATGTCAAATTCAAATTATTCTCTTTAAACATATATGTAAATATTTAAAATTTAATTATTTCATTTATATATAATCAAAACAGTATCCATTTATATACATGCATACTCTTACATTCATCCACGCCCGGGCGCGCGTGTGTGCATATATATATATATATATTAATATTTTAAATATAAAAAAATTATTATCTTCGTGCACTACACATTATTCAATTATTATTAAATATTTTATATATATTTATATAAATACGAAAAGTTCAAATAAATTAAAATTTTCATATACATCAAAACTTTATACGTTTTTATCCTCCAATAAAATAAAGGACGAAATATGCCCCTTGTCATTCCCTAATCAAGCAACCTCCAATAAAATAAAGGACGAAATATGCCCCTTATCATTCCCTAATCAAGCAACGATATAATAAATAGTGTCATAAAAAATTTCAGAAAATAACTATCAAATGATTAAAAAGGTTTGCCCAATCAAACATAATATATTGATCGAGTAATAAAAATGTCAATGGAACGATCAAAAAATTGTAAGATCAAATGAAATGTGGACCATGTAACAAAAATTTCAATTTAGTTGAACAATTGTTGATACATACTACTCCCTAAAGAGTTGACTCCAAATCAAATGTTTTGGCATAAAGTGTTACAATTCATTCATCACTAATAGAATATTATGTAGGACATAATTCTTAAATAACAAGAAAATTGGTGCAAAATAGAATAAATTTAAGTCAAATTGAATTTTTGTTGTTCTATTTTTTAACTCCAACATCTAATTCTTCTTTCAATAACACTTTATTTGAGAATTGAATAATTTTTAAGTAAAGGACTTGTGCTTAATCTTTGAGTATCGTTAGATCTTTAATGATATTGATCTTTAATATTAGTACCACAATTTTAGATCAAACGTTGAATTTAGAGACTTTGATGAAAAACATTTTGAATTTGATAACAAATTACTTAAACTTAATAAAGAATCCATTGAATGTCGTTGAAAATTTTAGAGATAATTTGAAGAGCTTTTACTATTTCAAATCTTTAACAATTTCAACTCTCTGACTTTTGCCTTTTTTTTTTTTCTGTGGAATTTGACATTTATTTATAGATAAAGCAGCTTCACCATGGAATCCTATTAACTATCACAATTTAAGTCATATTCAACAATTTAATAGATAAATTTAATCTTATAGAGTCTTTATCTTGTCTACTTCTAATAAAATTGCGTTATTTGTCATTATTTGATTGATCGATTAAAATATTAATTTATTTATTTATTTCAAAAATTTTGATTATTTAAATTTCTAAATAAATACATAATTTAATTAATATTTTAATATCATATTTTTCATGTGGTATTATTTGATTGGCACAAAATTTTAATGCGTCCGCGGACTGAACGTTATTACATTTACAAGTAGACAGTATAATTATAAAAACACAACCTAAAACATAAAATAAGAACAGATATGTAGAAATCTCGAAGGAAATAGACAGAATTGAAAAAAATAAAACAAAGAAAATGTAGACCTAGTCGATGCTCCTCCGCTGTGCCTAGGCAGAGATGAGACTATTGGTGGCCGTTTCGATGTGCATTCCGCTGAAAACTGTCAAAAGTAATTGGGTTTTAACAGATCAATAGAACGAGAAAATAAGGACGGAGGCGAAAGACGTGGAGGACCACAGTGGAGCCACAGGCTAACGTCGCTAGTGGAGCCACCCTTCAATGTGGACAGTGTGGTGGGTGTAACAATAGGTAAGATAGGATGACGTTGGGGTTTGAGATAGAGAAAGAAATGTGGGGTTAGGGGGCCAAGGCACATTAGGTGAGGGGATTGGGCTAACGTCATCTGACGTGTGTTTCTACCCTATTGGCCTTCAAATGTGGGAGGAATTTGATTAATTTTTTTTTTTCAAATAAAAACTTGTCTTATCGTTTGAAATAATTAAATGATATTAGCTCATGTCATCTAACTAATGAGATGGCTCAGTTTCACAAACCCTCTCCAAAAGGTTTATTTTGTAAAGACATTAATTTAATTTGAGTAGAAAAATAAAAACCTAGACTTATTTAGACATGTTCAAATTTATCATGACCTTAAATGGTAAATTAATCCCAAACGTACATCACTGCGCTCACCACTAAGGATGAAGAATCTTCCAACAAACTTGGCCATTGTACGCACTTCTCTTTTGTTGATTAAAATATAATTAAAATTAGAAAAAATAGTACACTTTATGTGTGCATAAATTTGTTTATAAATTAATAAATTATTACATTTTAAGTAATATAAATAAATTTATTTAAAAATTAAAAGAATGAAAAATATGTATAATAAAAAAAAGAAACATCCAAAAATTTGAAATGAAAAGAAATTCGAGAAAAAACATAAATTAAAATGATTAATTAATAGAGGAAAGATTTAAAAAAATGATAAAATAAAATAAAATAATTTAAAATGAGAGCAATTATATAATTTTTCATCGCCTAGAATATATTATACAAGATTAGTCAGGGGTGTCAGTTAGCAGCAAATTTGTTGTGCCTAATCGACTTTTTGTTGCCTGTATATATATGTGGAATGTAAACCTCATGATTTCCTCTGTCTATATCTCCTTCTTCCCAACTCAATCCCTCTTCTTCCAACTTCCCATCTCCTTCTTCACTTTTCACTCATCGACCACTTTCATTTCCTGTCATATCCATTTATATTGTTGGATTGGGATATGACAGGCTGGTCCAATTTTGACAAAGAGCATATCTGCTGCTACCATTACATGCGCGGCAGCTGACATTACCTCCCAGGTGGTTTGATTTGATAGCGTTAACTAAAATTTGATGAGTTTATTGAGGTTGGGTGATGGTTCTAGCTTGTTTTTCGCGTGGCATGCATTTGACATCTTAGGTGTTTGGGATTCTATATTATTAGATATCATGTGTTCCTTCTCTGTAAATCCCACTAATTAGATAGTGCCACAGCATTGAGCTCATTTGAGATTGCATTTCTTGAAATTACTATTACAGTGTTTTATAATATGATTGAATGGACCACTTTTTGAGGACTTGTGTCGTCCTACTAATTCTTGCAAAAATGCTTTCGTATCTGGGATGCAGCTTATAATGTGTGATCACTGAAAATTATATTGGCCCCTTGGCTAAAATCTCACGATATTATTGATGACTACTGTGTTACTCTTTTGATGGGTGTGCGGATGGGTGTTATTGCCATGTGCATGTTGAGGTCGTTGTTATTTATTCATTTACGACTTACATGGGATTCGGTAAGGACATTGAGGATGGCTAGGTTTGGGCTGATTATTTGAAGTCCGCACGGGATATGTGGTTTAATATTGTAGGGAGAGTATTACCAAGCGAGATGTCATACTTGATATTCCTTGAAGAAACTCGCAGTGGGGCAGCTTGCTTATGGGCCTGTGACGAATGACGTTTTCTCTCCTTTCAATGCAGCTCTTCAAGGTACATTTCTCTTTTTCAGTGCTCTGATATGAACATCTAGATTCCATCATCTTATCGTTGAGATAATCGTCGACAATTCGGGTGCATTTTGAGTTATTGTTGCGGAATCTATTGACATGGTACCATTTTTTCAGGCCGTTGGCTCCTATTGATATGGTACCATTTTTTCAGGCCTATTTTCCTCGTGGAGGATAGTGTTTTCGGTTTACTGATAATGTAGTGAACTGTTTCATCAGTCCTTCTCTGACGATTCACTATATTCTCTGATCAGATTCATTTCCGTTGAGTATATCAATCCAAGAAATCAAATTCTGTGTCCATATAAGCTGATGCTTTCATATTTTTTGAAAAAAACTACGGAGTTTATTGTAAAGAGCCTTAGCGCTGAAGAATTTGATTCTTTTCCTCCCCGATGAAGGCAGAACGAGTTATCTGTCCAAGTCCAACCACACAGGGAAATGGTTTCTGCACGTGTAATCATCATCTAAATTTGTCCCCTTTTATCCCACGAACAGCTGAGTGAGTGAATTGCTCTCCGTGCTGCTGATCCTAATAATCCCGACCTCTATAAGTCCATTGGAACACAATCTCTGGCATGAGTAGGCTGTACAAACTGAGAAATAAGCTCTAGAAAAACTGTCCCCGTCTGTGTTGATTCAACCTTTGAGATGCCATTCTTTTGCCTAATTCAGGTGAAAGCGGGAATGAGATTGCCGCCGGATCGAAGCGAGAACAGGTTCCCGCATTCCTAAGTGGTCTTGTGTACTGGCCACGCTGTGACTTACTTCGCATACAGAATCATCCCTGTCCATCTGCAGGTAAGTTTGTGTCTTCTCCAAAATCCGAAGATAGATGCCAGATAAAAGTGGACTGGGCAGATGATACACAGTCAAGAGAGTTTTACATGGGCAGCACGTATATCATTGATGTTCTTATGATACAGCACTCTCTCCGAATGCTCAACTCTCACTGAACCATGGAACTTGGGACTGATGTACTTAATTCCTTGTTAAATATGTTCGTTTTCATACTCAGTGGACCATTCATTTGACGTTCCTGACTTTGAGTTGTGTCACTGTGCTCACACATGTTATCGCGTGGGAATTAAGACCGAGCAAAGCATTCATCATTGCATCTGCGGCAGTATTAACCAGTCATTTTGATTGACGTAATCAACTTGAACGAGATCTAGACTAAGCATTTGTTGGTTAGTGTTCTGATTCGTGGTTGTGATTCTGTTTTTAGCCTCTTCACTCGTGTCTAGATCACAATAAAATGGTTTTGTGCTCTAGTAAAATAAATGGCTTTGTGTGGATGCAAATTTTGTTGAGGCCAAAAATTAACGTAAAAATTTAAAAATAGTATAGAAGTAGTAGTAATAAAAAAAAATTAAAGAAAAACGTTATTTGGATAAGTAATATATTTATAAGCATGAATTTTGATAAAATAAAAGATCAGCCAATATTGTCCAATCATCCATCCTAAACAGTAGAAATGAGCGCTGAACCAGCAGGGCCCAATGATCCGCGGTCAATACCCACCAACTAAAACTCGGAACGTGCACAGCCCCACGCGAGAATCTCTCTGCCCCTTGGAAAAGACAGCATCAGATTTGGTCGGAACGCGACACGCGTCATTTTAGTTACCAGTTAATCTAACCGCCAGAAACAACGTCGTTTTTAACTGCCTACCATTGGTTCTTTCGTCTTTGGAGGCTGCACCAGAAAATATCCTCTCCCTTCTCTCCGAAGCTAAAATACCCAGGAACAGAAGGAAAAGCCAGCAGAATTTTCGTTGTTTCTTCGGTATGCTTTATCGACATGAAAACAAAAAAATCTCTTCCTCTTTCCGTCAGATCATACGCATAGCATTGTCTGAGTTCCTATTACTCTTTCTTTTTTCCCCTAATTGTTCTTCGTATTTATGGAAGTTGTTTGGACTATTTTTTTTCAGGGAATTGTGACTGATCATTTGATCTCTCCTTTCCTTAAATCGCTGGATTGATTAAATCGCGAGGGATCAAACGAAGATGGTTTGCTGGGACAAAATGATACGGCCGATGAGGGAAGTCTGGGCCAGAGTCTCTGAACGGATCGGTCTTCGCAGAAATGGTCAGTTATTGTTATCATTTTATTATTTGTTAGTTTAATTTCCAAGTTTCGAGTAATTTTTGACATTGAGTGATTTGATTCCCGGCTTTTTTTAAAAAAAAAATCAGTTTTAATTTTGTTTTCAAACGAGTTAATTTATAATTAGCAAAAGTGGCAGCTATATACTTCTGTAAAATTATTGAATTTTAAGTAATATAAATAAAATTATTTAAAACTAAAATATTCAATATAAGAAAATAAAAAAATAAAAAGAGAGCAAATACGTGAGCAAATCTCACATAAATCAAAGTAAGTTAAATAAAAAGGGAGAAAAAAAAATGATAGAAAAATGGAAAAGAACAGTAATATGATTTGGTCGCGTAATGTTATATTGTGCAGTCAAACTAGTCTTATATGCTTAATAATGTAGAATTGATAAAACATCTTACAAATTCACGGATAGTTAAAAGGCTAAAAAGCGAGGTATTAAGAGATTCACTAATTTCAGATAGTTCGTCAAGAATTTTCTGTAATAAGTTTCACAGGGATTATTTAACTTATAAAATTAAGTTTCCAGATTCAGTTGAAAGAAAACACGCAGACACAGACACACACACACACACAAAACACACAGAGACAGACAGACCGACACAGACACACAAAACACACAGAGACGACGCACACGTGTTACTTTCAGGTATGCAAATTATTTAGTCCCAGTTTAAGTGTGCTGTTCGTGACTCTTAATTGGGAGGAATTGGGCTAATACATGTCACAAAGAGGTGTTTTCTCAATCAAACTTCCATTGGGCATTCACTAACAAATGCTTGGATGTATCATATATAAAAAACGTGTCCAAAACCCGTAGTCTCTCTGATGGCTGTAAGAAGTTACAGCTGCCAAAATTTTTATGTTCGAGTTCACTCTTTTGGTGTCTGGATATCCATCAAACTACTCATTTATGTGGCTACAGGGACAAAAATCACTAACCTCTATGACTGTCTGTTTGAGAATTTTCAGGCCATATAAAACTCCATCAAGATATCCAGAGGTGCGAGTACGAGGATGTCCACATCTTGTGGGAGATGCTGAAGAGAAACGAAATGGACCTCACCAGAAGCAAGAAGAGGAGTCCCTTTTCGAACTTTGTTCAATGGGCGAAGCACACTCCTTTGATTTGCCGCGCCGCTTGATCTGATCCTCCCTAGTCAGTGCCACTGAACTACGTACATATGCTTTGTAAGCAGGCTCTTAACATCGCACTTACCTATTTGAAGCAGTCACTTGTTTCGGAGCTCTGAATGTTTTTACATGCTTTTTGTGGCGATGTAGTTTAGTGGTTTCCTTGCCACGTATTATTCCACGGAAGAAACATTTCGGAGCTAATGTAGCGATTGTGGTACTCATGCTGTATGTTTAAAATGAAAAATCCAACTTGATAAACTCGTGTTGTCTTTCAAGATGTGTTGGTGTGTGCATAGAAATTTTACCAGGAATCCATTTCGTGTCGGCAGAGGACCTAATAAGTTTATTTTATGAAAGGCTGCCCTGTGTTTGGTCAAGAGATTGTTGAGATTAAGGTTCGTGACTGAACCAAGAAATTAGGCTTGAATTTTGGCACGATACTTGTGTTTAAGACGTTCAATATACGGTTTTAAGAAAAATTCGATGTTCGATTTCAATTTTTAAGTTCGTTTTAGTGAATTGAATCAAATATAGAAAAAAAAATTTAGTATTTATCGTATGCCTACAAATTTTTTTACTTAAATTTTATTACAAAATTATATGTACTTATGAATTAATTTTATTTTAGTTCCTGCATTTATCTTTTAAAACGTTATGCCATTATTTTATAAGTACTAAACAAAATTATTTAATTACGAGAATAACTTTTTAGGTTTAAAAAATTAAATTAAAGCAATAGAATATTAAAATAAATATATTTTATATTTATACATAAGTCGTGCAATGAATAATTTAAAATTTTGAATACAAATACTATAATTTTATATTTGTAATTTTTTTAAAAAAAAACAGAATTCTGTGTATCAACTGTCGACACAAGATATTTAAAAATTATAATCAACGCAAATTTGATGTCTCGAAGGTCACCAAATGAACACTCTTGGAGCCGATGGCTATGAAACCTGTCTCGAAGAGTTTAACATTAGCAAACACTTGTATTCACTGATTCACTCTACTATCACATCTCTAATAATTTGGAAAAAGTAATTCATTAACTAAAATTTTCTATCTACATGTGTTCTTCCAAAAAACGCACCTTGTGGTTGGCCCAGAATTAGGCCCAACTGAAACTTAATTGGGAATAATCGAAATTTAGGGATTATTCGAGTCGCTCTTTAAAGGGAGCGCGTGTCAGAGCATCAAAAGAATTGATTGATCAAAAAAGTATCACATGCACGAAGTTTGCCTGTTGACATAGTTGAAGCTCACTAACATTGTTTGCAATGTTTTTGAGTTAATTTTTTCTTCTTGTCTTTCCCCTTCTTGTAAGCAACATCTGTAGGATCTAACTGGATTCACCTGTTCCAAAGATCATTTTGCTGGGGTAGGATTATGGAGGATTGAAAGAGAAGGGGAAAATTGGGTTTGTTGTGGAGAGGACAGTAATCTGTGTTGATTTTGGGAATTTGGTTTACTAGAATTTCCTCAAATTTATTTAATTATTATAGTTACAATTCACAGAGGAATTTCAAAGTAGCTTGGGTTTTTGTTCGGACAGCAATCTTTTGGGTATCTAAAAGTAGCTAGACTCTCCTCTCGGTTGCTTTTACACGCTCGGACTGACTTTCATAGGTTGCAAGAAACTATTTCTCCAGCTGGTGCCATAGTCTTGTGACGATTGCTCTACTTAATGATCAATTACCCTATCTATGGTTAGGTTTGCCATCTATCTCATACCCTTTGCCAACTATTTACTGTCAGTACTGTCAAGCTACTTATGTAAAATTGTTAGTACAGGTGATGCATACACAATAGGCATGTAATAATAAAAATATATACATAACAATTATGTATTAAAAGGGGCAGAAGGACAAAAATTTTCAATATAAAAGATTTGACATCCTTCTGTAAACTATTTTGGTATCATCACCAAAAAAGAAGAGCTTTGGGGTCTCTTTCTTCTTTTGTCCACTAAGAGAAGATTGAATAAGAGATTAAGAAGTGTCAACCTTTCAATTATAGAACTTTCAAGTCCATATTTGATTATTTTTTTAATTTGAGCGTTTTTGTTTGAGTTTTATGAGATGAAAATCTCTTATACGGCTGTGAGTGGAGGAGATTTTCACATATTCCAATATAGTTTATAATTGGTTCATGAAGCGTCTTAAGATTTAGGCAAATTACACATAACAAAACTAGCAAATACGTTCCTTTCATGCCAATATATTTTATTATTTAGGGAGAATCTTGCTTGCTTGTTTTTTAGTACAAGTAATCATATGAGTTTCAGATACACGTCTACGTACATAGGTGGAAGTGGTCCGAGTGTGGTATGTTTTAGATTCATTCTCTAAATTGTTTCCATTCTATAGTGACATATGCTTGCTTCGTGAGTATTATTTTGTGATTTAGATAGTTTTGAGCAAACAGAGCAAGAGATATAACCAAATTTACATGTTTCAATTTTATAGTCAAAGCAGAGTTCATTTTATTTAACCGAGAAAGAATGCAGCCAGGAAAAAAAAAAAAAAAAAAAAAATGGGTAGAATGAACGAAGGAAATGGACCTCCTATTGGCAATGTGACAAAATATGTTTGGAATGGACAAATCAAATCATTAAAGTAAAAGCCAACAGCAAATTTGGATTTTTGCCACAACTTTCACTTCCACTAAAACAACAAGCCTTTTGCTGTGTTGTTGAATATGACTAATGGTTTAAACATTATAATAAACAATTCGAGCGTATGTTTGGTGAGTTATTATGGTGAGTAGAAAAATTTTAGTGATTGGAATGGAAAGATAATTTATGTTTGGTTCTTAAGATATATATATATATATATATTTATTTATTATGCAATAATGATTAGGTGATGCGATAATATATAAATTTATAGTGTAATAAAAAAAATAAATGTGAATACAAAAATTATATGAATAGGTGTTGTTTTAATTGTAAATAGATATAATTATTAAAAAATTATTAATTAGTTGTAAAAGATAATATAGAGAGAGAGAGAGAGAGAGAGAGAGAGAGAAAATTTGAATAAAATTAATATTGTAATATATTTGGTTGGCACAATTTTTAATTGACTATGGACAGCAGAAAATGAGAAAACAAACATGGCATGAGTGTTGTGTATTAAATTTATTCTACTTCTATATACACATTTGGATGTTAATTAATTACAATACAAAGCATAATCATTTCTTTATATTTAATTGCAATAAAAATAAATTAATTACGTGGAAGAAAATACTTTACAGGGTAAATTAATACACTTCCAATCTTACTCCTGTGAAAGTTAATAATAATTGGCTAAAAAATCAAACTTCGTATTTATTATTCATTAGTGCGAAAAGATGGCTTAACACTACTGACACTGGACCTACCGATGGATGCGGCGAAACGCAACCTTAAAATAATCTGATCCCACTGCCACTCACATTTGCTCTTTTTTCCTCAGGCTAATAATTGTTTATTGCATAAAATAATTTTGTCCAGATTCAAAAACGATTTTTTCATTAATTTTTATTATAAGAAGAAGGAAAAGTAAAGTGATGACGTGGATTCCACTGCTGGTGGAGGAGGAGAATTTAGTGGGACCAAATGACGTGGATTGCACACCTTTTATTTGTATCTGTGTAATGGGACTTTCCCTTCCCACAAACCCTAACTCGTTTATAATAATTATATTAACAATTAATAATGATTGTAGTACAATGTGTATTTATTAGTTGCGTATATGGAGAGATGTGAGCATGCTAGTAGAGCTCGTTAGATTTTGCTACTTGTAAAATCAGTTTAATATGTATATAATAATAATAATAATAATAATAATAATAATAAAGTAACAAGAATGTAATATTACCCAATATAAAATCATGATTGCATGTTTACTCATTAGCTTTAGTAGTAATTTTGCTTTGACTCCTAAATTATCAGTTATCGATGACAAACTCATTCAAAAGTTTTTTAAAAAATTAAATTAATTAACTTATGGTTTATCCTTGAAAATAACAAGTTATGATTCTTTTGCTAGATATGTTATTATTTCTACGGTATTATTAAAAGTTTAGGCCTAATTTAGTTTTAAACTGTAAATTTATAATATTATCCTGTTACGCCTGCACTTTCGAATATAATGCTAGCATATCATTACTTGTTTTTTTATATTATAGTTTTGTACTTATATTATTATAAAAGTGAAACAATGTAAATTTACATAATTAATTTTTATTATATTTATTTTTCTTCTAATTGTTTTATCTTTAAATTTTTTTATGATTTTAAATATTCTTGATATTTTAAATTTTAATAAATTTATTACTCAAAATACAATAATGTTGTAATTTAATTTATAGAATGTGCCGCATTTAGTGGTTCTAAATTAATATTGCATCTTGTAGCAAATGTGAGTCTGCACATTATGTATATACTGACTAAAATATCGAAAATATACAAGTGATTGTTGTTTCGTACGCATGCCTATTGTATATGCATAAACTGAACTAAAAAGTAAAAACCCATTTTAAAATAAAACAATTTAAATTCAAATTCTATTATTTATATGAAGCGGTTGAGTCTCACATGTTATGACAAACGTTCGCCCTTAATCCATGGTCAAATATGCCAGCGTGAAGACAGAACCACGTCTTAGGGAGTGACGAGGGAATATTGCCCACAAAAACCCACGAGACAAAGCATCACAACCTCTCAACACATCTATAATTTCTACGTACTCCAATGCTGTCTTGTAAACAAAGACACACTCAGAAAAATACTTAATAGGTAAAACGGAACACTTCAACCAAACCTTAAAATCAGTACCTAATGGATGAAATAGAAGCAAAATCCCATTATTGCAAGGGTATATGTTCATTTCTGAGGATTATGGTAGATTGACAACTATATATAGACTAATACCATATTCACTTTACAGGATGAAACCCTTGATTAGGAAGAAGTCAAATATTATATAACTAAATTGTTTGATAAGTAATCCTATTTATTTAATGTATGTGATAAAACAATCCATCAAAATAATTCTTTTAGACTTTTATTCTATTTATTAAAGTGAACATGACCCAAGCTTTCATGTTCTGAGAAGTATGGATTGCTTTTGACACGAATGTTTGTGATCTATATATATTAACACAAATCTAATTAAAGCATAATTATTCTTATTCAGCGGGGAAAAAAAGTAGCACACTCTAAATAACAACAAAGAGGTACAGATTTTTATATATAATGAGGATGTAAAGAGATAACTAAAGTCAGATCATTACGTCTAACTTTTTTAAAAAGTTAGTCTTCTCCCAATACAACAAAAATAGGGTTTTAACTCTGCTGGATGGACCCGTTATGAAGCAAAAAGGTTGAGCAGCTTTGGCTCTTTGTTACCAAATTCTTCAGCCCTATGGTCACTCCTTCCTAACGCTGCCGGCGATATTTCCGATATCCCCGATTGAAACGACGCCATATTCTCCAGGACTGGAGACTGCCATCCTCCGCCGTGCATGACGGTCTTGTGCTTGGATGAGCTTTGACGACTTCCCCGTGCCTGTGCCTCCGATTCTCCAGCTCCGTTTGGCTGTAGAATCGCGATTGGAATCGGCCGCAGGGCGCCGCCTGCAAGCACGGTGCTCACCGCCGCCTGACAGATGTGCCAGTTTCCAGTGGACAACAGTCCCACCGCGCCACTCACTGGATTCACCGTCCGCCCGCATGCCTCAAACAGCAGCGATTGAAACAAGGCTAAGAAAGAAAATTATCAAAAAGTGAATCCGAAATCAAACCCCGCAAGCAGAAAACAGATCCGTACGGAGATTGAAAATTTGGGTCGTTATCTATTTAATTTACCCGATCTTTTGCTTTCCTGGACGGCGGAGATGAAGGACATGAGATCGCTGCGGCCAAAGAACTTGGAGACGAAGAGAATAGCGTTGCCCTGGGCTTGCGGGCTTTCGATCCACCCCAAGCAAGGCCTTATGATGCATTGTTCGCTGCATCCTCTTCTGAGAACTCTGCAGCCATTGCAGCTCATCTTGGAGTTCCTTTATCGTTTCCTTTGGATTTCTTGAACTCAAAGTAAAAGGAAAGGAGCAGAGAGAGAGGAAGAGGACGAGAGGAAATGAGGGTGGCGACGTGGCGTTAATTATAGAGACCCCAAGTGGTTTTGTGCGTGACTTATGTGCGTGTGCTGAGTAGGGTTGTCTGAAAAGTAACCCTGGTTGGGTAGAGATTGAAAGATATGTTTGGTAGCAGGAATACTTTAAATTCCCGGTTTTACAGGCTATGTTTGGAAAGGAATTTTTATTGGATATAATGTTTTGTAAGAATGATATTGAATTAAGTAATATGTTTAGAATAAATACTTTAATTAGATAAATTATATAATTTATTTGAATATATGTATAAAAAATATAATAATAATTAGATAATACGATAGTTTATAAAAATAATATTATTTGAAAATGAATTTAGATGAAACTGTTGTTGAATGGTATAGTTGATAATATAAAATTTGAAATGTTATTTTAGCGTTGAAAGTTATCTTCCAAACATAACCACAACACCTGTAATCAGGAAATCATAATTAATAGAGGGGGTGAAACTATCATTGAGTAAGAAAATACTTAAATAAAAAGCTTTAATTTGATTTGAAGATTTTTGAACAAAAACAAAAAGAGATTACCATATAATTATTTGCCACAGTTGAAAAAACAGAGAGAGAGAGAGAGAGAGATCCAAATATAGTATCCAATAAAGCAAGCAATTGGTTAGGATATGCTTGGATGCTAATTTCCAAACATTTTTTTTCTCATTAATATATAGACTTTCAAGAGCATCACTTATGACAATGACATTTTTCATCTTCATATTTTTTAAATTTACATTATTTCTAAATTTTTATACCAATTTTCCTCTCTAACAAAATCTACATTCCAAACAACGCCTTAGATTTGTGGGTAAATGACGGCGATGGGTGGGGAATATTGGGTGAGAACGCCTCCGCGTTTCCGCGGCTTTTTCCAATTCCTTCCATTTTATATTTATTCTCTTCTTTTTTTTTCTTTTTTTTTTCCTTTTTCTGGTTTTTTTGCCCTTTCGTTTTCCTACTGTCCACGTCCCATTAACAGCCTCTAATCTCCCCACCTTCATATTCTTTTCCATCACAAGCACTTGTACACTATTCACCCCTTATTTATTTATCTATAATTCCTTTTTCCTTCTGCTTTTCACGATTTTATTTTTCCTTTTCTTATTAATTCGTAACGAGTTGACATTTTAATGTGTAATTTAAATAGACTTTTAGTCGGAACCAATCACCTTAATCTTATTATTACTAGCAAATCTCCTGCCATGCGCATTACAGTATGGTGGTGTTAACCTACGTGTACAAAAATTATATGGGTCTCTAAATCTGCATAACAAATACAGTAATAAAAGGCTTAGTCTAAATAATAAAAATTGTAAGAAATATCAAATTGATCCAAAGATATCAGAAGAAAAAAATATCATATAGATAAAAAAATTGGGAAGAGTCATACCCTTTATCAATATTAAATTTAGATTAGAGCGATTTAATTTTAACAACAAACCATCAATAATACTGCAAAATTAGAAAAATGTCAAGGAAACAATGGTGGAAGTGATTTCGATGATGAATTTCGTGGCCGTATCCTTCATGAGACGTAGGAGAAATATTTTTTTTCTTCTAACCAATTTATTTATTTTCTTTCTACCAGTGTTACATAAATGTATATGTTAAGTTGGTTTGTTGGTTTATGTTGTAAGCTATGTAAGAATAATTAGTATTACAAACTTACACGTGTAATAAAAACGTAAAAGAGATGCTGAGAATTTGTTTATGGAGTTAACATAACTTTCCTTTGTCTTCTTAAACGTATTGACAATGATAATTGTTTGGAACTTTTGTAGAATAATTACTTAAACATTAGTTTTTATCAATCAAGTCGAATAGTTCTCTCCAAGGTGTATTCTTTTTCTCTCTAATCAATCCCTTGTATTTTTGCTCACACTTGGTCATCTGAAAAACATCTATCCTATCATCATTGAAGAAGTTAACAAATTCCTTTGAAATCCTATTAAAAATTTTCAAAACATTCCAATATATTACTTAACACGTTCAGACATTTAATGTAACATATTTAGAATTCTATCCTTTTTTTTATTCTCGATAAATCAGCAACTTTCTTCATTATTCTGCAAACAGCCCCTTAAATAGCTCAATAGGATTAAATAAAAATAAGTTAAGATATGGCCAAATAGAATATATCCCCATATCTTTTTAGATAAAGTAAATTAAACCTATCTAATTCAACCAAATTGTAATCTTCTCAAATCAGCTTAAGTTAGTTATGTGTACATAATATTATCATATTTAAGAAAGAACAAATCTGGTAAATCAGTGTAGCAAATCTAAGCAAATTTTAAGGAAGTTATTTTTGCAACATTCTGGGGACATGTTTCTACAAATTCAGAAATTTCATACAGATTAAATCCGTCACATCAATACCACATGAGTCGTTGATGTGTGGGCCAAAATGATGACCGTGTAAGCCATACACGTGGCACAAACGGCAAGTAACATACTTCTTCTTTCAGTAGGCAAATGGAATCAAAATGGATACAACAACAAATAACCCATAAAGATGGTCGGACTATAGAGATCTGTGGACTTCCACGAAACGATGGTTCGATCAAAAGCTACTCTTAATCATCCGTTAAAATAAATGGCAGGGTATCTTTCCATTTCCTTTGTTCCAAGCACAATCCTTAATAACTTTACTTTCTTATTCATTCCTTACTAAAAAAAAAAATTGCCATTGAGATCCTCTATCCCACTTATTTTTTGGGTCCGTTTTGTGTCATGAATTTGACCCGCCTTAATTTGTCGTGTTATTTAAAATTTCAATTTGAAACCTGTTTTCTATTAATTAAATATTATGAAGGATATTTTAGTAAATACTCTTGTTGCCACCAGATGCAGTCGGTATACTTTATATCTGTACCATAATATTATTCTAATAAAGATAATTGGTTACACTGAATGAATTTTCGCAACTAACGTTGTGTTAAATATTTTTATTTTTTAATTATTTTTTTATATTTTTTTCCATTCAACTTACACTTTATATTTATATTTATATGTTATCTCAAAGCTTATTATTTTTAAATTCTTTTGATTTTCCATCTTTTTTTATTTTAAATATTTTTGCACAACATAAAATCACATAATTATTTTATTTTTATTTTATAGTTTTCTTTTAACTTTCTTTATTTGTATTTTCTTTCAAATGTTCTCTTCTTCTTTTTTTTCAAACCCCTTTGATTTCTTTATTTTATTATTAACTATTCTTTATAATTTTTAATATTAAACAGTTTTATTTTTATTAACTGAAATATAATAATTTTATAAGTTATAAAATAATGGATCGATAGATATCCTACAAAAATTAAACTTCAACATTACGTAAAGAAATTTTGCACGGCGTCCTTCTTTCGTTAAAATAAAACACAATAGTATTCTACTTAAACTAAAGTTTTTCATATACGTTGTCACAGAAACTTACCAGCACTAGGATTCCATCATCACGTAATTCCCAATACTCAACAAACACTATTATAGTATCTTATATCGTGAGAGATAGATACATAATCCATATCAATTCGTCTTTCAAAACCAGTGCCCCACATTCCCAGCCTTCCATGGATGCTCTCATGGATGCAGATGTGTTGATGGAGATTTTCGTTTGCTTGCCTGTGAAATCAGTGTTCAGATTCAGGTGCGTTTCGAAGAGATGGAAGGATATCACCATTCACAACCTCTTTCTCTGGAAATACAGCGAGCGCCGCCGTAGCGATAACGGCCATCTTTTGGCCTTCTTCCATAGAACCATCACCCACAAGGTTGTTCGCAGTTCTTCTCAATTACCGCCGACTAGTGTGCTCCGTCTTGTCTCTCAGCGAAACTGCCGTATCGCTAAAAAACTCCCCCAAAAATTAGGCCACTTCATCAACGCTGACAACGGCTTCGTCCTTTGCGGCCGCGGCCACCAACCCCCCACTTACGACGTCGTGAATCCCGTTACGAACAGGTGGGTCTCCCTGCCTCCGCCGCCGCGCTGACCCAATGAAAATTGCGTCTGAATGTCCGTTGGGTTGATGTGTGAAAATAATACAAGTGCTCTCAAGGCCAAATACGTCGTCGTCCGAGCTGGTACTGCCGCGCTGGAAGACAACATTATGCAGATAGAGACTTATTCTTCCGACGGCGGTGCGTGGGTTGAGTCGACGCTGGTAGGCACTGGGAATTTTTCTCTGCCGAAGCATCCTGAGCCTCCAGTGGTGGCGAAAGGCGTCTTCCACTGGTATACCGACAAGTCCGCCTTGGCGGTTTACGATCCCAACGACGGCGGAAGCGGCCACTTGCAGCTGATTCAGATGCCGCCGTTCTCCGTGTTTTTCGGTAAGCACTTCAAGAAAGAAAACTAAATATCATTATCATGTTTTGTTACATCACGAAGATATAATAACCGTCACAATGTTTCTCTTGTTTGCAGTGGAGGAGTATTTCGTTTCTATGGCTCTGACGAGGACGACTTCATCGGACGTGCTGTGGTTGGACATGATGAGCAACGTAAGCCTGCGTATTTTCATGCTGCCCAAGAGGGGAAACGACGACGTCGGAAGCAGTTACCGGCGGCAGACCACCATAGGTCAGGAAGAATGGGTGATGACGCACACTTTTTGCCCTGATGCATGGCTAAGGACGAATTTCGTTCTTTTAGGTTCATTTGCGAGGCCAAGGAAGAAGGGGATTTCCTTGCGTTTGGAGAGCTTTGTTCCATGGAATGATCATCATCGTCCTCATCAACCCCTTGTTGCTGTTCTGAGGGTTGGGGATGATATTTTTCTGTGTCGTTATTACAACGGGGAAATGGTGGACAGTTCCGCGGATTGGGTTCGTCATGGCCGCGGTGAAGATTTTCCGCATCGTCGTTACTACGAAAGAGAGTACGGCTCCTTCGAGTCGGTTCCTTATGATGGCCGTCTGATTCGTGATGGCTTGCATCTGTGGCCGTACGTTGAGTCCCTTCTCCTTTTTTCCAGTGCTCTTTGAAATACTACGTTGTGGTTTCCGAAAAAACGAAAAATTGTTGGCTATGTTTGTTACCTTTTCCAATTTTTAACACCAAAAAGTATACACTTCATCGTTGTACTTCTAAATTTTTTTATTTTTATTTTATCATTTTTCAAATATAAATAATTAAAAATATAGCCATTATATTGTGAGCAGATAGAGTGGTGATTAGTATCTAAGGAATAAGTGTATATAACTACAGTACATTTGCATAGATAAATAATGATTAAATTTGAATAAAGTCAATAATTAGAATTTAAATATTTATTGTATTTATAAAAGACTAAGAATAAATTAGTTTGAAAATATGATATGTTTGGAGTATTTTTGCATTTTGATGACTTAAAACAAAAGTCAATAATTAGAATTTAAATATTTATTGTATTTATAAAAGAGTAAGAATAAATTAGTTTGAAAATATGATATGTTTGGAGTATTTTTGCATTTTGATGACTTAAAACAAAAGTCAATAATTAGAATTTAAATATTTATTGTATTTATAAAAGAGTAAGAATAAATTAGTTTGAAATATGATATGTTTAGAGTATTTTTGCATTTTGATGACTTAAAACAATTTAAAAAGCCAACCAAATATGATTTATGAAATTGCACATTTGTGCTATGTTTGGGAGAGGAGTTTCCAATGAATATGATGTTTGATAAGGGTTGTATTATGATAAGTAATATATTTAGAATTATTGTTTTAATAAAATAAATAGTATAATTTATTTGAATATAATACATAAATATATAATAATAATTAGATTATGTGATAATTTATAAATAGAGTAATTATATTTTAGAGTGTAAATAAATATAAATGTGAGTTTATGTGTGATATATATAGGTATTGATTTAATTGTTAATAAATTAAATGATTAAAATTTAATTAGTTAATTATATGTACGTGAGAGAAAAATTTTGAATTTAAATTTGGACGAAAATATTGTTAAACGACATATTTGATAGTGTAAAATTTAAAATGATATTTTAGAGTTAAAACTTGGGTTCCCAACATAAACCCGATGTATTATGATTAATTATTTAGAAAAAATTATAGCATACGTCACGATTTAAATCACTTAATGTAAATGTACAATATCTCATAGTCTCCTTATCAGAAGGAAAGTCACCTTTACGCACTGTAGCAATTATCGTGCACGTGGACAGTTTTTTTTAAACAACAATTTTTATGAGTTAATTTTATTTTAAAAGTTGGCCAGTGAGGAATTTACAAATTAAACCATTGATTATTTATTTAAAAAAACTAATTTTGTAATTAAATTTAGTGTTCAAAGGACAATTTTTTATAAAGAGTTCATTATTTCTGTATAGTAATATATACATATATATATATACTGGGCATAATTGAGTTGAGTCTTATTTTAGACGTTCAAACTGAACTTTACCTATGTTTAATTAGAGTCAACTCATATATTGGATTGAACAATTGAATTTTGAGCAGGCCCATTCAGTTGATAGTTCTTACTCCCAAGGAATCCCAAGTCTACTGTTTTTCCTAGTCAAATGCTATATTTCCATAAGTAAGGACGATGTACAGATGTTGAATTTTATACGAGGAATAACTTGATTAATTTTGTAACTGAAAATTATTTTAATTCTCATAGTTTGTTTTATCAAAAAATTTATTAATTTGATTAAGTTTAGAATTGAAGATTTTCAAGATCAGAACTCGATTATTTATCACCATATATAATATTCTTATGCTCACAAAGGTTGCAGTGTTATTGGATCTCTTTAGTACTTCTCCAAACATGGCATTGATTAATTCCATAGATAAACTATGGAGTTCTTCAATTTATTCTCCTTCATTATTCAAAATTCACAAAAATGGAGTTATGATATAAAGCTCAAATTGTATAATTGAATAATATTCTTATTATCAAAATTTGTTTTTAAAAATCTTTTAATTTGATTAAGTTTAGAATGAAGATTTTCAAAAGCCCAACACTAATGTTTGTTACCCTATTTATTATTTTTTAAATTTGAAAGTTAGAATATTGTCATGTATCTTTAGTTCTCTTTCTGTTATAATAATATTGTGATGTATCTTTAGTTCTCTTTCTGTTGTAATAATACTGTCATGTATCTTTAGTTCTCTTTCTATTACAGACTTGATTAATTTCATAGTCAACCTATTGATTACTTTAACTTATTCTTGTTAATTATTCAAAATTTTTCAAAAAATATTTGTGGTTTAATGTTCAAATTTTATAAGTTTAAAAATTATAATTTTTATCGTTCATCTTTTCTGAAATATGTTCCTTTGATTAAGCTTAGATTCGAAGATTTTCAAAATAAACTCCAATTTTATCACCAAATTTAATATTTTTATATTTATAATGATAACAATATTATTGGATATCTTTATTACTCTTCCAAACGCAATCTTGACTAATTCCGTAGTCAAAATACGTTATTTTTTAGTGTATTCTCCTTATTCAAAATTCCTGAAAAGAAAAGTTTTAATGCTCATTATTACATATTTCTATCTGTATGATGATTATACGAAGAGACTCACCCGGCACAACTTAAATTTAAAAATTTGATCAATAAAGTTCTCATTATGCCATTAATTGTCTTGTAATATCAATTTCTTTCAAATATACGAGAATATTTACATTGATTTTATTAGTATTAATCTAATAATTTCTCAGCTTTGTTTCAATTTTTTTAGCGCGCACACGAGCACGCCTTGGTTGCTGGTAAATAGTACTTTATAAAAATGGTACGCACTCTATTTTTGCATAATTAAAATTTTTAATAATTTTATTAGTATAGTGAAATATAAAATTTTGACTAGTTTAATGGTAAAATGAAATTATTTCAAAATTAAAACAGTATTAAAAATTTAATAGAAAGAGAAAATAAAAAGTTTGAATAGCGAAAAATTAAAGAAATAAAATGCGACCAATGACTTTGAATTGAGAGCGACATTCAATCTAACAGCACCTATGCCAAGATGCAATGTCCCTATAAAAAGTGAACCGTCGATATTCTTCTTATCAACGACACAGAATGACCCAAAACCTAAGCCTCGGATCACCATCTCCAACCGTCCATTAGCACTCAAATTCCAACGGCTCCAGATCGATAAACACCTGTATTTAAAACCCCTCCTTCAGAACCCTGATACCGCTCAACCATTCGAATCAACTCAAGTCGAAAGTAAATATCCCAATTGCAGAAAAATGTCAGGGCGGGGTAAGGGCGGCAAGGGTTTGGGAAAGGGCGGAGCCAAGCGCCACCGCAAGGTGCTCCGCGACAACATTCAAGGCATTACCAAGCCGGCTATCCGTCGTTTGGCTCGTCGTGGTGGCGTTAAGCGAATCAGTGGTTTAATCTACGAAGAGACGCGGGGCGTGCTGAAAATTTTCTTGGAAAATGTTATCCGTGACGCTGTTACCTACACCGAGCACGCTCGCCGCAAAACAGTCACTGCCATGGACGTGGTCTATGCACTCAAGAGACAGGGCCGTACTCTTTACGGCTTCGGTAGTTGAGGTTGTCGCTAGGGTTGGGGTGTCCTGTAAATTATTCCTTTTTTTTGTCCTGATTTCGTTGAAGGATTGCAGTTTTAATTGGATGTATGAACCTCAGTATTGCTTTAATGAAATGGCCTTTTGTTTCTAGAATTGGTCTTACTATGTAGCAAGCTTAGCGATCTACTTTAAATGATTTCTTTTCTTATTTTTTTTGTCCCTATCTGTTGGCATTGGATATTTCTACGAACATTTAGTTTTGACTGTTATTTTGCATCATTTGCTGGTTGAATTTTTATCTCTATTTTGGTTCTACGGTACTTTATATAATACATAAAACTTTCCTGTGTTCGGTCGTGATTGCATTTTAATTTTTCACTACTCTGGAAAATGCAGTTTCTGTTTATATAAATAGCTTCGGACTTATAACTCTTGAATCTATTAATTTAAAGTAGTTGAGGATTGCAGGATTTTTGTACGCATAATAACTTTGGAATAATTATTTATTTAAATATATCAAAACAGATTTAAGCCATTTTTGAATCTCATTTGGATTTTGAATTATAGCTACTATTGTAATCATTTAAGGTTCTTATTTTCAAATCCTTCCATCTAAGCCTGTAATTTTTTATGCAGTTGCTAATTCATAAAATTTTGCAAGAACTGAATGTGGAGAAAAAGACTATGATTGTTGGAATCAATTTTATAGCCTTAGCACGAATGGGTTGGATCATAAGTGGATCATTGTTTTTGTTGATTCTGATTTCATTTTTCTCGGGGCTGATGTAAATGTTTTATGACTTACTTGAAAGGAAATTTTTGGTGTAAACTCTGTTGTCCATAACTCATTGACTTGCTGAATCAGGTGGCTTGCAGACTAGAATTTTGCAGTGGGTGATGCGCTGCTGGATTAAAAAATTCATTATTGCATGAGCTATGGGGTTGTGACTTTTGAACTGTTTGCTGCTCTTTGGATCAATGCTTCATTTACTTTGGCTGTCTTTTCCTTGGAACGCCTTTTATCTGTATTTCTCTTTGAGCTTTTGGTTTTGCTCCACACGGTATATGTTGATATTTTTGGGGATTTATATCTGAACAATTATCTAATTCTGTGCTACTTTGTAATTTATACAATGTTGTGGAATCTTGTGTTCTCATTATGATCCATTCATTTAAAACACGCAAGTAGAACTTGCCATTGATTTTGTTGACTAGTGAACTGATTATACACTTTGAAGGATGGAGAGGGTGTATTGTACTGTGGAATTGTGTCTTTCACTATCTCTCATATCTTCATTTAAAATATATGTTTGTGAACTTATTAGCAATTTGGTGGAGTAATGAACTGATTACAAAATTATAGATCAAAAGAGGCTATTGGAACCATATGGTGGTTAAAGTTGAACTTCCCATTGATCAGGTAGAGTAATTGACAGATTATAATCCAAAGAACTGAGAGGTAACTGGGAATAAAATTTGATACTTGAACTTCACATTAGCTTCCATAGCTTTTATTTTGAGATTAAAGACCATATATTGATACTTTGGAGTTGTGTAAACTATTCATGAGAGATGAATTCTTTAAAGGTGCATTTTGATTGATGGATTTCAAATCTACAAAAATAAATTCATCACATTTGTTTGGATAAGAATGAATTTTAAACCCTCAAGTTTTTTAAACTATAATTTTAGTAGTTGAGGTGGATTTGAAATTCCTTTCATTTAACTGAATTTGAAATCTTTCCATCCAAATTCAAATCTTTCTATCCAAATAGGCTCTAAGTGTTGCTAGGTAATATTGAACTGAGGGCAATGTTTGTTTGGTCATTTTGACAAGAGATAAAAATAAAATGTTGTGTTGGATACATGTTAACTGCAATTTTCAATATTTTAAAATATTCATTTTCAAATATATTATCCATTAAAAAACATTTTTTGTTTATCATTTTTACACTATTACTAAATTTTTGTTGGAATTTCTACTCCACTATAATATGTATTCTAATATAGTCATGGGGATTTGTTGGATATGAAAATTATGTTTAGTTGTCAAATTTTGATGGGGATAAAAAATTCGATTTCTTTGAATTTGATGATGATCATAATAATAAATGTGAATGTGTGTATATAAATATCGATTTAATTGTGAATAGTTATCGTGATTGAAAAATTAATCTAAATTTAAATATAAATAAAATTTTATTCTGCTGTTTATTTGTTTTGTCGAAACTTTGATGGGTTCCAAGCCCATCAGAATTTGCTTCTTAAAAAATGGGAAGTGTATTTCACTGGCACCTTTTCAAGTAACATAATATTGAATCATGAGTGTCTTCCCCAAATCCTTTTCTTAAATACGAAGAATGGTTTTGGCAAATTATGTTATACGTAAGGATCATCTAGTCTGCTGGAAGACGCAACATGCATCATTTTAAGTAGATGTTTGATAGCAATGCTACAAGCAGTTTACTTTTTCCTTGATGCTTTCAAAAATATAAATTTGTATGTGGATCTTGCGGAAATGACTGCACAATGTCCAGTTTTGAGCAGCATATGAATAACTTCTAGTTGAAGTTGTTACATTTTGGTATCATCTAGCATGAGAAGCTAATAAGTGAAAAACAGGAGCAGAAGAAATGTGGTGCAAAGACTTAGTTTATGCTAGGATGGATTACGGGTCCCTCTGGTAAAAAAAGTTGTATCTGAAAACGTGATATCTGACTGGAAGGTTCTGATAGAGATTAAAATTGCTGGAGTGTTGATTTATCACCTCTTAACTATATCATCTTATTGCCCGAAGAAGTTCATCCTCAGACCCTACGAAGAATTGATGTTCTGGGTGCCAGTCCAGTCTATGTATGGACCTTAGCAGAAGCAAAAGGACCATTTGAGCTGCAGATCGTATGCTCCCGTTGACGCATATTTCGAATATAGAGGAGTCAGTGTTTTGCCAATCTCAGAAGTGTTGCGCCCCTTGAAATGTGTGCATGTACATCATACTGCTCACTCTGTCTGAGGTACTTGGCTAGCCTTTTCCTACAGCTCTTTCATTTTTGGAGAATCTCTGATGTAGCAGACTTCTGTACTTGTGTGTTATGATTCTTTGCTTTCAGTTCTCTAATTAGGTCAATGAAAGCTAAGATGAGTGGAGTGCTATGAACATCATTTTTTGATAGAGTGGTTATTAGTGGAATTCAGCTATATGAAAACACACAGATATTTTTGGCAATATGTTCTACATGAAACTTATCTTCGCCATGTCCATTCTGGCTCACACTATTCACAGGCATAAACTAATTTACAGACGTCATATTGTGGACTTCTGTCCTGACTATTTTACAGCAATCAGCGAAGGAGTTGAATTCTCTGCATGTGGAGCCCATCTATTGTATGGGATTCTTGTGAAATCCTTGCAGTTCCAACAACACAGCATCTCGACCAACAAGCCATTGATCGAAAACCGAACCAACGCCTATCATACAATGCCTGCCATTGGAGGCTATCTTCAGATTTGTGCTGTTTTGATTTCTTAGGCTCTGAGTGCATATAAGAGCAGAAAGAATGGATAGTATGAGAGGTGGTGAAAAACATGGTAGTCTGATGAGACTAGGAAACAGAGAGGAATAAATATCAACGCAAGCATGATGATAAAGCTTGAGCCAATGAGTAAGACGGCATTTGCAAGCCAATGCAGTTTGCTTACTACGAGGTAAACACTTGCCAAGAATGCTATACACATCATAGCAAGGGCCACTCCCATCAGTGCCAGAGCTAATTTTAAAGCAACACGCATGGAACTAGGATCTCCCAATTGCGCCCATATGAGCGTGACCGCAACAATGATGGAGCTGTACATTGCTATGGCATTGCAAATTACAAACTCCTGAAATTTCACCTTTTCTAGCATAGTTGCAATACCTTGGTCAGGATTACTATTGTTATAACCACCAGGCATGGCAAAACCTGCTGCAAAGGTAACAGCTGCAATTAATGTGGCCACCACGAGAATCACATTTACCTTATCGGTCGAACTCTCAGTCTCTGGATGGGCTCCAAGCTTGACTCTGAAAGTCGTTGGTTGATGAGCACGTGGGGCACCAACAACTCTTAAGGCCTTGCAGGCGAGCCTCTGCATTATAAAGCAACAGCCAGCTTGAAATTGTGCAGGCACATTTTTGTAGATATGATTCTAGCCTATCTTGTATTGTAATTGTAGTCTATTGAACTTGCCAAGCACTGACCTTCTGGAACGATGCGGATCCCATTTCCATGTGTTCCTCAGCAATGTCAAGAGCTGTCTGATGGGTGTTGTTTGTCAATTTAAGAATCACTCTTTTATCCCTTGCAAGAATGCCTACCAGCTTTGGATGCCCATAAATGGTTGCCAGATGTACAGATGTGTTTCCATCTTTATCTTTTTCATTAATAAGCTTCTCCAGCTCTGGCATTTTAAGCATATACTCTACTGCATTGTACTTTCCACTTCTGGTTGCTGCATGTAACATGTTTTGACCTTGTGTGGTCTGCAGCTCCCTCATGTCTGGACGGCGCTGAAGCATCAATTTGATTATATCAATGTGTCCTTTGTCAGACGCTGAATGGATGGGATAGAAGCCTTGTTTATCTTTTTGATATGCAAATTTATAATGTTTATCCAGTAAGAATTTGACTCCTCCAGCTTGTCCCATGCATACAGCAGCATGAAGAGGATTTTCTCCTTTCTCATTTCTTAGTTGAAATGATGACGGAGCCTTTTCCCACAATAGCTTCATGACATCTAAATGGTTTTGTCAAGAAAATAAAGGAACAGAAGAAGAAAAATTATTTTTCAGCTGATCTAGTGAAAGTGAATGACCAACTTTGTTAAGCTATTGCCAATATATGCTCTCATAAATACATGCAGCTATTTTCAGGTAGTAGAGAGCGTAATTGGATGTTCAACACAAGAATCATACCTAGGTTGCGTCCACGGATTGCTGCAAAAATTGGTGAGTTGTTTTTATACTTTAAACCCAAACTGTCATTTCCGACTGGGTTGTCCAGAAGGAGCTTAACAATGGTGGCAAATCCTTCTTCTGCAGCTAGATAAAGCAAAGACTTACCCTCCTTGTTAACGGAATATGGCATCTCCAGATTCTTATTGATCAATATTCGAGCCAATTCTTCATGTCCGTATTTTAGAGCCTCGTGCAGGGCAGTATTTCCTTCCTCATTTTTTTCACCTAAGCCAACTTCTGGGAAATCTGAATTAATTAACAATGTTGCCAACAGTGAATCACCAGCTCTTGCCGCTATATGCAGTGGAGTGTCACCTTTTGCATTCTTTTCAGCAACAAAAAATGGTAAGTCCTTGCAAATAAGTTTCACAATTTCATAATGCCCAAAACTTGTTGCTATGTGCAGAACAGTGCTCATTTGGGGGCCTACCTGCACGCAAGAAGCTGGTGGGCCGTGATGTTGATCAACGGTTCCCTGTATTGCTCTTACGAACTCAAGAATGTCACCTTTGGTTGTTGCCCTGTATAGATCAGGATCCATAGTTTCCGCAGTCTCGTTAGTCTCCCCTTCTTCCAAATCAGTATAATTGGGTACAGACATAGGGAAAAAGCTTATGAATTCGCTGTACTCGCATTCTTCTTCCAGATATCCAGCTTTCGAGGACTTTATATATCAACACGCATCACAGTCTTCGTTTAAACGAGCTGGTAATTTCTTGGAAACCTGGCTTTTGTTTGTTTGAGGACTACTGCTGCATAAAAATATTGTTCGTCAAAGTCACCAAGGAATTCGTCGTCAAATTTAAGACGTTTTTCGTTAAAGTCGCAAAATTCAGCATTTAATTCAAAATCATAGTGTTGTAGAAAATCCGAACTCTTTTAAGGAAGATCAAACACAAGTCCTTTCTTTGAACATTGTTCAAGTTTCAATTCAAGTATTCTTGAAAGAAGAATTAGAGGAATAAAGTCAGATAGTCGAACTCACAAAATTCAATTTGATCAAAAAATTTTCGATCAAATACTAAATTTTCTTATTATTCAAGAATTTTACTTTACAATTTACTTTGTGAATCTACTGCTAATATTCACAGCTTGTCAGAAAAACAAGGAGTATTATGTCACATGATTAAGTCGAAGTATGTATGGTTATTTAATGATCACAGTCAAGTTTCCCGCATTTCTTTATGCTGACAAATTCTTAGAGAGAAACTGGGGCAATCTCCAGTCAAGCACGCGTTTTAAGGAAGCTGTACGGTAACTTCGTGCAAATAGATACATGGAACACTTGATCTTTGTGCATCATCCATGATGCTATCGTCTTCTCCACGTATTATGCGGGCCAACTTGGTAAGTGATTTCGTGGCTTTAAATTGAATAGATTCATGGGATCTGAACTAAAAGTTTGTTATCTTGGATTATGCAGGTAAGTGATTTCCGAGGCTTTAGATTGAATAGTTTCTTGGTATCTGAATTAAAATATTCAGCTTGCAGACTTTGGGCTATCATTAGTTTCTAATTTTCTACTGTTCATTTCTACTCAAACAAACAATCTTACAGACTAAACACACTACTAATAATTTTTTAAATTATTGTATGTGTACACAATTAAATCATACATCTATTCTTATAATTTTTATACTAATATTTATTTTTTATTATTTTATAAACTCATGTATTATTACATTATTCAATCATTATTATACATTAAATATATATAAAAATAATTTTTCTGTATTCAATCAAATCCTACAAATCAAATCTAATTTTCATCCATCCACACACACACACAGAATATCTTAAATTTTCTTCCCGTTCTAATTGGAAAACAGACATAGCCTTGGCATCTCGTCTCAATCAACAAAGCTAGTAGATCCTGGGCTTGAAATTTGTACAGTTGTAGTATAAGATGCCCGTTCACTAGTTTTTTCAATTTTTTTATTCCTTCTTTCTCTTTATTATTATTATTTTTTTGGTTATGTCCTTATATCTCGTTTTTTCTTTTCATTATTTTTAATTTTTTTGTTTCTATTTTTATATTTTTTTCTCTATTTCTTTAAATTAATTTTAAATTTATATATATGTTTTTAATTATATTTTTTATTCTCTATTTTAGTATTTCTTCCCCTATTTTTCTCTTCTTTCTTTTTTCATGTTTTCAATTATGTTAATACAAATTTTCTACTTTTTTAGATTATGTATCAATTCTTTAATTTATTATTTCAATAAATTAATAATCAAAGCATCCATTAAAATGAATAAAACTAAAAAATTGCACTTGACATCAGTATATGTTCATTTACGCGGTTAGTAAGAATATATGAGAAGAAGAGAAAAATTAAGAAATTATATAACCTCTGCAGAAGTGAAAATTAATAAATAATTTAAAGAAGTTGACAGAAATGTTAAACAAAAAAAAAAAAAAGACAATATTTTGAAGAAGTAGTGGAAGTAAGCATGCAAAAAATAATTTAAGAACAAAAAATAAGAATGATAATTGATTTGAAGCAATAGAGATACAAATACATGGAAAATCGAAAGATGCAGACAAACAATAGAAAACAGAAAAAGAACGAAAAGAGAAAAATGTTAGAAGGAAAATAATAAAGAAAGAAACAAAGAATAAAAAATAAAAAGAGCAAATAATTAGATATTTGTCACTGTCTTATCTTGTATGAGCATTGTTCGTAAGATCTACTAAATCTATATTTACAACTGTGCGACAGGCCAGTTCTTGGGCTGAGTAGATTGGGTCCATATAATGTTTGTTGGGAGAATTATATGCTTGGGCTGGCAGTTAATTGGGTCCAGAGTCTCATCAATCAAACTTCCAGGCTTGTGGCCTCTCAGGCCCAGGCTCAACATACATTTTCCCTACAAGACGTGGGGCTATGTTTGAAAGAGTTGTTTCGGATTTTGTAATAAATTTAGTTCTAAAATTTTAATATTTTAAAAATTATATATTTATAAAATATATAATAATAATTAAATAATATAATAATATATATACAAAATAATTAGATTTTAAATTAAAAATACATATGATCAGACTTGTGTGCACTAGGAGCGTGCTCCCATGCTCCCAGAATGTGTATGGGCCTTGTGTGAGTATATGTGTGTATGCATGTATATATTAATTTGATTTTTGGATAAATGTAACAATTGAGATAATTAATTAGTTAATTATATATATAAAATAAAAAAATAAAATCAATGAATTGGGTAGAGTAGAGATTGAAAAAGTGAGAACATCAATATCAAACAGAATTTCGACGGCTGTGATCTCTGTAGAGTGTCTGGTTCTTCAGCCGCCTGTCATTAAACATTGTTCAGACCAATATTTTCAAAACCAAACAGATGATAAAATTGGAAAAACTAAATTGGTAGTTGAGTCGCTAATTCGACTCATTAGAACGCTTTTAGAAGACCGTTAATTATTTTATATTATATATATATAGACACACATATACAATAATATTGAATCAATTTTACAAACCAAATTCGATTTGATTTATTAACACGGGCAAATGATAGGTTTTAGTTGTGACAATAAAAAATTTAACAATTCAACACCAATGAAGAATTATTATACAAATTAAAAAAAATTAATTAGATTAAAAATATAAATATAAATGCTGAAAATTGATTTATAAAATAAAAACAACTCAATTAATATGAGAAAAAAAATAATCTGCAATATTTAAATTTTCAGTAACTCAATAATATGTAGACATGAGTAATTAAATAAGCAAAATTCAAAATAATGAAAATAATATGCACAAATTAAATATTTAGGGCGTAAAAATGTTGCAAATCACAGTGAAAGTTAAAATTATTTTATTCATTTTTTTAAAAAAGACCAAAATTTGTTTTTCTTTTTTATTTTTCGAAAAATATATGAGATCGGTGTCACTTATTTTGACCTGTTCTTTTAATGAATTTACTTTATAATGAGCCTAGATCGAATCGATTTTTAGTCGGCCAGTTGAATGTGATGATTAAAACATTGATTCGAACACTGAGTATGCTCTCAAATCCGATGTGGCATCTGGTGTATTATGCATAAAGTGTTAATACTGTTACACGAGCATAGATACAGAGGATTGGGTGCAATGCATCACCTATTATTTCTCAGGTAACTGGTGCTTTCTGGCTACTCATCGTCTCCAACTCTTCTACGTCCTTTGAAATTCTTTTTGTAGTGTTGTTTAATAGGTGACCATATGATGCTAATTAATCATCTAATAATTAAATTCATCACTCACTGTCTTTACCTTGACAACCTAAACACTCAAACTTTGCTGTGCTGTCCAGTTTTTCATGACAAGAAGTAACCAAAATATCATTTAGGAACAATGGGCAGAAACCATTTACTTTCTTTGTTGGTAATTATTTAAATATTTACGGAAAGTCCATTCAAGCACATGGACGAGGACTGGAGGCTTGTCCAGAGAACAGAAAAGAAAATTCGCCAAACACGTGCCAATAAAAATTAATTAATAAAGCCAAACGTGACGCAATTGTCTTTGTTTGTTTTTCGTATCCTACCTCACCTGTATGGCCCCCATATATAAGAAGAAAATTTTAATTACTCTTACGACTTATGTTGCTCTAATCTCTATAACCACCTTCCTTTAATTTACTTAAAATCTAGTGTTATTTCCCAAATGAAGTCGCAAGTAATCTTATTTAGAAGAATGGATTTCAAAATTGATAATAACAAATTCGTCAAAATAATTTTGATGATTCAACGTTTTAAATCTTTTAATTTTTATTTTGTGATAAATTTCAAATCTCTTGTATTTAGAGTCGTTTGCTTCACATGCCTTCCTCTAATTTCAAATCATTCAAGAAAAGTTTATTAATATTACAACCACGACGAGTATGGCACAAACACGGGCTGGAGGACTTTATTTTCGAACCCATAATTAATTGTGTTAAACAAATGAAATAAATACTTGTTATTTTGTTTTGGAAAGATAAAAGAAAATGTGAGTGGATGCCTTGTTTTGCTGGCACACCACTTGTGATAACTATGCTGGCCAACCAACGGGAGCTGCCCACGCCACATTCAATTTGGACCATCCAATTGGCAACCACGAATTAAAATCCCCAGCCGTCGGTGCCCCACCAGATAATCAAATATTATAAATTTATAATTCTACCCACAAATTTAATGTTTTTTTGACGAAGATATGTACTAACTGCTCAACTATAACTTAGGTATAAATGAATTAATAAATAAATAAGAGGTACTCTTGAGTTACAGCAGTGTCACTGCTCCAAAACCCTTTCTTTACTTTTGCATAACTGGGAATCTATTTTTGAATTAGCAACTAAAAATTTTGTAATTAATCCAAATGCTAATTAAAATGCATTTTTCTTTTGCTTGATTAAGTTTAGTCTAGTTATTATGTAATTATATATGGGCTTACGTACATTATCTCTGTTGAAGCAACTGGCACGCAAGAATGAATTAATAATGACATCACCTTGATTAATAATTTAAGAAAAATGAAGGGCCATTTGTCATTCTTATCAGCTTGGAGATTAAATTAAGAAAGTAGGGTAATTGATCGTGATTCATGGATCTTAATCACTTATACGTCCACTCATTAATCATTATCATATTTTGGCTCTATCTTTTTTCCACCTGTCACCAAATTCTTTGCTCGTCTCCGAGTGCATAAACCACCAAATACGAAAGAAACTAAGACAACAAATAACAAATGAAACTTTAGGACAATTTTAGAGGCCATGAATTTCTACCCTCCAATAACTAATTATTATTTCTATATCTTACAACACCTCTAAGCCTCATAGCGAACCTAGTATAAATGCGCAGGATATTTTAAATCATGACGCATACAATAATTTGTAAAAAAAATCATGATCATGGCAACCATTAAGATCATAATTTTAAACCTCTGGTTTAGTTATACGGGTGCTACGATTTTAATTCTCTGGTGTATTTATACGGCTGCACTGTCTGGTAGACAACAGCAGACAGACTAGGAGATGAATCAATCCAAATCGTTTCGTGATCTTTTGCCTCGTGCTTCACGGAAAACACTTTGTAAAATAGTTGGCATACAACCTATATGGAGAACCATTAAGTGACAGAACATACGAATTCTTGCCTCCTTAAATTGCATAGATAATAAGTCAAAAATTAAAGCAAGAAAAGAATTTGCAATGTGAACAAAGTCACGAACCCAAGATGATGCCGATGCTGCTGCATTGGCAATGGCATGTGGCGCAACGCGTGGTTCTTGACGGACAGCTTCGTTACAGTTATGTAGATTAGAACCTAATCAAAGGGTCAATCGATCGCAACCCTCATTGCCATATTACAACATGCATTACTGCTGCGCACGCGCTGCTCAGTTGACTTTTTCCACAACCTACCTTCGTATGCAGTTTGTGAATAGGAGTTTCTATTAAAACAGGATTTCAGCCTTTTATAATTTGTGTTCTCATAAGAACCCATAATTGAACAATGAAAATGAATAATAAATTAATTGAACACTAAGACTATCACAGTCTATTTACACCAAAAATTTATCTTACCAACCAATAATTAAAACAATACATAATTTGAATTTCTAAAATCGATCTTCTAATTTCGGCTGACTTCTTCAAAAGAGTTCCAACTTCGCCGGCAGCGAAAGCCGGGATTTCTTCGCCGGGTGTGGGCTTTCCACTTCGTCCTCCGCGAAGCCCCGCCACGACTCCGGCAACGCCGGCATGTTCAGGTCGAAGTCCCGGTGACTGACAGTGGTGGATCCAACACCCTCCGACGACGTCACCGCGCTGCTCCCAGCGCCGGCGCCGTTGCCGCTCGGCGCGCCGCCCTCGTAGTGCCGGCGCTTGTGGCCTCCCAAGGCCTGCCCCGTCGGGAAGCACTTGTGGCATATGGAGCACTCATGGACCCTGCCGCTGCCAGAGCTAGTGACCGCGGCTGCGGAGGCGGAGGCGGAGCCAGAGGCCGAGGCGGCGGAGTGCTCATCCCCGGCGGCAAGCTTGCGGTGGCTGGCCTTGTGCCCGCCCAAAGCTTGGTACGACCCAAAAGCCTTGTTACAGACGGAACACTTGTAGACCAATTTAGAAGAATCAGCCGAATTCGCAGTGGCCGGCGGCGGGGGAGGAAGACTCGTTTTCGTCTGCTGCGGAGCGGAGCCGCCGCGGGCTAGCATAATAAGGCAAAGAGCCAAGTACTCTTCTTCCGAGGGTTCATGGCGGTCGATGCTGCGAGGGCGCTTGGTCCGCTTGCCCTTGGTCCATGGCTCCAAGGACCCGATGCTGGGGTTCTCGAATTTAAAAGACGGCGTAGGAGTGGTGGGTGAGTTCAGAGCTTCCAGTGCCATATCTGATCAACTGAAATTATTCGCAGAGTATTTGCGTAGAAGAGAAGATGAATCACAGCTTAGGAAGATAGGTGCGAGTTTGGAGAGTAGGATTGGAGTGATATATATAGGAAGAAGGGTAAGGAAAAATAAGTGACGTGCAATGTAAGAAGGGGAGGAAGCTGCCTGACAAGTGTAAGGAAAGTAAGTAAGACGGTTACTCAACTTGCTAAGAAAAAGCGAAAAGGCAACGTCAACGGATTGGGCCAAGTGGAAGAAGGTAGGCTGAGTGGGTAGGGCGTCGGCGACGCGGTCCGGGTCAAAC